>OY987320.1:1028487-1628487 GCA_963920655.1 Geranium rotundifolium
CCACTAAATTAGTAGAACCATAAATCTATATGGATCACACTTAACGAGTCCCTGGTCAACCTATGCTTCCTTAGAAGCGACCAGTTTGAGGATGGTTCTTAATGACGTAGTTCTACTTGTCATAGGGATGAGTGATCCCGGAATCATATCATAGATATCATGAGGTGATTGATATCGGACGACCCGCTTTGAATAGTGTTTTCATAGATTAAGCCATGAACATATTCAAATGCGATAGCTTGTCACGACATCCTTAGACCGAGGAGTCTTTGTGATCACTATGCAATGAACGTGCGACTTTAACTTGCGCCTAACGCTTTCTGTGACAGGATTGCAATAACGGGCATGATTGGGTGGAGGAACGGGTTGCATGAGTGACACGAAAGACGGCTAAGGGATTTATCCCTCATACTACGGTATGGGAAAGATATCCGTTAAAAGGCCTCTTGATGGAGACTGACTGAGAGTAAGAGCATGGCCATGCCGATGATACGGGTTATCAGTTCTCAGCCATCTCACATATCAAGTAACAATAATTGATTAAACAAGGGTGACGACTCTATACCTTGTAATCAATTTGGATATCTAGAGATAATAGGATAGAGACTTGTACGCACAAGGTTAAGTCGAATCATCGATCGTCATGCTCCTTGGGTAATCATAACGTCTTACTAGAGACCACTTATGATGGATCGGGCAAGAGCGATCTTTTGCGCCGATCTGCCAACGGTGGCATGAGCCTAGAAGGTCACACACATTCAAGACGGATAACTTGAGACAAGGAAACCTTAACGTTTCTTGAGGAGCAATACTTGGAAGTTTTGTGCCATGGGTTCGGTTTGAGAGAATAATTAGCGAATCGAGAAAACTGAGTTTTTTCGTCGATGTCGCGTCAGACTTTGTTTGATAAGTAACGACAAAAGGGTCGGGCGGATTTTGGACACGACATGAGACCACACGGGCGAGCCCATTTGGCTCGGCCCATGAGGCCTCATGGCCGGCCCAAACAAGGGCCCATTAAGGGCCCAATAAACCCTCATGGCCGGCCCACATGGTGGGTCCATGTGTGGGGGCCACACAACACCATGCTTAGTTGGTGATTGTGGATTAAGAGGTGAGTGATTTAAGGGGTATGGGTTAAAGCACCTTTAAGCCCATACCAATCACTTTTTACCCATACTTGTGAGTTGGATGAAGAATTCAAATACAAGACTTTAATTCATTATTTCATTAATCACAAAAACTCAAAAAATTCTCTCTCTCTCTCTCATAGTGGCCGGCCACCTTGCTCCTCTCCATCATCTTGCTCACTTGTTCTTCATTTAATTGTTCTAGTAGGCAATTAAGTGAAGGTTCATTAAGATCATCCCCTTGGTGTGGACTTGCTTTAGAGAAGAAGATTCGAAAGTTCTTCTTTATCGATTCAACTAGACTTAAAGGTAAATATCTTATGGAATAGATTTTGCTTTGGGATTTAATGGTTTATGTTCTTGAACAAGGTTTGGAGTAGAATTTCTTATAATGCTTCCGCTATCTCGACGATCTAGAACACTCCAAAACCCTACAATATGAGCGTGATTCTTTATGGTATAGTTCTATTTGCCATTGGGATGGGATCCCGGAATTAGATCATAGATATCACTTGGGAAGTGATATTGGACGACCCGCTCTAAATGGTGTTGCATAGATACGGTCAAGAACATATGCAGTAGTGGTATCTTGTCGTTATATCCTTAGATCGAGGAGTCTTTGTGATCGATATGCAGTAAACATCCGTGTTTGACTTGTTCCTAACGTTGTCCGTAACAGAACAATCATAACGGACATGATTGACACGGGGAAAGACTGCATGAGTGATACGAGAGGCGGCTAAGAGATTTATCCCTCATACTACGGTATGGGATAAGTATCTGTTTAGGCCACTTGATGGATATTGACTGAAGGGAGTGCATGGACATGCCAATAATACGGTTTATCAGTATTCAATCATCTCATAGATCGAGAAACAGAGTTTGGTTAAATAAGGGTGACGCATATATGCCTTATGATCAATCTAGATACCAGGCGATAAAAGGATAACGACATGTACTACATGAGGTTAAATCAAATCATTGATCATCTTGCACCTTGGATCATCATGCACCTTGGAATGTTATGAAAGAGATCACCACGGGTTCCAAACAATGAATATCATGCAGCGGACAATATGTAACCGTGGTGATCGTAAAAACTTGATCTTAATGCCATTTGAACATGTTATAAACATAATTAAAATTTGATATTTACCTCTTGTAATCGACAAGAACACAAGCGTAGTGTCATCTCTATCAAGTCCACACAAGCACACAACCGAAATGGTTTTTCACTCAAACTTTTGCTAGAAAATTAGAGAGAAAACTTGAGCAATAATGGAGGTAGAGAGGGTGAGTGATTTCGGCAATGAGGGAGAGAGAGAGGGGAGGTGGTTGCTGAAAAAATCAAAGGATAAGATAAAAAAAATATTATGTAATTTTTAATTTGAAATTAAATTGAATTTCAAAATAAAAATTGCATTATCTATCCCTTTAATCCTTCTTATTTGCATTTGACCCCTCTCTTATCTTAAACCCTAAATGGGCTTTAAGCCCGTTTAACTAAAACCCAAATTAAACCCATTAACTTGAGTTCTAATTTCGGTTTAGTCAAAACGGCTCAATTTCCTCGAATTGATTTCTTCAACCGTTTGGTTAAAACCTTAGGCCAGAAAACTACCGAACTGTTCTCAATTCTCATCCATAATTATTGTCATGTATCGTGCTTAATGCGTGTGACCCTCTAGGCTCACGAATAATTGGCAGACTGGTAAAATTACCATTTTACCCTTTCCATCATAAGTGGCCTCTAGCAAGACATTATGATTATCCAATATTCGTGATTATCGATTATTTGACTTAACCTGTTATCGTACATGTCACTGTCCTTTTATCAAACCGATATCCAGATTGATCAATAGGCATAGAACGGTCATCCTAATTTATCAATCAGTTTCTTGATATCTGAGATGACTGAAACCTGATACTAAGGTATCACCTGCATGGCCATGCTATTTCTTCAGTCATACTCATCAAGTGGCCTAAACGGATATCTTTCTCATACTGAAGTATGAGTGATAAATCCCTCAGACGCCTTTCGAGTTCACTAGTGCAATAAATGCCAAAGCCAATCGAAGCCGTTATAGCTACCCTTTTACAGATAACGTTAGACTAGGTCAAACTTAGGTATTTGTTACATAGTATACACAAAGACTCCTTGGTCTTAGGATATAATGACAAGTTACGATATGTGAGTATCTCATGACTGGATCTATGCAGCATACTCACAATCGGATTGTCCGATATCATCGACCTGATGATATCTATTATATAACTCCGGCATATCTTTGCCATGATCAGTAGAGCTTGATCACAATGAGTTAGTCTCATATTGATCGCTTCAGAAGAAGCTTAGCTGATCAGGGACTCTATCGAATGCAACTCTTTCTGATCTATAGTTCTACTATAAGTGATTACACACATTATGACATAGATCAAATCACATTAGATATATTACTACAACACATTAGTAATATTATGCCTTTTCTTATGTAGAATAGTGATGTCCGTTACAATATAGATTGAAGAATTATTTTGGATTAGGGCACAAATCTAACAATCTCCCACTTGCCCCTAGTTCCAACCTAAGTTCCAATCTACCCCCATAGACTTCACGTGCGCCTCATGCTTAGGCTGCGGTAAAGCCTTTGTCAGGGGATCAGCAACATTGTCATCAGTCGGTACATAAGCCATCTCCACATCACCGTTATCAATATACTCTCTGATAATGTGATACTTCCTCTGTATGTGTTTAGTTCTGTTGTGGAATCTGGGCTCTTGAGCTAATGCTATGGCCCCAGTGTTGTCACACAACAAGCTTACCGGATCATATGCTCGCGGCATTACATCTAATCCAGTTAGAGAGCTTCTAACCCATACGGCTTCCTTAGCTGCTTCTGCTGCAGCTATGTACTCAGCCTCTGTTGTAGAATCGGCAGTTGTGGCTTCCTTGAAGCTCTTCCAGCTGAATGCTCCGCCATTTAACACGAATACAAATCCTGTTTGTGATTTGAAATCATCAGGATCTGTCTGAAAGCTAGCATCAACATATCCTGTGACTGCTAGTTCTCCATCCTTCCCACCATACACTAGGAATGCGTCTTTAGTTCTCCTTAGATACTTAAGGATACTCTTGACAGCAATCCAGTGCTCCTGGCCTGGGTTAGATTGATATCTTCTGGTACAGCTTAACAGGACGTCTGGTCTCGTGCAAATCATAGCATACATGATGGATCCCACAGCCGAAGCATATGGGATCTTACTCATTCTGCTTAGCTCATCAGGAGTCTTAGGACTCTGTTGTTTGCTAAGCTTAATGCCATGTCGCATGGGTAAGTATCCCTTCTTAGAATCAAGCATTGAGAATCTTCTCAACACCTTATCTATGTAAGTGCTCTGACTCAGGCCCAATATTCTCTTGGGTCGAACTCTGTAGATCTTGATGCCCAAAATGAAAGCAGCATCACCTAAGTCCTTCATCGAGAAGCATTTCCCTAACCAAGCTTTAATTTCAAGCAGGGTTGGGATGTCATTCCCGATGATCAGTATGTCATCGACATATAGCACTAGGAATACTATTTTACTCCCACTCGCTTTCTTATATACGCAAGGCTCACTTTCGTTTTTGATAAAACCGAATTCCCTTACGGCTTCATCAAAACGAATGTTCCAACTCCGTGAAGCTTGTTTAATCCATAAATGGATCTAAGCAGCTTACAAATCTTTCCGGGATTCTCTGGATCAACAAAACACTCGGGCTGTGTCATATACACATCCTCTTTTAAGTTCCCGTTAAGGAAGGCGGTTTTGACGTCCATCTGCCATATCTCATAGTCGTAGTATGCTGCTATGGCTAGAATGATCCGGATAGATTTGACCATAGCCACAGATGAAAAAGTCTCGTCATAATCGATACCTTCGATTTGGCGATAACCTTTCGCAACCAGTCTAGCTTTATAGGTCTGAGGTTTTCCATTCATGTCGGTCTTAATTTTATAGACCCATTTCCAACCGATGGGTTTTATCCCAGGGGTTTGATCCACCAAGTTCCAGACTTGGTTATCTGACATGGATTTCATTTCCTCATTCATGGCGTTCTGCCATTTTTCGGAGTCTAGACTGGCTAAAGCTTGTCTGTAGGTTTCTGGATCATCCTGATCCACCAACATCAAGTCATTTCCTTCAGTGGCTAGGAAGCCATATCCGATAGGAGCTTGACGAGATCTCTCAGACCTTCTTGGACCATCTGGAATGGGTGTCGGGATTGGTTCTTGATCAATGACCTCTTCTGGCTCCCGTATTTCTACATTCGGCATAGTGGGTTGCTCCGTATCTTCTTGAATTTCTTCAAGATGCACGACACTCCCACTAGCTCTTTTGGAAATAAATTCCTTTTCCAAAAATACCCCTCTTCGAGCAACAAAAACTTTGTTCTCGCTGGGTTTGTAGAAATAGTACCCCCTTGTTTCTTTAGGGTACCCCACAAAGACACATTTGTCTGATTTGGGTTCGAGCTTATCGCCTAGCAAACGCTTGACGTAAGCTTCACATCCCCAAATCTTAAGGAAAGCTAATAAGGGTTTCTTCCCGTTCCATACTTCGTATGAAGTGCTTTCCACTGCCTTTGTAGGAGCCCGATTCAATATGAATGCGGCCGTTTCTAGGGCATAGCCCCAGAAGGAGATAGGAAGATCAGCCTGACTCATCATTGATCGAACCATGTCAAGCAAGGTCCGATTTCTCCGTTCGGATACACCATTCATTTGAGGTGTTCCAGGCGGACTCAATTCAGAGATGATCCCACACTCCTTTAAATGACTGTGAAAATCTTGGTCTAAGTACTCACCGCCTTGGTCAGATCGAAGCGCCTTTATACTTTTAGAATAATGATGTCCGTTACAATATAGATTGAAGAATTATTTTGGACTAGGGCACAAACCTAACATGTTACGCCGATCTGCCGACGGTGGCATGAGCCTAAAGGGTCACACACATAGGATATGGATTTTTAGATACAAGTAAAGGTCGGCGATTCTCGAGAGATGAGGCATAGGAAAAAGTGGGCGTTTTGGGCCATGAATATGTGTAAGTGGGCGATTCTCAAGTAAATATGATACGCGAATCGAGAAAGACTAAGTCTTTCGTCGATGTCGCGTCGAACTTTGTGCGATAAGTTCGGGAAGGGTCGAATAATACTTGGACGCGGCATGGGACCACATGGTTGAAGCATTTGGGCTTCGGCCCATGAGGCCCTAAGTGGGAGGCCCACCAAGGCCCAATAGTGGAACAAAGGGTGGGTCCCTTTGTTCACTAATCTTGGTTAGTGGATGATGACTAGATGTGCTTATCCTAATCCATTTGTGTGGCTAGGAGTGGTCAAATGGTGGCCAACCAATTGTACGCATTTTTGTGCCCTAGTCCAATTGTATTAATCTGTAAATGTCTGTGTATATTAATCATCCTTTGATATATATAAAATCGGCATTATATTACTTATGTGTTGAAGTAATAGGTTAAGTATGATCTGATATATGTCCACCAAAGTAGTAGAACCATATATCTGTACGGATCACACTTAACGGGTCCCTAGTTAAATATGCTTCAATGAAGCGACCAAGTATGAGGATTATTCTTTATGGTATAGTTCTATTTGCCATTGGGATGGGATCCCGGAATCAGATCATAGATATCCCTTGGGAAGTGATATTGGACGACCCGCTCTGAATGGTGTTGCATATATACAGTCATGAACACATTCAATTGTGGTAGCTTGTCGTCGTATCCTTAGACCAAGGAGTCTTTGTGATCGCTATCCAGTAAAGAACCGCGTTTAACTTGTTCTTAATGTTTTCCGTAACAAGACAACCACAACGGACATCATTGACACGGGGACGGACTGTATGAGTGATACGAAAGGCGGCTAAGGGATTTATCCCTCATACTAGAGTATGAGATAGGTATCTGTTTAGGCCACTCGATAGAGATTAACTGAAGGGGGAGCATGGCCATGCCAACGATACGGGTTATCAGTATTCAATAATCTCATAGATCGAGAAACAACGATTGATTAAATAAGGGTGACATCTCTATACCTTATGATCAATCTATATATCGTGCGATAAAGGGATAGCGACATGTACTACATAAAATTGAATCGAATCATCAATCAGCATGCACATCGGGTAATCATTACGTCTTACTAGAGGCCACTTATGATGGATCAGGTAAAATGGAATTTTACACCGATCCGCCGACGTTGGCATGAGCCTAGAGGGTCACACACATAGGATATGGATTATGAGAGACAAAGAAAGGTTTGCTATACTCGAGAGGGAGGCATGGTTAAAATTAACGTTTTGGGCCATTGATACGTGTAATTGAATATTGCACGTGAATCAAGAAAGACTAAATCTTTCGTCGATATCGCGTCAGACTTTGTGCGATAAGTTCGGGCGTTAGCTGGACGCGGCACGAGAGCTCATGGCCAAAGCATTGGGCTTCGTGCCACGAGGCCCTAAGTGGTCGCCCTAACAAGGGCCCAATAGTGGAGCAAAGGGTGGGCCCCTTTCTCCACTAAGTTTAGTTAAGTGGATGATGACTAGATGAGCTTATCCTAATCTTCCATGGGTTAGTGTGATCAATTGGTGGCCACCCAATCACCATCATCATTTCCCTTAAGCCAACACATATCATTTCATCTACACACTTAACCACAACTCAAATCAAAAACACCTAAAAGGCATTCATTCTTCTTCTCCACAAGGTGTGGTCGGCCAGCTCCTCCTCTTCTCCTCTCCTTCCATCTCTTTTGTTCTTCACACCAAATTTCTTGTAGATTTTGTGTGATGAATCTCTAGCAAGAACTACGTGGCTTTGATTCCTTGGGAAGGATACGTAGGCGCCTTTGAAGAGGTTCAAGCCCATTCTTTCCATTCCTGCCGTTTCTTGGTGATTCAAGCAAGAATTGAAGAAACTGTCCAGATTTTCCAGTTTCGACGGCCAAAATGGCGTGAGCTCTGGCTCCGTGGTCCGAGCTCCGATCGACCTGAAATTTGCGGCGTTGGATAGATAATTCAAGGTCTATAATTTTAGTGAAACCGCCAGCGTTGAAAAGATTATTCACAAGGCTACAACTTTTGTGAAATACATGTTTTCCAAATAAGTGCTGGTTTGGGAGCTACAAGGCCGGAAAGATGACGGTTCTGCAAAATCTGTTTTTGGACAGATTCAAGGTAAAACCCGAAAACTCGATTTCCTAAGGATCTAACATGATAGTCGATCTTGTGCAGGTTCGGGGCTGTTTATAGGTTGCTTCCGCTGCCATGAACCTGATTTGGATGCCCCGGAACCCAACAGTGGTATCAGAGGTGATCTACCTCTTCGAGATTGTTGTGTGTTTTCGGTTTTTTTATGTTTAACATGCCGTTTAATTATGACATGAAAAATGTAATTTTGGAAAATATGTTAAATTCCGGAGAGTCGGCGTCGGGTTGGGTCGTGGCCACGGGTTGGCCCCGGTCCTGTGACCAACCCATCTCTTCCCCGGCGGCGGTCTGTGGTGGCCGGAAGCTGGTGGTGGCGACACGGAGGCTAGGGTTTTCAAACCCTAGCCGGTCGGTGATTAGGGCTCGACCCATGTGCTTGGGCTCAATTGGTTTGTGCACAGTGTTTGATTCATGGCACGAACCCGCAATCCAATATTTTGAAAATTTTTCAGATTTGATCGGTTTCGATAAACCGATTTTTCGAAAAGGTCTAGTTTCGATAAACCCGACCAAGCAACTTGAGCATGAAAATTAAAACCGGAAATGTATCTTGTTTGACAGCATGCTTGTGTGATAACATGGTGTGTGATGTGATGAAATGCATAAGTGCATAGATAGCCCAAGAGAGCGTTTAATTCTTTATCGCTTTAATACGGTCTGCGAACCGTTAGATTGTAACGTGTAATTAGTCTTTTATGCGGGCTGCAGACCGCTAGTAATAAAGTGTAATTATTCTTTCTTCCGGTCTACTAACCGGGTATTAATTGTAATTAATTACTCAAGTCGAGAAGGATGGAAACCGAGAACGATGACAATCTTAAAGAACGTCCACGAGCTAGTGGGAGCGACCTTAGTGGTGATGACGAGAAGAGCTCAAGGAATATTAGCTTGTGCTATTTGTGCATATTTAACACTTTGATGCATGCTAAAATTTATTTAAATGATAAATTTATTTGCGAGCTTGCTTTGCTTAATTTTAGTTTAAGCTACCACCAACATGCAAAGATTAAAACCGGATTTATTGTTTGCATGTTAAAGCGATGTGAACCATCATCGCACGGGTTGTGATAGATGTGTTAAAATTTTAAAACGTCTTTGCACGGGTTGTTAATGACGGTTTCGAAGAAGATAATGTGAGATAAATTAGAAATGTTACAACACGCATTTTTTATGACAGGTTCATAATTGTATCAAACATAAATGATTTAAACTCAATTGATCACAAATAATTTTAAGTCAAGTAAGACACCAACCCAAAATCATAAGCTTGTATAGTTCTCCACTCTGTTGATGTCGTGCGCCTTAGTGGAGCATCTTTGAGAGTGCGCTCTATACAAGTTTGCTAAAGTTCTATCTAGATGTCATGCGCCTTAGCGAAGCATCTTTATCGAACTAAGCATACTTGATTTGGTTGACTTAACTGCGATTCTCAACCATGAATTACACGGGTTGTAATTGAAACACCACATATCCTTGCCAAGAATTACACGGGTTGTAATTGGACCCAATTGCATTGGTTGTAATTGGATACATGTCCTACCTAAATAAGTGAGTTGGAGCGGTGCGCCTTAGCGTATTTCGATTCCCGAATCATGGGTCTTGGTTTTAGATTCTATTAAATTAGAATCGGATGGTTGATGTTTATTCAGGATCTTCGTAAATTTATTCAACTTTCTGATTAAATGCACTTTCCTCGCATAGATAAATGGCTAATAAACACTAACAGTTTATTGTTGAGGCCTATCTTAGAAAAGGTTAAGGTCAATGCAGTAAACTATCTAAACTGGGAAAGGAACTATTGTGTTCAAGTTGGAACGCAAGGAATACGTCCTTGACCGGGCTATCCCTGGGGAACCAACACTCAATGCCATACGGGCCGTTAAGGATGCATTCAGGAAGCACCTTAGCGATTCTGGGGATGTGGCGTATATGATGTTGGGATGCTTGGAGGGAGACTTCCAAAAGCAGTTTATGGAACTGTTCGAGGACCCTTGTGCCATGATGGCGCAGATAAGGGTTATGTTCAAGGAGAAGACTCGACTCGAAAGATTCGTCATTCTCAAGAAACTCCTCTCCTGCAAAATGTTAGCATCCAGCTCTGTTAGTCCCCACGTCCTAAAGTTGAAGGGAAATGTGGAACACCTGACAAGACCGAGTCTTGGGATGGAACAGGAAATGGCATTGTAGACTTCGTTCTGCAATCCCTTCCTCGTGCTTATGATAGCTTCTTTATGAACTATAATATGCATGATATGGACAAGATCTTCTCATAGTTGCAATGAAAGCGTGTAACAGCTGAGAAGAACATCAAGGTTATACCAGGGGATGTTCTAATGGTCAGGAAGGGATCTAGCTTCAAAGGTGGAGGTGATAAGGGTAAAGCCCATATGCCCGCGGCATCAAAGATGAGACTGGCTCAAGTTCCTAAACCTCCTAAAGTCGGGGAGGCTAAAAAGTAAGGGAATCAGTCTGCTTCTACTGCCAACAGCCCGGTCATTGAAAAAGAAACTATAAGAAGTTCAAGGATGATCTAAAGAAGGGTGGTAAATCCACACCTTCTGGTATTCTCGTTATTGAGCTTAATCTTTCTACTTCCGATTCATGGATATTCATACCGGGCATGAATCTGTACGGATGAACAGAAAACTCGAAAGTAGAAGAGATTACCCGAGGTGGACCTAAGAGTTGGGAACAGAATAAGGGTTGTCGCGACTGCTATAAGCTCCATTATTCTTGTTTTGCCCAGTAGACTTGTAGTAGTACTTCATAATGTGTATTACACACTTATGTAAGTTCTAATAAAGTCTATGGTTTATATATATTAAATATGAAAACTTAAGCTCTGAATATAATGTTAATACTAAGAGGTTTAAATCTGATGATTTAAACAAAACTCTAATATGGCACTGTCATTTGGGTTGCATAAATGAGAAGCGCATTTCACCACTTAACAAGTGCGGACTTCTAAGTCCATTCGAATTCTATTCAATGAATGGTGCGAGGTTTGTTTGATGGGAAAAATGACTAGAGCGCCCTTCATTGGCAGAGGTGAAAGGCAGGTGACCTATTTGGCCTAATGCGCAACAGGATGTATGTAAGCCAATGAGTTCACTTGCCATGAGTGGTTTAAGTTACTTTATCACTTTTACTGCCGATTGCGGTAGATTTGATTATGTCTATTCAATAAGACATAAGTCTGACACTTTTGATAAATTCAAAGAGTTTAAGACTGAAGTACAAAACCAGCTCGGGAAAAGTATTGAGGCACTTCGTTTATATCAAAGTGCAGAATACTTGCCCACGGAGTTTCATGATCATCTTGAGGGATATGGGATCTTATCAGAATGGACTCCGCCAGGAACACCGCAACAAGATGGTGTGTCCAAAGGCTGGAATCGAACATTGTGGGATATGGTTCGTTCCATGATGAGTCACTCTGATCTCCCAATCTCTTTCTGTGGTTATGCTCTAAAAATAGCCGTGCTCATTATGAATCGGGATCTGACGAAGTCAGTGGGAGGAATCTACATCTTGATGGTAATATGGATGGTAGGAACCGCTAGACAACCCTGTAGAGCATGAACCACCCATTGCAGTTCTTCAGGACGGTCCAAGGCGATCTGAAAGGACTAGTCGTCCACCTGTGAGATATGAAATTTATGTGACTCAAGGTGACAAGCTGGTATTGGTGGATCAAGTTGATAAATCCACCACCTTTCGAGAAGCTGTGGACAATACCAATTCTAAGACAAGGCTGAGTGCCATGTAGCGGAATTGGAATCTAAGTTATGATAAAACTGATAATTAGTTCGACTTTATCAAGATCGAAGATGGACCTTGCGTTTACAAGAAGGCGGATGGAAGTAAGATAGTCTTTCTGGTGCTGTATGTCGATGACATTTTATTCATTCGAAACGACATCCCAACCTTGAGCTTTACAAAGGCTTTGTTAAGGGAATAGTTTCCCAATGAAGGACTTAGACGATGCTGCTTACATCTTGGGGATCAAGATATATAGAGGTCGCACCAAGTGGGTCTTGGGTTTAAGTTAGAGCACCTATGTGAACAAGTTATTGAGTAGGTTCTCAATGCTTGATTTCAAGAAAGAATTCTTACCCATCTGTCATGGCATAAAACTTAGCAAGAATCAGTGTCCGGTGAAAGCTGATGAACGGGAAAAGGATGGATGGAATTCCATATGCTTCGGCTATTGGATCCATCAGGTATGCCATGACATGTACGAGATCGGACGTCTTGTTTTCCTTAAGTTGTACCAGTAGGCATCAATCCAACCCTGGTGAGGAACAATGGACTGCAGTCAGGGCAATCCTCAAAATTTTGAGGAGAACTAAGGACGCTTTTCTTGTATACGGTGAAGGAATGATGATGAGCTAGTCATCAAAGGTTTTATTGATGCTAGTTTCCAAACGGATCCTGATGAGTATCAGAGTCAGTCAGGATATGTGTTCATGATGAATGGTGAAGCTTTCAGCTAATAAACCATGAAGCAGGACACCATTGCCGATTCTACAGAGGAGGCTGAGTACATTGCTGCCTTAGAAGCATAAAGAAAGGCTGTATGGATCAGGAGCTTCATAACTGGGTTAGGCGTAATGCCAAACGCGTCTAATCCAGTAGGCTTATTTATTGACAACACAGGGGCCATTGCATATGCTAATAAGCCTAGAGCACATAACAGATCCAAACATGTACCCATAAAATATCACATGATACGAGAAATCGTTAAGAGGGGTGATGTGAAGATCACTTACATTGCATCTGATGATAACACAGCCGACCCTTTGACCAAGGCTCTTCCTCAACCTAAGCATGAAAAGCATGTGAGGTCAATGGGTATAGACTAGGGCTTAGATTGGAACAAAGGGCAAGTGGGAGATTGTAAGCATTTTTGTGCCCTGGTACAATTGTATTAGTCTGTAAATGTTTGTATATATTAATCATCGTTTAAAATATATAAAATTGGTATAATATTACTTATGTGTTGAAGTAATAGGTCAAGTATGATCTGATATATGTCCACCAAAGTAGTAGAACCATATATCTGTACGGATCACACTTAATGGATCCCTGTCAAATATGCTTCAATGAAGCGACCAAGTATGAGGATGATTCTTTATGATATAGTTCTATTTTCCATTGGGATGGGATCCCGGAATCAGATCATAGATATCACTTGGGAAATGATATTGGATGACCCGCTCTGAATGGTATTGCATAGATACAGTCATGAACACATTCAATTGTGGTAACTTGTCATTGTAGGGTTTTGGAGCGTTCTAGATCATCGAGATAGCGGAAGCATTTAACAAAAGCAACTCCAAACCTTGTCCAAGAACATGAACCATTAAATCTCAAAGCAAAATCTATTCCACAAGAAATTTACCTTTAGGTCTTTGTTGAATCAATAAAGAAGAACTATAAGGTCTTCTTCTCTAGAGCAAGTCCATACCAAGGGGATGATCTTCAAGATCCTTCACTTAATGCCTACTAAAAAAATTAAGTGAAGAACAAGAGAGCAAGAAGAGAGGAGAGAGGGGACTTGGCCGGCCAAGGAGAGAGAGAGAGAGTGGATGTGAGTGAATGAATTAATTCCAATATATTTCTCTACTTCATCATCTCACAAGCATGGGTCTAAAAGGTGAAAGCATGGGTTTAAAGGTGTCATTGGCCATACCCCTTAAATCACTCACCTCTTAGTCAACAATCACCAAATAAGCATGGTGTGTGTGGCCCAACCCTTAGACCCACCAAGGTGGCCAGCCATGTTGGGCTTATTGGGCCCAAAATGGGCCCTTGTCGGGCCGGTCACGTGACCTAATGGGCCGAGTCCAATGGGCTCGCCCATGTGGTTTCGTGCCGTGTCCAAAATTCGCCCGACCCTATTTGTCGTTACTTATCAAACAAAGTCCGACGCGGTATCGATGAAAAATCTCAGTTTTCTCGATTCGCTAATTATTCTCTCAAACCGAACCCATAGCCCAAAACCTTCAGTTTTGTCCATGAATTTCTCCTCAAGAAACGTTAAGGTTTCCTTGTCTCAAGTTATCCGTCTTGTATGTGTGTGATCCTCCGGGCTCTTGCCAACGTTGGCAGATCGGCGCAAAAGATCTCTCTTGTTCGATCCATCATAAATGGTCTCTAGTAAGACGTTATGATTACCCAAGGTGCATGATGATCGATTATTCGATTTAACCTTGTGCGTACAAGTCACTATCCTATTATCTCTAGACACCCTGATTGATCACAAGGCATAGAGTCGTCATCCTTGTTCAATCAACCATTGTTACTTCATATGTGAGATGGCTGAGAACTGATAACCCGTATCACTGGCATGGCCATGCGCTTTCTCTCAGTCACTCTCGATCAAGAGGCCTTTAACGGATATCTTTCCCATACCGTAGTACGAGGTATAAATCCCTTAGCCGTCTTTTGTGTCACTCATGCAATCCGTTCCGCCACCCAATCATGCCCGTTATTGCAATCCTGTTACAGAAAGCGTTAGGCGCAAGTTAAAGCCGCACGTACATTGCATAGCGATCACAAAGACTCCTTGGTCTAAGGATATCGTGACAAGCTATCGCATTTGAATATGTTCATGGCTTAATCTACGAAACAATATTCAAAGCGGGTCGCCCGATATCAATCACCTCATGATATCTATGATATGATTCCGGGATCCCTCATCCCTATGACAAGCAGAACTACGTCATTGAGAACCATACTCATACTGGTCGCTTCTATTGAAACGTATATTGACCAGGGACTCGTTAAGTGTGATCCGTACAGATTTATTGTTCTACTACTTTAGTGGTCATAAATCAGATCATGCTTAACATATTACTTCAACACATAAGTAATACAAAGCCATTTTATTTATTACAAGCGATGATAATTATACATAGACATTTATAGACTACTAGCAATTGGACTAGGGCACAAAAATGCTATCAGTCGTCGTATCCTTAGACCAAGGAGTCTTAGTGATCGCTATACAGTAAAGAACCGTGTTTGACTTATTCCTAACGTTGTCCGTAACAAGACAACCATAACGGACATGATTGACACGGGGACGGACTGTATGAGTGATACAAAAGGTGGCTAAGGGATTTATCCATCATACTACGGTATGTGATAGGTATCTGTTTAGACCAGTCGATAGAGATTAACTGAAGGGAGAGCATGGCCATGCCAGCGATACGGGTTATCAGTATTCAGTAATATCATAGATCGAGAAGTAGATATTGATTAAATAAGGGTGACGTCTCTATGCCTTATGATCAATCTAGATATCATGCGATAAAGGGATAGCGACATGTACTACATGAGATTTAATCGAATCATCGATCATTATGCACGTCGGGTAATCATAACGTCTTACTAGAGGCCCTTATGATGGATCGGGTAAAATGAAACTTTACGCCGATCCGCCAACGTTGGCATGAGCCTAGAAGGTCAGACATATAGGATATGGATTATGAGAGACAAAGAAAGGTCGGCGATACTCAAGAGGGAGGCATGGGAAAAATTGGGCGTTTTGGGCCATTGATATGTGTAGTTCAATATGGCACGTTAATCGAGAAATACTATATATTTCGTGGATGTCGCCGGACTTTGTGCGATAAGTTTGGGGGTTATTTGGACGCGGCACGAGACCTCATGGCTGAAGCATTAGGCTTCGTGACACAAGGCCCTAAGTGGCCGGCCCAACAAGGGCCCATTAGTGGAGCAAAGGGTGGGCCCCTTTCCCCACTAAGTTTAGTTAAGTGGATGATGACTAGATGAGCTTATCCTAATCTTCCATGGGTAAGTGTGATCAATTTGTGGCCACCCAATCACCATCATCATTTCCCTTCACCCAACACATATCATTTCATCTACACACTTAACCACAACACAAATCAAAAACACCTAATTGGCATTCATTCTTCTTCTCCACAAGGTGTGGCCGGCCAGCTCATCCTCTTCTCCTCTCCTTCCATCTCTTTTGTTCTTCACACAAAATTTCTTGTAGATTTTGTGTGCGATGAATATCTAGCAAGAACTGCATGGCTTTGATTCCTCCGGGAGGATACGTTGGCGCCTTTGAAGAGGTTCAAGTCCATTCTTTCCATTCTTGGTGTTTCTTGGTGATTCAAGCAAGAATTGAAGAAACTGTCTAGATTTTCCAGTTCCCATGACCGAAATAGTGTGAGCTCTAGCTCCGTGGTCCAAGCTCCGATCGAACTGAAATTTGCGGCGTTGGATAGATAATTCAAAGGTCTATAATTTTTGTGAAATACATATTTTCAAAATAAGCGCTGGTTTGGGAGCTACAAGGCCGGAAAGATGACGGCTATGCAAAATCTGTTTTTGGACAGATTCAAGGTAAAACTCGAAAAGTCGATTTCCTAAAGATCTAACATGGTAGTCAATCTTGTGCAGGTTCGGGGTTGTGTATAGGTTGCTTCCACTACCATGAACGTGATTTGGATGCCCTGGAACCCAACGCCAATCACCATCATCATTCTCATTACACAACTCACAAAAATATCACAACAAGTGAAGACCCTCTCTCCCTCTCTTTTGGTAGCTCTCGGCCAACCCCCCCCCCCCCCCCCCCCCCCTCTCCTTCTCTTTCTCTCAAGCTTTCTCTTCTACTCTAGTAGGTGGAAGAGTGTAGGATCCTTAGTGATCATCCTATCCATGTTGATACCGTTAGCGAGAAGATTTCGAGTGCTCTTCTTGCTTGATTCGAACAAACCGAAGGTAAAGTCTTGTGCTTTGTTTTTTGCCTTAGGATTTAATGGTTTTACGTTCTTGGGCAAATTTGAGGCTTTATTTATTGTTTCTTATGTTGCCATGGTGTTCTTGGTAGCCTCAAATTTCTTACACGTCTAAGTCCTTCATTGAGAAGCACTTCCCTAACCAAGCTTTGGTGGCAAGATCGAGATGTCATTCCCGATGAGTAGTATGTCATCGACATAAAGCACCAGGAATACTATATTATTCTCACTCGCTTTCTTATAAACGCAAGGTTCTTCCTCATACTCGATAAAGCCGAATTCTCCATGAAGCTTGCTTCAATGCACAAATGGATCTTTGCAGCTTACATATCTTTTCGGGATTCTTTGGATTGACAAAACCCACAGGCCGTGTGATATACACACCCTTTTGTAAATTCCCGTTAAGGAAGGTGGTTTTGACATACATCTGCCATATCTTATATTCATGGTATGCAGTTATGGCTAGAATAATCCAGATCGATCTGACCATTGCTACTGGTGAGAATGTTTCATCATAATCCTTACCTTGAATCTGACGATAACCTTTTGCAACAAATCTAGTCTCATAGGTCGGAGGGTTTCCGTCCATGTCAATCTTGAGCTTATAGACTCACTTACAACCGATGGGTTTTATCCCAGGGGTTTGATCAACCATGTTCCAGACTTGGTTATCATACATGGATTTTCTCATTCATGGCTTCCTGCCATTTATCGGAGTCGGTACTTGCCAAGGCTTGTTGATCAGTAGAGCGTGATCACAAGGAGTTAGTCTCATACTGATCGCTTCAGAAGAAGCTTAGCTGATCAGGGACATTATCGAATGCAATTCTTTCTAATCTATAGTTCTACTATAAGTGGTTACACACATTATGACATAGATCAAATCACATTAGATATATTACTACAACACATTAGTAATATTATGCCTTTTATTATGTAGAATAATGATGTCCGTTACAATATAGATTGAGGAATTATTTTGGACTAGGACACAAACCTAACAAGCATGACATAAAGTGCCCTTGCAAACCAAATCCCACTTGCCCATGCCTAGCCCATGACTAGCCCATGCCTTGCCCATACATTGCCCATACCTTGGAAAATCACCATCTTGTCAAGAATGTTGGATGATTGCGTGGGCCCACAAGTGGGCCACCTATATGGCCGGCCACCATGGGTCTCATGGGCCGAAGCCCAATTTCTTCGGCCATGTGGGCCCGTGCCGGGTCCAATTATTATCCGACCTTTCTTGCCTCGCATAGAACGAATTCCCGATCTTTCATTGTTTCTCTCAAAATTCATATACTATGTGTGTGACCCTTTAGCCTCATGCCATCGTCGGTGGATCGGCGTAAAATTCCATTTTACCCGATCCTTCATAAGTGGTCTCTAGTAAGACGTTATAATTACCTAACGTGCATGATGATCGATGATTCGATTTAACCTCATGTAGTACATGTCGCTATCCCTTTAATCGCCCGGTATCTAGATTGATCATAAGGCATAGAGACGTCACCCTTATTTAATCAATCTATGTTTCTCGATCAGTGAGATTACTGAATATTGATACCCCGTATCGTTGGCATGGCCATGCTCTCCCTTCAGTTAATCTCTATCGAGTGGCCTAAACAGATACCTATCTCATACCGTAGTATGAGGGATAAATCCCTTAGCCGCCTTTCGTATCACTCATACAATCCGTCCCCGTGCCAATCTTGTTTGTTATGGTAGTCTTGTTATGGACAACGTTAGGAGCAAATCAAACGTAGTTCGTTACTGTATAGCGATCACAAAGACTCCTTGGTCTAAGGATACGACGACAAGCTACCACAATTGAATGTTTTTTTTTCTATGCAACACATTTCAGTGCGGGTCGTCCAATATCACTCGCCCGAGTGATATCTATGATATGATTCCGGGAACCCTTCTAATGGTAAATAGAACTATACCATAAAGAATCATTCTCATACTTGGTCGCTTCATTGAAGCATATTTGACCAGGGACCCGTTAAGTGTGATCCGTACATATATATGGTTATACTACTTTGGTGGTCATATATCAGATTAGACTTAACCTATTACTTCAACACATAAGTAATATAATGCCGATTTTATATATTGCAAACGCTGATTAATATATACAGACAATTACATACTAATACAATTGGACTAGGGCACAAAAAAGCTTACACTCTTTTCCCTCAGTGGCTGTGAAGCCATATCTGACGGGAGCTTGACAAGATCTTACAGATCTCCTTGGACCATCTAGAAGTTCTGTAGGGATTGGTTCTTCATCTACGACCATCTGAGGCTCATGAACTTGTACATCTTGCATAGTGGGCTCCTGAATTACTTCAAGTTATTCCATACCTCTCGAATTTCTTAGAGATACACGACATTCCCACTAGTTGTTTTGGAATAAAACCTCCTTTCTAAAAACACCCCACCTCAAGCAACAAAACCTTATTCTCGCTTGGTTTGTAGAAGTTATATCTCTTAGTTTCCTAAGGATACCTTATGAAGACACACTTATTTGATTTGGATGCAAGCAATCCTGCATCCCAAATCCTTAGGAAAAACATATTAGGATGTTTCCCACACCTTATATGACTATGGTCCAGTTCTTATTCGGCTACTACGCGAATGCACATACATCCAAATGGAACTGACCATCTCATACCGCTCGCATCCCAATGAATACTACGCGAAGGCGCATGCATTCACGGTAACAAGTGTCGTAATGAGTGTTATGTGGTGTACCTTCTGTGACTTTGGTCCAGTTCTTATTTGGATACTACGCGGAGGCGCACGCATCCAAATAAAATTAACCACCTCATTCAGCTCGCATCCAAATGAATACTACACAGAGGTGCACGCATCCACGGTAATGGGAGTCAGAATGACTGTCACAAGGTGTACTTTCGTTGTCTTCGTCGGAGCTCGATTCAAATGAATGTGGCCGTTTCCAGGGTCAAGTATTCACCAGCTCGATCGGAACGAAGTACCTTAATACTTTACCCAGGCTGGTTCAGTACTTCATTCTTAAAGTCTTTGAACTTGTCAAAGACTTCCAGCTTATGCCTCATAAAATAGACATACCCAAATCTACTTAAATCATTAGTAAATGTGATGAAGTAGTTAAACCCTCTTCTGGCATGAGTACTCATAGGTCCAGATACGTCAGAATGTATTAGACCTAACAAGTCACTCGCCCTTTCACCCAAACTCGTGAAAGGTGCCTTTGTCATTTTTACCATTAGGCAAGATTCGACTCTTTCAATTTGGGTGAATTCAAACGGACTTAAAAGTCCATAATTGTGAAGTGTTGAAATGCGTTTCTCGCCTATGTGCCCTAAACGACAATGCCAGATCACAGTTTGGTTTAAATAATAAGATTTAAGCCTTTTCTTATTTACCTTATAGAGATTAAACTCAACAACATAAATACCTGATCCTGAAGACGTGGATGCCCACTCTTCTTCACATGATCCTTGTATTGCTTGAAATCCCTCTTCCAGTGTCCTGGCTCGTTGCAGTGATAGCAAACCTCCGCCACTTTTTCCTTAGCCTTCACAGCAGCTTTGGGAGCTGTTTGAACCTTTGGAACCATGGGGTGTCTGATCTGCCCTGCATGGTGCTCAGGGGCTTTATCCTTACCCTTCCCAGATTTCTTGAAGCTGACCTTCTTGTTGACCATAAGGACCTCATTGGACTTGCCCTGAGGTTCTTTTCAGCGGTCACAAGCATCCCATGGAGCTCTGCCATAGTCTTGTCCATGTCATGCATATTGTAATTTACTACGAAATCACTATATACATCTGGAAGTGACTGTAGCACAAATTCCGCAGCCATTTCCCTCTGAACAGCAAAACCGAGTCTAGTTAGGTGTTCCAGTAGACGTTTCATCTTTATGACATTTGGACTAACAAGGGCTCCCACCTTGAGCTTGTAGGAAACCAGTTCTCTGAAAGTATCATATCTTTCGACACGAGTTTTCTCCTTGAACATTTCCTTGATCTCTGCCATCAAGGCACGAGGATCATCTGAAAGGTCCGTGAACTATTTTTGTAGCTCAGGCACCATGCTGCCCATCATCATGCATGATACGTCGATCTGGTCACTAAGAAACTTTTGATAAGTATCCCTAATTACCCTAGCGGCATTCAGCGGTGGCTCAGCAAGTGGGTCCTGGGTAAGGATATATTCCTTACGTTCATGCTTGAGAACTAATCTCCAGTTTCTGTCCCAATCGAGGAAGTTAACGCCGTTAAGCTTATCTTGCTCGATTAGGACCCTTAGTGCGCGGTTTACCACAATATGTGGTGTTTTCCATTAAAATTAAAGTTGGAGATTTAGCTTTAAAACACTTGTCTGATTCTAAACTGTAGAATTTGAACCAGGATCCTCGCATACCCTCGATTGAAGTGAACATAGGCTCACCGCTCTAACCGATGATATCAAGGTAGGATAACTCATCTAATTACAAGTCCATGTAACTCTTGGCTAGGGTTTGTACATGAAATGTACACGGCATATCCTATCCTGATACCCTAGGACAGCCCTAGCTAACAATCGTAGACAAGTCTCCCAAAACTCAACTATGACCCAGTTCTATATGGCTACTGCGCGTAGGCGCACACATCCGTATTAAACTGTCCAACTCATCCGGCCCTTCTCCCCTATGAATGCTACACGTAGGCGCACCCACTCACAGGTTCGAATGCTTCTGAGTGTTGAGATTTGGCTGGTATCTCGCTTGACTTATAATTAATTGTGAATTAAGTGTTTAGTGCTCTCTGATTGTATACCGATACAATCTTAATTGGAATCATGAAGTACATATCGATGCAAAGATGATTCAAAGCCCATTTACATGTAAATCTGTTTAAATTCCGGTTTTACTCTTCTGCATGTGGGTGATAGTTTAAACTACATTAACTCATGCATTTAAACTACACATACAATCATACATGAAATATAAATGTCAATAAACATGCATAACCTAGCCCGTCTTATAACCTAAGGAAAAACGAAGAACAAAACCTAAAGACTAAATCTTCATATTTGTGCTCGCTCCTTCCTTGTGGACTCCTACTGGCTTCAAACCTCCTTTGGAATCACATTCTGTCTCGACTTCTTCTCACATCGGTTTTCATATTTAAATTATTAAAAATGAAATTACAAAATACAACGACACGCACGCCGTAAATAAATAACAAACCATAGCAACTACTCAGGTTGCAAAATGAATCGAAATCTAAACGGGCTAAGCTACACATCATGTTGAAATCAATCATGTTGTCAAACATCATGTTATCAAACAATAAAATTAATTCCAAATTTTATCTTGCTTAAATGTGGCAAAAAATCCGGTTTAACTTGATTAGTCGAAATTGAACCGGCTTACCTCCGGTTTATCAAAACCGGACCGGGTCTGAAAAATCTGAATTTTTTGGGAAATTCCCCGGGAACCGACACGGGCCAAGAACCGGCCCATGCCCCCGGGTCTTATCGTCCAACCCCGGCTCGCCTACGCGTCACCCGTGGGCGACCATGGGTGTGCCCTGATACGGGGTTGGCTACGAGAAATAAGTAGAATGAGATGAGTTTGAAGTTATTTTTGTAGTTTCTTGGGTTTGAAGTTTTTGATCGAAAAAAATGTATGAATGGATGAGAAAAATAGGATATCGTAGAAATGATTTTGGGGTTTGAGGAATAGAATCGCCACTTAGCCGGGTATAGACTAAGATAAGGTTTAACCGCCACTTAGTCGGGTATAGGCTAAGATAAGGTTTTTACGCCACACCTAGGATCCTCGGCCTAAGATGATAAGTAAAATAAGACAAAGTCTCAAGCACAAAGCTATAATTTTTATTCTCTCAAATCTGATTTTTCTAAGAGCCCAAAGCCCCTTTAAATTCATGTAATTAGGAAATAACAACTAGGAACTAGAAAAGAAAATAATAAACTAGAAACTAGGATACTAGAAAATTAAAGACTAGGAAATAACAATTTGGAAAGTAAATTACTTGGGCTACAAGCCACTTATTCTAGAAACTAAATATTAAGAAATATAAAATAGGCAATTAAAAAGTGTTGGACTCATGTGCTTAAATTCTTTAATGCCCCTGCATCATGCTCGCGGGCCACTAATATGGTCGGCCTAGGGCCTCAACCTGGTCTTCCCATCGGTGTATCCCATGGACAACCCGCGGGCCATTCTGTGGTCGACCGCGGCAGCGCCCATGGACGGCCCGAGGGCCATCCATGGTTGCCCGAGGCGACCCTGTCGGCCTTTGGTGCTGACCATGGTCGGCCCGATGGCTCTCTATGGTCCACCAAAGGGCTCGACCCTGGTTAACCATGGCTCGACCATGGTTAACCCAAAATAGCCCCCAAAATCATTTTTTAGTATCAATTTTAACCATCAAAAAATCTGATTTTTTTTCATATTCATGTGAAACATAAACCCACAATCATACATGATTTTTTCTAGAGATTAATACAACCCCTAACATGCTCAAAATAAATCACATATCAACACATCCTCTAATACCACTGAAGGAATCCATGGAGTCCAAACAAGTAATTTCATACATAGCGGAAGCAATTTAACTGTGGATTCTTAAGCAAACTAAAATGCATCATCATGTGATTAAATTTCAGCATGAACAAAACTAAAAAATCTGGAAAATTACATTTCAACCTTGAATCAAATAAACACAAAATGTATTTTGTTCTCTAGCGAAGTCCACACAAGCAAAGACACATTTTTCCTCAAAGATTTCTACACTCAATTTTTACTAGTTTTGTGTGTAGAAGAAAGCAAATGAAAAGTGAGAAGAAGAGCAAGGGAGGGACAGGAAGAGAAGGGGGAAGGGATCGGCAATCAAGTGAAGAAAATATGGGATTTTTCCTAAAATAAAATCACCACATAATCTCCTTTTAATTACCTTTTAACTACCCATAATTATAATTTGAAATTCAAATTCAAATTATCATTAAGACTTTAATTATAATTATCTCAAAATAAATTAACATGGGCTTAAGGCCCATTTAGCAAACTTTTAATTAAACCCATTTAGATTGGGTTCTAATTAAACGGTTTAGCTAAACCGACTCTTTCCTCCTGGACCGATTTCCACAACAATCTGGTTTAAAACCTAGGCCGGAAATCACCAAATTCTCTCGATTCTCATACTTCTCGTATACTGACTTTTCAAGTCTATTTCGATATATACCTTGCTTAAAGTGTGTGACCCTCTAGGCTTACGACCCGTTGGCAGACTGGCAAAATTACCATTTTGTCATTTCCATCATAAGTGGCCTCTATCAAGACATTATGATTACCCAACTTCCATGAATATCGATGATTAGATTTAATCTCTTATCGTCCATGTCACTGTCCTTTTATCACCCGATATCCAGATTGTTCATAAGGCATAGAACCATCATCCTTATTTATCAATCACTGAATCTTGATATCTTAGATGACTGAAAACTGATACTAATTATTTCCCGCATGGCCATGCAATTTCATTCAGTCATACTCATCAAGTGACCTAAACAGATATCATTCTCATACCTGAGTATGAAAGATAAATCCCTTAGCCGTCTTTTGAGCTCACTTTTGTAACTTATAACTAGCCAATCAAAGCCCTTATAATTACCCATTTACAGGTAACGTTAGACTACGTTGATCTAACTCTGGCACTCGACTTGCCATGATCAGTAGAGCGTGATCATAAAGAGTTAGCTTCATACTGGTAGCTTCTAATGAAGCTTAACTGACCAGGGACACATTAAATATGATTCAACTCTAACAATAGCTGCTTCATCAGCGGCTAAGAAGGTTGTATGGATTAGGCTCTTTTTAGCTGAACTAGACATAATGCCAAACCTGTCTAGTTCAGTAAGTTTACTTTGTGACAACACTGGGCGATAACACTAGCTAGAGAGCCGAGATCAGATCACATGTTGGAAGAGGTGATGTGGAGATCAGCTTTGTTGCGACTGATGATGATCCAGCTGACCCATTGATGAAGGTGTTGGGTTTTGTGCCCTAGCACAATGTATTTTCAATCTAATCTTGTAATAAAGATTATTAGTTGAATAAAAATCGGCATTCATATTACTAAGTGTTGTAGTTATATCTTAAGTATGATTTGATTTGTATCATTGATGTGTCAACACATAATAGTAGATCTACAGATCAGATAAAATCTTACTTAAGCAGTCCCCGATCAGAATAGCTTCATAAGAAGCGATCGGTATGAGGCTAACTGTAAATGATCACGCTCTACTGATCATGGCCAGAAGGGGGCCAGAGTTAGGTCATAGTATCACCAGTCAGGGGTGATATAGGACGACCCGAATCATGAGTATGTTACATAGACACAGTCAAGAACATACTCATATGTCGGGTCATGAAATCACATCCTCAGACCGAAGGACCATTGAGGTCAATATGAATGAGTGACGAGTTTGACAGTCTAACGTCTCCTATAAAAGGGTTACAATAACGGCTGTGATTGGCTCGATCACAAGTTACATAAGTTGACTCAATGGATCGATGAAGGATTTATCCCTTATACGGACGTGTGAGCAGATATCAGTTTAGGCCACTTGATGAGTACAACTGAAATACAATAGCATGGCCATGCAGTCGATACGTAGTATCAGTTATAATTCAGTTAACTCAGAATCAAGAAATAGGACAGTAGAACGAGGATGACCTGTCTATGCCTCGTGGTTGTCAAAGATATCAAGAGGATAAAAGGATAGATTCATGAACGACAAGGTTAAGTCGAAATCTCGATAATCACAAGCGTTGGGTAATCATGATGTCTTGCTAGAGGCCACTCATGATGGAAAGGGTAAAATGGTAATTTTACCAGTCCGCCGACGTGTCGTGAGCCTAGAGGGTCACACACTTTAGGTTGAGTAAAACGGATGGAATCATATGGAGGAATCATGAGAGAGACAAAATCCGGTTTTGGATTAAACTGGATTAGACCGATTTCGGTTTAGGATTAAATCGGAATCAAGAACGGTTTAGCAGGACTAATTAATTATATTCTAATTAAATAGATTTAATTAAATTAGCTAAACTGGGTCTGGCCAGAATGGGCTTCTCTACACAATTAATTAAAAGCTTTGGGCTTTAAGCCCATTAAGGCCTTTAATTAATTAAAAGCCCAAATAAGGTCTATAAAAGGGAAATTTTCAGATCTGAAAATTAAGCAGTAATTTTACAAACCCTAGCCGTCCTCTCTCTCTCTCTCCCTGCCAAGTTTCGGCCGGCCCCCTCTCCTCCCCGCCTTCCGTCCGTTTTGCTTGCTTCGATCTTCTAGCAAGGTTCGTTGCAAGTATCCCCAGATTGCTCTTCCTGTGTGGACGATCTTTAGAGGTTACTAAATCCTATTTAGTAACAAAGAGATTTTTGATTCAAGGTAATACTTAATTTTAATCTAGTCTAGATCTCATGATCAATTCATGATCATGCAAGATCCGTATTTAAATATGGAACTTTGAGGTTAATTTCTTGTATGAGCATGAAATTAATTGTCTGGAACCCTCAAATAATTCCTTCAGAAGGCTCTCTCACAGCCTAAACATGAGGGTCATGTAAAGTATATGGGGATAGACTAGGACTTAGTTTAGAACTAGGGGCAGGTGGGAGATTGTAGGATTTGTGACCTATTCCAATACAAAGTTATGTCAATGTTTATGTTGAAGGAATTATGTGAAGGTTCCAATCAATTAATTTCATGCTCATACAAGAAATTAACCTCAAAGTTCCATATTAAATAATGATCTTACAAGATCATGAATTGATCATGAGATCTAGGCTAGAATAAAATTTGAATATTACCTTGATTCAAAATCTCTTTGTTACTAAATAGGATTTAGTAACCTCTAAAGATCGCCCACGTAGGAAGAGCAATCCGGGGATACTCACAACGATCCTTACTAGAAGATCGAAGCAAGCAAAACGGACGGAGAGGGAGGGAGGTGGCCGGTCCGCTAGAGAGAGAGAGAGAGAGAGAGGAGAGTAGCTAGGGTTTTGGAAGTAATTTTCCTTAATTTTTAGATCTGAAAATTTCCCTTTTATAACCCTTTCTAGGCAATAATTAATTAAAGGCATTAATGGGCTTAAAGCCCAAAGCTTTTAATTAATTACGTAGAGAAGCTCATTCTGGCTTAGCCCATTCTGGCTAGGCCCTGTTTAACTAAATTAATTAAATCTATTTAATTAAATTATAATTAATTGGTCCAGCTAAACCGTTCTTGATTTCTGGTTTAATCCTAAACCAAAATCGGTCTAATCTGGTTTAATCCAAAACCGGATTTTGTCTCTCTCGTGATTCCTCTATATGATTCCATCCGTTTTACTCAACCTTTAGTGTATGACCCTCTAGGCTCACGACACGTCGGCGGACTAGTAAAATTACCATTTTACCATTTCCATCATGAGTGGCCTCTAGCAAGACATCATGATTACCCAACGCTTGTGATTATCGAGATTTCGACTGAACCTTTCGTACATGAATATATCCTTTTATCCTCTTGATATCTTTGACAACCACGAGGCATAGACAAGTCATCCTCGTTCAATTGTCATGTTTCTTGATTCTGAGTTAACTGAATTATAACTGATACTCCGTATCGACTGCATGGTCATGCTATTCTATTTTAGTTGTACTCATCAAGTAGCCTAAACTGATATCTGCTCACACGTCCGTATGAGGGATAAATCCTTCAGCGATCTATTGAGTCAACTCATGTATCTCATGATCGAGCCAATCACAGTTGTTATTGTAACCCTTTTAGAGGAGACGTTAGACTGAGTCAAACTCGTCACTCATTACATAGTGACCTCAATGATCCTTCCGTCTGAGGATGTGATTTCATGTGCCGACATATGAGCATGTTCATGATTGTGTCTATGTAACATACTCATGATCGGGTCGTCCTATATCACCCCTGTCTGGTGATACTATGACCTAACTCCAGCCCCCTTCTGGCCATGATCAGTAGAGCGTGATCATTTAGAGTTAGCCTCATACCGATCGCTTCTTATGAAGCTATTCTGATCGGGGGCTGCTTAAGTAGGATTTTATCTGATCTGTAGATCTACTATTATGTGTTGACAAATCAATGATACAAATCAAATCATACTTAAGATATTACTACAACACTTAGTAATATGAATGCCGATTTTATTTCAACTAATAATCTTTATTACATGATAAGATTGAAAATACATTGTGCTAGGGCACAAAAACCCAACATATGTATCATCATTTTGCAATGAAATAAAATCGGCATTTTATTACTAATGTGTTGTAGTAATAAGTTAAGCATAATTCAATCTATATATCTGAGTGTGTTATCACTAATAGTAGAACTGTAGATCTGTGCGAATTATACTTAACAGGTCCCTGGTCAATTAAGCTTCATCAGAAGCGACCAGTATGAGGATGGCTCTTTATGATCACTACCTACTGATCATTTGCAAGGGGATTGCCGGAGTCAGATAATAGATATCATTTCGGAAATGATATTGGATGACCCGACCTGAATATGCGAAATAAATATTGTCATGAGCATATTCAATTGTCGTAGCTTTTCATTGTATCCTAAGACCGAGAAGTCTTTGTGATCACAGTATAGTGAATATCCAAGTTTGATCTAAACCTAACGTTATCCATAATAGGGTAAGCATAACAGTTGTGATTGGCTCGGGGACAAGTTATATGGGTGATACGAAAGACGACTATGGGATTTATCCTTCATACTCCGGTATGAGAACGATATCCGTTTGGGCCACTTGATGAGAATGACTGAAAGGAAATGCATGGCCATGCTCATGATACGGGGTATCATTTTGTAGTCATCTAACATATCAAGAAATAGTGATTAATTAAATAAGGATGACGACTCTATGCCTTATGATTAATCAGGATACCTAGTGATAAAAGGATAGTGACATGGACGACGTGAGGTTAAATTGGATCATAATCATGTACGTTGGATAATTATAATGTCTTACTAGAGACCACTTATGATGGAAAGGGTAAAACGATAATTTTACGCCGATTTGCCAACGGGACATGAGCCTAAAGGGTCACAGACGAAAAAAGACATTGTGGAGAATTAGGCAATTTTTAAAGGATTGTGAGGGAGCCAATCATATTTAAAACGCAGTGAAAAATAATTTATTTAACCTCATAATCCCAACGGATCTTGCACTTGTAATAGAAAAGATGATGAACATAATTATTGTTTCGAAAAACTCTTTTGTGCTGAAAATTGGAGGTTATCGAATTTGATTTGAAATCAATATTTCAAATCCTCTAACGGTATCTACACAAACACTCGGATCTCTAAGATCTAACCCTAACTAGCCTACTAGAACTATTTAGGGTCTCTCCGGAAAATTTGGCAGAGTAACGATAGGGAAGAAAAATGTGTTATTTTTCTCCTAGCACACACTCCTATTTATAGAAGTACACTAGGGTTTTTGGGGAGCCAAATCAGCCCACAAAATGGGCTGGCCGAGACCCTATTGGGAGGCTCCTTATTGGATCGACCAGCCCATGGCCGAACCCTAATAGGGTTTGTCATGGGCCCCTTCCTTGGTGCCAGCCCAATATGGGTTGTGGCCCCTTTCCCTTGGCCATTTTCCCCCAGGGCCGGCCATAGGCCACACTCGAAGCCCTGGCTTTGGCCCGGCCCTATTTGGCCCACTTCTGTGATGGGCCCAAGGCCCAAAACCCTAGGTTTTTGGCCTATGGCCCATTACCTCATTCCAACTGTTATTTTTGAATTATCCTTTGCGAGTATCCTTTTTGTGTGACCCTTTAGGCACATGCCCCGTTGGCAGATCGACGTAAAGTTACCATTTTACCCTTTCCATCATAAGTGGCCTTTAGTAGGACATTATGATTACCCAACGTGCATGATGATCAATGATTCGACTTAACCTCATGTCGTCTATGTCAAATATCCTTTTGTCACTAGATATCCTGATTGATCATAAGGCATAGGGTTGTCCTTCTTATATAATCAATCATTGTTTCTTGATCTGTGAGATGGCTGAAATTATGTTATCCCGTATCATCTGCATGGTCATGCGTTTCCTTTCGGTCATACTCATCGAGTGGCCTAAACGGATATCACTCCCATACCTTTTCTAAGGGAAAAATCGCTTAGCCGTCCTTTATATTACTCATGCAACCCGTCCCCAAGCCAATCATAGCGTTATGGTAATCCTGTTATAAAAATTGTTGGGCCTATGTCAAACTTGGATATTGACTACACAACAATCATAAAGATTCCTTGGTCTTAAGATACAATAACAAGACACGACAACTAAGTATGCTTATTGCAATATCTATGTTGCATACTTAGGTCCGGTCGTCCAATGTCATTTCCCAAATGACATCTATGATCCGACTCCGGCAATCCTGTTGCCAATGATCAGTAGAGCGTGATGATAAAGAGTCATCCTCACACTGGTCGCTTCTGGTGAATCTTTATTGAACAGGGACTCGTTAATTGTGATTCGTACAGATCTATAGTTCTACTATTAGTGATGATATACTCAATGATATAGATCGAATTACATTTAACTTATTACTACAACACATTAGTAATAAAATGCCGATTTTTATTTCATTGCAAATAGATTATACAAATTATTACATACTGACTTTGAATTGGACTAAGGCACAAAACAAACAATCTCCCACTTGCCCCTAGTTCCAATCTAAGTCCCAGTCTATCCCCATAGACTTTACATGAACCTCATGTTTAGGCTGTGAGAGAGCCTTCATCAGTGGGTCGACTATATTATCATCTGATGCAACATAGCTGATCCTCACATCACCTCGGTTGATGATCTCCCTTATGATATGATATTTCCTAGGTACATGTTTGGATTTGTTGTGTGATCTTGGCTCTTTAGCTTGTGCTATGGCCCCGATGTTGTTACAAAACAAGCTTACAGGATCATACGGGTTTTTAATTACTGTTAGAGTTGTGCCCTAGCCCAACGTAAAGTTATCCATATTATGTAATGTTTTATCATCTTTAAGAATAAATAAAACGGCATTGTATTACTAATGTGTTGTAGTAATATATTGAATATGATTTGATATGTATCATTATGTGTGGCATCACTAATAGTAGAACTACAGATTAGACATAATCATATTTAGTGAGTCCCTGGTCAGTTAAGCTTCCTCAGAAACGACCAGTATGAGGTTAACTCTATATGATCACGCTCCACTAGTCATGGCAATGTAATGTTGGAGCTAGATCATCCATATCATTTAGGGAATGATATTGGACGACCCGATTGAAGGGTTTCCATGGGTTCTATACCAATTAATTACATGCGGAAATGTGAAAATAACCATGGATTCCCGAATACTTAAACAATAAGGATCATCATGTGAGTTTATTAGGCAAATTAACATGAATAAAAAATCTGAAATTTTACATTTTTAATATCTATACTCTCTAGTTTTATCCACACTAGCAAAGCTCCTCAAATCCTTGAGGTTTCTTCTAACAAACTATGCTACTTTTTGAGAGAAGAAGTACATTGTGTGTGTGTGTGTGTGTGTGAGAGAGAGAGAGAGAGAGAGAGAAGGGACGGCAGTGGAGGGGGATTAGGATCGGCAATTGAGAGGAAAGAATTAGGGATTAAAACCAAAAATCATATATTAAAATATATTTGATTTTCCAAAATTAAATCTCTAAAATATATCTCAATTATGTTAATATAATTATTTATTATAATTCATATTAAGAATGGGCTTAAAGCCCATTTAGCTACGATTTAGTTAAACCCATTTAATTGTGTTCTAATTAAATGGTTTAGCTAGACCGATCCAATTCTCTTAAACCGATTTTCGGTTTAAACTAATTCGCTCCGATTTAATTAAATCGAAAGGCAAATTATCCCGATGCTCATACTTCTCAAATACTGACTTATACAAGTCCCTTTTTGCTATACCTTTCTTAAAGTATGTGACCCTCTAAGCTCATGTCTCGTTGGCAGACTTGTAAAATTACCATTTTGCCCTTTCAATCATAAGTTGTCTCTAGCAAGACATTATGATTACCCAACGTCCATGAATATCGATGATTTGATTTAACCTCTTATAGTTCATGTCACTATCCTTTTATCCTCCCGATATCTTGATTGATCATAAGCCATAGAACCGTCATCCTTATTTATCAATCACTGTTTCTTGATATCTAAGATGACTGAAAACTGATACTAAGTATCTCCCGCGTGGCCATGCAATTTTCTTCAGTCATACTCATCAAGTGGCCTAAACAGATATCATTCTCATACCGAAGTATGAGGGATAAATCTCTTAGCCGTCTTTCGAGTTCACTCATGTAACTCATAACTAAGCCAATCAGAGTCGTTATAGCTACTATTTTACATGTAACGTTAGACTACTTAGAAATTTATCACATAGTGATAACAAAGACTCCTTGGTTTAAGGATACTATGACAAGCTACGATATGTGAGTATGCTCATGACAATATTTATGTCGCATACTCACCATCGAGTCGTCCAATATCATTCTCCTGATGATATTTATGATCTAACTCCGGCACTACCTTGTCATGATCAGTAGAGCGTGATCATAAAGAGTTAGCCTCATACTGATCGCTTCTTTAATAAAGCTTAACTGATCAGGGACGCAATAAATGTAATTCTTTCTGATCTACAGTTCTACTATTAGTGATGGCACACATAATGACATAGATAAAATTACATTTAATAAATTACTACAACATATTAGTAATTTTAATGTTGTTTTATTTATTTGAAAAGATGATAAAACATTACAACTGTAGATCACTTTTATATTGGACTAGGGCACAACTCTAACAATCTCCCACTTGCCCCTAGTTCCAATCCAAGTTCTGATCTACTCCCATAGACCTTACATGTTCCTCATGCTTAGGCTGCGGTAGAGCTTTCGTCAAGGGATCGACCATATTATTATCAGTCGAAACATAACTAATCTCCATATCACCTCTATCGATGATCTTTCTGATAAAGTGATATTTCCTGAGTATATGTTTGGATCCGTTGTGGAATCTAGGCTTATTGAGCAATTGCTACGGCGCCCGTGTTGTCAGACAACAAGCTTATCAGATCAGACGCTCGCGGCGTTGCATCTAATCCGATCAGAAAGCTTCTAATCCATACGACCTCTTTAGCTGCTTTCGCTGCAGCTATATACTCAACCTCCGTTGTAGAGTTGGCAATCGTGGCTTGCTTAAAGCTCTTCCAGCTGAAAGCGCCACCATTCAACACAAAACATATCTGACTGAGTTTTGAAGTCATCAGGATCTGCCTGAAAACTAGCATCAACCTGTCCTTTGACTGCTAGTTCTCTATCTACACCCCCATACACTAAGAATGCATCCTTGGTCCTCAAATATTTGAGGATGGCCTTTGACAGCAATCCAGTGTTATTGGCCGGGGTTAGATTTGAGTATGCTGGTAAAGCTGAGTGCATATTATGGCATACATGATAGATTCTATAGCCAAAGCATATGGGATCTTATTGATCTGCTCATCTCATCAGGTGTACAAGGATATTGTGTATTGCTGAGCTTAATGCTATGATGCATGGGTATGTATCTTTTTCTTAGATTCAAGTATTGAGAATTGATGCGGTCGCATCAATTATACGTTCATGATATCTATTACCCCCATTCTATGTGTTATTTCACTCTCGATGTGTTAAATTACTGATATATGTGCCATAGATCTCTTTGAGAGTATTTGGAGTGTTACTTGTGCAAGCCTCGAGTTATTAGAGCTAATTGAAGCTTAGGAGAGCTCGTTGGAGAGTGTCATGGCCAGTGTCACCCTGTTGACACGGGCCATGACAAGGGGCAGTCTTCAAACCAGTGTGCACTCGTAGAGAACGAGTCCGAGGAGTCGTTTCAAGATCGGATTCGTGAGTTTTCCTCTAGACTACGAGAGGTAAAAATCCGATCTTTACTCATTCTAATGATTTATCTATTGTTAGCAAACGATCATATGGCGGGTTCTCGGTTAAATTCGTTGCTTTCGCTGTACTTGAGATCTCGAGAACCCCAACAATAACGAATCTTTCGATACCCTGTTGGAGAGAGCGATATGCCGCCGAAAGGAAAGACGACTTCGCCATCAGAGGATGCGCTAATGATGAAAGCGAAATTTCTCCCTCCTCAACCTCGAACTAACGAAGTTTGGGAAGATGTTCGGGCAGATGAACGCTAAGAGCCTGACGAGACTAATGCAGCGACAGGCTAACTCGAGATTTTAGTCGATACATAGAGAGGAATCGAAGCGACTGGGATATTCAAGATTTAAACTGGGAATGATCTATCAGTATGAAAAAATCCAACAAGTTGATGGGAGAAAGGGAACTTGAGTAAATCAAGACCAAAGCTCGATCAAGATGAGAACATGAGAGAGACTAGAGATGGATGAAAATAACATCGCCTACTTTGGATGTAATGTTGGTATTCGAATCTGCCGACCAGGTAAAAGTTGAAATACCCATGATGGAGATCCATCTGAAAAGACTCCAATCTCAAAAAAGTACGTCATGCCTGCAATTTTTTAGAACCAACGAGGCCATGACTAGATTGTTCTTGCCATTTTGTCCATGTATCTTGTTCGTGGAAGGAGATAATGAACACACGATTGCCAAGAGGGGCAACGTGGATATCAAAACCCAGTCCAGACAAATTTCTCCATTATAAATTCGACCATCTAGATCAAGCAACTCCAATACAATTGCATAAATAAACATGCTCAACTTTCCGGATTCTCATTTACCTTTACCCATTTTGTATATAAATACCTAAAATTTTAATTTGCTATCAATAACTATACCGAGATAAATGAGATCTAGTTGGGTATACTTCTGTCAATAACACGATTTATAATTACTAAATATTATTAGAAGATTGCGGATAAAGTACTTGTGCACTCATGTAGCAATCATGTGAATGTGTACATATTCCTCATGAATGGCCTACGTATAGCAGATTAAAAGGCAGTGACCAATAATAACAAGGTGACTCCCTGAATTAGAGTGAAAATGCGTATCTAGGTTCAGATAAATAAAACAATTTTTTATCAGCAAGATAAAGAAAACACATAAACTAAGAATAATCAACATAAATTGCCACCTAGTTTCAAAAAAATCATAAATATTTACCTTACCACAAGATTTAATCAGTTAGTCATATAATTAATGTTAACTTAGCCCATTGTCTCTAATCTTTATTGGTTAATTCAACCTCAATTTGGGATACACTCTTCTCTACAGCCATCCACCACTTCTCTTCATCATCTGCTTTATCATCCTGAAATGTGACCAGACATTTTACAGTTCAAAAAAAGCTAATATTGTTGTGTATGTTAATTTTTAGATGTATAAACAAGTTGAAGGCATGTAGTTTCCAAACTTCAGGCAAGAGATAGATTAATTGAGATACTAACCATGGCACTGAAGTTTTGCATTCTTTCAATACTGCTGGCAACTCTTACAGCCTCAAGCCACCACGAGTCTGTGATGCTTTCTGTTGGAATATGTTCCACGTCATTTTTCATACACTGATTATCCGTTGCCACCCCATAATGTACTGAGTTCGATTGAGTGAACACATTAGGCATTGCCTCAATTGGGATTTGACGTGAAGGAGATCGGTAACCTGCTGTCATTAATAACTTCAGTCTAAACACTTATGCTATTAACTGTTTAAAGGGTAACAATTTGTTATGTACCGCTGCAGTCAGGATCATAACATTTCTGGTAATAAACTTCCCTTCTCAGGTCAACAACATACATCACTACACCGGTAAAACACATAGATGAATTAGAATTAGTCGTCTTCGGGAAAAAAACAAATTAGTTGATGAATGAATAAACAAACAAGCAAATGATTGTAGGGAAAAACATGTAGTGTGACTGAAAAGACAATCAACCAAAGGTCGTGAGTGAAGTGTCAGAGATCTCATGTAATACTCATGGGGTAGCTGGTTCCAACCTCCACACAAATGGAAACAATTTATACTAATAGGTACTTATATTAATACTTTTATTATTTTTCAAAGATATGAATGTAGGAATATTACAATATTTATATTTTTTTCTCAAATATTTATTATTTTAAAATATTATAATTATAGTTTGATTGTGTATATATGATAGTCTATTTAATAAAAATTAAAAAAAAAATAGAGATATGTTTGATTAATCTTTCCTTATATGGCCAACTAGCGTCTTGTAATGAATGGTGATGTAAATCAAGGATTATTTCCTTGATTTACAAAATATGATTAGCTGAATATGATTAACATCTATGCCTATTTCATTGACAGACACTAGGATTGATTATCTGTGTAACAAGCTGAATATGATTAACATCTATGCCTCAGTTTGAGGGTGAGTATTAGATAAGGATTTAGTTGTTAAGATGGTGATATGGGGTTTGAACTATTCAAATAGGATCTTGTATAATCTTGTAAATAGTTAGAACTAATCCTATAAATACCTTCTATGTACAACATACAAATCATGGAATATGAAATATGAGTTTCACAAAGCCCATTGACAAATCTAAAGCCATCCTAATTTTAGAATAATTTAGTTAGGCCTTTTTTCATTTCGTTCCTTGTAGGAGTGATATACTCCCAATTAGTTTCCCATAATCTGCTATTTTTAGTTTGGAAGTCCAGTACTTATAGACATGCAGGTAAAGGAATAATAGATCAGATTTGCAGCAACATAGGAGTGTAGTGATAATCTAGAAGTTACTTAGTTGTAGGCTACATAGTCAGCATTGAGAAGACAAAGAAGTCTCGGCTCAGCTTGACACGATCACAGACGGAGAACATAACAAGTAAAGTGAAATCATCCCGATATTTTATGATGACTGTTGCAAGTATCCCATATGAAAAGCATGGATTGGAGACCACTTCCACTTAGGAGCTTAAGCTTGTAGGATAAGGTGAAGCTCAAGTTGTAACTGAACTGGTTCACCTTACTTAAACATGTGAAGGGATCGTTGATGTCTCCAACTTAATTAAAGTTACAGATGCATTACCTCATGCTTATCACTGAAGACTATATGTGCTTATTTGATGAGAAAACTAGTTTGATTTTATCAGCAAAACCAATTTGTTGTAATAGCTAAAAACAACTAGATTTACCATGATTGCTTTTATGCTGTCTACCAATTCGCTCGCAATATCGGTTTCTTGACATGCTGTATACCATCAATCCATATTCTGAGAACCAGTACCAGCTCCGAATTTTACCTAAAAAAAAGTCAATTGTAATCAAGATCAGAGTGGCAGAGGATAGGCAATTAGTAAGGACACAAAGTAATAATGTGAAATAAAACAATAATTTAGTAAGATCACTGATGTTCGGCCCAATTCTTTTTTTCAAATTACACTCAAGGGTCAGCGCAGTATTTGTACTGAGATTATAATTGTTGGAACATTAATCTCACATGTAATGTAGATACTGCTGGCTAAGTTTCATATTCCTGTCAAATCACACCGTCTAATCACTTAAGCTAGATCGCAGACAACTCACATAATGTCCGGGTGTGTCAAGTCTGCTACCAGTACTACTGAATGGTAAGGCTCAGGTGCATTGTTTGATTATACCCGCAACTTTAACTCAAGCAATTACATAACAGCAAGAAAATAATCATAATTGTGCAGATTATTATGCTTTATAGTTCATAGCATTCACTAATCCCAAAACCATAATGTAATGAATATCTCCAAAATCAAGCTGTTGAAATTACCTGATACACTTCCAATAGTGGCTATGGATTCCACAAAAGCATCTAAAGTTGGGAATGGTGATTTCCCCATAAAGTATGTTCTTGAAACATCAAATTCTTGATGGCCACTCTTATGTGTCCCAATATAATGATTTTCCTGCATTAGAATTTTTTTGTAGTTGTACTGATCAGTTACTAGTTGAGTTCAAAAGGATGGTACCTTTTCTACCCAGCAATAATAAACCATACTCTAAAACTTGCTTTTAGAGGAACATATTGAAGCACTGCAGGTCAAACTACCTCGGTGTCAAAGTGCAGGGTCTTCACACACTCTAAATCCATTTTGCAAATAAGAAGCTTCTCACAATCGTCATCCATTTTGCAGATCAACGAAGCCATGAACATTTCCTCTTCACTCTGTCGTGTCATACCAAATCATAAATCATACAATTTGGACATAAACAGAACCAAAGAGAAGAGTAAAGTAATAACAAATTACTCAGTTATAATCAATCATATAAACATGAAAAACATTGCTGCCTTCTGTCTATGAGTACTAAGATAGCATTCTCTTCTTGAAAGTTAAAAGGTTACATGGGTCAACAGTAGATCTACAGTTTATATTTGTCAATGGTAAACCTTTGATTATCTAAACTTAAGAACTAAGCATTTAAAGGATCATTGGATGCAGAACTTTTGGAAACAAAAAAGAGAACTGATCGAAGAATTGATATATTGAATTACTCTTATGATTTTAACAAGTTGTTTGGCACATCATTTGAAGGTTCATTGGATGAAGAATAGCTTGGAAATGAAGAAGAAGAAAAAGTAAACTGGTCAATCAAGTTCTTTTAGTTGATTACTCTAATGATTTTAACAAGTTGTTTACGACCAACATAAGTTGGGCCAAGTACAAGTAGTAAAGACCTCACTTCTGCATTTGCGAGGTCTTGAGTTAAAACCTTGGTGCATACAATAGGTCACTATTTAAATAAAATAACTACAACAAAACAATTATAAGTAGAAAAAAATAAAAGATGACAGCATGGGAAATTAATCAAATTATCATTAATGGGAAAGAAATGTACCATACCATGTCCTTGCATTTGAACCGCCCACTAGGTAGAAGCACAAAATTCTTCCCTGCTTTAGATGATAGAGCTAAACGAAAGCAACGATTCCTACTATATACAGCAGTATCCACAAATAGTTTGCTTGGGGATTCAGCAGAGCTCGCATCCTTCACAAACAACTTTTCAAGTCTTTCGTTTGTCTCCCTTGTCCTTCTAATACGCGAGCATATCTGATAATAGATCAATGAGGGATAACAGTTGGTAATAAATTGTTAGTGGGTGTTTTTTCTAGCAACAACACCAATTAACATTCATAAAGTTTGATAACTTCATATTCCATGAATAACCACTTTCATAAGAAGCAAATTAATGTGGCATATCCAACCATCAATGCATAAGTGAACTGTGGTCCAGTGGATAAGGTTCCTGCTATTGTGGAGAGGATCGTTTATGTACACAATTATACAGGAAAATAATTAACTACTGTTCTCAGGCCTACCTCAGCGACAAATGCCCCAGCATGTGAATTGTCCTTAAATGCAGTCTTTGGTATGCGAATGATTAAATGTCGAGAGGATTTTTCTGTATCAATGAATAATAAAGATAATTAAAAAAACAACTTTTTGTATAAAATCATATGCTACAGATAAAAGCTTTCGTGGTAGAATTATAATATCCACGATTCATCTCTAAGGCATATGCCTATCAGACTATTTAGATTTCAGATTCTAATGGATTTTTACAGAATTGATCTCTTTTTGTCTACAAAATCATACAATTCAGATGTTCAAGCATTGTTTTGGGTTTGAAAAAAAAACAATCAAAGGCAATAACAGGCCTAATTATGACTTACTCGTACATACTTAAATTATCATGCCAATAAGGAAGAAGAATATGAAGGAAGACAAATAAAGGCAGAAACTACAACAAAATCAGTTATGGAGTATGAATTTCCTGAGATTCAGAAAGTAGACTAATGTGCAAGGACGTACCATGTAACAGTTATTTAAAAGAATAATGACACTTTCTTACACCTAACTAATGAACTTTTCTTTTATTACCTGACAATTTTTTTGTGACAGTCTATGATAAAATGACAAAAATGCCTTCTAATGATATTAAAATTTTCAAAAGTGCCATGAACAATGAACCAATTCAAATTAAAATCCTGAACATAACCGGTTCAAATCAAAACACAAAATTGAACCGGTTCAAATTAAAAATAGTCTAAAATGCCCTCCAATGGCTTTTAATTCAAACCAATTTAATGGATCGGGCTGAACCAGAGACTACTCAAATTGAATTGGTTCAACCAAGAGTAGTTTAGGTATTTTTGGAATTTTAGAGGTAGGTTGTCAAAAAAAATTGTCACATACTAAAAAAGAGAGTTGTTTAGTTAGGGTATGAGACGGTCATTTCACAATAATTAGGTGTAACAAAGTTTTATTATCCCCTATTTAAATGACGACTGCAAATCATAGACCAGATAGAAAACAAACCTGTGGTCGAAGAATCAAGTTCCACTATCCATTCATGGCTTCCTTGAATACAATATTTCTCAAGTAGGGCATCCATTATGACAGATATCAAGAGATCAACCATTTCATCAACATTTTTCTTTGCATTGTATTTTTTATTGAACTCCAAATCAAAATAAAGATGGCACGGTAAACCCTGAAAGCAACACATAATCAAATTGTTGAATATGATATGAGTAAGCAGTCAAACCATTGAGTAATCACTTGAGAAATACAAATGGACCAGCAGCCTAGTTTTGAAACATCGTGCCCTTTTGTTGAGATCACATCCAACCAGATATAAAGGAAGGATCAAGGTGATAATTAGAGAATGTAGGACAGCTACAGCTCCTATTTTACGACTATACATTGCTAAGGCTCTCTCTCACCTCTTGAATCACTTCATAATGGTGACGAAATTTAGATTCCATATCTCTGTACCTGAAATATAAGGGTACAGGAAATTACAATAATCCATCATGTATATGTGATTAGGGCTGGTTTACAAGGAAAAAGAAAGGGGAACCTTCGCCAAAACTCCTCATATGTGGAAACAAGAAACCTTCTTTGTCCTTTGATGTGATCTTGATAACTAAAAACACGAAAACCTCCATGCCCTTTTGCGAACTTCATTGCATCATCCTGTCGCGGGAATGTAACCCATACTTGTTTCCTGAATAACAAATTATTGTTACGGTTTTGTTTGGTTTAGAAGAAAAGGCTTAAGCAGAGATGACAACATACCTTAGGTTGTCTTTATTTTGTTGAGCAATGTCAATTCGTATTTCATTTAACAGCCGCAACAGACTGGATGGTCTTTTGGGGGGGACACCATGGGGAGACCCGTAAAATACAACAGGAGAGATTTGTTTACCACAAACAAACTTCCTTGGCTTTTTACAAAACTAAGAGATTATGAATTGACAAATATTAAATGACACTGAGAAAGTATAGTTGCAAGTAAAAATCTTCTTCCACCAGTTAACAGAATATTGAACACAAACCAAATGGGGAAGAGAGTATATACTTTATCTGTGCTAAGATGGCGTCCTTGAGGTGACATAGTGATAGTGGTAGAGACTCTTTGTTGCGCTGAAATGGAGCTATCACTTAACCCAGCTTGCCTTAATTTGCTTTTCCTTCGTTTCCTTTCTCTCAGGGCCGATTCTGGAATTAAACATCATCATTAACAAAACTTAATCAGAAATTTAATCATCAACTTCCCTCACTCAACCATTACTAGTTCAACAAGCGGTAACACTGCAAAAAAAAACCAACTCCGATTCAATGAAAAATTAGGGGAATTACAAAATAACATAGAAATCATGAAACAATCAACAAGGGCAATTGGATTTTGGGAATATATAATACGCATGAGAATATATTGATGGAAAATCCGAAAAGCGGATTGAAAAGAAAAATAAAATTGTATTTTGAGATTGATTTTCCGAGCGATCAAACAGAGTGAGAGAGAAAAAAAACATACGAGGAGGAGAGACTCCACACTTAAAGCATTCAAACAATCGATCGACGTCGTCCATGGATTTGGAGTTTCCTCTACTTCCTTTGGTTTTCATATAAATTTATACCAAACTCACATCCTTCACATTTCAATCCAGCGGGAATTTGATGTGGTTTCCCCAAATTTTGCTTTTTAAAATTTGTTTCCGAGAAAACGGGATTTTTTCAAAAGAATTTAAATAAATAAGTTATTTTAGAAAATTGTGTTACTATTTAAAATATTTAAGAATTTGTATTGGGGCTGCCATGTGTCAATAAGTTATAGGTTGGAGATTTTTTTTTGTTGACTTGCTACCGTATAATATACCGAACCTATCCCCTCTCAACTCCTCTACCAATCTAACTTATATATAATAGGAATAGAGAATGGTTTTAGAGTGATGGCTGCTTGACATCTGTCTTATATCTTTGTTTGAGTTAATTGGTTTTAGTATATGGTTTTGACTAATTAGGCTTAAATGACATGTGGATTTGGATAGGGCGCGAGTTGGTAGTTTTGAGCCGCGAAAAACAGAGGTTATTGCAATGGCAGTCGGTTTGTTAACTGTCGGGTTTATTCATTTGATTTTTCTGATCTGTGTTTTGTGTGTGTTTTAGAAATGTCGTGTGTTAATGAAAATTTATTGTCTGTGGGTGTGTATTTTGATAGGTTTGAATTTTTAGGTGTAGAGGGTTCTGTCACTATTTGTTCTTGAGTATGTTTATATTCATTCGGTTAAATTGCAGGTTATGATCATCGGGTGTACAGGTTGCGGGTCTGTAGGAGTTGGGATGTTGTTAATTCTAAGACCGGCGAGTTGTTGAGTCTCGATTTCATATTTGTGAATGAAGAGGTATGATCTTGTTCTGTTGTGTTGTCTGTTTAATCCATTTTCCAACTGGTTTTGTGTTAGGGCAATGTAATTTGGGCGTCTGTTTAATCGATTTTCTAATTGGTTTTGTGTTAGGGTAATGTAATTTGGGCGTCTGCAGATTGTCGTATGGCTTATAGGGTCCGAACAAAATTTCAACGGGGGTTGGTTTTTGATATAAGCAGGTTTTTGGTTGTTCCTACATCTGTTGGGTTTAGCCCTGTTGTCGGCGGATTGAAGATGTTGTTCATGTGGGTAACGGTTGTTGAGTTGGTTGAACGTGTTTCTTCAAGTTTTCCATGTTATGGGTTCAGATTTTGTGGTCGGAGCATTCTAAATGGGCGTATTGACAATGATGCAGTGTTGACAGGTTCTATTATTTGGAATATTTTTGTAATTTTTTATTTAATTTGTGGTGAATGAACTGTGTGTTCTTTCTTCAGATGTAGTTGGCTGTATTTCTTTTGTTGGGGAAGTGGAGATCAATTGCAGTGGAGTGAAGAGACGTGTTTTGTGGTTAATAACTGATTTGTATGTGCATTAATTTTTGGCAGTGAGGCATAGTTGTTTAATTAGACATGGTCATTATTCTGAGGTGGTGGATTTGTTTTACAAAATGTGTTGTGTAGTTCTGTTCAAGTAAGGGTGGTTCTTGTATCCTCTTTGGCTGAAGAATTTTTGGCAGTTTATAAAATTGTTGAATTGCCTGATCCTGTGATGGTGGTCTTTACATCAATGAAGGTCCGTCAGGATTCGGGTAAGTTTCACCATCTGGGGATTAAGATAAATAATGGGTTTATTTATTGTTGTTAACATGTGTTTCATTGATGTGTTGGACTGTATTATTCAGGTGTGTTTGAATTTTATCCCTCCCTTGCAACTACAGTTTATGTTAATCCTTGTGATGAATACGTACAGACAACCATGGAAAATTTGTGCGTGGTTAATTCTGTATTTAGAGGTTCGGTTCGGCCTCGAATAAGCTTGGTTTCTGATGCTGATCAGATTCTTGCGAAGAGAGTGTGCGTTTCTCATGTCCTGATAATTGATTGGGCTTCACGAGTCAAGGTATTTGTGTGGTTTTTTTGTGATGTGGTTTTGTAGAGATATTTGAATTGTTTTGTTTTTGTTAGGGATCTTGGGTATCTGTTCTTGGTGTTGTAAGTTCTATTGTTAGTGCTTCTGGTTGGTTTTATTTTGCTTGTAAGTCTTGCATGAGAAGTGTTGATTCAAGTGCCGGATTCTACAAATGCATTGTATGTGGTGACGAGTCTGCCACTCCATTGATATTGTAAGTGGTACTTTGGAATAGTTTGTCCAATGGATTTGTCATTGTGTCGTGTTAATTTGTGTGAAATGTATTCAGGTATAAGATTGAGATTGTTATTGGTGATGGTACTGGTAATTTGAATGTTTTTGTCCGGAACAAGGTTGCTGAGCATTTTGATTGATTCATCTGCTTGCAAGCTTTATAATTTGCATAGAGATTCAGAATGTGGGATTCCTGGTGAGGTTAGTGGATTGCTCGGAAGAAAGTGTATATTTAAACTACGCTATGACGGTTACGATTTTACAATGGGGCGGGAGATGTTCACTGTGTGCGATGCTTTTCAACCCTATGGTGTTTGGAATGTGCAATGTATTAATGGGTTGTGTTGCAAGGTTTGTGAATTTTTTATTTTCTTTGCTTTTTATGAAAAGGTTGAAGTTTGTTTTTTAATTGAAATGTTATTTATATTTTTGGTGAATTGTTGTTTGTTGATAGGATCTGAATTCTGGTACTGGGTTTGGCGAAAAGAGTTTGAACGGGGTTAATGTATCGTCGGTTATCTCTGCTTCCTCCAGAAACATGAAGTGTAGTTCTTACATAGTCTGTGATGGAAGTTGAACAAATTATTGTAACTGTTTGTAGAGGTGCTCTAATATTCTTATGTGTCACAATAGAGTGTGAATGTAATGTGTTTAAAACTGAAATCTAATGAATTGGAAGTTACTTTAACTTTGCAATCGTCGGTTTATTTTAATTGGTTATTTTTTTTTTAATAGCAAATGAAATTTGTATTCGGATTGGTGAATCCAAAATACCCAAGATCCCCAATCACTTGTATATGTCATCAATTCATTATTGCCGGGAAAAGCAAAACTTAGTAGTGTTTATTTGTATAAAAATGTTTTAAAAATCTTTGATTGTCTATCTTTAGATTGATTAATGTACAGAAGACGCTCACAAAACTTATGCAATCGGATACCTTAAATTGATTAACCCTAAAAGATCTTATAAATCTATGGTGATGTTTTAGACGATTCTTTTGTTTTTGTTGCGGCAGTTCTCAGTTTCACGATTTCGCAGTTGGTTTTCTACTAGGGCTTTTTGAATGTAAACTAAGTAGTCTATCAGCATTGCAAAGATATCCTTTTTGAACGTGTTTATGAAGGTAGGATACAATTGTTAGAATATATTGAAAGGGTAAAATGGAGTTGGCAATGTTTATTTTTCTGGTTGATGCTGAGCCTATCTTATTGTATGTAACAGAGTTGTCCATGTTTTATAATCTTTAAAAGGGTTGTATATTAATGTATCTTAAAGAAGAGTTGAGTTTCTGTAAGTTACATTTTGGCTGTTTGATTGGGTTAAATGGTTTTGAATAGAAAGTTTGCTAATTCAATGTATTATGTTTTTCATTCTACCCATGTAATTTATAAAACATGATATCGAGTGTGGAAACAGGAAATAACTGACTGGTGTGTTCGGTTTATGTTTTGCCAACTAATACAGTTCACTGGTGGATAAGATCGGTTACAGTTTTTTGTTTATGTTTTCTGGGTTTGGATATTTTTTTTTGAGGTTACAATTATCGATTGGTATTTAGAGTTGTTGTTGTTGGTGTGTGATAATGGATGAACAGAGTGTCTTCGATAGTGAGGTTGTGATGGATTTCAATGTTCGGGCTTATGGTCATGGTGTTTTGGGTGCTAAGAGAGCAGGTTTGGCAATTTTATTATGTTATTAATGTTTATTTGAAGTATATGAAAGTATTTGATTTAAATATTTAATTTATAATTAGTGGGTTGATTATCTAATGTATCAAGATGTTTGGGTGTCCGTGGTATTGCATCAAATGGCGTTGAAGTACGAGTAACGGGAAATGTTGGTCGTGGTGATCGTGAGTTGAGTGTTGGTGATTGTAGTGGTGTGGTTCAAGGTGAAACAATGTTTGTTCGTTATTTGATACCTTTCACATTTATTGTCTTTTGGTTGCAATCTTGTTTATTCGGTCTTCATTCATTTCAGTAGGTCAGAATGTTTGGAGTATTGGCCTTGGTTTTATAAGTGTGAAGAAGGCTGGTGGGTGAAAAAAATTACTTTCGTTGGTATGTTTTGTTGGTGTTTAGTGATTGACTTGAATGTATGTTATTTTTTGTGTAGCACGACGTTCTCGAGGTTGTGAAGTTGTCTTGGATGGAAGTGATAAAACAGGTAAGGTTTAGTCATACAATTGTTGTTTTAGATTTGTGTTCAAGAAGTGTTAGACCTACCATTAACATGTGATGTGTTTATTGTTACGTGTTCGATGCATTTATTTTTCAAGCTGTGAAAAGTTTATTTTTTGTAGGGCCAGGTGGTTGTGAGGATCAAACTTCTTTATTGGAATCGGGTCTTTTTGTAGTTGATGGAGTTGTTGAGGCACAGAGTGATCGGAGAAAAAGGCGTGGTGTTTTGCTTGACAAAAGATCTGGTTTGTTGGTTTTTATATAATTATTGTCAAGTTATGTAATGTTTGTGAGATTAGTGTTTAGTTTAGATTTATAATTTTTAATAAATGTGAAAGGTATCTTGAAGTGTTTTAATATTTTGGGCAGGTTTAGTGAACAAGCGTCAATGTGTTGATGTGATCGGGAAGGGCAAGAAGCAAATATTTGAAAATAGTGCTGGAAGGCTGAACCATGGTGTTAAATCGCTTGGTTGTAAGAGAAAACGAAAGCAATTGGAGGTTGGGGACTGTACAGGTATTTTCTTTTGAACTTTGTAGATGTTGTTTTAATGTTTATTAATCTGGGTCCTCATTTATAGTTGAGTGAATTTAGATGCACTGTTATGATTAAAATAATTTTACAGCAGTATTTGATTCAATGTTCATTTTTTGTAGAAACTACTCTTTTAAGGCTTGGTCCACCAACTCATGAATGTACACATTGTACAACACATATGTGGCTAGAGGAGAGATGTTATAAGAAGAATAAAAATTCTAATTACAGGTTCACAATGTGCTGTTCTGAAGGTAGGGTAAAATTGCCTTTTCTGCCACCGCCTCCTGCGCAATTGGAGTATTTATTATGGGGGGGCTCAAGTGATAGTGTCTTGCATTTCAGCGCGAGGTGCGAACTTACAATGCCATGTTTGCATTTACCTCTTCAGGTGGTAGGGTAGACAGGTCGGTTAATCTTGGAAGTGGTCCTTATGTTTATAGAGTAAATGGACAAAATCATCATAGGATTGGTTCATTGTTGCCTGTTGATGGGAAGGTTCCGCGTTGCAATCAGTTACATATTTTTGATTCTGAGAATGAAATTAGAAATAGACTGTTTGCATTGCAAAGGGAAGGGCCTGATTCAGGCATTGATCCTGAGATTGTTGCTGAACTAGGCCAAATTCTTGATCAAAATAATGTTCTTGTTAAGTCATTTCGCACGGCTAGAGAAAGGTATCGTTCAAGTCCAAATGAGGAGTTCAAGCTGAGATTAATGGGTGATAGGTGTCACAGAGATAGGCAATATAATTTGCCTACGCGTGATGAGGTGGCTGGGTTGATTGTGGGTGAGTTTGATGGCACTACGGTGGGTAGGGATACAATTGTAGAGCATAAATCAAATGGTTTGCGAAGGGTTAACCCTTTGCATCCAAGTTTTATGGCTTTGAATTACCCGTTGATTCATCCATATGGTGAGGATGGCTTTCATTTGGGTATGAAGTTGCAATCCACTGGTTCGAGTGGTTCTAAACGAAAATGCATTACAATTAGACAATATTATTGTCATCTGTTTCAAAACAGAGTGAGAGAGGGTCATACTTTGTTGAGATCTGGCAGGCTTTTGCAGCAATACATGGTAGATGCGTTTATGGCTATTGATGAGGGTCGTTTGTTATGGGTTAGAGACCACCAGCGTGAGATACGGTCAGACTTGTATTCGGGCCTTGTTGATGCAGTGTTTAGCGGTGACACTGATGGAAAGCATGTTGGCAGGCGAATTATTTTACCGTCTTCACATACTGGAAGTCCACGTTATAGAGCCGAGTATTATCAGGATGCTATGGCTATTGTTCGTTGGGCAGGGTACCCGGATATTTTTATTACATTTACTTGCAATCCGAATTGGCCAGAGATGGCTGAAATGTTAGATGTAATCGGTAGCGGAGACGACAAAAACCGCCATGATTTGGTGAGTCGAGTTTTCCACATTAAGTTGAAGTTGCTGATGGAAGATTTGAAGGGTGGTAAAATCTTTGGTCGGGTTGTTGCGTGTAAGTTATACAAGTTGCTTTTGGATTTTGTCTAAGAAATATTTTCCTTTGGTTTCTGACAATGTTTTTAATATGTAGGTGTTTATACAATTGAATTTCAAAAGCGAGGTCTTCCTCACGCACATATCCTTTTATTTTTAGACTCAAGGTTTAAGAATCAGTCTTCTGATCGAATTAACAGTATAGTGTCTGCTGAGTTGCCTGATCCTCTTTTGGATATAGAAGGGTACAATGTTGTGAATAAACATATGATGCATGGACCCTGTGGGAAGCAGAACCCCAAGTGTCCTTGTATGGTTAAGAACGTTTGTTCAAAACATTTTCCTAAATCTTGGGTGTCAGAAACGTTTATTGATGATGACGGGTTTCCTGTTTACAGGCGTAGGGACCTCGGCATATCTGTGACAAAAAATTCACACGTTTTGGACAAATAGATTTGTTGTTCCATTTAATAGAAACCTATGTGTGAAGTATGATGCACACATCAATGTTGAGATTTGTAATTTGCAAGGGCTGTTAAATATTTATTTAAGTATATTCATAAAGGACCTGATCGAGCGATTGCGGTTGTTGATGGTGTATCATATGATGGTTGTGTTGATGAAATAAAGACCTATTTGGACTGTAGGTATATATCAGCTTGTGAGGCTTGTTGGAGAATATTTGAATTTGAAATACATTATAGGTTTCCGGCTGTTGACAGGTTACCGTTTCATTTGCCAGAAGAACAGATTGTTCAGTTTGAACCTGGTGAAGATGTTGAGTCTGTTATTAGCGATCCAAGTTCTAAGTGTACTAAGTTTACGGATTGGATGGAGCTTAATAAACGTGATCTCTTTGCTCGCAATTTTCGTTATACTGAAATTACAAAGTATTATGCTTGGAAGAAAATAAAGCACATGTGGGCTAGAAGAAAGAGAGGCGAAGCACTTGGGCGAATGTATAATACTCATCCTACGGCTGGCGAAAAATACTATATGAGAATGCTATTAAATGTTGTGAAAGGGCCAACGTGTTATGAAGATATTCGTACTTTTAATGGAGTTGTCTATTCCACTTTTAAGGAAGCGTGTTTCGAACATGGTCTGTTGGAAGATGATAGTGAGTGGAATGAGTGTCTGGTTGAGGCTTCGCAGTGGGCCTCAGGTTATGAGCTTAGACATTTATTCGTATTGATTATCACCCAGTGTCAGGTTGCTGATGTATCTAGACTGTGGACAAATAACCTTGTGATTTTGTCTGAAGACATTGCAGTTAAGCAGAGGAGAAAGTACAAGGCAGTGAATTTGGATTTGACAAGTATTCAGGTTGAGGCTCTTGCGCTGTATGAGGTTGAGTGTATATTAATGCAGACTGGTAAGAGTCTTCGTGATTATGTAGGTATGAAAATGCCTGATGAGGATATGATGTTACATTTGAAGAACCGGTTAATAGCCGAGGAACATAATTATGACATATCTGAGCAAAAGAAGATTTGCGAGAAAAATTTGTCGACTTTCAATGCGGGTCAGAAGCAGGCATTTGACACAATTAGCGGGTCTGTTGATTCTGGTAGTGGTAAGTTAATTTTTGTGCAGGGTCGAGGCGGTACAGGCAAGACTTTTTTGTGGAACACAATTATTGCTAAGATTAGGGCCGAGGGTAAGGTTGTGCTTCCAGTTGCTACATCTGGGATTGCTGCACTACTTCTTGCAAGAGGACGAACAGCACATTACAAGTTTCGAATTCCAATAGATCCTGTTTCAACTTCCACATGTGATATATCCCATAGGACTAATCTTGCTGGGCTTCTTCGTGAAACTTCACTTATTATATGGGACGAGGCTCCAATGGCTCACAAATATTGTTTTGAAGCTTTAGATAGAACTTTGCGGGACATTCGTTCCATTGATGATATAAGTAATGCAAATAAACCATTTGGTGGTATTACGTTTGCTTGTGGAGGTGATTTTAGACAAATTTTACCTGTTGTGAAGAAAGGCTCTCGAGCGGATGTTGTTAGTGCTGCTATAAATTCGTCTTATTTGTGGGATGACTTCTGCACGTTTGAGCTTGGTTCAAATATGAGGCTACTTTCAAATCAGTTCAGTAATAATGAGGTTGGTAGCATTCAGTCATTTGACAATTGGATGTTGTCAATCGGAAATGGCTCTTATTATGAAGATGTGGACAATGAAATGGTAAAAATACCAGATGATATATTTTTAGATCGTGATGGCGATCCAGTTGCACGATTAATTGATGTTGTGTATCCTTCATTGTCAACTAAGTATTTAGATAAGCAGTACCTAAATGAGCGGGCAATACTTGCTCCAAAAAATGAAAATGTTAGGGAGATAAATCAAGTAATGCTCAATATGTTGCCTGGCGATAGCACAACATATTTTAGTGCATATACTGTTTGTAAGGGTGGCTTAGATCGGAGTGAAGATGATCTTTTGCATCCAACTGAATTTTTAAATAGCCTCAAGTTTTCGGGTGTTCCTGATCACGAGTTATGTTTAAAAGTAGGTGCACCGGTTATGTTGTTGAGAAATCTCAATCCAGTGGAGGGATTGTGCAATGGTACACGTCTTGTAGTTACAAAGTTAGGCAAGTGGTCAATTCGAGCAGATATTATATCTGGCAGTAACATTGGCGCCAATGTCACAATTCCGTGAGTGATAATTACTCCTACTAACGAAAAATGGCCGTTTAAATTAAATCGAAGACAATTGCCGTTAACATTATGTTTTGCAATGACAATTAACAAGAGCCAAGGGCAGTCTTTAAAGTCAGTTGGTATATATTTATCAACTTAGGTATGATTAATTAAAATTATTTTGGTTGCTAAGAAAATAGCTAGGTAATTGAATTTTTTTAAACTGCAGGTGTTCGTTCATGGTCAATTGTACGTTGGAGTGTCCCGTGCTACTTCCAAGTCTGGACTTGTTATTCTCAATGTTGATGAAAATTGTTCTAATAAACAGATGATCAAGAATGTTGTTTTTCACGAAGTTTTTCGAAATATCATACCTATTGGCTAATTTAATTTCAGGTAAGAGTGTTAACTTACACGAAACTATTTAGTTTAAAATCGTATGGTTTTCTGATTCTACATGATTCGTGTTTTATTTAGTTAAATTATCAGGTTTTTGTGATATGGATTGGTTTCACCGTCCTGGTTTAAATTTGTGTATTTGTTAAAATTCAAACGTTTATTTTACATTAAAAACGACTCTCTAATAAAGCACAAATTCAAAAAGTGGTTATTCATACTGTGAAATAACTCATTGGAATAGATAGAAGGTGTTTATATTTAAAAGGCTATATTTGAAATTTGAAGGTTGCAAAACTGTCTTGTGCCGTTTCCTTGTGTGTCGGACAGTTTTATTTCGTGAGTTTTATATACGGTCTGGTTACTGCGTGATTGTCAATGTGTATTAAAACTATGGCCAGTTTCATTCCTGTAAGAAGTCTGTATTCTGGTATGGTATTGCAGATTGTTTGTTTAGTTGATTCCTCTTTTATAAGTCTTTTCATTTAACGCTTTCGCTCGATCTTTTTACCACAATCATTTAACTCGTTTTTTATAGTTTACAGGATCAACTAACGCTTTTACTTGACCGTGATGTAGGGAATGAGAAGCGTTGTGTGAGGGTTCGTGTATGTAGGCAATGGGAAGCGGTCAATTTTAGAACCAATGAATTTTATAGTCTTGACTTTGTAATGGTTGACGGAGAGGTAGTAGAACGTTAAAATCTATTGTGTAGGTACATGTGAATGTGGTGGTTATTTTACAAAATGAATTTTCCATGAATATAACATTCAGGGCACTGTGATGTGGGCCTCGGCAAGAAAAGGGTTCGAGGCTAAGTTTCGTCCTTTGCTGGAAATTGGTCATGTTTATGACATAAGCAAGTTTGTTGTAACTGTTCCAACCGGGCTTTTTAGGCCAGTGGATGGTGGTTTGAAGGTTAATTTTAACTTTGCCACTGAAGTCAAGTGCGTGGAAAATGTTCCTTTGGATTTTCCAATTCACGGATTCTGTTTTAGAGATCACAGAACAATGGCAAGCCGTATATATGACAACACTGTCCTAACTGGTAACTGATTCAATTCTGTTCGTTGTTAATTACGCTAAATAGTTAGTAAACTTGTGTTGTTGTAGATGTGGCTGGTTGTTTAAGTGTCGTGGGCGTTGTTGAGACTGTGAGTGGTGGTCATGTCAAGCGAGATCTCCGGATTATTTCTGAATGGTATGTATTATAGTTTTGTGATTTTGTTGTTTTGATTTTTGGGTTAGTGTTTTATGGTTGATTGAGTTTTTTTTTGTGCAGTTCTAAAACATACAAAGTCACGCTGTGGTCTGAGTTAGCGGTGCAGTTTGTGGAAAAATATGGTATAGTGGAAAATTCTGGTCCTGTTGTGATAGTGTGCACTTCTATGCGGGTTCGTTTATACATGGGTTAGTTTCCATTCATTACATTGTCAAACAATTGTGAGTGTTGTAAAAAAGTCATCAAGATATTATAAAGTTTAAGATGTTTTATCTTATTAATTACAGATGAAATGGAATTTTCTCCTACCTGCGCTACACATGTATATGTGAATCCTAACCATCGGTTTAGTACGTTTCTTTCAAAATCTCTTCCAAAGACACTTCCTAGCTTTGCAGCCCCCGTTCCTTCAAAACTTAGTGAGATGTCTGTTGAAGAAAAATTATTTGAGAACAGGATGCCAATTTCAAAATTAATTATGGGTGATTGGATCTCAAAGCCAAAGGTATAATAATTTAATAAGATGTAGTGTTATTGATAACATTATGAATATTTGAAGAAAATTTTTATACAGGGGTATACGATAACCGTTCTTGGTGTGATAAAAGAAGTGGTGTGTGGTGGTGGATGGTATTATTTAGCTTGCAATGGATGTAAGAAAAAAGTTACAGCTCAATCTGGGTCCTATGAATGTGGTGGTTGTAAAAATACTATTGCCAGCCCAAATGTAGCGTAAGTTTATATATTTTTAATTGAAATGTGTATCATCTGTTTTCAACGAGTGTATTCTTTCATAATGTATTTGTTTTGGTGTATATGTTTAGAATACCATTGGTTATTGAAGATGGTGCTGATACTGTAAAGGTTGTTGTCCTCAACAGAATTGCTCAGAGAATGGTTGATGCTACTGCAATAAAATTATTTAACAAAATGGAATCTGCAAATGGTGATATTCCAAGGGAGGTTTTATCTCTTGTTGGCAAAAAATATGTTTTTAAGCTGGGGATAACTGAGTACAATTTAGAACAGGGTATAGGCAGCTTCAATGTGAACGATTTTTATATTCCTGATGAGTCAATGGAGGCGAGATATTTAAACACTACCAGCCTGCAGCTATTATGATTTTTTTTAAATTACGTTTAATTCATTGCTTTAATAATTTTATGTATTCAGTATTATTGTTTTTTTTAAATTACGTTTAATTCAATGCTTTAATAGTTTTATGTTTTCAGGATGGCGAAGTAAATTCAACTACTGTTGGGACTGTTTGGAGTGCCGTTTGCAATGTGGATGATATTCATTTTAATGCTGTTATTCTTGGCGAGGTATGTTTTTGAAAAAACATAATTTTGTACAGATGTTTGAGTTGTTGATATATATTATTTTATGATTGAGTGTTTCAGACCTCTTCTATCATTGATAATATTGGAAATATTACAAAGAATACGGCTAACGATGTGAGGTCTAATGTTACCTTGTGTAATGAGGTGAGTTGATTGGTGTAGATATATTTGAAAATTTCCTTTTGTTAAAATTGATACAATGCTCTTGCCTTTCAGAGTGTGGAGTCGATGCTCAATTCTGGTGGTGAAGCTTGCGATGAAAATGTAACTGGTGCTTCTTTGGAGGTTGGTATAAAACGTTTGAGAGAGGTTCTATTTTTTTTGCTAGGATCATTTTTTACTGACAGAGGAAATGTGTTTTTGATAATTCCAGTGTGGTGGGGAAGTTGTTGTTGGAAATGTTTTAGCTCCTACTGTGAAGGAAGTTCTAGATGGAGGTGGTTTGCAGGACGTAGAAATTGTTTGTGCTTCTTCTAAGAAGGGTATTTTGAAGAGAGGTGTGGCACCATCTGATGAAACAAGTTCAAAGAAAAGTAGAAATGTACAACGTGTGGTGGAATCTAGCAATGCAAATTGACAAGTGTGTTAAGTGGATGTTTAGTCTTATGTACTTTGTTTAAGACTCTACTCTAACGTAAAAAGTTGTACTTATTTATAAAGTTGCTTTATTTTGTGAATTAATGGCATTTGTGATTATTTTCGTTGTATTTCTAAAGACATAACCTCCCATTGTTTAATTTCTTTGTTTGCCTTGGTTGCAATTTAGCACTTGTCGGTTTTGGTTTTAAACATTGCGGTTTAAACTTGCAAAGAAAATTTCGCACAAAATCATTTCACTAAAATAGAAGACAAAGGTCTTGATCAATACATAACTGTAATGGTATGAATGTAAGAATTGTAATGTGTTTGGTGTTATATTTACAAATTTGAGTGAATGTGTACAATTCATCAATAAGTATAAAGGTGTGCACATATTAACATGTGGTTGCATTTCTCGTACTCTTTTGGGTATTCATAAAATTCCTAGGTTCATCACTCATGTAATGATATGAATGTAAGAATTGTAATGTGTTTCGTGTTATATTTTACAAATTTGAGTGATTGTGTACAATTCATCAATAAGTATAAAGGTGTGCACATATTAACATGTGGTTGCATTTCTCGTACTCTTTTGGGTATTCATAAAATTCTTTGGTTCATCACTCATATATTTATCTACTTGTTAAATTTAAATTTTTCATTCTTGGCATATTTGAAACAGTGTTCCCAAATAATTTCCGTTCTGATCGGGGTGGAGATCTTATTCGAGGAGTTTCTTAGTCATGTTACTGAAAGTGGAATACTCTGTCAGTGTACCCCGCAAGGAACACCACAACTCAATGGTGTGTCCGAGCGAAGAAATCGGAAATTGTTAAATATGGTTCGATTGATGTTAAGTCTCACTGATATCCATCTCCTTCTGGGGTTACGCTCTGCAAATGGCCGCATTCATAATAAACAAGGCTCCGTCGAAAGAGTGGAAGGACATCATTCGAGAAATGGTACGAGAAGGAACCCGTTTTATCCTTGCTAAAAATATGGGGTTGCGAGGCTTATGTAAAACGGTTATTTGCAAAAAAGCTCGAACCGATATCAGATAAGTGCACTTTCGTCGGATATCTAAAAGAAACAAAAGGATAATACTTCTACAAACCGAGCGAAAATAAAGTTTTTGTCGCTAATTACCATAGCTATCAACTTTTTAATGATCTAATCTATAGTATAGAGCCATATATTAGTTTCTTGCATAAATTCTGTGTTTCCCGCAAAGTATAAGTTAATGTTGTTAATAATCTTTTGTAGCAGTTAAATAAAGAACCATCTATCCAGAATATATAGCCATTAATTAATTTCTTATAAGTTAATGTTATTAATAATCTTTTGTACCAGTTAAATAAAAACAAATTTTTTTTTTAATTTTTGTATGAAAACTGCCGAAGAAGAAAATCATGTTTGACAAGAAATTAATCTTAACTGCATACTTTGGATTTGATCCAAAAAAAATTGACGGTTATAATAATTATTCTGTATAAAAAGAGATTGTAGAGATTTGATATATTTGTCTTGACAATGTATCCTGACGGAATTACCAAAAAAAATAAAAATACGATACATGCAACGAATGTTCTCTCGCTTCCTGAGAATGTTCTTGAGAATGTTATACTATATGTGGCAAAGGAATCAACGAAGGATCTTGCAAGCATGAAACTTTCTTGTAAGTCCTTTAATAATTCGTCGAAGGGGGGTCTCGTGTACAAGTTTGCATCTCTGGACAGTTTCCCTCTGGTGTCTTGTGAGATGGACAAAGAAAAGGAGGCGTTTCTGAAGAAATGCAAGGACAATCAGAATGTTGAGGCCTTGTATCGCAAAGGTATGCGTGAGTTTCTAGGTTCCACGAGCCCTGATCCCAGCGAATGGAAACTTGATGACCTGGCATTCGCTGCATGTCAAGGCCACTTCCAGGCGTGCTATGTTTATGGTATAATTTTGCTCTGTCGTGGTGGTGTTTACTCGGCTAAGGGAATGGAGATGCTGCATTGTCAAATCGGACGTGCACGTAACAAAGTGTTGCTAATAAACAACTGTCGATCCAATGTTACAAAATTTGTTGAACCTATTCACGTTAGTAAATATGTCACTCGTTTTTTTGAAGCATGGCTTGATTCAAGGATGCGGGTATGCTGGCCGAATTGCAATCTGTTTATTGGAAAGGATGGTGGTATACCAATTGGTATTGAAAACGTTGATGCGTTTGTGTGTCACTATAACTGGGATTACGAGGTTGCTGCATTCCACTTTAATTTAGTTGCAAATAGGTAAGTGTCATGTTGAATAATTTGGTGTTTTGGTAAACACAGTTGTTTCTAAGTCTAATAGTATTGTGTCTGTAATTTCAGTTATGTTGGAGGAAGGTGTTATCTATGTAGTCGTCTATTTCAATGGTTTGTTAACTATTGTATTATTATATATTTAGATAATAAGAATTTATAATTTGTGTTATTAAAAAAATTGCCAAGGTTTTTTAAAATATGTATTTTAGCGAATGTTAAATACTTGCACATTTTTTATTAAAAAAAGTTTTAAGCGAAAAAAACTTAAAATGCACTATTCTGATATTTTTTTATTAATTTTGGTTTTTTATAATTCTTATAATTTAGAACTTTCTAATCTTCAAAATTCCAAGTCTTCAAATACGGTACACATAACATTTGGTATAAAATTCAATATTCAACTCTTAATCACAGGTTAATACCAAGTTCTTCAAATATGGTACACATAACATTTGATAGAAAATTCTATATTACATTTTTTATTAAAAAAAGTTTTAAGCGAAAAAAACTTAAAATACACTATTCTGATATCTTTTTTTTATTAATTTTGGTTTTTTATAAATTTTATAATTTAGAAGTTTCTGATCTTCAAAATACCAAGTTCTTCAAATATGGTACACATAACATTTGGTGGAAAATTCAATATTCAACTCTTAATCACAGGTTAATACCAAGTTCTTCAAATAACATTTGGTAGAAAATTCAATATTCAACTCTTAATCACAGGTTAATACCAAGTTCTTCAAATAGGGTACACATAACATTTGATAGAAAATTCTATATTCACTTCTTAATCATAGGTTAAAATCTTCAACTCTTAATCACATGTTAAAATCTTACTCTTTCTGGCCATTCAAAATACCATGTTCTTCAAATACAATACACTATTTGGGCGGTTTCAAATATTTCAACTTTTAAACGAAAATTAAAAAAACCTCATTAATGTTCACATTATGGCGATGTTCTTTAAATATGAGGGTTCGTATCTAGCCATTAAGAACGATGGTGAGTGTGATTGAGAAATTGTGGTATTATTCTTATTTCACAATGTTATTTGAACAATTTGCAGTTCAAAATATATCAGTGAAATGTCTTTCCGAGTAATATAGCCATAAAATAGTTTCTTGTACAAATTCTATTTTTCCCGCAAAGTATAAATTAATGTTGTTAATAATTTTTTGTACCAGTTAAATAAAAACAAATTATTATTTTTTCGTCTGAAAACCGCTTAAGAAGAAAATCATGTTTCACATGTAATTAATCTTAACTACATGCTTTGAATTTGATCAAAAAAAAAATTGACGGTTATAATAATTATTCTGTATAAAAGGAGATTGAAGAGATTTGATATATTTGTCTTGACAATGTATTATGACGGAATTACCAAAAAAAATAAAACAACGAAACATGCAACGAATGTTCTCTCATTGCCAGAGAATGTTCTTGAGAATGTTATAGCATATGTGGCAAAGGAATCAACGAAGGATCTTGCAAGCATGAAACTTTCTTGTAAGTCCTTTAATAATTCGTCGAAGGGGGGTCTCGTGTACAAGTTTGCATCTCTGGACAGTTTCCCTCTGGTGTCTTGTGAGATGGACAAAGAAAAGGAGGCGTTTCTGAAGAAATGCGAGGACAATCAGAATGTCAAGGCCTTGTATCGCAAAGGTATGCGAGAGTTTCTAGGTTCCACGAGCCCTGATCCCAGCGAATGGAAACTTGATGACCTGGCCTTCGCTGCAAGTCAAGGCCACTTTGAGGCGTGCTATGTCTATGGTATGATTTTGCTCTGTCGTGGTGGTGTTTACTCGGCTAAGGGAATGGAAATGCTGCATTATCAAAACGGTCGTGCACACAACAAAGTGTGGCTAATGAAAAATTGTCGATCAAAAGTTATAAAATTTGTTGATCCTGTTCATGTTAGTAATCATGTCATTCGATTTTTTGAATCGAGGCTTAATTCAAGGATTCGGGTATGCTGCCCGAATTGCAATCTGTTTATTGGAAAGGATGGTGGTGTACCAATTGGTATTGAAGATGTTGATGCGTTTGTGTGTCACTATAACTGGGACTACGAAGTTGCTGCTTTCTACTCTCATTTACTTCCAAATAGGTAAGTGTGATGTTCAATAATTTGGTGTTTTGGTAAAACACAGTTGTTTCTAAGTTTAATAGTTTTGTGTCTGTAATTTCAGTAGTGTTGGAGAAAGGTGTTATCTAAGTAGTCGTTTATTTCAGTGGTTTGTTAAATATTGTATTAGTATTATATTTCAATAATAAGAATTTATATATTGTGTTATTAAAAAATTGCCAAGGTCTTAACTATGTATGTTAGCGAAAGTTAGATAATTGTACATTTTTTATATAAAAAAGTTTTAATCAATAAAAATTTAAATGCACTATTCTGATATTTTTTTTTATAATTTTGGTTTTTTATAATTCTTATTTTCAGACCTTCAAAATACCAATTCTAAATACCAAATATCAAATACAAAACACATAACATTTGGTGGAAAAATCAATATTCAACTCTTGAATAACATTTGGTAGGAGATTCAATATTCAACTCTTAAATACAGGTTAAAATCTTACATACGGTACACGTAACACCACTGGAATAAATTTTCACTTATTTCAGCTTTTAATCCAAAATACCAACTTTTTCAAATACTGTACACGTAACACCACTGGAATAAATTTTCACTTATTATTTGGGCGGTTTCAAATATTTCAACTTTCAAACGCAAATTAAAAAAACCACATTATTTGGGCGGATTTTGGCCATGATATTGTATACAAAATTGCTACATAATGTTCACATTATAACGATTTTCGAGTAAGTTTAATTTAAATAACCACCTGTCCGGATAAACATTTAAAATTATTAATCTGCACACAAACAACATTTTAATATTCAAATATAAAATAAAAACCGATGTTAGTTGAAACGAAATTTACGGTTTTTATTACGTGGTTGGATATCCCTTGGCGGTTATACGTTCACAAAGTCTATATCATGTGGTGTGATATAAGCATTTTGGCAGCGTTCTGTAAAGTCATTCGCCAGGTTCACAAAATTGAAGACATTTTAGAGAGAGTCTACTTTCGAATTGTGCGGTAAGTTCTGTATCATTTTCAATTTTTGAAAATCAATTTCCGATGATGTCATTGTTTTAAGATACATGTATATGTGTGTCTGCAGTCTAATCATTAACATAATCTTCTTTAAGTGCAGGTTAACATGAAAAGAGTGACGGAAGTTTGTATGTGGTAAAAGTTGATCTTTAAAGTGTGCTTTTTTATGTTTGCTTTGATAAAATTAATAAAGGTATTTTGGATTTTATTTATAGTTATGACAAGTTTAAGCAAGGCAGAAAGTGCCTGGAAAGGGCAAGGAAGATTCAGGCAAGAGCATTGATATCTCGAAAGGATAGGGCTCTTAAGATGGCAATGGATAAACTGGCAAGAGTTGAAGGGCTTTTAATGTCGCAGATGGAAGACATGGATCGTTTCTATGATATGGCACGTAGTGTTCTTGTTGCAACAAATGATAGAGGTTTTGAACTTCAACGTTGGGTTGCTGTACAGAGTGATGAAAGACGACAAATTGAGGAGATTGCTTTTGGTGGAGATCCAACTATTTTTACAACAAGTGATTAAAAAGTCGAACAGGTTTGATGGTGGGGTTGCTTAGTTTAGCCCTATCAATTAAACCTGTATTATATTTATTTTTATTACAGTTTATTTAGAATTTGGTTTTCTTCCAATCATGTTTAATGGCTCTCACCTAATATAAAATTCTTTAGCAGATAGCATGTATATGAATGTGAATTTTGGTATATCATCTCTAGATTCAGCATTTTGCCCCCAAATTGGTTTGTTAACCTAATAATTAAGCATCACAAAATAGTAAGGTCTCAAAAATTTTATTACCAAAAACTGCAACCAACCATAGAAAATGCTATAGAAACTTCTACTGTGAATGATTGAAAACAAGACTATGAATATTTAGTGAAAATTGTTAGGTTTATATTTTCTCTTGAGTAGATAATGATGTAAAACATGTAAATGAATGCATTGAGTGGACAAATAATAATCAAAAACAAAACACAACGTTTACTAAAAGTGATTACAGATGTTTTGTTAAGGATTTACAAAAACATAATTAGTAATTATTATGAAAACTACTAAGTGCATAACATGTCTGGGTAGGTGTTTACTTTCATAGACAAACGCAGCGATATTATCAGGTTTTGAATCTCGCGTTCATTTGCTCCTTGCTGGTGTTGTAGAGTGAATAAACGCTTTTTGACATGTTTAATCTGCAAGTGATCCAACTAAATTATAAACCAAACAAGTTATCGAGAAAACATAACTAGGTTGTGCAATATGTTGCTCTAAATATATCATACCGTTTCTTTGCGACCAAGCCATGTTGGAAGCATGCTATATTAACCAGTTCTCTTCCCGGGACTAATAAGAAAAGATTCCTTAGGTTGTATTGTGCTGTGGCAATTTACAAATAAATTAAAAATAAAAGACTTACCAGTGTTTTGCATTGTGTATTGTTACATTGACCCCGAGTATATCATGGAGGGACAGAAGAGTAGGTTTCATAGAAAACACAAGCCCTCCAAAAATACCTCCACTACCTAGCAGAACAATGTTTCCAGTATCCAAATTGTAGCACAATATTTGACTTCCACTCAGCACAAGAACTTCTCCGTTTTTTAAAATGTCAATGAACTCATAGCTTTGGTAATAATGTGGCAGGTGTTTTTTAATTGAAAAAGCCTTCGTCCAAGAACTTCCAATTCCATATTCTACCATAACCCAGGCCTCTACACAGTCTCCAATGATTGCTGTTTTGTAGAGTTTATCCTTGATCACACCTATTATGGATTTATTGTCTTCAAACACGTCTTCAGTCCTTGTGTGTGGTGCATTCAGCTTGTCAAACAGTTGATAACCAAAATCAAATCTTAATATTTCACCTGTACTTGATAGGTACCAATGTGCATAGCCTTTATAATAGGTGCAACAGTCAGGTAGCATTGTTGTGTTTGGGCAATTTTCAACGCTCTTCCAACAATAACTGTCACCGTAAGTATAAATGCTTGCAGTAAATTTACTCTCAACCCTGTATAATCCAGGCCCTGCAGCTTCTGAATCGTGCCTTATCATTCTCAATACCTTGTACTGGTTGGTTTTAGGATGAAAACCAAATGCATACTTGGTAAGTTGAAATACCCTATCTTTGGTTTTTTTGGAGGACAGACTAATGTGGTGAAATCACCCGTGACGGGATTACATATAACAACATATTCGTTGTTGTATGGGCCACAATAGCAAACTAATCCCATACAAGCATTGACAAACTCAAGTCTACAAGATTTGACCTTGAAATTTAGTCTGTTGTTTGCAATAACACTAAACAGTGGAAGGTTAGAAATGAGACGAAATTTGAGGTCAACGTCTGTTTGAAAACGTTCATTGAAAGTAATATCTGCAGTATATAAATTGTTATTCTCATTCAAGTGAAGAAGAAATACCAGTGAGGACGTTGTTGATGAGTACAACCGCTTGAAATATGAATCTAATGATAGATTGAAGAAAAATTTCGAAACTGAAGCAAATGCAATTACATCTGTGATTGGAAGCCTGCAGATTATATCCATAAGTATTTCTTTTGGCAGGCTTTTAATACACGGAACCATGGCTGAACAGATTGTGTTGCTTTTAAGAGCTATCTTTCGATGTTTTGTGCTCTCACGAGCCATTCTGCGTGTAGTGACCATCACCGATTCAAAGCCAGAATCAACACAAACTATTTTCTATTCAAGCTTAGCACAACGCATAACACTAATATCTTTTGTACGAATAGCTTGTAATTAGGTTAGAAATCGGCTATAAAAACTGATATCAACTTATAAATCGGAACTGAAATTAACTTAAAAATCGGCAATAAGTAATTACTTATGACGTGGCTGAATTCGTCCGTTCGAGGAGGTTTTAAGTGTTACTTAAATTTCGGTGGCGTGTTTAATACATGTTGCACGTTTTCAACTGCTCTGAACTGCTATCTGACAACCAAATTTCTTGAGCCTTGTGAAGTATCTTTTAATTAAGATTTTTGTTTTGAGTTAGTTATTGTGCAGCAGATTAATCATTTCGAGGTAAGGAAAAATAGAATGAATTAAAACCAGACAATTTTTAAAGTTCATTAATAGTTGTGAAAACCATTGTATTCATGGGCTTTTCTAAACTGCTCTAAATGGGCCTGAACGTTAAAGCGTTGTTACCCATTTTAACCAGTGGTTTTAACCTTGCTAACCTAGGTATAAATAACATTACGATGGATGTTCGTTGTGCTTTTTCATTGCCATAGTCATGGAATCGTCGGTTGGAGAGGATGAGGTTTTTGTTTATAAGCTAAAATGAAAGTGTTCTAATTTAATACTTTTCCAGTTGTATTTGGTGTATATTAAATGGCATATTTTTATTTAAAGCAGGGAATTGAACGAACAAAATTTGCAATGTGCGAGACATGCTCAAGCAGTTCTAGATATAAGCTATTGTACAGTCACTCTCAGGACAAGTTTTGTTTATGATTAAAATAATACTTTGTTAATATGTGTTTGTAATGTGGTTTGTTTAATAATTCAGGTAAAAGAACTCTTGAAAGTAAGGGCAGATTTAACTCAGCAAATAAAGGAGACAGAGAATAAATTGGAAATTGCCGTAAGTAAAAGTTTATAATTAAGTTAAAGTGAAATACTTTTGTTACCGTAATTGCGTTGTTGTTTTAGATGGGTAGTACCACAGTGTCTGAAAGATACGAAACTGAGATATGCTTGATGGAGAAGAAGTTAAAAAATGTTCAACAAAGACTTGCTGACACAGAGAGTTTTGCTTTACCTTTCAATTACATTTAATTTTAAGTAATTAGTTTATAGACAAACTTTTATGTTGTGTAGATGCAAAGCCTCAACAAACAAAAAATTAAAGCAGGTGGAGGTGCATGTGAATCCATCAATTTTAGTAACATTCAAAACAATCATAAAGTTGATGTAAGGTTTTTTTAAAGTTAGTGTTTTTGAAAGTTGTTCCAGGTATATTATGTACTATCTATATAATTTAGTGTATACAATTTGAAAATAAAATTTGATTTTGTGTAGGTCAAAGAAGTTCTGGATGAGAATTTAGAAATGGTTTCTAAGTTAACAAAAACCAGCCAAAAACTATGCATTGTCAAAAAGTTATTGGAAAAGAGTGAGGAAAAAAATTATGTCTTAGTCATGGAATTAAAAGTTCTTGATGATCAACTTGAATCAACTGTAAGTGAAAATTAACAAGTCACTTTTGGTATCGACCAATACTGTAAAATATTAATTCAGAGGTATTATGCAGAAGACTGAGGTACAGTTTGTAGAAGATATGATCGAGGAAAACAAAGAGTTGGTTGTTAAATCCAACCAACTTCAACAAAAGCTTCATAATATTGTGAGTCACATTACTACATTTCTATTTAATTATCGTACTCAGTTTTGCTAAGATAATATGCGATTGTAGATGGAATATTTTATAAAAGAGAATAAAAAAATTGGAGACAAGCTGCAAGATTTTTTGAAAGAGATCCGGAATGTAAGTTTAAATAGTGTCAACTTAAATATTTTCCACATGTGATTAAAATTTGTTTTACCAGTTGTGTTTATTTACTCAGGTTATTTCTATGTACAATTTGTTGCAGGATGATAAACTATTCCCTGATACTGGACAAGGTGGCACAGGTTCATCTTTGAAGCCAAATGTTTGGAAAAGGAAAATTAGAGATTGATGCTTTGCAATAGTTTAATTTGTTTAAAAATGTTTTGAATTGTAATTTTACGGAACAGTAATGTTACTGTCCATTATTTTGTTAATCTTAACTCAAACCATCAGCTCATTAGTATATGTAAATTTTTCGTTTCATTACAAGTTTTTTGTGAATTGGAGCCCCCTACAGATCTTTTAAGTTTCAATCTTCCAATTTATCAATTTTTTCATATAAATTTATCAATAACAGACAAGTGAAAATAATATTTAACGCTCAAGCAAATTTCTTGGTTACTTCGACATGGGCACAGTTTATTTATACAATACTTGGAGTGAGATCAACGTTAGCAATCCTTACCATACGAAATTCAGTCTGAGTCAGAATTAAAGACAAATGCCAAGCCTTATTTGTTAGAAGGAAGTTCTTATATTTTTGATAGAAAATTACCTAGTGAATTATTTATTCGAAGAAAGTTTTAATGAATAAATATTGTTAGATTGTTTTTTTTTGTAGTAACGAAACCTACATTCTATATGTTAATCGTGTTGTAAAAAATTGGTCTAAAATCAGATTTATTGTAAACGTAAAAATTTAATAATGAACTGAACAATTCAAATGGTGTTATAAAAATTATCAAAAATTTCATGTATACATTGAGTGAAGGTTTATAAAGCTGCCACGTGTGTTCTTTTTTTAATTGTTTATCTTAATTAAAATCGAATATATACAGGTACAGTTTATCCTCGATACAAAATTTAGGGTTTTTCCACAGATATAACTCTCGAGAATCCTTTTGTTTCCTTGATAGTTAAAATTTCCTGATGAAGAAACGCGATAAATCCAGATGCAAGGACTCTGTCGAACCAAGCGGCGAGGAAGAAGGGTTACCTTCTTCAAAGACTCCTAAATATGGAGATGCACGTTTAGTTTCTTCTATGTCGACAAGGAACGCTTCTAAAGTCTTGTTTGAAGATGCAGGGCATGAGGTAAGCAAAAATTTGTGTTGGTAGTATTGTGAATAAATGTGATTGAATGCAGTCGTGAAAACCATAACATGATTTACAAAAAATTTAAGAAACTGATCTTTAAATATAACCATTAAATATCAGTGTATTGTTTTGTGTTTTTAAAAATCTATTATTTCTTGATTTCAATTTTTGTTTACGATTAATAAAAAAATTTACCCTCAAGTGATGTACGACAGTATAAATCTGGATTAAATCTTAGGGTAATGGGAAGCAAAAGTTTACTTGCCTTGTAGCAAAAGAAGACAACGAGAAAATTTATGATTAAATGTCTTGGATACAATTGTTGTAAAAATTTAATGTAGTTTTTTAATTGTTGTTTAAAAATATTTCGATTACAGAAAGAAGATATGGACGTTTGTATAATGGGCAACAGTAACTGTGTAGGCAGCAAATATCGTACTTTGTATTTACAGTCTCAAAGCAAGGTACAAATATTTTACAGAAGTTTTATAGACCTATTTATTACCATTTTTGACCTGAACTTTGTTAAGAACCGGTATCAATGTTAATAGTTTTTATTTCAGCTACTGGCGCTTAGAAGAGAAAGGGTTCAGTTAACTGAACACTTAATTAATACACAAAACAAGCTTGATCTCGCTGTAAGTGTGAATTTGGAAAATACATTTTAATTGTGCATAAAATGTAATAATATTTGCTCTTTTTGTAGATGGAAAATTTTGCAACACATGAGAAATTGGAAATGAAACGCAATTTTAAAGAAAAAGAGCTAAATATGGCTACACAAGAGTTTGAAAGAACTGTAAGTTACTATTCTGCTTTTTTTTAATTAATAAAAAGACGTTTTGAAACGCGTTGTATTTGAAGTTAAAGGAGTTGGCAAAAGACAAGAAATATGAACACGGAATGAACATCTCGGATTCAGGACAAAGAAAAAACAGTTTTCAATTTAACAAATCTGTAAGTTTCCTCTTCATAAGTAGCGATTTAGGAATTACTGTATTAATTTTTAAATTATTCCAGTTTAATTTATTTTTCCAATTACCTACAGATTGAAGAGTTACGAGTGGACAATTCAAGATTGTCCACGGAATTAACAACTGCAGAGGAGGAACTTGAATATACAATTAACTTATCAAAAGAATTTAAAGACTCCAATGAGGAAATTGAAAAAGATTTGGTCACTTATAGAGACAGACTATCTTCTTCTGTAAGTGTAATCTCTTATTTTATTTAAATCCAACTTTTTATTGTAGACTTGTCTAAGTGTTTATAGTACTGTAGAAAGAGTTGCTGCAAAAAAAACATGCTGTATTAATGGAGAATGAGAGGCTACAATCAGTTATAAAGATGGCAACGCAGAAAAATGACAGTGTTGTAAGTTTCTGTTCTTTGTTGTTTTTAATTCAATGTTCTGTGTGACTGTAAAATTCTGTTTTGAATTTTGAATGTTAAGTAGCAGCTAAAATACTTCAATTTTAACCTGCTATCAACTTACATATACAACTTCAATTCTAGCCACAAGTTTTTCCCTTCCTATAAATCATTTTTTCTTTTGCAAATTCATTGGTGGTATACTTTGTTGTCTGTGTTATATTAATATTATTTTTTATAGTTATTTACATTTGTTTGGCTGTAGATGGAGTATTTGATGTGCGAAAATCGTGGAATCGTTAACCAAGTGAAGGACTTCTATTCAAACAAATTATCGGTAAATATTCTTACATTTTTATTTATAGAATGTTTTCTGGTCTTTGAAGTTTAATTTTTGGTGTTTCAAAGTTTAAGGATCCTTTGAAGCATTTCCTTTCCATTTAATTATTACCTTTAGTTTAATGAAATCTTGTTGATTCTCATTGAGGTTTTGCAGGTTTGCTCTGCAAGTTCTTGTGTTATGCAAAACGAAGAACCTTTGGATTTTAAATAAACTGCACCTGAAAAAGGCTCTGAGTGTGCCAAAGACTATTTATTTTGCTTTATTTTGGACCACTATCCTGAATACAGTGTTATATTAAACATTTGATCAAATTAGGTTGAACTCTAGCTCCTTTTACTATTTTGTTATAAATTTGATATGCAGCGTAATTTATTGTTTCTCTACTGATTATTTAACTTGATTCGGGTTTTTCCTTGATTTTTAATTAACTTCTTACAAAAAATTAAACAATCTATTGTTAAAATTTGGTAACATTGAATAGAGATTTATTTAACTTGAGGTGCAAATATATTATATACATTCTACAATTGTTTAAATCTGTGTGACACATTTTACAGTAACAAGAACATATTTCGAAAGAAAAGTAGATTCGTCTATAATCATGTCAATACGTCACCACATGTTTTTTCAAAATTTTTGAGTGGCCAATTAGAACATTATAATAAACAAATTGTTGATGCGATTATAATAATAGGCTGCTCTAAAATAACTGATAATTGGTAGTTATTTTAGATTTCAAAATATTTTAATTCCTTACGCAGAATTCAAAGCTAATTTGCACTTTCTTTTCTTAGATTATTTATCTTTTCAGTTAAGCGCCTGATTACATTGTAACTTGATTATCGGATTCATTGCTTAGTTAAAACGGTTTTAAAAAAAAATTTCAAAAACTTTTGCATTTGTTCAAGCACCAATAATCTCTTCGACATGAAATCTGATAAAAACTGCTAATCTTTCATATGTCACTAATTAAAATAACCACTGGTTTTACAGCTTTAAATCGAAGGAAGGAGAGATATTTTTTCGTGTCAAAATTTGATGAATTTTTAAGATTCATCATGTCATCGGGTCTACGTTATTTCAGTGCTCCTTCTATGGAGCTTTCTTCTTTTTATCATTTATTTACTATTCGACCACAGTGTTTCATGAAACAAGTTATTTTGAGTATGAATTTAAACGTTTATAAATTGCCTTCAGGCTACCGTATACGAACAAACCAAAATCTTTGTTTTCATGTCTCTGAATTTTCACGCCCAGCAACTTTAAACTTGTTTACAAACACACTTTTACAGCTTGGTGTTCCATACGAATGTTCTCCGACTCTGGCTACAACCATATTTAATTACGGAGACAATGTGTCGTCTTACTTTCGTACCGTTGAACATGGATGTGCTCATGTATCTGCTGAAATAATAATCTATGATTACAGTTTTAACTCACACTATTCCAATGAATTTTTCAGCAGAGAAGCAATGAGGATTTATTTAAAAAGAATAAATCCTGGAGTCAATTGGGCATTTGAACAAGAAATTTTCTACGAGCAGCTATCTTCCAATTGCACCATTTGCTTGGAACAAATGAATGTTACAACTCTGTCACTTCTCTGTTTGCATTTATTTCATGAGGAATGTATAATCACTTGGTTATTTCAGAGCAATTGTTGTCCAGTCTGTCGATCCGAAATACGGATACCAACAATTGGATGACTTTAGTCTTTTACTTGGTTTAGTATGTGCAATAAATTTGATTAATCCACACTTGGAATTTCATAAATTTTGATTGTTGTTTATTATGTTGTTGTTGATTCATTCGTTTTCCATTTTGAATTTCCTTTTCAAATCTTTTGCTCTCCTGACTCTCGAGAGATTATTGCAATCCGAAATTGATTTCTCGATCTTTGTTTGTGCTGAAAATACAAATTGTTTTTCTTTGTGTCATATTTTTCTTTGAATTTATTTGTTAAAAACATAAAAGAATGTTTTGTAAAAATAACTAAAGAGGCGCATATAATAACTAGGTTGTCAAAAAAATTAACTCTAGAAAATACTTGTTTTTTATGAATGGTGTTAATTGTGAAAAAATATGATGATATCAAATTTTTTTTTAAATAGATATACATAACAATTGGTTATTTCATTACGGTTAGACTGGTTAATGCCCTGAAACTGCAACCTTGTCTTGTTATATTTGGAAGAATTTATTTTGAATTATATATTTTTGATTTTCCCCTCTCTTCAAATCCTCTTGATTTAACATAATTTCGAATCCTTGGTATAACGTTCTGATCTGTGACAAAGATGAAGATTGTAATGAAATTGGGCGAAAATCATCAGTATTGCATTAAACTGTCTGTAGATGGCAAGGAGTATTCTTTAATACCAACAACGAGTGACAAAAATATGCTGGCCCATCAAACGGCGGGATTGTATTTGCTTGGTAAATTTATGTCTGACCCAGGTATGCAAGATGCTGATTTACTTGTAACACTCACGAATATATGGCAACCAACCGAGCGTATACTGTTACAAAGGTTCGCTACAAATTTGTTCTTTATACAATTTGATAGCAAGGTTGACTATGAAAGGGTGTGGCTTCAACAACCCTGGCCACTCTCTACTACTGCTTTTTTGCTACATAATTTTGATATGGGTTTCTTTTCTAAAATTGTCGATTTTAACCATCTTAACATGTGGGTCCGAGTATACGGGCTGTTTGGAGAATATAGAAACAAGATGTTTCTTATGTCAATTGCAATAAAGCTCGGAGAAGTATTGGAAATTGATGAAGAAGGATTTGAGTGTACAAGCAGAATTCATTTGCGTGTTCGAATTGCAGTGCCAATTGATAAGCCATTAAAGAGAAAAATCCAATTTGACTTTGTAAACGGTAATGAAAAGTGGGCCAGATTTTCCTATGAACGTGTTCCAGTTTTTTGTTACTTTTGTGGGTATATGGGACATGCTGTAAACTCTTGTCACAGTGTTCCATCAGCAACATCTATGGACCAATTGCATAATTCATATGGACCACACCTACGAGCAGGAACGTATTATCAATATAGCAGTGCAGTGGCTGGTGTGGTAGAGTTTGTTGATAAAAGTTAATCATGTAGTCACTTTATGTACTCTAGATTTTTTGTTTACTGTGAATCGGTATTCCTTGTGATAAAAGTTCAAAAAAGATAATTTAGACTTGATGTACTTTGATATTAATAAAGAAAATTTTCAGTGTTCTTTCTTGTTGTGGCGTTCTTTATTTAGTATTGCGTTTGTTTGTTGAACTACTATAAAAAAAATGATGCAGACTTTCTTCTGAAAATGAGCAAAGGTTTTTTTAATTTATGATTCCTCTAACCTAAAAAACCGAATAAAATTTCTTATTTGTAATTGTTCCCGTTGGTCATCGGTTATGATCTGAAAAATCTCCCCAATTTCAGGCCAATTGCATATATTAATGAACAATTCTGATGAAAGAAACTGCATAGTTTTCAATATAACATTTTTGAAGCAAACATTATAACCAACTTACATGTTAAAACACATTAATGCATGTGTGAAAATTATCTTTTATTTAAAAATTTATTCAGGTTGTTGAACAATGACATCTTTTCATTTGAAAGTGATTTGCAAAACCTTTTGTACAAACACAAAATTTACAGGTTCCAAGAATAATTAAAAAATATAACCCTTCTAATATATATTATATTCTCTCTCTTTCTTGATACATTCAATATGGATAGGAATGTGAACAGTTGTCTTTTTTGCAAACAAATATGACAATTGGCTTCCCCAACAGTTGTGACCTTTAAGTCTTTGTGTTTGAATATAAAAATCCTTGGTAGATAATAATTTTTTATACACAATGTATCCCACAACTAAAAAAATATCTGCACTGGCCGGACCTCCATCTATTGAATCGTTGCCTCATGATGTTTTGGCAAAAATTCTTACGATGGTTGCCAAACACTCAATCTTTGATCTTATAGGGTTAAGGGTCTGTTGCAAGATATTATACAGTGTATCGATTGAATCAACTGTTCTATCAAACGCAGATATCGATCCATTAATTCGTAATTGTTTGACAGCAAGCCTGGAGGCTGCGAAATTTTTTAAATCGTGTGTGGAAAGCGAAAACTGTGAAGCCATGTTCTACCAAGGTATGTGATTTGTATAAAAGGAATTTAAAGGAATTTTTTTTAAAATTTTTTTTTATATACTGTGTATTGTGATAGGTTTGTATGAATACTTTATGTTCAAAGGAATTTCAAATCCTATTGATGTAAATTCTGGACTATTCCGACTATCAAGTCATCACTCAAGTAGCAGTGGCCTGGAACGACTAATGAAATCGGCCCAGTTAGGTCATCTTGGTTCAACGTATATCAGTGGTCTAATTTTATTCTGCAAAGGTGAAAGATCTCGAATTGATGGTATGAAGTTTTTGAAAGTTGTGAGGAAATCCAGTAATGGCCATTTTTCAATGATTAAATATTGTCGTTGGAGTGTGACTTCATCAATGTATCGCCTATGGATTGCACCTATGAATTTGGGAATGTTAACGTCCACTGCTGGGAAGGGACCCAAAATAGTCTGCGTCAATTGCTATGAAAAATTATCAAACAGTCGTCAAAATAGCTACTTTAGTGACGACGAAAGTTCAGATTGCATTTGTAGGTGGGCAAATGAGGTACAGAAATTTGTAAAAAACTTCTGAGATTTGTTTTTGATGTTGGTACTTCAATAATTAAATTGATGATATTATTAATTATTGTTTTCAATGGATATTATAAAGTGGTTACAATTTCTTCTACACTTGCAGTTGCAAGAAGTTTTAAAGTTTTAGGCAATAAATTCTCTTCATTTTAAAGCAATAAAACATTTAACAATTATTTTTGAAGATTAAAAAAATTGTGAATTACTGATAGACATGTCTTCACTTATTATAATTACTTGTTGACTATGGCAGTTGAAAGGACATATTTTTTCATCAACTTGATTGATTGCGTCCATTCCCAGAAGTAATTATGAGTCTGGCATCACCATTTTTTAATATATTTTATCTTCAGGTTTTATAATTACTTTTGACAAAGCTGTGGAAAAGACAGAGTTTTTTCATCGAATTGGATGGTTGCGTCCATTCTCCGAATACATCATACGTCTGGCAACACCAATTTTTAATATATTTTTTGTCTTTGTGTAGTTATTCGGGTGATAGTTTTTTGAATGACTGATGATAAAGTAGTTGTCGACGTAGATGTAATGATCGTTAAAAATAGATATAATGATAATGAACATGTATAAACAATAAAAAATTTCATGTATCGGGAATAGATTTTCAGTCTCATTCAATGTCACTATCTGACGCTGAAGCATCACGTTACTCTAGACACGTATCTATCAATGGTGCAACAATTTATTTCGAAATCTAAAACCTTGCACCACTTCACTAACCTACAAACGCCCTAATATACTTTACACACTTTTGTTTTTAGTGATTGAAAGTAACAAATAAACTAAAAACATAAAATTATGAAAGTAAGATAAATTAATCTTGATTAATTAAAAAATTATGTTTAAGAAATACACATTAAAACATTTATTTTCAAAAACCTGATTTTTTTATTTTTGACCTACCATTATTATCACTTAATAACTCTCTGTAACATATATAACTTTTTTGATATTTAAAATAATAAAAAATTATAAATATCTAACATTAATGCATTTATTTTTCTTTAATCAAAATCTTTCCTTTGTTTGACCTCTTTCCTTAGTACTCTTCTACATCTCTCCTTAGTACTCTTCTTTTCACAAGATAACCACCAACTAAGATCTGTTGATCTCCTTCGCGGCCGAGCTTTGGCACTTGTCTCCGCACACGCAATCTCCTACGGCTTCTATTCAACTCTACGCACGATCGGTTTAACGTGTACTATGGAGAGAAGAAGTTCCCGACTTCAAAATCGCGTTGGTCCACGTCCAAATTACTCAGACAAGAGACGTTGGTCAAGAACTCGTGGGAAAGACGGTAGCAACAGTTATGTTGCGCTAGATACAGAGAGTGAGACTTCTGATTTTCGTAATAATATACTACCACAGGTATTGTATTCATAAACCCTAATTACTTTCTATTTTCTAGGTCTTCTATTTCTTGTTTTAATTTTTTTGGCCAGGGTTTAATTTGTTTTGCTGTGAAAAGGGTACAAACAAAACATACGTGCTGATCTAAGTATTTTTTATGTGTTGACTGACTTTATATTCCATGTTCTACAGTTCTGTTTTAAAAGAAATATCCAAAATATTGTTCAATGTCAAATACATTATAACTAATAAATTTTCTTTCAATTGTGATCCAAAAACTTAGATTGTAGGTTCGATGAACGATGTTGGAGATAACATGCAAAGAGAAGAGGTTAACTCTACTCTTGTAGATGGAAATTTTGAAAGTCATGGTCATGGATCGCCTGAATATAACAGAGAAAAAGTAAGCCATGATGATCTAAATATCACCAAAACTCCGAATGAAACTTTGAATGATGATGATATTCCCAAAAAAAAGGAATTCAGGAAAAAATACAAGGGCAAAGGGAAGTGTAGTGCTGATGAAGCAGATGCTACTTTGAAACTAAGTAAATTTTCTTTATTTAAATCCTAATTGAAATCAAACTCTTTCTGTTAGTAAATTTCATGTAAAAATAAAATCAAAAAAATGTGGGTTGTACTTGTCTTTAATAGGGAATTCAACTTTATACAAGTTGTAACATTCGAACAACGTTATTCATTTGTCACCTGTCTTCTATAAATATACCCATAATATTTAGCAAAATTACTAAATAAACTCTACAGCCATCATTGTTCTTTAAATTAAACAGTAATAAATACTTTTTATAACTTTCTAACATTTTTTTTTCTTCTCGATTCAGAAAAAATCAGAACTGATATTTTTCTTAAAGGAGATATCTTCAAGCAAAGGAGGATAATATGAAAAGCTTTATCTTTCTTCACTAGGAAAGGTATGATGCTGCTTTATCTATTTTGATGTTGTTTTATTTATAAACAGGTAACAATGTTTTTTCTTTTTTACACAAATTCATCAGCTTAGAAATCTAAATGCTGACCTTGACAAAAATTTACATGACACACAGGACAAATTGGATATAGCCGTAAGTTATTTTTCAAATTTATACCATTTAACATTGCTATCATCTTACATAATTTTTTGTGAAGATGGCTAATATTGTGGGTGAGAACACTATGAAACACAAATGTGGCCAACTAGCAAGTCAATTAACTCTGGCACAACGAGAAATCAAGCGTTTGGTAAGTCACGACTTTTGAATGCATTAGTAATTCATAACTAAATTATTAACCATTCTAATTATAACACAATTTTTGCAGAAGCATGAAATGACTGAAAATTTAATAGTTTCAAGTTCAAAAAACAACCTTTCAGAAGCGGTATTAACTTCTATGTCTTCACTACTTAGTAATTTATAATTTATATTTAAAACATTATGCATAAACACAATTGTATTGTCGAATTTTTATTTTATATAAACTTTTAATGTCTACCATACTTAAATGCTATTCTCTGTAGAACACAAAACTAGAAGAACAAGTATTTCAATTGAAAGCAAAACTTGAAGAAAATGAGATAAAACTCCAAGAATCAATGTCAACTGAGTTAGAATACTTGAAAGAAAATTGGGAATTGAAAAAATCCTATGATGATTTAGACAGTGACTTGTACGATGCAGTAAGTGCCTCTGTTTTAAACAAAAATCTACTCGAATTGTTATTTCATGCATGTTGATGAAATACTTATTTTTTCTGTAGAACAAAAAACTGGAAGAAATGGATGACCTTGTGACACAGAACAAAAAACTGAGACAAGATTATCTCAACATTCGAAAAGAGATTGAACGCATGGTGAGTCTTGTTTAACATTCTTGTTGAAATAGTTTAATATGCTCATGGTATTTCTTTTCAGCTTGAATATGTGATCAACGTCCACGGAAATATAGAAGAGAAACTCAAGTCTAATGTTATTGATGATTTGGTAAGTACATTAACTATACTCTTCGATTAATGTTTGCCAATATACAATTTGATGTTTTTAGCAATGCAGAAAGGATACCGACACTTCAATGAGAACAACAAATATGAAGAATTGACTATTCGAGGACCTCTGTTTCATTTTTCTTCATCTATTTGCATTATCTGGGTTGTAAGGGGAATATGATATCCAGTTTAGCATTTTAACAGTGACAGTTTATGGGCTTATTAGGACCACTTTTGAACAATTATATGGTTTATTTGATCTTTTGCATTTAATATTGTCATCTGACATTGACAAAACTTAAATGTTATTTTATGAAATTGTTCTAAGTTCCGATGACACAATAATCACATTACATTTCTATTATTGCTCATGGAAAAGATAGTTTAGTCAATGACCATAAATTATCATATTTTAAGTATTCACCTTTATTTGTGAAAAAATTTCTGTTTAATAGGCGTCACATGTTTTAGTCATGTATATTTTGTAACTATTTATGTTTTAACTGTAGTAGTCTAATAGATGGTGACAAGGGATGTTTAATTTCATGACAATTTTCACATACATCGAGTAATTATTTTTCATGTATGTGCAATTCAACTAAACAACAAGATTTAACAATTTTGAGCTAAGTGAGTTATGTAATTAAATGTTGACAATTTTGGTTATGAACCACATGATGCAAATAAGATAGTTTATTTTGGTCGTATTGATGAATTCTTTCTTTGATAGAGAGGCAAGATTACGGTTTTGGTGAGTAGATGTAGTTAAAGAGAGAAAACATCTATGAACATAGTATAAACTATACAAAGAAGTAATTTAGATATTTTATCTATTCTTATAAATAAGGTATATGTGCATAATTATTTTTTTTCATTCCTTGCTACTGGATTTAATGTATCATTTATAAATATGTATTTAAGATCCAGCAATAAATTGTCACGTGGAAATTTATATTCCAAATTTTTTCGAAAAGAGGTATTAGACTACAGAATAAATTATATCATCGATCCTTTTTTTTAGACATCAAATAATGCAACCTTTGGTTTTAATAAGATATAAAGATTTTTCATTGATACTGACTGTTCGTCTTTTTTAATATTAAATGCGTTAAACTGATTTTTTTAAAAATCTTGAAATAATTATACATGATCTTATGGTTATGGTAATATCGTAGTGGCAGACCACACGAATCACGAGGTATACGGTCAAGATTTGACGACATCCACGATTTGCATAATAAATGGATTTGACGTTTCATTTTTTTTCATTATTTTGTGCAAATATTATTTCTATATTCACAGTTTTGTTTAAATACAGTTATATTTATAAATAAAACAACTTTTTAGGTTTGCAGGAGAAAATCTTCGGTAGCTTTCATTCGAGGGCAGCAATGGTTTGTACTAGAAGAATGGCTCGTTCAAAATTGGAAGGTCAAACGACCCTTTTCGTTTCGATTACAAGCTTGCAGGCTGAAGTGTTAATGGACATCATTTGCAGGTTGCCAGTAACGGACGTAATAATTATTGGAAGAGTATCAAGATTGTTTCGCAGACTGGTAACAAACTCTTTTTTCAGAAAGTTATATTCATCAAAAGCCGCAAATCTGGTACTTCTTCTTCACCACCAAACAAAAAATACTATATCAGTTGCTGAACCTGTGTTTAGTGACAGTTTATGTCGTCATGTGGACCTAAAATACAGTATTCTGGCAAATTTCTCGTTGTTTAGTGTACTGGCAACAAATACCATTAACTTTGGCGTAAAGACTGTTAAGCTACAATTCGTTAACGAATGCAATGGATTAATCTGTTATTGTGGACCGCATTCTAATGGGTTTGTTGTTGTTTGCAATTCATTGACCAATGAAGTCACTACAATTCCTGCTCCCGAAAAAAAGAATAGAGTTTTAATGTCTGATTTTACTACCTATGGATTTGGGTATAGTCTTCAAAGTAGAAGGTATAAGTTGTTACGAATGCTCAGGTACGATAATTATGGGATTTGTCCACAGCTTCGAGGGGTGCGGAGTAAATATATTGCTGAAATCTATACAATGGGTGAAAATCATGGTTGGAAAACTGTTCAGAATTGTCCTAACACTACAACACTTACTCGGGAATGCACGTTTTATGAAGGTTGTTTGCACTGGTATATATTTGGCACTGGTTTTATACTCAAGTTTGACTTTGGAACTGACGAGTTTATAACCATGAGTTCACCTCACTTGTTACATGAAAATGTGATGCGCAGTGATATGTCTAAGACTGGGGTTATAGATGGTAGACTGTTTAAAACATTGTCATTTGAAGATTGTGTTGATGTGTGGGTGATGAAAGAATATAATATTCAAAGTTCATGGTTCAAGGCTTACACCATCAAGAAACCGTTCACAGATCCTTCTAAAAGCTACAAGCCAATAGCGCTTTTAAAAAACACTGAACTTCTCGTGCTAAGTGAAAAACAAATCCTATGCTATAACTTGACTTCAGAAATAGTTAGAATTGTGGGTGGTTGCAGTGATTATGGTTGTCACATTTTCTCCATTAAACCAACTCTACTTTCCCTTGGTGCCATTCTAGGAACCGGAGTTAAAATAAGCACCATCAAAAACATGTAAGTTTTGTAACTATGTTAAATACTTACATGGTTTCTTTCTAAAAATGCCGATTTTAACGATAAGTTTTTCGCAGGAACAACGGAGAGAATGAAGAAGCAATTGATGAAATGCCTTGGTTAACAAAAGATGGAATGGTATTTTATAATTTGTTTTATGTTTGAGGGTATTTGATTATTACTTTATAACAATTAATAAGAGATTTCTGATTTTTACAGGCTCAACATTTGAAGAAATGTTTACAAACTTTGCAAAGGGGGGAAAGTGCATTCATAAAACGTCAAGTTCAAGCACTAAAGAGTTCCATGCGATTATGCGATGGCAAAGAGACTTAGATTATGTTCAAGGGCTCTTTGCTGTACTGAAAAAACAAATAGACTTTGGTTATGTTTTCAAGAATTTTGATAAACCACCTGTGCATCCACCAATTCGTAGATTATCATTTTCAGGTGCGTGCGGACCTTTCTAAAGTATATCAACATGGTTATAACTTTTCCAGATATATGATATTGTATTTCTGCCAAACAAGTCATATATTTTTTGGATTAAACAAACGGTGGTCTTCTCTAGATAAACTGATACTTGAATATAATGATTATATTTTTAAATTTACAAATTAATAATACAAGAGTTTAACTGCGGATGTTTCAGAAAGTTTTACATAATCAATTCATTTATTTTTTTTTCAAATTCGTATAACGTTTATCAACACGTATTACCAATTTTCATATTTTAATAACAGTTACCGGAAGTTATTCTAAGAAAATACCTGTAATCACAATCTAAGTTTGTGAGAACAGTTAATAGAGGTTAAGTTCTTTAAATATGACAACACTTCTCTTTATGTTATTTTATGTACAATGGATTTTTTGTTTTCAAATAACACAGAACATGTTCCTGACAACATCTTCACGATAGACGGAAGAAGATTTGCTCTAATACCATCAAACAAAGCAGACACCAAGCAACGCAAGCAAACATCCCACATGTTTTTGATTGGTAAAATAATGGCTAGAGTTCAACTACAAGCTGATCGGGTAAAAGTATTATTATCAAACAAATGGGTTCTATCAGGTGAAATATTGTTGCAAAAATTTGCTGAGAATTTATTTCTCATTCAGTTTGATACCAAATTAGATTTTGAAAGAATACAGTTACGGACATGGTCTTTCCTTAATACTATGATCTTGCTACACCGTTTAGATTTAAGCCAACAATCAAGAACACTTTCGTTTAACCATATTACTTTATGGGTTCGTGTATCTGGTTTATATGGAACATATAGGAACGAAATGTATTTAATGACTACAGCTGTAAAGCTTGGAGAAGTGCTAGAAGTGGATACAACCAATTTCAAATGTAGACATCAAGTCTTTCAACGTGTTTATATTGCAATGCCACTAGACAAACCATTGGTCATAAAACAGAGAATTGGATACATAAACAATGACGCACACTGGGCAACATTTTCCTATGAGCAAGTCCCTACTTTTTGTTATTACTGTGATTACTTAGGACATTCTGTGAACGCATGTCAAAAAATTTCTACAACAAACCCTCCCAAACAATTGGATGGAAAATATGGAGCGTTTCTTCGTTCTACAATTTTCAGACACCCAAGAATCAAGATACATGGATCGAATGCACAAGACAACAACAGCTACAGACAATAAGTATTAATTTTTGGGAGTTTTTTTTTATTTCTATTTTAAATTATTGTAAATTGTGTGTATAATTTTTTATTTCAAATTATTATATTTTTATAATTTTTAAAGGCTTCCTACAAAGGGTAATTTTTACAATTGTGTGTAAATTATTCGTTTTTAACAAAAAAGGGTAGCACGCGCATCGCGCGTGCCCCTCACTAGTTAAGCTAATACATGATAATTTATTAATTTGCTAAGTTATGTTATATACAAAACGTATGCTACAATATTAACTGAATATGAGTGGTTTATATTATTATTTTTCTGAAAACCCAAGAAAACAATAAAGCTTTCATAATTGACAATATGCCTACACTAAAATCAGAGAACCCCAATTATATATATATGGGTAAATTCCACATGACCCCCCTTAACTATAAGCGTGTCTCACATGCCCCCCTTTAACTATAAAATCAATCTGTGAGGTGCCTTAACTATCCAAAAATCCCACTTTACCTTTTTTTGTTGACTTTTTTCAAAATTCTGTTAAGTTTTTGTGAAATGACGAAAATACCCTTGTATCTGAAAAATTAAAATAAATAAATAAAAATGATTAACGCGTACAAAAGTGAGACACGACATGGCCAGTCAACCAAATATTTACATCAAAATATTTTATACAAGTTGCGGTACAGAAATATACATGGCAAATGACTCAGACCAGAGTCTACAAAAGCCAACAACAACAAAAACACAGTGCGTCGACACGACACATCCCCAAAAGCTCCCACCAAAAGTGTGCTCAGAATCACCAACCTGCACAACTACAAGTAGGGGTGAACACGCTACCCAGAGACTAAAACAAACGGCAAGGATGAGGAAAGACATACATGTAAGCACAAAGAAATCAGTAAAGTACGAATCACAACACTTCCGCTACTCATCCACCAACCACGTCACAACTCCCGAGGTAACCGATTACGACCGGCGAGGGGTACCACCCTTGATCGGTTCAACCTCCGAACGGGAATCGATTATGGCCAGGAGGGGTACCGCTCCTGCCTCGATTGCCCATCCAAACACAACCACACAATTGAGGTAACCGATCACGGCCAAGGGGTACCACCCTTGACTCGGTTCAACCCCCGAATGGAAATCGATCACGGCCAGGAGGGGTACCGCCCCTGACTCGATTATCCATCCAACCACACCGCCATACAATTGAGGTAACCAATCACGGCCAAGGGCTACCACCCTTGACTCGGTTCAACCCCCGAATGGAAATCGATCACGGCCAGGAGGGGTACCGCTCCTGACTCGATTATCCATCCAACCACACAGCCTCCCATCACCTTTCCACCCTTCCACATCACAACAGCCTTACCAACCACACCCAACACCCTTCGATAGATTCACAGAACACAAACCAAGTGCAAGAAACTAGTTCATAGAGAGGCATTTACATCCACCAAAACAAGACAAGTGCGAGACGGAATAAGTCATCGTCTGAAAAGCAATAATATAACCATGCACAACTAGGTGCTCACAAGCAGTTCAAGTTTGATACTCAACTAATTCACAGAGAGGCATTTATATCAACACATCAACATGCTATTTAATTCACAACATCGAGCAAAAGGTGTTCAAACATTTCATTTTATCTCGACTAAATACTCAAATAAATTCAATCAATGCATCAAGAGATTGAGTCTAGGTAAGCTATGTCCCCCTACCTCAAATTTTCCAACGTAAGCTCCTAAGGTTTTCGCGACGTCAAGCTATGCCTTTCCTTTCCCGCGATCGTCAAAGGAATCTAAAAGTGACAAAATCACAAGTTTTAATAACTAACCGAAATCCGGATTTTCACGAAATTAAACTCAAGTGCCACCACGACAAGTATCGCTCACTCCAACAATTCTTAATTAACCTAAGTTGTCAAAATGGGCCCGGAACGGCCCATTTTGCCCGTTAAGTCGAATCTGCCCGGTTGAGTGAATTTGTCCCTCGGGACTCCGAAAATTCCCAAATTGGTGTCTAAATTCCTAATTATATTCGAGAGGACCAACGCAATTGACGGAATCGAATTCCGACACCCGAGCGATTTAATCGCGCAATTTAAAGTTTTGACCCGCATTTTCCAATTTTCGTAATTTAAATCCAAAAATCACCAAGGGTGCCAACTATTGATTCGAGGGTTACCCGAGACCTCCCGAAACTCACAAACCCGAATTCCGGGCTCGTGGGACCACCCGGGCCATTCACGGCCCGAGAGGCCCAAACGGCCCACGGTCGCCATAGGCTGCCACGGCCAGCCAAGGCAGGGGCTGGCCACTGCCGGACCACCTCCGGCGCGCCACCACACTGGCCGGAGCTCCGGTGACCGGCCGGAGCTCCGGCGAACCCTCTGGCCGCCGGAAAATCCCAAAAACGTCCCAAAATGCTCCAAAACACCCCTACAACTCCACTCCATCATCATTTCACTCATTTCTCATCAACCCACAACTCAAACTCATCACGATGGGAAAAAAATGAGTTGCTCACCGTAGCCAATGATGTGAGGAACCCGAATACGCAAGAAAATGGTCGATCACGCGGCCGGATCGTCGGGAAATCGCCCAAGTTCTTCTCCTCTTCTTCCTTCTTTCTTCTTTCTCTTTCTCTTTCCCTTTCCTTCTCTTTGGTTCTGCCGTGAATGGCCTCCCCTTCCCTCTTTTATGACATAAATCCCATTATTTAAACACTAAACTAATAAAATAAACCTATTTTCCATTTTCTTTTAAATCTAAATTAAAACAATTAATTTTTTAATCACTCAAAAGTCTCCCCCCCTCTAGATACATGACAAGTGTAAAGTAGAGGGGTCCCACAAGCCACTTTTGTCATTTCGGACCCGAAATCGTCCGAAACGGACACGTTTTTCGAAACCGTCGGAACCGTGATGTTTCGCTAAATTTTAGCTTCCATATGAACCTAATATCCATGATATTACACTTTCAACTTAAAATGGCTCAAAAAGTAGTCCTCGGTGACTCTCGGGTCAACATTTGGTCAAATCGCGAATTATTAAATTTTTATCCATTTTTCACAAAATTGACCCAAAATGACCGGGAGCGGTCCTTACAGATTAAGTTCAAACGCAACTTCCTAGAGGTGGTTGTTACGTTGTTAGTGTACCCCGGGACTAGTGCAATTGCGAATCAATCATTCTACGATCAGGTTATTTAGAACCATGACGAACCGTCTCGGTTTTACTGGTGCAAGGCTGTCCAGTCTGCCATATGCAAGGCTAAAGAGCATTGGGCAACCAGTATGGAGTATTACGGGGGGCAATAGCTTTCATGACTGTAAGTTGCGATATGTTCATAACAATAAATTTACACTAATGGTTCCCAACAATAAACTCAGGTAGTGAAACATTACACGTACTAATGTATATGTGTTCCTTGCAGCTCTTTTACCTGGACAGAGTAGTTTTCAAGGACAGGGAACCGGAAAGGACGTGGCCTGCGTTGGACTGGGTGATAGATGAGGAGATGTGGAAAAGGTTCAGGCTAGAGAGAAATAATGATCAATTTGGACACGGCAGAATTGTGGAAAGATTAGCCAGACCAGCATTGGAGGATGTCGCCTCTCCCCCAAGAGGCCTGGAGCCCATAATTGGTGTCCAGGAGGAGTATATGAATGAAGAGGAATAGTCGGCGGGAATAGAGGATAAGGTAACTCAATCACTTAGCTCAGTACAAGTTTAGACAATACACTCACATGTTTATACAATACACTCATAAGTTTAGATAATACAGTAACAAGTGTAGAATATAAACTACAAGTTTAGATTGTACACTCATAAGTATAGACAATACACTCACAATTATAGAATATACACTGACAAGTATAGACTTTACACGTATTAGTTTAGACAATACACTCACAAGTATAGACTATGCACTCATAAGCATTAACTTTACACATACAAGTTTAGCCAATAGACTCATAATTATAGACAATACACTCACAAGTTTCCATGAACTTGGAGCCCAAAGACGCCAATACATTTAGTAGTGGCACAAATAAAGAATCTCATCAGTGATTCAAAATAACAACGCTCCGACGGCGAATCAATGAGAGTTTCCATATATGAATTCACGAATACTCCAAAGTCCATAAGGATTTAATGATACTACGATGACTGAGAATGCTCATGACTTGATCTAGGGAAAAGGCCACTTTTGTGCACCTGAATATACACTTTTGACACTTTTATACCTTAACTTTTTTTCTCTTTTTTCCATACCTTACTTTCATTTTGGACAATTTACCCCTAAATTTCTCAAAATACCAAAATTACCCATGGTCTAATGGAGAGAACCGGCCCAAGTTTTTAAAGAGTGTGAAAAGACGAAATTACCCTCAATTATTCATCAAATTTTCAAGTGAATGCCATTGGACCCTTCTACTTCATCAAAAATGAGCCTCCTGCGGCGGCGATCGCCAGAGCTTACCTGCTGGGCTTTATACCTAGTGACCGAAGTAATCGGAGGTGGTAGAGGTGGCCGAAGTTGTGCCAAAATTTTCACTCGCCGGAAAGTATGCCGGAAAATATGTTCCGGCACACTTTCCGGCGAGTGAAAATTTTGAACTCTTGAACTCATTTCTTATTCCCTCTCTCCCTCTATCTCTTTTCTGGCCATTATGTGCCGGAGACGATCGTCAGAGCACCGCATTCTACCCTATTGGTCGCTGCCCATTGCCACCTCGTTGATGCTCGATGCCCGCTGCCCACCTCATTGATGCTCGCCATTTTGTGTTGTGGAGGCTGCAGAGGAAGAACCATGGTCAGCTCCGGCGAAGAATCACCGGAGAAGACGAGAAGGAGGGGTCGAGACGGACACCTAGGCGGAGGTGTTCTGGAGACCTCATCGATCCACCGTGCTCCCCACATGCTGGAGAATCCCCGACGATAGATGCCGGAAAAACGCCGGTGATGAGGGGGTGGCGGAAGATGAGGAGAGGAATGTAGGGTTTTGGAGTTTAAAAAGATCATCGAGATAGCGGAAGCATAAACAAAAGGAACTCCAAAAACTGTCCAAGAACATGAACCATTAAATCTCAAGGAAAAATCTATTCCACAAGAATTTACCTTTTAGTCTTTGTTGAATCAAGAAAGAAGAACTATATGATCTTCTTCTCTAGAGCAAGTCCACAACAAGAGGATAATCCTTAGGATCCTTCACAAAAAGCCTACTAGAACTAATATGTGAAGAACAAGAGAGAAAAGAGAGAGGAGAGAGTGGAGGTGGCCGACCAACTTGTGAGAGAGAGAGGGAGTGAGTGAATTAAATTGTCATTTGTCTACTTCATCAACTCATAAGGCATGGGTCATTAAAGTAACAAATGATGAAAGCATGGGTTAAAGGCAAGACATCACCTAACTAAGCATGATGTGTGGCCCCCACACTTGGACCCACAAAGGTGGTCGGCCATGTAGGCTTATTGGGCCTTATTTGGGCCCTTGTTGGGCCGGCAAGGTGACCTCATGGGCCGAGCCCAATGGGCTCGCCCATGTGGTCGCGTGCCGTGTCCAAAAGTTATCCGACCCTTGTGTCGTTACTTATCAAACAAAATCCGACACGACATCAACGAAAATCTCAGTTTTCTCGATTCGCTAATTATTCTCTCAAACTGAACCCATGGCCCAAAACCTTCAGTTTTGTCCATGTCTTACTCCTCAAGAAACGTTAATGTTTCCTTGTCTCAAGTTATCCATCTTGTATGTGTGTGACCCTTCAGGCTCATGCCACCGTTGGCAAATTGGCGCAAGAGATCTCTCTTGCCCGATCCATCATAAGTGGTCTCTAGTAAGACATTATGATTACCCAAGGTGCATGATGATCGATGATTCAATTTAACCTTGTGCGTACAAGTCACTATCCTATTATCTCTAGACATCCAGATTGATCACAAGGCATAGAGTCGTCATCCTTGTTTAATCCATTATTGTTACTTGATATGTGAGATGGCTGATAACTGATAGCCCGTATCACTGGCATGGCTATGCTCTTTCTCTTAGTCACTCTCGATCAAGCTGCCTTAACAGATATCTTTCCCATACCCCTTTAAGCATGGGTCAAAAGTGATTGGTATGGGCTTAAAGGTGCTTTAACCCATACCCCTTAAATCACTCACCTCTTAATCCACAACCACCAACTAAGCATGGTGTTGTGTGGCCCCCACACATGGACCCACTATGTGGGCCGGCCAAGAGGGCTTATTGGGCCCTTAACGGGCCCTTGTTTGGGCCCTTAACGGGCCCTTGTTTGGGCCGGCCATGAGACCTCATGGGCCGAGCCCAATGGGCTCGCCCGTGTGGTTTCGTGCCGTGTCCAAAACCGTCCGACCCTTTTTGTCGTTCCTTATCAAACAAAGTCCGACGCGGCATCAACGAAAAAACTCAGTTTTCTCGATTCGCTAATTATTCTCTCAAACCGAACCCATGGCACAAAACCTCCAGTTTTGTCCATGTATTGCTCCTTAAGAAACGTTAAGGTTTCCTTGTCTCAAGTTATCCGTCTTGAATGTGTGTGACCCTTCAGGCTCATGCCACCGTTGGCAGATCGGCGCAAAAGATCGCTCTTGCCCGATCCATCATAAGGGGCCTCTAGTAAGACGTTATGATTACCCAAGGTGCATGACGATCGATGATTCGACTTAACCTTGTGCGTACAAGTCACTATCCTATTATCTCTATATATCCCGATTGATCACAAGGCATAGAGTCATCATCCTTGTTTAATCAATCATTGTTACTTGATATGTGAGATGGCTGAGAACTGATAACCCGTGTCACTGGCATGACTATGCTCTTTCTCTCAGTCACTCTCGATCAAGTGGCCTTAACGGATATCTTTCCCATACCATAGTACGAGGGATAAATCCCTTAGTCGTCTTTCGTGTCACTCATGCAACCCGTTCCGCCACCCAATCATGCCCGTTATTGCAATCCTGTTACAGAAAGCGTTAGGCACAAGTTAAAGCCGCACGTACATTGCATAGTGATCACAAAGACTCCTCGGTCTAAGGATATCGTGACAAGCTATCGCATTTGAATATGTTCATGGCTTAATCTATGAAAACACTATTCAAAGCGGGTCGTCCGATATCATTCACCTCATGATATCTATGATATGATTCCGGGATCCCTCATCCCTCATCCCTATGACAAGTAGAACTACGTCATTAAGAACCATCCTCATACTGGTCGCTTCTATAGAAGCGTAGATTGACCAAGAACTCGTTAAGTGTGATCCGTACAGATTTATTGTTCTACTACTTTAGTGGTAATAAATCAGATCATGCTCAACATATTACTTCAACACATAAGTAATATAAAGCCGTTATATATATATATATATATATTACAAACGATGATAATGTACATAGACGTTTACAGGCTACTAGCAATTGGACTAGGGCACAAAATGCTATCAATCTCCCACTTGCCCCTAGTTCCAATCTAAGTCCCAGTCTATCCCTATTGACCTAACATGTTTATCATGTTTTGCTTGAGGAAGAGCCTTGGTCAAGGGGTCGGCTGTGTTATCATCAGATGCAACGTAGTGGATCTTCACGTCACCTCTAGCAACTATGTCGCGGATGATATGATACTTCCTGAGTACATGCTTGGATATGTCATGTGCCCTGGGTTCCTTAGCTTGCGCAATGGCCCCGGTGTTGTCACAATATAAGTCTACTGGGTTAGATGGGTTTTGAATTACACCTAACCCATGGGCAAAACAAGGTTAACAGAACCCACGGCAGTTGCGGCAACTCTCACGTTGCTCCCAACTCTTAGGTTCACCTCGCTTTCCCCCATATCTCTTCTACTGTGTAACACCTGCATATCTGCACATACATGAGACTCAGCTCCAGTGTCTAGTACCCAAGTATTTATCGTAGAAAGATATAGCTCTAATGGAATACCTAATAAAGTAGCGGCCCCAACACCCTTCTTCTGATCCTCCTTCAGCTGCTGACAGTCTTTCTTCCAATGACCAGACTTTTGACAGTAGAAACAGACCGACTCCTTTGCCTTCCCCTTGCCTTTTACGGGCATGGAAGGTCTAGGAACAAATGGTCGTCTGGTCTTTCCTGCCAGGTGCATTGGGGTTTTACCCTTTCCACCACCAGCTTTAAGCTTGATCCCTTCTTGACCATAAGAACACTTTTGGGCGAACTGCCCCTTATGCTCTTCTCGGCAGTCACTAGCATGTTTTGCAACTCCGACGCGGTCTTGTCCATGTCATGCATGTGATAGTTCATGACGAACCCACCATATGCATGAGGAAGGGATTGCAGAATAAAATCCGCAGCCATTTCCTTTTCCATAGACATACCGATACTAGTCATATGGTCGAAATGCCCCTTCATACGTAGGACGTGTGGACCTACGGAGCTGCCTGCTGACATCTTGCAGGCAATGAGTTCTCGGAGAACAGTGTATTTTCCAATACGTACTTTCTCTTTGAACATATCCTTGATCTGTGCAAACATTGCAAACAGATCATGGGATAGCTCCATAAACTGCTTCTGGAGGTCCGCCTCCTTGCAGCCCAGCATGACACACGCAACGTCGATAGAGTCGCTAAGGTGTTTCTGGTACGCATCCTTAACGACCCTCGTTGCGTTGGCAGCTGGCTCCATCGGGATAGCCTTATCAAGGACGTACTCCCTGCGTTCCAACTTTAACACAAGTCGTAAATTCCTGTCCCAGTCCAGATAATTTGTCCCGTTGAGTTTATACTTTTCGAGTATAGTCCTCAACGACAAATTAGACGAGTTTGTTGAATTACTAGCCATTTCTACACGAAGAAAGTAAATTTAATCAGAAAAGTTGAATAAATTTACGAAAATCCGAATTAAACACCAACCATCCGATTCTAAGGTTTAGAATATTTAAACTAAGATCCCTTATTCGTCATTTGAAGTACGCTAAGGCGCACAGCTCCAATTGACTTATTTAGGTAGGACATCCTTAGACCGAGGAGTCTTTGTGATCACTATGCAATGTACGTGCGGCTTTAACTTGTGCCTAACACTTTCTATAACAAGATTGCAATAACGGGCATGATTGGGTGGCGGAACGGGTTGCATGAGTGACACGAAAGACGACTAAGGGATTTATCCCTCGTACTATGGTATGGGAAAGATATCCGTTAAGGCCACTTGATCGAGAGTGACTGAGAGAAAGAGCATAGCCATGCCAGTGACACGGGTTATCAGTTCTCATCCATCTCGCATATCAAGTAACAATGATTGATTAAACAAGGATGATGACTCTATGCCTTGTGATCAATTGGGATATCTAGAGATAATAGGATAGTGACTTGTACGCACAAGGTTAAGTCGAATCATTGATCGTCGTGCACCTCGGGTAATCATAACGTCTTACTAGAGGCCCCTTATGATGGATCGGGCAAGAGCGATCTTTTGCGCCGATCTGCCAACGGTGGCATGAGCCTGAAGGGTCACACACATTCAAGACGGATAACTGGAGACAAGGAAACCTTAACGTTTCTTGAGAAGCAATACATGGACAAAACTGGAGGTTTTGTGCCATGGGTTCGGTTTGAGAGAATAATTAGCGAATCGTGAAAATTGAGTTTTTTCGTCGATGTCGCGTCGGACTTTGTTTGATAAGTAACGACAAAAAGGGTCGGACGGTTTTTGGACACGGCACGAAAGCACATGGGCGAGCCCATTGGGCTCGGCCCATGAGGTCTCATGGTCGGCCCAAACAATGGCCCGTTAAGGGCCCAATAAGCCCTCTTTGCCGGCCCACATGGTGGGTCCATGTGTGGGGGCCACACAACACCATGCTTAGTTGGTGGTTGTGGATTAAGAGGTGAGTGATTTAAGGGGTATGGGTTAAAGCACCTTTAAGCTCATACCAATCACTTTTGACCCATGCTTATGAGTTGGATGATGAATTGAAATACTAGACATTAATTCATTATTCAAATAATCACAAAACACACAAAACTCTCTCTCTCTCTCTTGGTGTGGCCGGCCACCCTTGCTCTCCTCTTCATCTTGCTCTCTTGTTCTTCATTTAATGGTTCTAGTAGGCAATTAAGTGAAGGATCATCAAGATCATCCCCTTGGTGTGGACTTGCTTTAGAGAAGAAGATCCGAAAGTTCTTCTTTAATCGATTCAACAAAGACTTAAAGGTAAACATCTTGTGGAATAGATTTTGCTTTGAGATTTAATGGTTTATGTTCTTGGACAAGGTTTGGAGTAGATTTTGTTATAATGCTTCCGCTATCTCGACAATCTAGAACGCTCCAAAACCCTATAGTGGTATCAGAGGCTGGTTACCCTCTTAATCTTTGTCTTGTTGAGTTTGTTTCGGTTTTATGATTATTTGCATGCCAAAATTGTTGATAACATGATTTTAATGCTTTTTGGGATATTTGCATGAAATATGTTATTTTTGAAAATATATTGAATTTGGAATTTTTCAGAAATTATTGGATTTGTCGGGTCCAAGAAGAGACTCTCGGGGAGCCGGATCGGAGGTACTGGACGGAAGTCACCGGAGGCCGGATATGCTGGCGGTAACCGGGGCCGTCCCCACTCTAGGCCGAGGCCGAGAGTGGAGGCAAGCTCGGTTTGGGCCTTCCAATGTCCAAACCGAGCCGTGATATGTTGGGCTCGGCCCATTGGCTTGGCCCGACTTGGTTCGTGCGCGGTGTTTGATCCGTGGCACGAACCCGCGATCCAATATTTCGAAAACTTTCCAAATTTAATCGGTTTCGATAAAACGTTTTTCGAAAAGGTCTAGTTTCGATAAACCCGACCAAGCAACTTGGCAAAATTAAAACCGGAATAATTGCATATTATTTGATAACATGTTTGTGTGATAACATGTTGGATGATGTGATGAGATGTATGATGCATTAGTAGCCCATTAGATTTTATCGCTTTCACGGTTTGCATACCGTTAGTGTTAGCGTGTAATTATTCTTTTATTCGAGCCCATAAAGTGTAATTATTTTTTATCTGGTCTACGAATCGAGTATTAATTGTAATTACTACTCAAAGACGAGAAGGATGGAAAATCGAGCACAATAACGGTCTTGGAGGAAGTCCAAGAGCTAGTGGGAGCCCGAATGAGAAAGATGAGAAGAAATGGTGACTTGTAGAATCCTAAGATTAGGATGGGCTATAAAATGCATATTTAACGCTTTATGTTTGCTTGCTTGTATTATTTAAATAATAACATGCTTGCATGCTTAGCTTATAAGTTTATAAGCAATCACCTCACATGCAAAGATTAAAATCGATTTTAATTATTTGCATGTTTAAAGCGTTGTGAACCATCATCGCAAGGGTTGTGATGGATGAGTTCAAATTTGAAACGTGTTTGCACGGGTTGCAAATGACGGTTTCAAATGAAGATAGTATGTGATACAATTAGAAACTTCACAACACGGGTTGTTGATGACGGGTTCGTAATTGTGCCAAATACTTTCGAATTATTAAACACAACCAAACTACAACATAACTTGAGTCAAGTGAGATGTGAAATTCTGAATTGTAGCCGAGTCAGGAAGTCGAACACAAAGTCTGTAACTTGTGTATCGACTTCTTGTGGAAACAGTAAGTAAAGTAATAGACAGATAATAATCACGACACCAGAGATGATTACCCAGTTCGGTGACTCCGCACCTACGTCTGGGGGCACTTTGCCAGTGGAAAGGTTTTTCACTATCAGGTAGTCAATAGTACAACTTCAAGCCCAACTAGCTATCACACAAGCTATTGTCCTAAGCTACTATAGATCTCACCGTGAATCACCTCGACCCGGAGCCTCTCCCCCTGTGTTTGAGATTCCCTCAATTCCACCCTTCGAGCAAGTCCATGCTCGGTGTCGTTGTCTTCTTGGACGGAGTTGTGAATCTTCAATCACAAACAAAAACCCTAACCGACCCAAACACTTAGTCTTCGCGACTCAAGGTTTGATTAGAGCAAAGATCCGTTCTAGCGAATATTCATCAGCCTCTCAACACGCCGATGGTGCACGGTTAAGAGCTCTGAGAAATCTTGCAGGTGTTAGAACAAGAACGGATGACTGCTAATGGGAAGCCAAGGGCTTTTTATAGCAGCTCACATTCCTAATCCTTCTCGGATCAGGAACACGAAAGTCAGGCAAGTTGTTGCCGCCTTCCACGACAGCTGGAAGTCGTCTTGCCTGTTCTGACTTCCTGATGAAATCAGGCAAGTCTAGTTGCCGCCTATCACTGACGTGTAACTGCCAACTGGAAGTCGCCTGACTTGTCGACGTCACTCTCTTGCGCTCCAAGTCTTCGTGGCGCTTTTCTTCTTTCGCTCCAAGCTTCGTCGAAATAGGAAAGCTTCAGACTTTCCTAATCTTCGGCTAGCAACAAGTCGCTCCACATGTCATGTAACATGTTGCACGACTTCTTACATTTGCGCTAAAAAATCATGCCAACAAATAAATGTAGCAACATATATATATATATTACAAACGATGATAATGTACATAGACGTTTACAGACTACTAGCAATTGGACTAGAGCACAAAATGCTATCAAGAACTAATATGTGAAGAACAAGAGAGCAAAGAGAGAGGAGAGAGTGGAGGTGGCAGGCCAACTTGTGAGAGAGAGAGAGGGAGTGAGTGAATTAAATGTCATTTGTCTACTTTATCAACTCATAAGGCATGGGTCATTAAAGTAACAAATGATGAAAGCATGGGTTAAAGGAAAGTCATCACCTAATCCCCTTAAATCACTCTCCTCTTAATCAACAACACCAACTAAGCATGGTGTGTGGTCCCCACACTTGGACCCACCAAGGTGGCCGGCCATGTAGGCTTATTGGGCCTTATTTGGGCCCTTGTTGGGCCGGCAAGGTGACCTCATGGGCCGAGCCCAATGGGCTCGTCCATGTGGTCGCGTGCTGTGTCCAAACGTTATCTGACCCTTTTGTCGTTACTTATCAAACAAAGTCCGACGCGACATCGACAAAAATCTCAGTTTTCTCGATTCGCTAATTATTCTCTCAAACCGAACCCATGGCCTAAAACCTTCAGTTTTGTCCATGTCTTGTTCCTCAAGAAACGTTAATGTTTCCTTGTCTCAATTTATCCATCTTGTATGTGTGTGACCCTCCAGGCTCATGCCACCGTTGACAGATCGGCGCAAGAGATGTCTCTTGCCCGATCCATCATAAGTTGTCTCTAGTAAGACATTATGATTACCCAAGGTGCATGATGATCGATGATTCGATTTAACCTTGTGCGTACAAGTCACTATCCTACTATCTCTAGACATCCCGATTGATCACAAGGCATAGAGTCGTCATCCTTGTTTAATCAATCATTGTTACTTGATATGTGAGATGGCTGAGAACTGATAACCCGTATCACCGGCATGGCCATGCTCTTACTCTCAGTCAGTCTTAATCAAGAGGCCTTTTAACGGATATATTTCCCATACCGTAGTTTGAGGGATAAATCCCTTAGCCGTCTTTCGTGTCACTCATGCAACCCGTTCCGCCACGCAATCATGCCCGTTATTGCAATCCTGTTACGGAAAGCGTTAGGCGCAAGTGAAAGCCGTACGTCGACCACATAGCGATCACAAAAAGACTCCTTGGTCTAAGGATATCGTGACAAGCTATCGCATTTGAATATGTTCATGGCTTAATCTATAAAACACTATTCAAAGCGGGTCGTCCGATATCAATCACCTCATGATATCTATGATATGATTCCGGGATCCCACATCCTTATGATAAGCAGAACTACATCATTGAGAACCTTCCTCATACTGGTCGTTTCGATTGAAGCATATATTGACCAGGGACTCGTTAAGTGTGATTCGTACAGATTTATGGTTCTACTACTTTAGTGGTCATAGATCAGATCATGCTTAACATATTACTTCAACACATAAGTAATACAAAGCCGTTTTATTTATTACAAACGATGATAAATATATATATATATAGACTACTAGCAATTGGACTAGGGCACAAAAATGCTATCAATCTCCCACTTGCCCCTAGTTCCAATCTAAGTCCCAGTCTATCCCCATTGACCTAACATGTTTATCATGTTTTGCTTGAGGAAGAGCCTTGGTCAAGGGGTCGGCTGTGTTATCATCAGATGCAACGTAGTGGATCTTCACGTCACCTCTAGCACCTATGTCGCGGATGATATGATACTTCCTGAGTACAATCTTGGATCTGTCATGTGCCTTGGGTTCCTTAGCTTGCGCAATGGCCCCGGTGTTGTCACAATATAAGTCTACTGGGTTAGATGGGTTTTGAATTACACCTAACCCAGCCATGAAACTCCTGATCCATACAGCCTCATTTCCTGTTTCCGATATAGCAATATACTCAGCTTTCGTTGTAGAGTCGGCAATGGTGTCCTTCTTCTTGCTTTTCCAGCTGAATGCTCCACCGTTCAACGTAAGCACATATCCCAACTGACTCTTAAAGTCATCAGGGTCTGCCTGGAAACTAGCGTCGACATATCCTTTGACGAATAGATCATCATCATTTCTTCCCCCGTATATAAGAAAAACGTCTTTGGTTTTTCTCAAATATTTGAGAATTGCCTTGACTGCAATCCAGTGTTCCTCACCGGGTTTGGATTGATGTCTACTGGTACAGCTTAGGGCAAACGAGACATCCGGTCTCATACATATCATGGCATACATTATGGACCCTATAGTCGAAGCATATGGGATCTCATTCATTCTTTTTAGCTCTTCAGGTGTCTCACCAAACTGATTCTTACTAAGCTTTATGCCATGACGCATGGGCAGCGGTCCTTTCTTTGAATTATGCATTGAGAATCTTCTCAACACTTTGTCTATATAGGTGCTTTAACTCAAGCCCAAGACCCGCTTGGCACGATCTCCATATATCTTGATCCCCAAGATGTAAGAAGCCTTGCCTTACTTTTTCATTGCAAAACACTCACCTAACCAAGCCTTTGTTAAGAGCAAGGTAGGGACGTCGTTTCCAATGAGAAATATGTCATCGACATAGAGCATCAAAAAGACTACTTTACTCCCATCTGCCTTTTTATACACGCAAGGTTCATCACCGTTCTTGTTGAAGCCAAACTGTTTCACTGATTCATCAAAACGTTGGTTCCAACTCCGAGATGCTTGCTTCAAACCATAAATTGATTTGAGCAACTTGCAAATCTTTCCCTTATTCTTTGGATCCTCAAAACCCTCAGACTGGGACATATAAACGTCCTCAGCTAACCTCACATTAAGGAAAGCAGTTTTGACATCCATTTGCCATATCTCATAATTATGATAAGCTGCTACGGCAAGTAGAATGCGAATAGATTTGACCATAGCTACTGGAGAAAAGGTTTCCTCATAGTCAATTCCGTGGACTTGCCTATAACCTTTTGCTACCAGTCTTGCTTTATAGGTCTGAGGTTTGCCATCCATGTCTATCTTTATTTTAAAGATCCATTTACACCCAATGACTTTTACGTCAGGGGTTTGATCCACCAAGTCCCACACTTGATTATCTGACATGGATTGCATTTCTTCCCTCATGGCTTCCAGCCATTTCTCATAGTCGGTACCGTCCTTGGCCTCTCGAAAGGTAGTTGGATCATTGTCCACTAACACCAAATCATCACCTCCAGTTACTAGGAAACCGTATCTGATAGGTGCATGACTTGTCCTTTCAGTCCGCCTTAGACCGTCCTCATTAACTGTAGCTATTGGTTCATGCTCAACGACAACTTCTGGCTCTACTTCTTCTAAGGGGTCGTCCAGTGGTTCTTGAGCGACCATCTCATCTATAACTTCATGAAGATGAATAGTCCTCCCACTGACTGTCTTGGAAATAAATTCATTTTCCAAGAATATCCCACCTCGGACGACGAATACTTTGTTTTCGCTCGGTTTATAGAAGTAGTATCCCTTTGTTTCTTTTGGATATCTGACGAAATGGCACTTATCTGATCTTGGTTCGAGCTTGGTTGCAAGCAATAGTTTTACAAAAGCCTCGCAACCCCAGATTTTCAGGAAGGACAAAACGGGTTCCTTCCCGTACCATTTCTCGAATGATGTCCCTTCCACTGCTTTCGACGGAGCCCTATTTATTATGAACGCGGCCATTTGTAGAGCGTAACCCCAGAAGGAGATCGGGAGATCAGTGTGACTTAGCATCGATCGACCATATCCAACAATGTGCGATTCCTTCGCTCGGACACACCATTAAGTTGCGGTTTTCCTGGGAAGTCCACTGAGATAGTATTCCACTTTCTGTAAGATGACTAAGAAACTCTTCGGATAAGTATTGTCCACCCCGATCAGAACAGAGTGCCTTGATACTCTTTCCGAGTTGGTTTTCTACTTCAGTCCTAAACTCTTTGAATGTATCAAAGGCTTCGGACTTATGTCTCATGAGATAGACATAACCATATCTACTGAAATCATCATTAAATGTGATAAAGTAGCCTAAACCACCTCTGGCTGGTGTACTCATTGGTCCATATACGTCTGAATGTATTAGACCCAATAGATCACCAGCCCTCTCACCTATACCGGTGAAGGGCGCTTTAGTCATCTTGCCCATTAAACAAGCCTCGCATCTTCCAATCGTTCGAAATTCGAATTGACTTAGAAGTCCGCGCTTATGAAGCGCTGAGATGCGTTTCTCATTTATGTGACCTAGACAACAATGCCAGATTAGAGTTTGGTCTAAATCATTAGCTTTAAACCTCTTAGCATTAACATTATAGAGCATGTTGGATCTCGAGTTTTGCATATTTAATATGTATAAACCTCCAACTGTGTGAGCATTTCCATAAAACATATTATTGCGCATAATATTAAAAACCCTGTTCTTAATATCAAAATAATAACCTTCTTTTTCAAGAAGGGATATTGATACAATATTCTTGCTGAAAGCAGGTACGCAAAACACATCAAGGAGTTCTATTACAAGCCCACTAGGCAAAACAAGATCAACCGAACCCACAGTAGTTGCGGTAACACGCACGTTGTTCCCAACACTTAGGTCCACCTCGTTTTCCCCCACATCTCTTCTACTACGCAGTACCTGCACATCCGCACAGTCATGAGACTCAACTCCATTGTCTAGTACCCAAGCATTTATAGTAGAAAGATTTAGCTCTAATGGAATACCTGACGAAGTAGCGGCCCCATCACCTTTCTTTTGATCTTCCTTCAGCTGCTGACAGTCCTTTTTCCAATGACCAGGCTTTTGGCAGTAGAAACAGACCGACTCCTTTACCTTCCCCTTGCCCTTCATGGGCATGGAAGGTTTAGGAATAAAAGGTCGTTTGTTCTTCCCTGCCAGGTGCATTGGGCCTTTACCCTTATCACCACCAGCTTTGAAGCCGGATCCCTTCTTCACCATAAGAACACCTTTGGGCGCACTGCCCCTTATGCTCTTCTCGGCTCCTAGCATCATGTGGTGCCCTCTAGTTGGAATGTCGATTTTTCTCTCTAGGTAGGGGGATTTCCGGCGAGAGCTTTCGGCGAGCGCTTCCGGTCAGCTCCGGCGAGCTCTGTCGACGCTGTTTTGAGGCGCTTTTGGCCTCAATTTCATCGTCATGGGCAGGAGAGTTTGTTGGGGAGCTGTTGATCATGGACAACAGCTATGTAATAACAGTTTCGGCCCCTTAACTGATCTGAAATTTGAGCTGGATCTGGATGATCGCTGGAAAACTTGGCGACGGCGCTCGGGTAGGACGGGAGGTGATGCTTCAGACAGACCGAGGCAAGGGAGAGCCACTCACGATGCCAGGCGGGATGAGGAGAGGCCTCGACCCTCTAGATCGTCAATGCCGTGCCCAGGTGGCCTGGCCGAAACCAGATCGAAGAGGGAGCCTCGATCGCGAGGGCCACTGCAATTCTCTGATAGTGAACCGAGGAGGCTCTATGAAGCGATCGACACCAGCTCCAATCCGATCGGACGTCAGGTGAAAACTCGGACTTTTTCAAATCTGTAGATGGCGGCTAGGGCGAACGCAAACCCTAGGCTGCTTGTCTCGGTCAACGATAAGGTCGACCAAGATGCCAGATCGGTCAAACACCTTCCGGGCCGAGTCTGGGAGGCGTCGGGAGAAGGAGCTAGTTCAAACGACGAAGAAACCATATGCAGCGCATCAGGAAGTGCGACGGTGCAGCCCTCTGGTTTGCTGATCATGGTGGCTTTGGAGAAGGAGGGTGCATGCGGCTCGGGAAGGACTCGCCGGTCGGTGATCAGGGGAGAGGGAGGCGCGGCGTGCCCAGTTCCGACCTCACACTGGGGGATCATTCGTCTAGGGCCCCTGCCTCTCGCTCGGAGAGCATGGGCCGACGAGAGGGGCAGGTCCTCACCTCCAGATCTCATTCGAGACCAAACTCCTCGGGCAGACAACCCTATCAGGCCGGACAATCGCGGAGACGACCGTGGGACGTCACCGGCGCCGCATCCCGAGCACCTGGGCACGAGCAGAGATGACCGCGTGGTGTTCCCGGCGCTGCACCCCGAGAACCGAAGGTTCTGGTGGCCACGGCGAAGGCTCCGACGAATAGGCGAGGGACGGTCTGGGGGAGAGATGCCCTTGCCCGAACAAAGACGGACCGCCACGATACACCGACGATCTCCTCGACGGCCACCGCAGGACGTTCAGGCGCTTGCGGACTAAGGAAAACCCCTGGGCCGGGGACGGCCCATTACTCTGCTGCTGGACCAGACAAGCTGGCCCAAGCTGGTGGGCGGCCCAACAAGCCGGTGCTGGTTCACACCCCGGTTAACTCCGGTTCATTTTACTCGGGATCAACCATGCAACAAAAATCACCCGACTCGTCCACTAAGGTACACAACCCGGCTTTTGGTTCAGATAATTTTACTAGCTTACTTGAATCGGTTGAGCCGATAAATTCGGTGAAGTCAGCCAGCCCTTCACTGGCCGATCCAAAATGCCCTTCGGATTGTAAGCTTAGAGACATTAGAGAGGGTAAGCGTTTGATGGACGACTTAGTTGCCCCGGCTCAAGCCAATCTAGGGGTTACGCTTGAGGCGACTAACACTGATTGTGAGAATTTAAGCGGTCGGATTGTAAAAATTACTCCAGGTATGGATCGGAAATTGGAGGAGGCTTCCAAGTCCGTTTTTCCGACATACGTGGGTAATTTACCGACCTGCCCATCAGTCGAGGAGCTCCGGAACCTCTTCAGGAGGTTCGGGGAGGTCTTAGAGATGACCCTTTCGAGGAGACAGTGTCAGACGAGCTACGGTTTTGTTCACCTAACCTCAGAGCAGACGAGCACAGAGGCGATCTCAGCTCTTCACATGTCGGTTTTGAGAGGACGCACCCTTAGAGTTGCAGTTGGACGACACTCACTCACTACCCCGGTTCTCTCCCGCGAGCCTCGAGTAGAGACTACAAAGTCATAGACAGCATCGACCGTCCCCCGTCAGCCTCGGGTCCCGACTGCTCCGGCTCGCAATCGCGTTCTACATCACACCTCCTCGCAGCGATTTCAGTTTTGCATTTTAGCCGTGGCGATCCATGATTATGATCGGCGAGCCCTCCTCTCTGAGATGTGGGGCACGGGTTCGGAGGTTGTCCCAATTTCAGACTTGGGCCAGCGTTTATTCCTTCTATTCTTTGCAGACACCGGTACGATAGACAGACTACAGGCAGACCAGTGGGCAGACCTTCGTCGCTGGTTCTTCTTTTCGGTTGATTGCGACAGATTTATGCATGGGGGAGTGTTCCGCTGGGTGCACATACGGGGGATTCCGATGTCAGCCTGGTCTCCGACTTCGATTGAGACGATAGTAAGCGATATTGGCAGCTTCATAGTCACTCACCCAGACTCCATTGATGTAGGATGTTTTGAGCGTGTTGCAGTATTGGTGCACGTCTCAGACCCCCTCTGGAGGACGTGGGGAGTTGTTTGCCGGCTAGGAGCGGGGTCGGTTAGAGTGGGTCTGGAGGTCGCTCCCATCATGGAGATCCCGTCCATCACTCCGACGAACTCCGACCTTCACCTATCCCCAGTCCGAGCAGGGGCCTTAGTTCCGTTCAGGCAGGGTAGGGGAAAGGTTTCCTGGGCAGAGGAGATGCAGGCGTTGGAGACACAGGTGGAGACTTTGGGTGATCAGGCTACCTCTATGGCATGGGCTCAGAAGACAGATGGTGTTGCACAGGCTGAGACTCAGATTATTGTCCGGGATGAGGCTTTAGACATACATACTGGAGCCTTGGGCTTTGCTCGGACTCCAGGATCCCCCCAACACCCTACCCGAGGATTGTTGATCTGGATTCTACTCGGATCGGTGAGGGGGATTCATTGTGTCTAGGATTCGAGGAGGATCTTTATCCAACATCCAGACCTCTGACCCCCGATGATCACGATAGTGAGGGTGATCTGCCAGGGAGAGACGAGGACTCAGTATGGGCGGGATCGTCTTCTGCCTTGGCTCCGATCTCCACAGACAGATTGCGCAGGGGCTACTCTCTGGAGGGGATGCGCTCATTTTTTCTCTACTTGGAGACGCCTGACATCTTCCATCTCTGCGATTCGGGTTCCGCGAGCACCTTATAGGATTGTCATAGACAGGGCCAAGTCCAGTCAGACCAGAGAGAGTGAGGAGTCCTCAGCTTTGAGGGATGCACGGATAGAGGAGCTAGATGGAGCTGCGGGCTCGGATAATCAAAGGGAGGAGACCACGAAGGGTGACTTAGCTCTGGGTAGAGGGGAGGCGGAGGTTGGATTTCTGAGAGGGATTGAGGAGGATGCCGAGGAGGGAGAGTTTTCGGAGTTGGTAGAGACCTCGAGGAGTGAGGAGGACGGACTTTCGGCTGCGAGCATCACGGCGACAGATGTGGAGAGGGTTGTTGATTTGTTGTGAGGTTCTCTTCCGATTCAGAGCGGAGTTGTCGCTTTTCCAGCGGGGCCGAGGGCTCCCGCTCAGCAATGAAGCTCTTGAGTTGGAACGCTAGGGGTCTGGGCTCGGTTCACAAGCGTAGACTCCTGGCAGACACTAGCACGACCCACCGCCCAGTCGTTGTGGCTCTACAGGATTCTAGGTTCGCAGTGGTAGATTCGATGATCATCAGAGCACTAGGTTTTTCTTCCCAGTTTGAGTTTCAGTTCAGTCCGGCAGGGCCAGGATCAGGTTCAGGCGAGATATCTATATGGGACTCTACAGTACTTCGCATAACCAGCTGTGACGTCTTCCTAGGGCTGATCGTGTGGGTTGGGGAGGTTTTGGCTTCTGGAGAGACAGTTTCTTTCCTTAACCTCCACGCCCCTTCTGCTCCCGCCGAGAGGAGGGATTTCTGGGGCATTTTGAGACAGGTGCATCACTCGGTAGGCTAGAAGTTTGCCCTCTTTGGTGACTTTGATACGGTCGGGGATCCGAGTGAGGTAGCCAATCAGGCAGTGCAGACAGATTGGATTGTTTTTGATGCTTTTCTTACGGACTTAGGCCTTGTCGATTTCCCTATGTCGAACAAGGATTTTACCTGGTTCGGGCCACGCTCGAGAGCGAGCAGACTTGACCGCATCTTTCTCAGTCAGGATATGTTGCCTATCTTCGCAGACCCAATCCTCATGGGGCTAACAAAGATGCTCTCGGATCACAATGCCATTCTTTTAGGCACCCAGGAGGCTGATTGGGGACCGAGACCCAGACGGTTTCTCAACGCCTGGTTGGATCATAGTGATTTCAAGAGCTTTGTGGTAGTAAAGTGGACATCTTACACTGGCGTTGTGGGTTGCCCAAACTACAGGTTATAGGCGAAGCTCAAACGTCTAAGGTCAGACTTAGCCACCTGGAACATTGAGGTGTTTGGTCCTGTAGAGCACCAGATTTCCAGGACCACAGCCAGCATTGAGGCTTTAGACGCTTTCGTGGGGGTGAGACCGCTTACTGAGGTCGAGGAGGAGGATCGAGGCAGACTACGGACCGAGCTTGTGGGTTTGGCAAAGACTCGCGTGGACATTTGGAGGCAGAAGTCGAGGGTTTACTGGGCTCTGGAGGGAGATAGGAACGCTTGGTACTTTCATAGATGTGTCGCGACGAGAGGTAGGAGGAGTCGTATCCGGGGTATGGTTATCGATGGTCAGGAGCAGACACAGCCAGAGCCGATTCGCAGAGCTGTAGTAGATTATTTCCAGGTGAGATTCTGGCCATATTTTATCTCGAGGCCTATTTTGCCGTCACTTCCGTTCCGGACGTTGCCACCGGGGTGTTCAGATTTTTTAGAGGCTATTTTTACTGAGCAGGAAATCCTCTCGGCCCTTTCAGAGTGTGATGGAGGTAAGGCCCCAGGTCCAGATGGCTTCACTATGCGCTTCTTTCGCGAGATGTGGGATGTGATCAGAGAGGATGTCCTCGATTTCTTTCATGATTTCCATCTGACAGGGAGGATTGGGTCGGGTCTCAATGCATCTTTCACAGCCTTAATTCCAAAGATTGAGACCCCTCGTGACTTCGCGCAGTTTCGACCGATTAGTCTTATCTCGGGGCCTTATAAGCTTTTGGCTAAGGTTCTTTCCATACGACTGAGACGGTATATTGATGATCTGATTAGCGAGGTTCAGTCTGGCTTCATTCGGGGTAGCCAGCTAGTTGATGGGGTCCTGGTGGCGAACGAGTTGATTGACATGGTTCGCAGGTTACACTCCAGGGCGACAGTAGTAAAGCTTGATTTTGAGAAAGCTTTTGACCGGGTCGATTGGAGCTACCTTTGGAGCGTTATGACTGTCATGGGCTTTAGCCCTAAGTGGAGACACTGGATTGCTTCTTGTCTGGGCTCCTCTGCTTCAGTCCTAGTCAATGGCACCCCCACGAGCCAGTTTGACATCAGGAGAGGAGTCAGACAGGGGTGCCCTTTATCCCCGCTCCTATTCATTATTACAGCGGAGGGGCTTCACCTCCTTCTTCACCGTGGGGAGGAGGCTGCACCTTTCAGGGGGATCCGGGTGAGTGATGAAGAGAGAGTCTCACACCTTCAGTTTGCAGATGACAGCCTTTTATTTGTTGAAGCCGAGCCGCATCAGTTGTTTCAGCTCCGATTGGTATTACAGTATTTTGAGTGGGCGTCAGGCCTGAGGATCCACTTCGACAAGTCGGTCTTGTTGGGGTTGAGTCTGGAAGAGGGTGGCGATGGACGCTTAGCTAGAGCTTTCGGTTATGTGGTTGGACAACTCCCTCTACCTTACTTGGGTTTCAGCTTGGGGGCAGACTACCGTCGGGTGGTGACTTGGGAGCCGATTGTGGCTAAGTTCAGATCCAGATTAGCTTTGTGGCAGGCGAGCACACTCTCTTTTGGTGGACGGATCACGCTGATTAAGGCGGCTCTTTCGAGCTTGCCTATTTTCTACATGTCTCTATTCCGGGCCCCCATGACTACTATTGCAGTGATGGAGTCCATTATGAGGAGGTTCTTGTGGAGAGGAAAAGGTGGACGCAGGGGTTTTGCGAAGGTTAGGTGGGAGCGTGTCTGTAGGCCGATTAGACAGGGAGACTTGGGCATCCGTCGCCTCCAGAACGTCAACGGCACTCTGCTGTTGAAATGGTGGTGGCGATTCGCAATAGAGCCAAATCCATTATGGAGAAGGATTATGTGTGCGGAATACGGATGGGACAGGTCGTCAGGGGACTTGTCTTCGCTCCCTTTCTCTGGTCACTCAGGGTCGAGGTCTTTGCGGGATATTCTTGATCTCTCGTCTCATCAGGCTTTTCCTAGGATTTTTGGATCTGGGTGTGACTGTTACAGGCTTGGAGATGGCAGACAGATCAGATTCTGGGATGATTGCCGGTTGGGAGATTTTTGCTTGAGAACCAAATTTCACAGATTATATAGTCGCGTGAGTCACCCGGGCCATTCAGTTCACGGTTTATGGGTTCTTGAGGGATAGTCTATTCCTTTCCGTGGGGTGCCGCCGGCCAGAACAGGGTTAGAGTTTGCAGAGCTGCTTACGGTACTTGGCACAGTTAGACCGATAGATGGGACTCGTGATCAGATCTGATGGACATCTAATAGGAGAGAATATGCTGCGAGTAGGGGCTACCACATGTTGTTGGGGACAGATCAGGCAGTTCTCGTAGACTGGGCTTCGAGACTGTGGATTACGCCAGTTCCCCCAAACTTCAGGAGTTTCGGGTGGCTGGTTCTTCGGGGTAGTTTACCGACTAGAGGCGCTCTTGCTTTCAGGGGGGGTCATCCCGATTGGTCATCACATGTGTGCTCTGTGCGGTATGAGGGAGGAGACGACAGAGCACCTTATGCTCTCCTTCAGGTGGACTGGGAGATTCTGGGGAGAGATTCACAGATGGTGGGGTATCCAGCTTCCTTCTACTCAGACAGTTCATGATCTCTTCATGGGGTGGAGAGCCAGAGTCACAGACAAAGGAGCGAGGAGGGCCTGGAGCAGACATGTCACGATGGGTTTCTGGTACATCTGGGTCACCAGAAACGGCAGGATCTTCAGGGATGAGGAGCGATCACCTGGAGAGACCCTCAGACTTCTTCAGATGCGTTCTTGTACTCTAGTGCAGGCGGACGAGGGACGAGACATCCAGTCTTGGACGGGGGAGCGCACATAAGCCGCCTGGTGCGTGAACCCGAGGTTGGTACCCCATTCCATTCTTTTTTAGCTTTTCTTTTTTTAGACTGTTCTTCTGGGGCTATGTTTTCTCCTTTTTTAGATTTGGGGCACAGTTTTCCCCTTCTTTGTTCTTTTGTACTTTTCTCTTTCCTTCTATAGTATCTTTTATTGCTGATAAAAAAAAAACTAACATGATGTGCAACTCTGATGCGGTCTTGTCCATGTCATGCATGTGATAGTTCATGACGAACCCACCATATGCATGAGGAAGGGATTGCAGAATAGAATCCGCAGCCATCTACTTTTCCGTAGTCATTCCGAGACTAGTTAGATGATCGAGATGTCCCTTCATGCGTAGGACGTGTGGACCTACGGAGCTGCCTGCTGACATTTTGCAGGCAATGAGTTCTCGGAGAACAGTGTATTTTTCAATACGTACTTTCTCCTTGAACATATCCTTGATATGTGCAAACATTGCAACAGGATCATGGGATAGCTACATAAACTGCTTCTGGAGGTCCGCCTCCATGCAGCCCAGGATGACACACGCAACGTCCATAGAGTCGTTAAGGTGTTTCTGCTACGCACCCTTAACGACCCTCGTTGCGTTGGCAGCTGGCTCCACCGGGATAGCCTTGTCTAGGACGTACTCCCTGCGTTCCAACTTTAACACAAGTCGCAAATTTCTGTCCCAGTCCAGATAATTTGTTCCATTGAGCTTACATTTATCAAGTATAGCCCTCAATGACAAATTAAACGAGTTTTTTGAATTACTAGCCATTTCTTTACGAAGAAAGTAAATTTTATTAGAAAAGTTGAATAAATTTACGAAGATCCGAATTAAACACCAACTATCCGATTCTAAGGTTTAGAATCTTTAAACCAAGATCCCTTATTTGTCAATTGAAGTACGCTAAGGCGCACCGCTCCAATTGACCCATTTAGGTAGGATGTCCATCCAATTACAACGTGTGTAATTCTAGGTCAGGGTATGTGCAAAAGCACACGACTTACCCTTCTGATGCCCCAGCTCGACCTCAGGCTGAGAATCGTGGTCGAGTCAACCAATCTTCACATATGCATCAGTTTTGTGTAGATGCTCCGCTAAGGCGCACGACATACCACAAGGTTGACCATTCCATATAGAACCCATTCTATCGATGCTCCGATAAGGCGCACGACACCGAGAGAATGTTTCTACATGGGTGTGAATTTGGGTGGCATCTCACATGACTCAAATTATGTTGTGATTTTGTTGTGTTTAATAATTCGAAAGTATTTTGGTACAATTACGAACCCGTCATTAACAACCCGTGTTGTGACGTTTCTAATTGTATCATATACTATCTTCTTTTGAAGCCGTCATTTTCAACCCGTGCAAACACGTTTCAAATTGAACTCATCCATCACAACCCGTGCGATGATGGTTCACAACGCTTTAAACATGCATACAATTAAAATCGTTTTTAATATTTGCATGTGAGGTGATGGCTTATAAGCTCATAAGCTAAGCATGCAAGCATACAATTATTATCTAATTATTCAAGCAAGCATAAAGCGTTTAAAAATGCATCAATAGCCCATCCTATCTTTAATATTCTACGAGATATCACATATTCTCGTCTTTCTCATTCGGGCTCCCACTAGCTCTTGGATTTCCTCCAAGACCATCATTGTGCTCGATTTTCCATCCTTCTCGACTTTGAGTAGCAATTACAATTAATCCTCGATTCGTAGACCGGACAAAAAATAATTAAACTTTAAGGGCTCGAATGAAAGAATAATTACACGCTAACACTAACGGTGTGCAAACCGTGAAAGCGATAAAATTCTAACGGGCTATTAATGCATCATACATCTCATCACATCATCCAACATGTTATCACACAAACATGTCATCAAATAATATGTAATATTCCGGTTTTAATTTTGCCAAGTTGCTTGGTCGGGTTTATCGAAACTAGACCTTTTCGAAAAATGGTTTATCGAAACCGATCAAATTTGAAAGTTTTCGAAATATTGGATCGCGGGTTCATGCCACGGATCAAAAAATCACCGTGCACAAACCAAGTCGGGCCCCAAGCTCAATGGGCCGAAGCCCATTGGGCCGAGCCCAACACCACAGCTCGGTTTGGGCTTTGGAAAGCCCAAAACCGAGTTTGCCTCCCTTCTCGGCCTCGGCCTAGAAGGGGGACGGCCCCGGTCACCGCCGGCCTTTCCCGGCCTCCGGTGACCTCCGTCTGGTACCTCCAATCCGGCTCCCCAAGAGTCCCTTGTCGGACCCGACAAATCCAATAAAAATCCGAAAAATTTCAAATTCAATATATTTTCCAAAAATAACATATTTCATGCAATTTACCCAAAAAGCATTAAAAATATGTTATCAACAAATATGACATGCAAATCATCATAAAACCGAAACAAGTTCAACAAGACGAATATTAAAAGGGTTAACCCCCTCTGATACCACTGTAGGGTTTTGGAGCTTTCAAGATCATCGAGATAGCGGAAGCATAAACATAAGGAACTCCAAAAACTGTCCAAGAACATGAACCATTAAATCTCAAAGAAAAATCTATTCCACAAGAATTTACCTTTTAGTCATTGTTGAATCAAGAAAGAAGAACTATATGATCTTCTTCTCTAGAGCAAGTCCACAACAAGAGGATAATCCTTAGGATCCTTCACAAAAAGCCTACTAGAACTAATATGTGAAGAACAAGAGAGAAAAGAGAGAGGAGAGAGTGGAGGTGGCCGACCAACTTGTGAGAGAGAGAGGGAGTGAGTGAATTAAATTGTCATTTGTCTACTTCATCAGCTCATAAGGCATGGGTCATTAAAGTAACAAATGATGAAAGCATGGGTTAAAGGCAAGACATCACCTAACTAAGCATGATGTGTGGCCCCCACACTTGGACCCACAAAGGTGGTCGGCCATGTAGGCTTATTGGGCCTTATTTGGGCCCTTGTTGGGCCGGCAAGTTGACCTCATGGGCCGAGCCCAATGGGCTCGCCCATGTGGTCGCGTGCCGTGTCCAAAAGTTATCCGACCCTTGTGTCGTTACTTATCAAACAAAATCCGACACGACATCAACGAAAATCTCAGTTTTCTCGATTCGCTAATTATTCTCTCAAACTGAACCCATGGCCCAAAACCTTCAGTTTTGTCCATGTCTTACTCCTCAAGAAACGTTAATGTTTCCTTGTCTCAAGTTATCCATCTTGTATGTGTGTGACCCTTCAGGCTCATGCCACCGTTGGCAAATTGGCGCAAGAGATCTCTCTTGCCCGATCCATCATAAGTGGTCTCTAGTAAGATATTATGATTACCCAAGGTGCATGATGATCGATGATTCAATTTAACCTTGTGCGTACAAGTCACTATCCTATTATCTCTAGACATCCAGATTGATCACAAGGCATAGAGTCGTCATCCTTGTTTAATCCATTATTGTTACTTGATATGTGAGATGGCTGATAACTGATAGCCCGTATCACTGGCATGGCTATGCTCTTTCTCTTAGTCACACTCGATCAAGCTGCCTTAACAGATATCTTTCCCATACCATAGTACGAGGGATAAATCCCTTAGCCGTCTTTCGTGTCACTCATGCAATCCGTTCCGCCACCCAATCATGCCCGTTATTGCAATCCTGTTACGGAAAGCGTTAGGCGCAAGCTAAAGCCGTACGTCGACCGCATAGCGATCACAAAGACTCCTTGGTCTAAGGATATCGTGACAACCTATCGCATTTAAATATGTTCATGGCTTAATCTATGAAACACTATTCAAAGCGGGTCGTCCGATATGAATATACGCATAACTAAGCCCATCTTAAGTTCCTAAGAATCTAGCAATACTGATCCTAAAAACTTGGTCTTCAAGATCCAGACTTGCTCCATTCTTGTGAACTCCCACTGGCTTCGAGCCTCCTCCAATTTTCGAGTCTTCATCTTGACTTGCTTCTTGTGTCGGTCTTCGTGATTACAAATTGAAATAAAATAAATAAATACAAATCACGACACGCAGGCCGTATTTACTACAACCCAAAATCAAGCAACACGCAGGTTGCAAAACCGAAATTAAAATGCAAGTCTAGAGGGCTTAGCTATGCATCATGTGAAAACATCATGTTATCAAAGATCATGTGAACACTCAACATGCTTATCAAACAACAAAATTTTCCAAATTTTTATCTTTCTTAAGAGTGAAAGCAAATCCGGTTTATCGAAACTGGACGGTTTAACTTAATAATTGAATTTTGAACCGGTTCTCGCTGGTTTATCGAAACCGAACCAAATCTGAAAATTAAATTTTAAGGGCTTCAAATTATTCTTGCGAATCGGCCGGTTCAACCCGATTCTGGTCGAGCCGAGCCGGCCCAACCGAGGTCGCCCGCAGAGGCAACCACGGTGGCCCGCAAGGGCTGTCATGGTCGCCCGCGGGGCTGACCGTTGTCGCCCACGGGAGCAAACATGGTGGCCCGCGAGGGCTGCCATGGTCGCCCGTAGGCGACCCTTGGTGCCGACCATGGTCTCCCCTAGGGCATTCCATGGTCCACCAAGGGTCTCGACCCTGGTCAGCCATGGCTAACCCGAAACACCAAAAAAAAATTATTTTCCAACTTTTCAAAAATCAGTTAAATCTTAACTTTTTCTTTCAATTACATGCATGCTAAGGTAATGAAAATATAAACACAAAAAAAATTCAGAATTAAACATGTTGAATAAAGTTCATAACAACCATGCTCTGATACCACTAAAAAAGATCACCATGGGTTCCAAACGTTAATTTCATGCAGCGGAGCCTTATGTAACCATGGTGATCGAAAGAGATAAAGATCTTAATGAAAAATTCAGCATGTTCTTAACCTTTTCAAATCTAAAAATTACCATTGTCAATCGATGAAAACACAATGTAGTGTTTCTCTATTGAGTCCACACAAGCACAACAACCAAAAAAACGGTTTTCTCTCACACTTTTGCTATGAATGTTTTGAGAATTTTGTGACAAAAACTATGGAGGAATTGGAGTGGGAGAGTCGGCCAAGTTGGGAGGAACTAGTGGGGGAAGTTGCCGAAATAATTGGAGAAAATAAGGGGAGATATTTTACAATTAATTTGAAATTAAAACTAAAAAATCTTAATTGAATTTCAAAATCAATTAATTGCATATGTTACCCTCTTAAACTCTTATTTGCACTTTTCCCCATTCATCACTTAAAACCCTAAATGGGCTTTAAGCCCGTTTAACTAAAACCCAAATTAAACCCATTAAATTGAGTTCTAATTTCGGTTTAGAAAAATCGGTTTAATTTACTCGAATTGATTTCTTCAACCGTCTGGTTAAAACCTTAGGCCAGAAAACTACCGAATCGTTTTCAAGTTGACTATATTGAAAACCTGATTCTCCCAATTTCCATCCATGATTATTTGTCATGTATCGTGCTTAATGCGTGTGACCCTCTAGGCTCACGAACAGATGGCAGACTGGTAAAATTACTATTTTACCCTTTCCATCATAAGTGGTCTCTAGCAAGACATTATGATTACCCAATGTTCGTGATTATCGATTATTCTACTTAACCTGTTATCGTACATGTCACTGTCCTTTTATCAAACCGATATCCAGACTGATCAATAGGCATTGAATCGTCATCCTAATTTATCAATCACTGTTTCTTGATATCTGAGATGACTGAAAACTGATACTAAGGTATCACCTGCACGGCCGTGCTATTCCTTCAGTCACACTCATCAAGTGGCCTAAACGGATATCTTTCTCATACCGAAGTATGAGTGATAAATCCCTCAGACGCCTTTCGAGTTCACTAATGCAATAAATATCCAAGCCAATTGAAGCCGTTATAGTTACCCTTTTACAGATAACGTTAGACTAGGTCAAACTTAGAGATTCATTACACAGTGCACACAAAGACTCTTTGGTCTTAGTATATAATGACAAGCTACGATCTGTGAGTATCTCATGACAGTATCTATGTTGCATACTCACAATCGGGTTGTCCAATATCATCGACCTGATGATAGCTATGATATAATTCCGGCACATACTTTGTCATGATCAGTAGAGCGTGATCACAAGGAGTTGGTCTCGTACTGATCGCTTCTTAAAGAAGTTAGCTTCTCAGGGACTCATCAAATGTAAATCTTTCTGATCTATAGTTCTACTATTAGTGGTTACACACATAATGACATAGATCAAATTACATTCGATATATTACTACAAAACATTAGTAATATATGCCGATTTATTTATTCGGAAAGATGATAAAACATTACATCTGTAGATCACTTATATATTGGACTGGGGCCTAACTCTAACAATCTCCCACTTGCCCCTGGTTCCAATTTAAGTTCTTATCTACTCCCATAGACCCTGCATGTTCCTCATGCCTAGGCTGCGACTGTGCCTTTGTCAAGGGATCGGCCATATTATCATCAGTCGAATAGTGTTTAATCTCCACATCACCTCTATATGTGATAACTCTCACGAGGTGATGTCTGCTGAGTATATGTTTGGATCTGTTGTGGAATATGGGCTCTTGAGCAATAGCTACGGCACCTATGTTGCCCCACAACAAGCTTATCGGATCAGACGCTCGCGGCGTTGCATCTAATCCGATTAGAAAGCTTCTAATCCATATGGCCTCTTTAGCTGCTTTCGTTGCAGCTATATACTCAGCCTTTGTTGTAGAGTTGGCAATTTTGGTAAGCTTAAAGCTTATCCAACTGAAAGCGCCACTACTCAACACAATATATATCCTGACTGAATTTTGAAGTCATCTGCATATGTCTGAAAGCTAGCATCGACTTGTCCTTTGACTGCTAGTTCTCTATCTATATCCCCACACACTAGGAATGTATCCTTGGTCCTCCTCAAATATTTGAGGATGACCTTTGATAGCAATCCAGTGTAATTGGCCAGGGTTAGATTGGAATCTGCTGGTACAGCTTAGTGCAAACGAGACTTCCAGTCTCGTGCACATCCTGGCATACATGATGGATCCCACAGCCGAAGCATAAGTGATCTTACTCATCCTACTCACCATATCAGGAGTTTTAGGACTCTGTAGCTTGTTGAGCTTAATGCCATGACGCATGGGTACGTATCCTTTCTTAGAATCAAGCATTGAGATCTTCTCAGCACTTTACCTATGTACATGTTCTGACTTAGCAACATGTCCTGACTTAGGCCCAAAATCCTTTTGGAATGATCTGTAGAGATCCTGATGCCTACATTAAATGTAGCATCACCTAAGTTCTTCATCGATAAGTACTTCCCTAACCAAGCTTTGGTGGCAAGGTCGGGATGTCATTCCCGATGAATAAATACCAAGAATACAATATTACTCCCACTCGCTTACTTATGTACGCAAGGCTCACTTTTGTTTTTGATGAAACCGAGTTCCCTTACAACTTTATCAAAATGAAGGTTCCAACTCCCTGAAGCTTGCTTCAATCCATAAATGGATCTTTGCAGGTTACATATCTTTCTGGAATTCTTTGGATCTACAAAACCCACAGGTCGTGTGATATACACTCCCTCTAGTAAGTTCCTGCTAAGGAAGGGGTTTTGACATCCATCTGCCATAGTTATGGCTAAGAATAACCCAGATCAATCTGAACATTGCTACTGGTGAAAAGGTGTCATCATAATCCATGTATTGAATCTGACGATAACCTTTTACAACCATCCTAGCCATATTGGTCTGAGGACTTCCATCCATGTCGGTCTTGATCCTATAGACCCACTCAGAACCGATGGGTTTTATCCCAAGGGTTTGATCCACCAAGCACCCGACTTGGTTTTCATACATGGATTTCATTTCCTCAATCATGGCGTTATGCCATTTTTCGGAGTCTGAACTGGTCAAAGCTTGTCTGAAGGTTTTTGGATCATCTTGATCCACCAACATCAAGTCATTTCCCTCAGTGGCTGTGAAGCCATATTTTGTCTGGAACATGACGAGATCTTTCAGACCTACTTAGACCATCTGGAATCTCTGTAGGGATTGATTCTTCATCTGCGACCATCTGAGGCTCCGGTACTTCTACATCTTGCATAGCAGGCTCCTGAATTGCTTCAGGCTGTTCCGTATCCTCTCGAATTTCTTCGAGATGCACGGGACTCCCACTAGCTATTTTGAATATAAAATATTTCTCCAAAAATACCCCTCCTCGAGCAACAAAGACTTTGTACTCGCTGGGTATTTAGAAGTTGTATCTCTTAGTTTCTTAAGGATACCTTACGAAAACACATTTGTCTGATTTGGATGCCTGCATCTCTACTACCCAAATCTTTTATGAAAAACATACTAGGATTTTTCCCACACCATATATGACTATGGTCCATTTCTTATTTGGCTACTACGCGGAGGCGCACGCATCCACAGTAACGGGAGACGTAATGAGTGTCATGTGGTGTACCTTCTGTGACTCTGGTCCAGCTCTTATTTGGCTACTACGCGGACGCGCACGCATCCAAATAGAACTGATTACCTTATTCAGCTCGCATCCCAATGAATACTACGCGGAGGCGTACACATCCACAGTAATGGAAGACAGAATGACTGTCACAAGGTGTACTATCGTTGTCTTCATCGGAGCCCGATTCAAAATGAATACGACCGTTTCAAGAGTCAAGTATTAGTTCAACTCTCTTCTAGCCTAAGTACTCATAGGTCCACATACGTCGGAATGTATTAGACTTAATAAGTCACTCGCCTTTCACATAAACCTGTGAAAAGTGCCTTTGTCATTTTGCCCATTAGGCGAAACTTGCGTCTTTCAGTTTGAGTGAATTCAAACGGACTTAAAAGTCCACACTTGTGAAGTGTAGAAATGTGTTTCTCGCTATATTAAACTATCATACATTCATACACTCATACAAATGTAACGGTAAATATATGCATAACTAAGCCTATCTTAAGTTCCTAAGAATCTAGCAATACTGATCCTAAAGACTTGGTCTTCAAGATCCAGACTTGCTCCATTCTTGTGAACTCCCACTGGCTTCAAGCCTCCTCCAAATTTCGAGTCTTCCTCTTGACTTGCTTCTTGTGTCGGTCTTCATGATTACAAATTTAAATAAAATAAATAAATACAAATCACGACACGCAGGCCGTATTTACTACAACCCAAAATCAAGCAACACGCAGGTTGCAAAACCGAAATTAAAATGCAAGTCTAGAGGGCTTAGCTATGCATCATGTGGAAAACATCATGTTATCAAAGATCATGTGAACACTCAATATGCTTATCAAACAACAAAATTTTCCAAATTTTTATCTTTCTTAAGTGTTGAAGCCAATCCGGTTTATCGAAACTGGACGGTTTAACTTAATAATTGAATATTGAATCGGATCTTGCTGGTTTATCGAAACCGAACCAAATCTGAAAATTAAATTTTAAGGGCTTCAAATTATTCTTGCGAACCGGCCGGTTCAGCTCGATTCTGGTCGAGCTAAACCGGCCCAACCGAGGTCGCCCGCGGAGGCAACCATAGTGGCCCGCGAGGGCTGCCATGGTCACCCGCAGGGCTGACTGTGGTCGCCCGCGGGGCTGACCGTGGTCGCCCATGGGAGCAACCACGGTGGCCCACGAGGGCTTCCATGGTCGCCCCTAGAGCAGACCCTGGTCGCCCACGAGGCAACCATGGTGGCCCGCGAGGGCTGCCATGGTTGCCCGCATAGGCAGACCGTTGTCTCCCGTAGGCGACCCTTGTCGGCCGTTGGTGCCGACCATGGTCTGCCCCAGGGCATTCCATGGTCTGCCAAGGGTCTCAACCCTGGTCAGCCATGGCTAACCCGAAACACCAAAAAAAAATTATTTTTCAACTTTTCCAAAATCAATTAAATCTGAATTTTTTTTTCAATTACATGCATGCTAAGGTGATGAACACATAAACACACAAAAAAATTCAGAATTAAACATGTTGAATAAAGTTCATAACAATCATGCTCTGATACCACTGAAAGAGATCACCATGGGTTCCAAACGTTAATTTCATGCAGCGGAGCCTTATGTAACCATCGTGATCGAAAGAGATGAAAATCTTGATGAAAAATTCAGCATGTTCTTAACCTTTTCAAATCTGAAAATTACCATTTTCAATCGATGAAAACACAATGTAGTGTTTCTCTATTGAGTCCACACAAGCACAACAACCAAAAAACCGGTTTTCTCTCACACTTTTGCTATGAATGTTTTGAGAATTTTGTGACAAAAACTATGGAGGAATTGGAGCGGGAGAGTCGGCCAAGGTTGGAGGAATTAGTGGGGGAAGTTGCCGAAATAGTTAGAGAAAATAAGGGGAGATATTTTACAATTAATTTGAAATTAAAACTAAAAAATCTTAATTGAATTTCAAAATCAATTAATCGTATATCTTAACCTCTTAAACTCTTATTTTCACTTTTCCCCATTCATCACTTAAAACCCTAAATGGGCTTTAAGCCCGTTTAACTAAAACCCAAATTAAACCCATTAAATTGAGTTCTAATTTCGGTTTAGATAAAGCGGTTTAATTTCCTCGAATTGATTTCTTCAACCGTCTAGTTAAAACCTTAGGCCAAAAAACTACCGAATCGTTTTCAATTTTACTATATTGAAAACCTGATTCTCTCAATTTCCATCCATGATTATTTTTCATGTATCGTGCTTAATGCGTGTGACCCTCTAGGCTCACGAATAGTTGGCAGACTGGTAAAATTACTATTTTACCCTTTCTTTCATAAGTGGTCTCTAGCAAGACATTATGATTACCCAATATTCGTGATTATCAATTATTCGACTTAACCTGTTATCGTACATGTCACTGTCCTTTTATCAAACCGATATCCAGACTGATCAATAGGCATTGAATCGTCATCCTAATTTATCAATCACTGTTTCTTGATATCTGAGATGACTGAAAACTGATACTAAGGTATCACCTGCACGGCCGTGCTATTCCTTCAGTCACACTCATCAAGTGGCCTAAACGGATATCTTTCTCATACCGAAGTATGAGTGATAAATCCCTCAGACGCCTTTCGAGTTCACTAATGCAATAAATATCCAAGCCAATTGAAGCCGTTATAGTTACCCTTTTACAGATAACGTTAGACTAGGTCAAACTTAGAGATTCATTACACAGTGCACACAAAGACTCTTTGGTCTTAGTATATAATGACAAGCTACGATCTGTGAGTATCTCATAACAGTATCTATGTTGCATACTCACAATCGGGTTGTCCAATATCATCGACCTGATGATAGCTATGATATAACTCCGGCACATACTTTGTCATGATCAGTAGAGCGTGATCACAAGGAGTTGGTCTCGTACTGATCGCTTCTTAAAGAAGCTTAGCTGGTCAGGGACTCATCAAATGTAATTCTTTCTGATCTATAGTTCTACTATTAGTGGTTACACACATAATGATATAGATCAAATTATATTCGATATATTACTACAACACATTAGTAATATATGCCGATTTATTTATTCGGAAAGATGATAAAACATTACATCTGTAGATCACTTATATATTGGACTGGGGCATAACTCTAACAATTACAAACGATGATAAATATACATAGACATTTATAGACTACTAGTAATTGGACTAGGGCACAAAAATGCTATCAAGGAATAGTTGAAAGGGTGGCATACCTTTGAAAATTTGATGAATAGTTGAGGGCAATTTCTTCTTTTCACACTCTTTAATTGGACCAGAATTAAACCAGATTTAATTTTGGTTCAATTCAGGGGTAATTTGGGTATTTTGAAATTTCGTAAGAAAGTTGTCCCAAAATAAAAGTAAGGTATGGAAAAAAGAGGAAAAAAATTAAGGTATGAAAGTGTCAAAAGTGTATATTCAGATGCACAAAAGTGTCATTTTCCCTTTAATCTATGACCCATTTCTCAAGTCGGGTCGTCCAATATTATTTCTCTAAATGATATATATGATCTTACTTGGTAACTCCTTACCTATAATTAGTAGAGCATGATCATCAGTCATCCTCATATTGTTCGTTGTATATATATATATATATATATGACCATGTACTTGCCAAGCATGATTTCAAGCAATATCGACTGCATTGTCTAACGGTTCTACTATCAATGATGACACACTTGATGACCTTAGGCGAAACAATGCTTAACATATTATCATAACACAATGAATAATAAAAGTTTCGTTTTATTTCTATCATAATATAAAACATTTGTATATAAATGGATTGGACCATGGCACATTTCTTTCAGTCTCCCACTTGCCCTTCGTTTCAGTCTATATTACATTTTAATCCCATTGCTATTACATGACCCTCATGTTTCGGCTTTGGTAGAACCTATATTAATGGGTCGCTGTATTATCTTCTGTAGCAACCTTGCTGATCTTCACGTCACCATCATTTATATTTTCTCTGATAATATGGTAACGTCTATGTATATGTTTGGATTTATGATGTGATCTTGGCTCTTTAGCTTATGATATGGCTCCGGTGTTGCCACGCAATAAGTTCAATGGGTAAGATGCGTTTGGCATTACGTCTAATCTAGTCACAACAACTATATACTCAGCTTTTCTTTAGTTATTTTCAAGTACTTAAGGATGTTTTTAACTGTTATCCAATGTTGTTCACCTAGGTTCGACTGGTATCTGCTGGTACAACTTAAGGAATACGAGGTATCTTTAGGAAAGACATTATGTGGCGCTTCCTATTCCATATCTCATATGGTGTACTTTCCACTGCCTTCGTTGAAATCATGTTCAATGTGAACACATTCGAACCTGGGACTGAAGAGATTTTAGCCATGCATGCTACCACTGGGCTGCATTCATGTTTGTGCTTTATTGCACACTTTATATAATATATATAAGTAATACTCATCAATAAAGCCCAAAGTGGCGCTGCGCTGCCACCTGTCAATGTTGTTATACGCCTATATGACTTATTTAATCTTCTTCAAAGGTGTTGTGTATTCACTTATTTAGTTGAGGATACTGGAAAACCTTTTAAATTTTAATAGAGCTAAATTTTTTGCCTATTATTATTTATTAGTTATAAATATTTTTAATGTGAATTAATTTTACTCATTTCCAGTTAAAAATATTTTTTTAAAATTAACGGTTATCGGTTTAACTGAAAAACCGAACCGATATCAGCAATTTGAAACCAACCGAACCAATCAAAGGTCCGGTTCGGTCTTGGGTGTGATTTCTTTAGAACCGAGAGTGATCAGTTCGATTCAGTTTTTGGGAGTCGGTTTCGGGAACCGAACCGTGAACACCCCTAGCATAACCCCATAACGAGATGAGAAGATTTGCTTGACTCATCATGGATCGAACCATATCCAATAGAGCTCTATTTCTCCTCTCTGACACACAATTTAATTGTGATGTTCCGGCATCAGTCTATTCTGAGATGATCCCACTCTCTCCAAGATGACTGATAAAATCTTGGGTTAAGTATTCTTTAGCTCGATATGATCTTAGTGCATTAATACTTTTTCTAACTTGATTTTGTACTTCATTCTTAAATTCTTTGAACTTTTCAAAGGTCTCAGACTTATGTCTCATCAAGTAGACATAATCATATCTACAGAAATCATCAGTAAATGTAATGAAGTACTAAAATCCTCTTCTGGCTAGTGAGTTTAGTGGTCCACATACATCGGTGTGTACTAGACCCAGTAAGTCACTTGCCCTTTCACTTCTGAATGTGAAAGGTGTCTTTGTCATTTTACCCATTAAGCAAGATTCACATCTTTCAATTGATTCCAAATCAAATGAACTTGGGGGCCCACACTTGTGAAGTTCTAATATGTTTTTCTCATTAATATGGCATAAACGACAGTGCCATATTAGAGTTTGGTTGAAATTATCAAACTTAGACCGTTTCGTATTTATGTTATAGATTGACCTTTCATTGGTGTCATTGATATCAACTATATATAAATCACCAATACGAGGAGCACTTGCATAATAGATATTATTTCTATAGATATTAACACAACTATTTTTAATAGTAAAGTCGTATCCTTCCTTGTCCAAACAAGAAACTGAAAGGATATTCCTACGAAAAGTAGGTACATAAAAGCAATTATTAAGTGCCAAAATAAGCCCAAAGGGAAAACTAAATTCCATGAATCATATAAGCAGCGCAATGACTTTTATTCCACTGCCCACTCGTAGCTTTATTTTATTCTCAGTCAGATTTTTTCTACTCTTGAGTCCCTGCACATTAGTACAAACATGAGACCCAACTCCAACATCAAATACCCATGAACCACAATTAGATAAATTAATCTATGTAACATAAATACCTGAAGATATGGACGCTCCACCAATCTTCTTCATATCATCTTGGTATTTCTTACAGAGCCTCTTCCAATGACCAGTCTTGTTGCAGTGAAGGAAAACGACATTCTTTTCCTTAGGTTCAAACTTTTTGAACTTGAACTTTGTGTTGTGGACCATGGGTGCCTTTCCCTTTCCTTCAACATGCTTAAGGGTCTTACCCTTCTTTGTGCCAGCTTTTTTAAAGCTTGTCCCTTTGTTGACCATTAGAACATCCTTAGTCTTACTCTTGATGTTCTTCTCAGCAGTTTGTAGCATCTCATGCAACTCTGAGATGGTCTTGTCCATGTTATGCATGTTGTAGTTCAGAATGAACCCATCATACACACTAGGGAGTAATTGGAGGACAAATTCTGTGCTGAAGATGAACCTTCACCTTTAGGACATAATGACTCATGGAAGTTCCTGCAAACATTTTGCAGGAGAGCAAATCTCTGATGGAATTGAACCTTTCGGTCATTACCTACTCTTGGAACATTTCCTTGAGATGGCACATCATAGTATATGCATCCATGTTCATCACTTTCTTTTGGAGATTAGCCCCCATGCAACCCAACATCAAACATGTCACGTCAATAGAGTCATTAGAGTGCTTTGTGAATGCATCTCTAATAGCTCTTGCAGCGTTTGCTGCTGGTTCCTCGGGGATTAGCTGGTCAAGGATGTATTCCTTCCTTTCTAGCTTGAGAACTATTCTCAAGTTTGTTTCCCAGTTTAGAAAGTTTGTGTCATTGAGTTTCTCCTTCTCAAGGATGACTCTCAATGACATGTTGTGTGTTTGATTTGTTGCAATTTATCTACACGAATAATAAATTTACCATTAATATCTTGTAAATTTTAAGAAGATCAAATTAAAACACAGACCATAAGATTCTATAACATAATCTATGACCAAGATCCATAATTCACTACTCTTGGAGTGAACGGAGGCTCACTGCTCCAATCGTAACTATGTAGGTAGGAACTATTTCCAATTACATCTCTATGTAACTCTTGGATAGAATATGTATATGATGTATACGACACAATTCTATCTGATACCCTAGCTCATAACCTTTATGAGAATTGTAGTTAAGTCAACCAAATTCAACTGTGGAAACTAGGCTAAAACCTTTCATGACTTACTGCAGTTTCCACCCCTGCCAAACTAACATGTCTATGAACATTACGCGGAGGCGTACCCATCCATAGCCATGAGAGTCTGGTGTGAGTACTGATGTTGTGAATATCACATTAGGGTTTAAAATAAACCGATGCAACATATTTATAGCATATTGAAGGGTTTCCATGGGTTTCATACCAATTAATTACATGCGGAAGCGTGAAAATAACCATGGATTCTCGAATACATAAACAATAAGGATCATCATGTGAATTGAATAGGCATATGAACATAAATAAAAATCTAAAATTTTACCATTAAACCTTGAATCAAAATAACACAATAATAGTGTGTTTACTAGATGTATCCACACAAGCAAGGCTCCTCAAATCCTTAAGGTTTCTTCAATCAAACTTTGCTAGTTTTTGAGAGAAGAAGAAGCAAAAACGTGTGTGTGTGAGAGAGAGAGAGAGAGAGAGAAGAGGGAAGGCAATGGGGGGGGGGGGGGGGGGCCGGAAGATGCGGCAAAAAGGGAGGGATTATTAGGGAAAGAAAACCATAAATCAATTATATAAAATATATTTGATTTTCCAAATATTAATTCCCTAAAATCTCTCTTAATTATCTTAATATAATTATTTATTATAATTCATATTAAGAATGGGCTTAAAGCCCAATTAGCTAATCTTTAATTAAACCCATTTATTTAGGTTCTAATTAAATGGTTTAGCTAAACCAATCCAATTCCCTTAAACTAACTTCTGGTTTGAACTAATTTGCTTGGATTTAATTAAATCGAAAGGCGAATTATCATGATTCTCATACTTCTCAAATATTGACTTATACAAGTCTCTTTTGCTATACCTTGCTTAAAGTGTGTGATCCTCTAGGCTCACGACCCGTCGGCAGACTGACAAAATTACCATTTTGTCGTTTCAATCATAAGTGGTCTCTAGCAAGACATTATGATTACCCAACGTCCATGAATATCAATTATTCGATTTAACCACTTATTGTCCATGTCAGTATCCTTTTATCACTCCAATATCTAGATTGATCAAAAGGCATAGAACCGTCATCCTTATTTATCAATCACCGTTTCTTGATGTCTGAGACGACTGAAAACTGATACTAAGTATCTCCCGCATAGGCATGCAATTTCCTTCAATCATACTCATCAAGTGGCCTAAACAGATATTATTCCCATACTGGAGTATGAGGGATAAATCCCTTAACCTTCTTTCGAGTTCACTCATGTAACTCATAACTAAGCCAATCAAAGCCCTTATGACTACCCTTTTACAGGTAACATTAGATTAGGTCAAATTTAGAAATTTATCACATAGTCATGACAAGCTACGATATGTGAGCATACTCACCATCGGGTCGTCCAATATCATTCTCCTGATGATATCTATGATCTAACTCTAGCACTACCTTGCCATGATCAGTAGAGCGTAATCATAAATAGTTGGTCTCATACTGATCGCTTTTTAATGAAGCCAGACTGATCAGGGACGCATTAAATATAATTATTTCCGATCTGCAGTTCTACTATTTGTGATGACACACGTGATGCTACAGAACAAATTACATCTAATATTTTACTACAACACCTTAGTAACCTTAGTAATATTATGCTGATTTATTTGTTGGTAAAGATGATAAAAAATTATAACTGTAGATAACTTTTACATTGGACTAGGGCACAACTCTAATAATCTCCCACTTGCCCTTAGTTCCAATCTAAGTTCCAATCTACTCCCATAGACCTCACATGTTCCTCATGCTTAGGCTGCGGCTGAGCCTTTTTCAAGGGATCGGTCATATTATCATCAGTCGAATCGTGCTTAATCTCCACATTACTTCTATCTGTGATAACTCTGATGAGGTGATATCTGCTGAGTATATGTTTGGATCTGTTGTGTAATCTGGGCTCTTAAGCAATAGCTATTGCACCTGTGTTGTCTCACAACAAGCTTATCTTATCAGACGCTCGCGGCGTTGTATCTAATCCAATCAGAAAACTTCTAATCCATACGGCCTCTTTAGCTGCTCTCGTTGCAGCTATATACTCAGCCTCCGTTGTAAAGTTGGCAGTTGTGGCTTGCTTAAAGCTCTTCTAGTTGAAAGCGTCGTTGTTCAACACAAAAACTTATCCTGACTGAGTTTTGAAGTCATCAGGATCTGCCTGAAAACTAGTATCAACATAACCTTTGACTGCTAGTTCTCTATCTACACCCCATACACTAGGAATGCATACTTGGTCCTCCTTAAATATTTGAGGCTGGCCTTTGACAGCAATCTAGTTATATTGGCTGGGGTTAGATTTGAGTCTGCTGGTACAATTGAGTGCATATCATGGCATACATGATAAATCCTATAGCCGAAGCATATGGGATCTTATTGATCTGCTCAACTCATCAGGTGTACTAGGACACTGTGTCTTGCTGAGCTTAATGCTATGATGCATGGGTATGTATCATTTTCTTAGATTCAAACATTGAGAATCTTCTCAACACTTTATCTATATAGTGCTCTAACTTAGGCCAAAATTCTTTTGGACGATCTCTATAGATCCTGATGCCCAAAATAAATGCAGTATCACCTAAGTCCTTCATCGAGAAGCACTTCCCTAACCAAGCTTTGGTGGCAAGGTTGGGATGTCTTTCACGATAAGTAGTCACCAAGAATACAATATTACTCCCACTTGCTTGCTTATAAATGCAAGGTTCATCTTCATTCTTGATAAAGCCGAATTCTCTTGCAACGAAGATTCCAACTTTGTGAAGCTTTCTTCAACCCATAAATGGATCTTTGCAGCTTACATATCTTTCCGGAATTATTTGGATCGACAAAACCCACAGGATGTGTGATCTACACACCCTTTTGTAAATTCCCGTTAAGGAAGGTGGTTTTGACATCCATCTGCCATATCGCATAGTCGTGGTATGCAGCTATGGCTAGAGAAAAGTTTTCATCATAATCCATACCTTCAATCTGACGATAACCTTTTGCAACCAATCTAGCTTTATAGGTTTGAGAATTTCCATCCATGTCGGTCTTGATCTCATAGACCCACTCAGAACCGATGGGTTTTATCCCAGGGGTTTGATCAACCAAATACAGATTTGGATATCTCACATGGATTTCCTCACCTCCTTCTTTGCTTCCTGCCATTTATCGGAGTCGGTACTGGCCAAGGCTTGTTGAAAGGTAGCTGGATCTTCCTAATCCACAACTATCAAGTCATTTCCTTCAGTGGCTAGAAAACCATATCTTACAGGAACATGACGAGATCTTTCAGACCTCCTTGGACCATCTAGAATTTTTGTAGGGATTGATTCTTCATCTACGGCCATCTGAGGCTCATGTACTTCTACATCTTGCATAGCAGGCTCCTGAATTGCTTCAGGTTGTTCCGTACCCTCTCGAATTTCTTCGAGATGCACGAGACTCCCACTAGCTGTTTTGGAAATAAATTCTTTCTCCAACATATCCCTCCTCGAGCAACAAAGACTTTGTTCTTGCTGGGTTTGTAGAAGTTGTATCTCTTAGTTTCTTAAGGATACCTTATGAAGACACACTTATCCGATTTGGATGCAAGCAACACTGTAACCCAAATCATTAGGAAAAACACATTAGGATATTTTCCACACCTTATATGACTATGGTCCAATTCTTATTTGGCTACTACGCGAAGGTGCACACATCCAAATAGAACTGAACATCTCATCCGACTCGCATCCTAATGAATACTACGCGAAGGCGCACGTATCCACGATAATGGGAGACGTAATGAGTGTCATGTGGTGTACCTTCCGTGACTCTAGTCCAGCTCTTATTTGGCTACTATGCGGAGGCGCACGCATCCAAATAAAACTAACGACCTCATTCAGCTCGCATCCCAATGAATACTACGCGGGGGCGCACGCATCCACGGTAATGGAATTCAGAATGACTGTCACAAGGTGTAGTTTCGTTGTCTTCGTTGGAGCCCGATTCAAACAAAGATGAAATGACTTTAATGCATATTGTAATTCACTACGAAATCACAATATGTATCCGGAAGTGACTGCAGCATAAAATTCGCAGTCATTTTCTTCTGAACATCAAAACCGAGTCTGGTTAGGTGTTCCTGAAGACATTTCATCTTCAAGACATGGAGACTGACGTGAGCTCCAACTTTGAGCTTGCAGGAGAGAAGTTCTCTTAAAATATCATATCTTTCGACTTGAGGGTCATCTGAAATGTCCGTGAACTGCTTCTTGCAACTCATGCACCATACTGCCCATCACAATGCATGACACGTCGATTCGGTCACTAAGGAACTATTGGTAAGTATCCCTTAGTGCCCTAGCGGCGTTCAGCAGTGGCTTAGCAGGTGGTTCCTAGGTAAGAATGTAATCCTTACGTTTATGCTTGAGAACTAGTCTCAAGTTTCTCTCCCAATCAAGGAAGTTCACGCCATTGAGTTTGTCCTGCTCGACAAGAGCCCTCAATGTGTGGTTGCCAGAAAGTGTTGTGTTTGCCATTCAATTCTACACGGTAAAGAACATTAATTTGTTTTAAAGTTCAAGTTAGAGATTGAGCTTTAAAACACTTGTCTGATTCTAAACTTTAGAATCTGAACCAGGATCTTCGCATACCCTCAATTAAAGTGAACGAAGGCTCACCCCTCCAACTGATGGAACCAAGGTAGGACCTCATCCAGTTACAAGTCCATGTAACTCCTGGCTAGGGTTTGTACATAAAATGTACACGGCATACCCTATCCTGATACCCTAGGTTAGCCCTAGCTGACAATCGCAGACAAGTCTACCAAAACTCAACTATGACCCAGTTTAATATAGCTATTACGCGGAGGCGCACACATCCATATTGAATTGTCCAACTTATCCGGCCCTTCTCCCCTATGAATGCTACGCGGAGGCGCGCCCACTCACAGGTTTGAATGCGTTTTAAGTGTTGAGATTTGGGTGGTATCTCGCCTGACTTGTAATTATTTGCAAATAAGTGTTTCATTACTCTCTGATTGTATATCGCTACAATCTTAACTAGAATCATCAATCACAAATCCATGCATAGATGATTCCTTAACCAATTTCATGCAAGTCTGATTAAATCCGGTTTTAATCTTCGCATGTGGGTGATAGTTAAACATACATCAACACATGCATATAAAACTATTCATACATTCATATCCATAATATAAATGTAAAGCCGCAAACATAGCCTAGCCCGTCTTAAAACTTAAGGGAAATCGAAATGCAAATTCTAAGACTAAGTCTTCCGGATTTGAACCGGTCTCCTCCTTGTGGACTCCCACTGGCTCTGAGCCTCCTTAGGAACTCCATCAACTCCATCTTGATTTCTTCTTGCGTTGGTCTTCGTAATTACAGTTTAAATGAATAAATAAAATTACAAAAGTAACGACACGTAAGCCGCAATTAATACAACCCAAATCTAGCAACTCGTAGGTTGCATAATAAACCGAAATCTAAACCGGGCTTGGCTACTCTTCATGTTGAAACCAACATATTGTCAAACATTATGTTATCACACATCATGTTGTCAAACATCATGTTATCACACATCATATTATCAAACAACAACATTAATTCCAAATTTTATCTTATTTGAAAGTGGGAAAAATTCAGTTTATCGATACCGGTTTTACTTGATTAGTCAAAATTGAACCGGCTTGCCCCGGTTTATCGAAATCGGTCCGGGTCTGAAAAATGAAAATTTTGGGAAATACCTTGGGGAATTGCCATGGGCCAAAACCGGCCCAAACCCCAAATCTGATCGCCCCGCCTTGGACCGCCCCGAAAGTGGCCCATGAGCAACCTTGGGAATGGCCCGTGGCTGCCGATCTGGTCACCCGCGACAGCGCCCATGGACGGGCCATGGGCCATCCATGGTCGCCGAGGCGACCTGTTCGGCCTTTATTGCTAACCATGGTCGACTCGAGGGCTCTCCATGGTCCACCAAAGAGCTCGACCCTGGCTAACCATGGCTTAGCCATGGCTAACCCGAAACAGCCCAATAAAATTCAATTTTCAGCTCTAATTTTAACCATCAAAACTCTGATTTTTTTCATGTTTCATGTAAAGTTCAAATCCATAAATATACATGAATAATTAGATATTAAACTAAACCCTAATCATGCTCAAAATCAAATTACATATCAATTAATGCTCTGATACCACTGAAGGGGAGATCTGGGCCTTACGTAGGGAGGAGCACCCAATGAAAGCCCACATACACATTAGAGCCCACCTTTGACCCAAAAGACTAGCCTATTGGGTTTAGGGTCCAATATGTATATAAACTCTCCTTACACGTTGTAATCTTCCGATGTGGGATTTTGAACTCACATGTGTACATAACAATCTCCCCCTCCACATTGAGTCCTATCACATCGGGCTGGCTCCCCCTAAGCCCACATACTTTACATTGGTTCGGTAGGCTCTCCTGGTTAAGTGTGTCAAGTATTCTCCTATGGTTGGTAAGACCAGGACCATGGGTTAGGGTTTTATTTCCAATAAAATCCTATTTTATTCAGAATTTCTAATTCAAAATATTCCCCCAAATTCGTGGTCCCACTTGCTTCTTTCCTTATTGGTTTCAGATTTAAAATCTAAACCGAAATAGGAAAGAGCTATCTAGAGGCATGTGGAGATCGCCACACCCCTTGTGACGATTGCTACATATGTTGTGGTGATCGCCAACTCCCTCTAGGTGGCGATGGGCTTTCAACTCCCTTTTTTTCCTATGGGTTTCGTAAGTCCATCTTGCTTCGGACTTGCTCTTTGCGTGTGACCTTGTAGGCTCATGATTCATTGAAAAATGGCACAAATCCTATTTGGTCCATTCATCATAAGTGGTCTATAGTAATACATTATGATTGCCCAATGATCATAATGATCAGTGATTCGATTTAACCTTTTGTTGTAACTATCATAATCCATTTGTCTCTAGATATCTTGAGCATAAGGCATAGAGTCGTCACCTTTATTTATTCAAACACATTCCTTGATCTTGAGATGATTGAGTATGATAACTCTTTATCAATAGTGCGGCTGCACATACTCTCTCAGTCATCAAAAGGCCTACACTGATATCATTCCTTCTAGTACGTGATGGACAAATCCCTTGACCGTCAACTGGATCCCTCATATGACTCGTCGCATAGCCAATTATACCCCACTTGCAACTTGTTATGGACAACGTAGGTGAGCATGTCAAACTATAGGAGTTGCCATATAAGAATCCACGAAGACTCCAAAGTCCATAAGGATTCGATGATATTACGACAACTGAGAATACGCGTGACTTAATCAATGACACATCTCTCAGGTTTGTCGTCCAATATCATTTCTCTAAATGATATCTATGATATGACTTGGTAACTTCTTACCTTTGGTCAGTAGAGCGTGATCATCAGTTATCCTCATATTGGTCGTTGTATATATATGTATATGTGTAGCTTTATGACTAGGGACCTGCCAAGCATGATTTCAAGCAATATCAATTGCATTGTCTAAATGTTAAACTATCAGTGATGACACACCTGATGCCCTTGGACGAAACAATGCTTAACTTATTATCATAACACAATGAATAATAAAAGTGTCGTTTTATTGCTATCAGAATATAAAACGTTTGTATATAAATGGATTGAGTTGGGACACATTTCTTTCAGTCTCCCACTTGCCCTTAGTTCCAATCTATACTACATTTCAATCTCATTGCTATTACATGACCCTTATGATTTGGCTGTGGAAGATCCTTCGTTAACGAGTCCAATGTATTATCTTATATAGCAACCTTATTGCTCTTCATGACACCATCCTTTATCTTTTCTCTGATAACATAATAAAGTTTGCGTATATGTTTGGATTTATGATGTGATCTTGGGTTTTTAGCTTGTCCTATGGCTCCAATTTTGTCACACAATACGTTCAAACGTGTTTGACATTACGTCTAATCCAATCAAGAACTTTCTAATCCATACAACATCCTTAGCAGCTATATACTTTGCTTCCGTCGTAGAATCAGCCACAATCTCTTGCTTAGAGCTCTTCCAGGTAAAAGCAACACCGTTCAAAACAAGCACATATCTAGACTGTGACTTACAATCATCTGGATCAGTATGGAAACTAGCATCGACGTAACCAGTTACAGGTAGTTCTTCATCTAAACCCCCATATAGCAGAAAGATATCCTTAGTTGTTTTCAAGTACTTGAGGATGTTTTTAACTGCTATCCAGTGTTGTTCACCTAGGTTAGATCGGTATAAATAGAGGGGAAAACGTTCCCGAGTGAGATGAAATAAGTCCAAAAGTGAGGGAAAAGGTGCCGAAAAAGTGATGCTTTTTCAGGTCGATCAACACCCCCACACTTGAACTTTTCTCCTCCCGAGAAAAGCATCGAAAACAGAGAACATCCACCGAATTTAAACCCCGGGAATCATCCTGATAGGAGGATTTTGGCCTCTCCAGAGGGTTTCCAGGTCAGACTACTCACAAATTCGCTATATAAAAAAGTAGCATCGCATTGGAAAGCAGGTTTTTGACAAAATATTTGGAAATAATAAGATAAGTGAGATAGTCTCGGGTTTTCAGGAATATTAAAATAATGGATTTGAAAGTATAATTCTAAGTATATGTAGTTTAAAAAATATGTGCATGATAAGAAACGTTAAAAATTATACCTTCCTTTTCTTGCTACGAGCCATGTTTGCTCTAGCCACTACCACTGCTTTGGAAAATGATTAGAGATTCATATGCTAATGTCAAACCACCTTCTCCACTAATAGTAGGGAACCCATTGGATCGATTGAACCTTTATTGTAGGGTTTTGTTGGCTTGTAATGTTTGCTTAGGCTAAGGGTATGGAAGGATAATTAAAAGAGGCTAATAAGGTGATTAAGACTAAGAGTTTCTCCTTACGTTTCCATATACTCAAGGGTTGAGTATTCCACCTTTTCTCGACCATTTGAATACGCCTATGGTTTTTGTAATGCAGCCATCTTCCCCGTCTCATTGTTCTTTTTTCGGCTCTTTTTTTACTTACCCACCTTTGTGCTTTCCATGAACTTTCAGGAGCTTCAGATGCCCTCCATTTGTTGTGTTCGGAGTTTCTGCCATATACTTTATTATTTAGAAGAGACAATTGTGGCTCTTCTAAGGTTGTAAATATATTTTATATTTTATATTATTTTTGTTCAAGGGCAGCCCCGAACACTAGGAGTTTTGACTTCTGAGGGTCGTACCTCCACACTTTGAGTATTCCATCAGTGACCTCATGTGCCTCGGTCTTTAGAGTACCCGACTTCTTCAACTACTTGTAGCTCATTAGTCATAATCATAAGGGTTGAAAAGAGGGATAAAGGAAAAGGGCACATAGGGTAATGATGTTATGGGTTCAAACAAAAATAGACTATTTGGCATGGATGGGTGACTATGGATTAACTGTTAAACATGGTAGGCAATATTTAGTCTCAAATGCAACAAAGAAGGCCTACAGATTTTCCGCAATCCTATCATTCCCTATTATATTTCGACTCAAAGGGTATTCTAGTTAATTCTAGACTCAATTTATTCTAAAAAAAGTTCGAGGACCTCGGCTACGCAGGAAATGACAATTCAGGAAGGTATAAAATTCTTCTTTTCTTATTGAACTCATATTCATATAACAACCTATAATTAAAAACATACACTCATTCCCAATAATTAATAACTTGTTGTCACCAAAAATTTTAAACCACGAATCCCTTCCAATCCATTTCATGAAAAAATTTCCAGAATTTTAACCCTTAAAACTTAATATCAAGCATGCACATCCAATAATAAACATCCATGCATATTAAATTTCAAAATCAAATCATGTAAGAGAGATTAACCAAAAAGTCATCTATGAAAATTTAAATACAAACATATGCAGTACACCCCCACACTTAGGGTGCACTGTCCCAGTGCAACACTGGAAATAAAAAGGGTGCACTATCCCAGTGTAACACAGAAAATAAAAACAAGTTCATGATAATAAATGACTAAAAAGTTAAAAAGAGATAGAGATGCAAACCCTACTGTTTGCCCGACGGTGGATAATGTGAACCGAGAGGATATGGGTAATACAGGTCCGGCAGGTACGAATGACACTATGGCATCTATGGACCTTATGGTGGAACTCCAAAAATGGTAAACATCCGATCCATGTCATGCCACTGCTGGTCTCGAATCTCGCCCATCTGGCGCTCCATGTCCTGCATCTGCTCTGTATGCTTTTCGCCTATCTGGCGCTCGATCTTAGGAATCGCCTCCTCCACACGAAAAAGTCTACGATGACGTCTTCTTTGTGGGGCCTTTGAGGAGCATCAACCACAACCTCTGTCATCTTCTCATATGTTCCTGGTTGTGCCTCATCGAGACTATCAACACTTCCATCTGAATCCTCCTAGGGTGGAAGCGGAGGCGGCGGATGATGCCACATCTTTTGTGACAATCATGCAGCTCTCCGCATCGCATCAAACTTATTCTTCAATGAGCACACTAAGCACATCGAGATTGATTGACATTTTGTACGACAACAACTCTAGCCCGATGAATTACAGCCCCGGCCTATTCTCAGTAAACATCAGCTTGCAGACATCTTCACCAGGGAATTGACACGGGACCACTTCCACGACCTTCTTCGCAAGTTGGACATTGCTGACATCCATGCTCCAACTTGAGGAGGAGTGTTGAGATCTTTGTAAATAAGGCAAGAAATCAGATTGAGCTATTTGCATCAATCTGTTATCAATTAGCACTAATGTACAAATCAATTAGGCCATTATTATTAGTGGATGATATTTCATCTCCTTTCTCGGCCTATGTAATCTTGTATAAATAGCAAACTTAGTGTATAAATAAAATAACCAAACAGTTTATCAATTTCTTCAAGAGCAAGAAAAAGAATCTCAACAAAGCACGGAAAGTGAAAGAGATAATAAAAGAAACCAAAAATAATCTCAGCTTGTGAAGCCTCGACGGAGAGTAGGAGTCTCACATTATTGTATCACCGGAGGAGACAACCCACTTTTCCTAATGACATAAATTAAATGATTATGAGATATAATTGTCATTTTACATGATTTTAGCGAAAAATTTAACAGTTCTCTAGAAAATGGGATAAAATTAATTAAGGTACTCAAAACTGAAAAAAAGTTATGTAAGTAAAATATGAATTGATTATAGTTAGAGAACTTTCATTTTCTTTTATTTATATTTGAAGAATTTTCTTGAGTGAAGAAATTATTATTAAATCACCTTATAATAATAATTTCAATAAACATGACATAATGAAACAGAAAAGGTTACGACAGTAATAATTGGTTAACGTTTTTGGATGTCTGAATTTAGAAACTAATCATCACTTAAAGGTTCTTGATTTTGTTCGTTGCTATAATTAACATTCACGTGATAGTGATTCTCCACTAGGCAGGCCTTTTAATAGTTTATTGGGCTTTAGGCCCATTAGTTTGAAAAATGGAAATGACAGTGCAAAGAAAATCAGAAGCGAACCCTAAATTAGTGAAGAAGTGTGTAATGGACGATGAAAGAGCAATCATCGGAGAGGTTTTCGGCGATTCGTCCGATGGCGAAGAGATTTGTTCCGTTGAGAATGGGAGTTGGCAGCGGATCGATGAAATCAATGGACTGTGGTTGTGCACACACTTTCTCTCCCCCCATCACCAATCCTCACTACTCTCCGCACTCCAACACGGTATGTATGTATGTTTCCTTGTCTCTTGCTTTGCTTGTTCGATCACCCAGAAATTTGTTTATTCTTTTGATGTTTCAGAGGGATGGTTCACTCAAGCCTCTCACAATCAGGTGCATTGCTCAACCCTATTTTATGATATGATATTCAGTGTCAATATTGTTGCTTGTACCAATTTGGGATCGATACTAAATTGAAACAAAATACATTCTTCATAGGGCTGTCCTCTTTGTTGATATTGATAATGTTTGTCTCAAACTGATTCACGATAATGTTAGGCTATGAGGTTCGGAGATCTCCCAACATGGGCAATCGAGCTTTCTGATTCAATCCGTGATTGTGTTTTGGAATCTATGGAATTGGAAATTGATGACGGGAGGAAGGATGCTTGTTTGTTCCCGGCAGACTTGGCGTGGAGAGAGCCACTCTTTGATCAGCTGATCGTGAACGTATACCAACCAGGTGAGGTGAGGTGGGGTGTGGTTTCTCTATTGCTTGATTTGAGATTTCTCATTCATATTATCTGCTTCAAAATGCTAGTGGCATATATGATTCTCATACCTTGGGGTTGTGCATTGATAAACGGTTGTGCACCGATAAATGGTTGTGCACCAACCTGTTGTATACAATTCTGTAAATCCCTAGGTCAATGTAGTTACAAATATAAATAAAATCTTGTCCTTAGTTATCAGCTGATGAATTGCATCTAGTTTGTTGCCAGTCAGCTGTAAATGCTCAAGTTTTTTTCCTTTTAATTCTAGTTTATGAACCAATATGTTTGATTTTGATTTTGTACATTTCCATGCTCGTCTCATTTAGGCCATTTTAATCTATGCGCTTTCTCTAGGGCTGTTTATTATGGTTTGGTTTCGGTTGTAGGAAATTAAAAACCAAACTGGTTTAGTTAAATTTGTTTTGTTTTTGAACTTGTTGATTTTACTTGAACCAATTTTCAATAATTTTTCACCTTTTTGCTTACTTTTTGTGGACCCAATTGATAAAGATCGATCGGTTCTCAATTTGTTTTTTTGCCGATCTAATTGCTATGAACATAAACCGAACTGGTTTAATTTTGGTTCTATCAATAATTAAACCGAGTTGAATTAGTTCTGTTTTTTGTGGTCCGGTTCTCTTGGTTTGTTTTTTAGAACCGTAACCTCCTCAGACAATAACTATATCATGGTGCCATTCACCATATTCCTCAATTTGCAGGGAATATGTGCGCATGTTGACCTCATGCGCTTTGAAGATGGAATAGCCATCGTCTCCTTGGAATCATCATGCGTCATGCATTTCAGCTACGCCGGGGAAATTACCGATGAAGGAATCAATGATGCTCCTTTGAGAAAGGTTCCCGTCTACCTGACACCAGGATCGCTAGTGCTAATGTCGGGAGAAGCCAGGTACCTCTGGAAACACGAGATCAACCGGAGGCCTGGGTTTCAGATGTGGGAAGGGAGGGAAATTGATCAGAAGAGGAGAACCTCCATAACACTAAGAAACCTCTGCAAAATTTATTAGTTTACATATTTGGTTTGTAGCCTTTTCTATTTATGAATGGAAATCACATATTGATATTTGTATTGTCAATCTACTTGTCAGATTTTTATGGTAACAAGGTCGCAAATTCATCTTGTTTTATTGAAGTTTTAAGCATCTTACTACTATGACTTTAATTTTGTGTCACCTATTTTAAAATTGGAGAAAATGTGTTTATATATTCAGTAATTAAACATAAATGGTTTAATATATTTATTAATATAAAATAAACAAATTATATATTTGACATCAATATCATTGAAGAATTGCGCCGCCGGAGGAGCGGCCTTCACCGGCATTGCTCTCTCCGATGACAACCTTATCTCCCGACCCTCAACCTCTTGACTCTCCTTTAACCTCACAACCCGCCTTTGCCGCTCCTCCCGACCCTCCTTCAATCTCTCATCCTCCCACCTTCACAATGTTCGTTTTACTTCTTCCTCAAGTTCCTCATATTTGTTCTTTTCATGAGCATTACATCTGGGTGACTCTTTGCATTCATACTATTCATTTTCAAGCTTGTTCAAGGAAGGTGGACTGTTGCCATCGTTCGCACGCCATCTACTTCGCCACCCCGACCAAGTTTTCATTCCGTCCCTCACCGATCTGCAAATCTCATCTCATGTCGCCTTGGCCGCTCCGAGGACATTCTAGTGGTTGTCCCTCGTCGCCGGCAGAAGTTTCTCCATAATGCCTCGTGGAGCGACCGGAACTTCGGGATTTCCCGCCGGTGCATAGGGCGTCTATGAGCTAATTTCAACTCTTAAACCCATGTCTCAAAAAAATCTCAAGAAAGTCAAGTCTTCAATCTATAACACATGGACAAATTTTTGGAGGGAGTAGTTTTTCTTCTTCTCTCTTGTTTACTATGGATTGTCTTTCAATCTCCTCATACTATTTATGGAGCTCCTTTGAGGCCATTATGACTTCTCTTGGGCTTGCTTATCTCAATCTCCTTAATTGTTTTGTAATATGTAATTGGTTGACCGCTTTCACCTATATTGAGAAAATTTGGTTCGGTTTATAATACAAACTTACATTGTTGAGCAAAATAAATTTGATTTAACTTTATATACTTTAAAATAAATTAAAATACAAAATTAAACTTTAGTGTATAACTCTAATGAAAACAATGTTATTACCCAAAAAACAATTCATGGAAAACACATATTTATCCTATAACCCCACGAATAGTTTGGAACCGTTAGATCTTGAGATGAACGAATAGTTTGGAACCGTTAGATCTTGAGATGAACGACTATGAGGCATCTGGCAGACAACAAGGGACACGAACGTCAATGTAGGTCCCCAATACATCGTCCATATAATGTATATTTAATTGGATGCGAACTTCAATTTGGCAATATTCTAACCTCACATGTTAGTAAAGCAAACATGGTGGTTAGAGAACAGAAATGGCATAGAATAAATGTATGTTGTATATATTCATTTCAAGATTGATGCATTCGGTTGAGAATTATAGCATTTAGGGATGATTGTGGTTGGGTACACGTACACCTAGTGGCGGATCCTTTTTCGGGTGGCATTTCATACTAAAAACTTAGTTTAATTTAATAAATAACATAACTAATTAATAATAAAATAATTTTAATAATGTAAAGCTTTCTTATTAGATTTCTCCACCTTCTTCGATGTGTAGCTTGTTGCTGTGTTTTTTTATTTACTGCTGGTGAATTTTGGTGAACTATTCTTAAGGTGAATGTGTTTCATTTACACCGGACTTTCAACTTTGGCTATGTGTTTCTTCAAAACTAAAGAGGGCGTGGATCGTTTTGAGAAGACGACAAAGCAAAGACAAGAGATGATCTATTTAATGTGAACACAGGACCGACTTTACCTTATAGCTAAATAAGCTATTACTTTATGCCCCAAATATTTACGGGGCCATTTTTTATTAAAAGAATATAGTTTGACTTTTAAATGTAAAATAAAGAGATAAGTATATATCTATACATTCAAAAGAAATAAATTTGATTTAAGAAACTAAATTTATAATTTTATATACTCAATAAACCATACATAGTAGTCTAATCAATTAATTACAAATGAGTAAATTCATATTTTATGAACAGAACAATCCAAAATTTTCAACAAACTCATATTTGAAGTGTGTTGATTAACCACAATTCAGTTTTGAATTTCAAGTAATAATTTTTTATAACCAGACGATAATAATTTATTCAAGCTAAGATTTATTTTTTTAAGTATAACTATACATTCTTGCTTGAGTTATCTTTGAGCAAAACAAAACATTAGGAGCTAAGATATAATCAACACCCTTACACAATATTTGCTCCAAGAAACCTAATTGTATTTAAAAATAAAATTGAATTCATATTATTGTTTTTCAAGTCATATTTTTTCGTCCGCTTTAGGCCTCAACGTAGGTTGGGCCAGCCCAGACAAATTTACAAATTAACTTTAATTTTATACTTTTTTTAAGAAAAAAGTTAAAGAGGACGGTGTTGGATTTGAAAGAACGATAAAGTAAAAACGGGAGATGGTCTATCTCACGTGAACAAAGCCAAACTTTCAAGACAAGTTTATAGATTAACTTTAATTATGTGTTTGTGCTTGAAATAAATTAAAGTCTGTTATGAATAGAATCAAATTTTAAGAGAAGTAAAAACGGAAAGAAAAAAGATTGAAAGGGGTGTCATTAGTTTGAAATTTTGATGACACTTTTGACTTTTTCCATTTGTATTTTTTGTCCTAACTTTAACAAAAAGTGTAATTATCTCAATTATTTATTTATATAATCGGATAATATAAGTAAAATATTGAGGAGTTATCCAAGTTGTTATTTCTAGAAGAAGGATTTTGTGTCCAATTCCACTGAACATGTGACATGACCTTGAAGGACCACACATCACTCTCCCGTACCAGACACATCATAGTTAAAAGTCAATATTCCGTTGTTATCAAACCCCAACTCAAGTTGTGTATTTCAATAATTAAAATGTTTTAATATTGTCATTCATTTATGAGCCAATAATAAAAGTTGATTCACAAAATTTCAAAAAAGTTATAATGTTCTGTTTCTGGACATCACATTACAGTTATATTTAGAAGAGAAGGTTGTGTTTCCTCGTCATCTACATCTGGTTTCACAGATATGACGCACCTCCCAAAAATGAAGTATCCACCTAAATCCTCGTTTGTATATAAATTTCATTTTATTTTTTGTTTCCCAGATCGAATCTTGGATTTGGATGCCCTTAAATCCTTCCATCGTCTTGGTTTCCTGAACGATGGAGGGGTGCTTGGGAGATGAGCGATCTCGGAAGGTTCAGAGGTGTGTCAAGAATGGCAAGCTAAGCATCGCCTGTCTATTCCTCACCGTCGTCGTCCTCCGAGGCACCATCGGCGCCGGCAAATTCGGTACGCCCGAGCAAGACTTGAACGATATCCGCCACCATTTGTACTCCCACCGCCTTCTCGGGGAGTTCCATCCCGATGTTCCCTACGCTCTTGGCCCTCACATCTCAAACTGGGACTCCAAGAGATCCAATTGGCTCTCCCAAAACCCTCATTTCCCCAATTTCATCTCCCCCAACAAGCCCAGGGTTCTTCTGGTCACCGGGTCGTCCCCCAAACCTTGCGAAAGCCCCGTGGGCGACCACTACCTCCTCAAATCGATCAAGAACAAGATCGACTACTGCAGGCTCCACGGGATTGAGATCTTCTACAACACCGCCCTCCTCGACTCCCAAATGGCCGGTTTCTGGGCCAAGCTCCCCTTGATCCGCACCCTCCTCCTCTCCCACCCCGAAACTGAGTTCCTCTGGTGGATGGACAGCGACGCCTTGTTCACTGACATGGCATTTGAAATCCCATGGGAGAGGTACAAGGATCACAACCTTGTCCTCCACGGATGGAACGAGATGGTGTACGATCAGAAGAACTGGGTTGGGTTGAACACTGGATCGTTCTTGTTGAGAAACACACAATGGGCGCTGGACCTGCTCGACGCTTGGGCGCCCATGGGGCCCCAAGGGAAGATCAGGGACGAGGCAGGGAAATTACTGACCCGCGAGCTCAAGGGCAGGCCTGTCTTCGAAGCTGACGACCAATCTGTGATGGTCTACATATTAGCCACCCAGAGACCCAAATGGGGAGAGAAAGTGTACCTCGAAAGCCAATACTACTTACACGGGTATTGGGACAGTTTGGTGGATCGCTATGAGGAGATGATGGAGAATTACCATCCAGGTTTCGGAGACCACCGATGGCCTCTGGTGACACATTTCGTGGGTTGCAAGCCTTGCGGAGACTATCCGGCCCAGAGGTGCTTGAAGCAGATGGATAGAGCATTCAACTTTGGGGACAATCAGATTCTACACATGTACGGGTTCGCCCACAAGTCATTGGCCAGCAGGCGCGTTAACAGGGTGAGGAATGAGACGAGCAATCCGTTGGACGAGCTCGGGTTGCTTCACCCTTCCTTCAAACCTGTTAACGTCTCATCTTCTTGATCCAAATTTGGGGTCTTGGTATATGTTTCGCCATTTGATTTATTTGCTACAATTAACGCCTGCATAATCGATTTTCTATGATAGGGAATTGATATTTCTGATATGACGGTAGAGACTGAAAATGTTTATATTGATGAATAATTGATGATTACAATAGAATACAAATGTCTCTATATATAGGCTTGATAAGTTAGGGTTTACATGAGCTATGACGGCTAGGGTTTAAGTAGAGATACAAAGTGTAGTGGGCCTCGACCCATATATTAATAACTAATATAATATATCTAATACTCCCCCGCAGTCGAAGCATAAGGAGGCCGAATGCTTTGACTGAAGCAAAAGTCTTCAAAGAGAGCAGCCGGGAAGCCTTTGATGAATATATCTGCAGACTTGAGAGATGAACTTGATCTGCAATAACTTGAACCATAGTAGTAATCGAGATTGAGAAAAGAAACTGAGGGAGGTGAGGAATATAGGGAGACTGGAAGTAAAGAGAGATAATTAGAATAGAGTGTGAGATTGAATAAAATATGAGAGAGAGAGAGAGAGAGAGAGATTGACTAAGAGAGATTGGATAAAATATGAAAATATGAAAGAGAGAGAGAGAGAGAGTGTGTGTGTGTGTGAAAGAAAGTGAGATTGACTAAGGGAGATTGATAGAGAAAAAAATAAGAATAAATAGGAAGGAAAAGCAACTACGTCATACATGACGGTGCGGCAACGACGTCGCATAAGGACGGTGCAAAAGAAGCAACTACATCATATAATGATGGTGCGACAACTACGTCTCATAAGGACGGTGCAAAACAAGCAACTACGTCGATGCGAAACAATTTCAAGCAACTACGACGGTGCAATATTATAGTAAGAAAAAAAGTTAAAATAAGTTTTTTTTTTGGAAGAGTAGAGTAGAGTAATAGAGAATATTTAAGAAATTTAATTTAATAAGGGAAGAGACTAATATAAAAATAGAATAGAGATTTAAAGAAAAGGAAAAAAAGAGTTAAAAGAGATGGGAAGATACAGAAAGAAAAGAAGAAGACATTAATTAATAGATGAAAAAAAAATTAATTTGAGAATAAAAAATAGAAATAGAGATAGAGATAGTGGTGTTGAATGTTCAAGAAGGGTTGAGAGCAAATAAAAGTGGAAAATAAGACAGAAGAGAAAAAATGACAAAAGAGAGAGTGATAAACAGGCACAATGCCTCGAAGTTGGCCATAGAGACAACATTAAATTGAAGAAAAAAAAATTGCCTCGCCCACCCGTTAAATCATGATTAACGAGTGGGCAAAGCCATACGCAACGAAAAAGTTGTGACCAAAATCTAACCTAAACCTCTGATACCATGTAAGGGATTGTATTGATGAATAATTGATGATTACAATAGAATACAAATGCCTCTATATATAGGCTTGATAAGTTAGGGTTTATATGAGTTATGACGGCTAAGGTTTAAGTAGAGATACAAAGTGTAGTGGGCCTCGACCCATATATTAATAACTAATATAATATATCTAACAGAGACAATCCCTATATATGACTTGGATATAAAATAGAACAAATTATTGATGCAACTTCGTATATACTTGATTAAAAGTGACTTGTGTTGTACCAAAACAAGGAAATAAGAACAATGGCAATACAGTAACTAGAGCGTGACCACTAAAAACATCAATTTAGTAATTCACGGGATACAAGTACAAAAGTCAAGAGTGCATGAAAATGGAGTAAGGTCACTAGAAAACAAGGAAAGGAATGCACAATGAGAAGCTGTATAGCAATGGTACTCAATTTGCAGGTTGATTGGTTGTATGGTGAACCATCCTCTGGTTTAGACTCCGATTGGGCTATGGGAGATGGAGATCCCTCCACTCCCATCTCTGCTATGAGCTTGTCAATGCTCTGTTCCAGCTCGTTGATGTGATTTCCCATGTCGTCTTGAATCAATGCAATGCTAAACGGAAAAACAAAACATTCCCAACAAAAAACAAGCAATGTGAAAATCCAAGCTTAAAGAGCATTACAGTGAACTTTATGAAGTACAGGAAAAGGATATTCTTATTGACGATGGAGTCCGACATAGTTTGGAACCTTGATTGTTGCAAGAAAAATGCTTGTTAGAAACAACATATATTCATTATTGGCATAACTGGTCAACCACCTGAACTTGGGTCATAGTGACGAATTCCAACTCTTGATATTAAAAAAATTATTGAATTACAACTCACCATCTGCTGGAGAAGATCTTGTACCTGAGAAGTCAATGCAAGTAAAACCCGTCAGAGGTTTTGATAAGCAACCCTTAGAAACAATATCAGTTTGAAATTTTGAAAAGATTTATTAAAAGCCTAGAAGGTGAAGGAGAGAGCATTTCACTATTCTGGTGAGTCAATGAACTTACAAATGTTGTCATGTCCGATGTGCTTTGCTTTAAATCTGAATCTTGTGGGTCCTACAATTGAGATCACTATACATTATCAAGCCAGGGTACAAGTGATAAACTGACACACATTTGAACTGAGAGAGCAAAGCAAATTTGAAGAAGCGTGACAACAAAGACACACCCAGTATGCAATGGACATGTTTGTGAAGACCACCATTTTGCTTTGCAAAACAAGACTGATCATATAAACTATCAATTCTCACGATATGGATTCTGATGCATAACCAACTAAAAACCTATTTTAAAGAGCACAAACTAGAGCACTGATCACGGGCATGTATAATAGTGTAACAATTACTATACAGCTAAAATGAAAAAGAAGTACTAATCTCCCAAAATCTATGCAAGCTGACTCAGAAGCACCTTAACCCAACTCAATACCTTCGTTTCATGCAAGCGAGTAAGTGAGGTGAAGAACCACCTCACCTCGTATTAGTCCTGAAAGAAACAAACCCTCCATTCACAAGCAGAAACAGATGGAGAGTTCTGAACTTCCCTAACTGTGGCTTCCTATACACAAAAAACCTAACCTGAACAAAAGTCAACCAAACCAACATTGACTTATTTATAAACTAGATCACTAATCTTGGTCATGGGTATGGATGCGACAATTTCTATGAAGCCAAAACAAAAACAGAAGTCTTTGTATCTAAAACCAAAGCAAATCCACTGAGAAGCCCCAAAACCTGGTAATTGAAATAGCCTAACCTACCAATTAGGTTTCAGCCCAACTACAATATTTTCAGCTGATTCAATAAATCCAACTCCATAAACCCATCCAAACATTCGAACTTGAAGCGATAGAACACTTCAGTTTCAGCTCAACGACTTCATTTTTGGTTTATTCCACTATATCAACTCCATACACCCATAAATGAAAGAAATTCTCCACAAGAGACATAAATAAAAGAAATTCTTATGGATCTATGCCTAATTATGAAAGGCACAGTGGAATAAACCAAAAATGAAGTCATCCGAGTGGCCCTGATTGCCACATGACAGAAAAACCTCTGAAATCTCGTCTCATGGCAAAAATCTCCCAACTAGAAATCATCCCAGAACCGAATCTATCGCCGGTCTCCCAGCCTCTACCAGATGCACCCCGATCCTAAAATCCTATGAAAAGCAGGGTGTGATGCCAGACAAAGGATGTTCTGTAACTCCGCCGACCCCATGCGGCTCGAGAAAGACAAGGTAGAGAGGTTCTAAGTCATTCTCTCTCAGTCGTACTTAGCACACAACACCCTTTTCCATAATGGATTAGACTCTAACACAAATCTCCACACCACTTCAGCAATAAGGTACTATTTACCGCTTCTAGGCGTATGATGCCTAGCCCCCGATCTCCTTCAGGCGGCAGACCACGACCCATTTAACCTTGGTGTAGTTACGACGTTTTTCGAGATTGGCTGATTTTGAAGGAACTGAAGAAACATGTTACAAAGAATGTCGAAGCATCTTCTACGACATCTTGTGTGACATTGTTGACGACATCTCGGCAAGCATCCTGATCGACAGAAATCAGGAAAGTGCAGGTTCGGCAGTGCAGCAAGAAAACGATTAGGAAAGTACATAACGACTCCTAATCTGAAAAGAAGAAAGACGGTGATTAAGAGGAAATCCTTTAGGGTTAGTACTCATCCACGATTGCTATAAAAGCTTAGGCTACCCCCTTAGCAATTGTGTGGTTCTTTATTTGTTTCCTAGCAACAATTTGCAAGGTTCTTAGACGTGAAGGTTTGCGGGCTGAGAAATTGCAGATTGAGCTTAGGATATTGTGTATCACATAACTATTGAGAGTTAGGTGATTGAGGGTTTACTAAAGTCGTGAGTTGAAGACTGCACGCAACCACCAAGCTTGAAGAAGACTTGAAGACGACAGAGCAAGGCGATTGCTCGAAGAGTGGAATCAAGACGTTCTTGGATTCAGGGGGAGACCCTGAGATAGATTGCACTGTAAGACGTAGCATAAAGTATAGATCTAGGAGTGATCACAGGTACTTGTATGTTCTGACGGATTACTGATAAGTGAAATCTTTCCACTAGGCTGAGAGCCCCCAGACGTAGGTGACGTTGCACCGAACTAGGTAAACAATCTGCTGTGTCATTACTTATAGCTTTATATTTACTGTCCTGCATTATCTACGCAAGAAGTCAGACACAACGTTATAGCATTCTGTGTAACATTGTGTGTGGCATCTTGCTCGACTAGCTGATCAGAATTTCAATTGGTATCAGAGGAGGCACCTATAGCTCTAGGTGAGTTCCTAAACAAATATTTTGATCAAAGATGGACAATACCAGAGAAGGAGGATCCATAAATCGACCACCTTTTCTAGATGGAAGCAACTATGGCTATTGGAAGGCTCGAATGTGTGCCTTCATGAAGTCACTAGACAACAAGACATGGAAGGCTGTACTCAATGGTTGGAATGCACCACAACTCAGTGACAGTGATGGCAATCCTATCGGCCCAAAATCAGAAAAAGACTGGACCGATGATGAAGATGAAGAATCACTGGGAAATTCTGGAGCTCTGAATGCTATCTTCAACGGTGTTGATAAGAACGTGTTCAGACTAATCAACACATGCACAACTGCCAAATCAGCATGGGACATCCTGGCCGTAGCATATGAAGGAACAACTAAGGTTCGAGAACAGAAACTACAATACCTAACTACCAACTTCGAAGCCCTCATCATGAAGGAAGATGAATCAATTGCCGATTTCAATGTTCGCATTCGTGATCTAGCCAATGAATCCTATTCTCTGGGAGAACCAATGTCTGATGAAAAATTGGTTAGAAAAACCCTACGTGCTCTTAGCCCTAGGTTCAAGATGAAGATCACAGAAATTGAAGAAGTTCATGACCTCAAGGTCTTGAAATTTGATGAGCTGATGGGGTCTCTAATGGCCTATGAGTTGTCTCTACCCAACATCGACAAAAGGAACAAAGGAGTTGCTTTCAAAAGCTCAACACACAAGCAACAAGATCCTGAGGATTCGGATTCTGATGAAGACATCGAGGCTACAATGGCCCTTCTCACAAAAAATTACAACAAAGCCATGAGAAGATTTAGTCGAATGGGTGGACGGAATGTCACAGCAAATGCCAGAAACAAAGCTCCACAAAAAGCTCAAGCTAGAGGCAGTCTTGATAGACCAAACAGGAGTAGGGAAGAAAACAAAAACAAAGGAATTCAATGTCATGAATGTGAAGGATTCGGCCACCTCCGTAGAGAATGTCCAAATTTCCTCAAACAACAAAAACGAGGATACAATGCCACCCTATCAAATGATGACAATGAAGATAGTGGATCTGAAGAGGTAAGCAACTTTGTCGCATTCACTACTACTACTCCTACATGTAATATTGATAATACTGTCGACATCAATAATGATCCAACTCCAAATGAGAATTGGACTAAAGAGCAACTAGTCGAGGCATACAAAGGCTTGCACACCAGATGGATCAAGGAAACTCTGATACTTGATCAACAAGGCGAAAGGATCATTAGTCTTACCAACGACAAGTCTAGATTTCTAGAGACGATCGTGGAGCTGAAACGAGAAATCACCAGACTAAATGGAGAAATTAGTCTCATGACTAAATCGGTAAAGATGATGAATCCGAGCACAGAAAGCCTTGACAAGATTTTATTAGTGGGAAATGTCACGCCCCAAATTCGGTAGAGACCGAGCCCGGAACGCGAACGAGGAATCAGTGTCCGAAATAACTGAAACAATAATAGTAACCAAATAAAAAGAACACAAATACAATGAACCGCGAATTTTATAACTGCTCAAAAGAATATACAACACGAGTCAGAGACTCAAAGTATGATCAAGAAACAACAAAACGTCGACACTAAATTGTACGTCAACTAACACGCCCAAAACAACCCGGACTCTCCAGCTCCTCCAGCTTCGAGATATCCTCCTATCCACAATCACGATCCTCACCTGTCTGCAGGAAAAGTAGCAGGGGGTGAGCATTTACGCTCACCGCAACGGATACCCGACTGACAACGGCATACAAGTAATTGACAGGGTGATACATAAGCACAGTTCGAAAAAGGTCAATAGTAAAACTCAACCATTATCCAAACATTTCATCTCATTCTCAATACTCAAATCATCACACAATCAACCAAGCAACATCAATCAAACAAACCTTTCACTCAAGGAAAGGCAACAATCCGGGTACTTCGTCGAGTCCATCTTGCCAAACACGCACGGTGTTGGACAAGGTCTACACGACCAGGTGATGCAACCTATAACACGCCAGTTTACAGTCGCAAGCTGTCTGGGCCTGGTCTGCCTCCCACTTTTCGATAGCTAGTCGTAGGCGTGAAACCTCTTCGCGGCCGCCAGTTTACAGTGGCTAGCTGTTTGGGCCTGGTCTGCCCCCCACTTCTTCGATTGCTAATCGAAAGGCGTGGACGCCTCTTCGCGGCATGGATGGAGAGGCGCGGTAAGAGCGCAAATCTACCCCACCCGAACGGAGATCACGGACGTATCTTTCCCACCTGGGCGTCAACCAGCAACAAACACAAACCACCACGCACACTGGGCTCCCGCCCGTAACCAACATCCACACACACTGGGCTCCCGCCCGTAACCATCATCCACAAAACATTTCAACCACAGGAGAGAAATAATCAACTCAAGTCATTTCGATTTACATGTTAAGGCACAACATCTTCAAACACATCAAATCGCATTTACCATTTACTCACAATACAGTTCAACCATAGTGAAGAATATACTCAACTCAAATCATTTCAATTTACATGTTAAGGCACGACATCTTCAAACACGTCATATCACAATTGAACAAGCATAACACATTCAAACCAAACGCAATGAGTAAAGCGGTAACACCCCCAATAAAGCATACAGCGGAATGGCACGTCGCTGTAGTATAATCAACCTATAGACACAACCGGTGCCCACATGCAATTCTACACATACATATACTAAGAACACAAAAGGTGCCCACAAGCAATTACTAGTAACTTTCCCAAGTCATGTACGGATATACGGCTACTTTTCCCTACCTCGATAATTATCCAACGTTAGCTCCAAGTCTCTCGCGACACCACGTCTAAATCCTTCCCTTTCCACGAGCGATGGAAGAATCTAATAACGACAAACGCACAAACTTTAGCAATTGATCGAAGTCCGATTCTAACGAAACTAACGCCCAAGTACACCCCAATGAGTCCCGATCACTCCAATACTTCCTAATTACACCGAGTTGCCAAAAAGGACCCGGAACGACCCAATTCGCACACTTTCCCGAATCTGCCCGGAAACGCTAAAATGACCTCGGGACCCCGAAAAATTCCATTTTCGCATCAACAAATCATAATTATATTCAAGGGGTCCAACGCAATCGACGGAACCAAATTCCGACGCCCGAGCGACTCAATCCCGTCATTAAGGTTCCTCAAATAATAAATAATCTTTTCCCACAATTCAATTCCAACAATTCTCAAATTTATTCTACGCGCATAATTAAATTCGAGATCACCAATAAATTTGACGGAATTACGTTCCGACCTCCGGGGGATTTAATCTCGACTTTAAAGTTTAGCGAAACAAACACATTTTAGTCAAATTAATTCCAATTTCTTCCAAAGTCACGAATTAGTGTTCTAGGGATTTTCCGGGATTGCATAACACGAAAAAACCCGAACTCCGGGCACGCAGGCCCCACCTCCGGTGACCGGCCGGAGCTCCGGCGAGCTCCCGGTCACCGGACAAACCTCCCGTTTGTCTCAAAACGCTCCAAATTACCCCCTTAACACTAATCCAACCTCAATCAATCCATATTCCACACTCCATAAATCCAAACTCAAGGAAATGAGAATCCAAAACATACCTCTTGTAGCCCACGACGAGGAGAACCCGAATACGCAAAAATCAAGACGTTTGGACGGTCGGAACGTCGTGAAATCGCCACAATCTTTTCTCTTCTTCTTCCTTCTTTCTTCTTTCTCTTTCTCTTTCTCTTTCTCTTTCTCTTTCTCTTTCCTTGTGTTGTGCCGAGAATCAACTCCCTCCCCCTCTCTTATAACTTAAATATAATTATTTAAACATTAAACTAATAAAATAAACCTATTTTCCATTTTCTTTTAAATCTAAATTAAAACAATTAATTTTTTTAATCACTCAAAAGTCTCCCCCCCCTCTAGATACATGACAAGTGTAAAGTAGAGGGGTCCCACAAGCCACTTTTGTCATTTCGGACCCGAAATCGTCCGAAACGAACACGTTTTTCGAAACCGTCGGAACCGGGATGTTTCGCTAAATTTTAGCTTCCATATGAACCTAATATCCATAATATTACAATTCCAACTTAAAAATGGCTCAAATAGTAGTCCTCGGTGACTCTCGGGTCAAAATTTGGTCAAATCGCGAATTATTAAATTTTCATCCATTTTTCACAAAATTGACCCAAATTGACCCAAATTGACCGGGAGCGGTCCTTACAACCTTCCCTCCTTAAAGAATTTCGTCCGCGAAATTAAAATGTACCTCAAGAGTTGAATAGGTCTGGGTACTTCTTGCGAATCTCGTCCTCGCGTTCCCATGTCGACTCAGCTCCGTGATGCTGCCAAAGTACACGTACTAGCCGGATAGTCTTGCCACGCAAGACTTGCTCCCGTGAATCTACAATCAGCACCGGCTTCTCCTCGTATGAGACATCATCAGCAACCTCAACATCCGCCCACTCAATGACGTGAGAGGGGTCTGCGTGATACTTCCGCAGTTGGGAAACGTGGAAGACGTTATGCACATTTCCAAGCTGCGGTGGCAGAGCCAGACGGTAAGCAACTGCTCCGACTCTGCCTAACACCTCGAATGGCCCAATGTAGCGCGGGGCTAGCTTGCCTCCGCCGCGGCTAAACCGTATCAGTCCCTTCTTCGGACTCACCCTGAGAAATACGTGGTCACCAACTGCGAACTCAAGAGGTCGGCGCCGTCTGTCAGCATAACTCTTCTGCCGACTCTGTGCGGTCTTCAACCGCTCACGTATCAGTGCGACCTTCTCAGTCGTCTCTCGAACAAGTTCGGGACCGATCAAACTCTTGTCCCCCACTTCTGCCCAACACACGGGCGATCTACACGGCCTCCCATACAATGCTTCAAAAGGCGCCATCCCAATACTGGACTGGAAGCTATTGTTGTAGGCGAACTCGACCAACGGTAGATGGTCTTCCCACGAGCCTCTGAAATCTAATACGCATGCACGCAGCATGTCCTCCAAAATCTGGATAGTGCGCTCTGACTGGCCGTCTGTCTGAGGGTGGTATGCTGTACTCAGTAGGACCTCAGTACCCAAAGCCGTCTGAAGACTCGGCCAGAACCTGGAAGTGAATCGAGGATCCCTATCAGACACTATCGATACGGGAACTCCGTGGAGACGGACGATCTCACGGATGTATAGGGTGCTCAACACGTCGACTGAGTCAGTCATCCTCATGGGCAGGAAATGGGCCGACTTCGTCAACCGATCGACCACTACCCATACTGCATCACGCCCCTTCGGCGATCTCGGTAAACCACTCACGAAATCCATCGTGACGTGCTCCCACTTCCACTGAGCAATGGGCAGGGGCTGCAACAAACCAGAGGGACGCTGATGCTCGGCCTTCACCTGCTGACAGGTAAGGCATCTCGATACGTACTCCGCAACCGCTCTCCGCATTCCGCTCCACCAGAAATAACGTCTGATGTCGCGGTACATCTTAGTGCCACCAGGGTGCACCGTAAGACGCGAATGATGTGACTCTCGTAGCACGTCGTCTCTACAGCTACGTGGCACAAACAACCCTCCTCGGTACCGCAAACCCCAATCTGCGCTCTGCTCCCAACCCTCTGCGTCAATGCCGTCAGCAACCCTCGCCCGGATCGCCATTGCTTCGGCATCCTCACACTGCGCCTCCAAAACTCGGGCAAGTAGTGTGGGCCGCGCCACCAACGAGCACATAGATACCCGATCTGTTACCTCCTCTAGCTCAAGCCCAAACGTGCCAAGCTCTCCCATCATGTCCCACTCCCGGACTGCTATGCTAGCAAGGCAATGGATCGACTTCCTACTCAGGGCGTCGGCGACCACGTTCGCCTTGCCCGGGTGATAGAGTAGCTCAAAGTCGTAATCATCAAGTAGCTCCATCCATCGCCGCTGGCGCATATTCAGGTCTTTCTGGGTAAAGATATATCTGAGACTCTTATGGTCCGAGAAAACCTGAAATCCCTCACCGTACAGATAATAGCGCCAGATCTTCAGTGCGAACACGACTGCTGCCAACTCCAAGTCGTGTGTAGGATAGTTGCGCTCGTGCGTCTTCAGCTGCCTGGAGCCATAAGCAACTACCCTACCTGTCTGCATCAATACACAGCCTAGTTCCTCACCGGACGCGTCGCAATAAATCTCATAGCCAATTCTGCGTTCTGGCACTATCAACACTGGAGCGGTAGTCAGGCGAGCCTTCAGCTCTGTAAATGAACGCTCACAGTCCTCAGTCCACGCAAACTTGACTCCCTTGCGCGTAAGGAAAGTCAAAGGCGCGGCTAGGCGCGCAAAGTCCTGTACGAACCGTCGATAATAACCCGCCAAACCCAAGAAGCTACGAATCTCGAAGACGTTCGTGGGCTGCGCCCACTTCGAGACCGCGTCGACCTTCGCCGGATCGACCAGTATGCCGTCGGCCGAAACGACATGTCCGAGGAACTTCACCTCGGCGAGCCAAAACTCGCACTTCTCCAGGTTGGCATACAACTGATGCGTGCGCAGTAAAGTCAAGACAGCCCTCAAATGCACCACGTGCGCTTCCTCACTCTGAGAGTAGACCAGGATGTCGTCTACGAAAACCACTACAAACTGATCTAAGAACGGCCGGAATATGCGGTTCATCAGATCCATGAACGCTGCAGGCGCGTTTGTCAACCCGAAGGGCATTACTAGGAACTCGTAATGCCCATACCGCGTCCGAAACGCGGTCTTTGCGACGTCCTCCTCCCGGACTCGCAACTGGTGGTATCCCGAACGTAGATCGATCTTCGAAAAGCACGTCGACCCTCTCAACTGGTCGAATAGATCGTCGATTCTCGGCATCGGGTACCGGTTCTTCACCGTGACCCGGTTCAGTTTCCGGTAATCTATGCACATCCTCAGCGCTCCACCCTTCTTCTTCACGAAGAGTGCTGGCGCTCCCCACGGTGATGTGCTCGGACGTATAAACCCCTTTTTTCGGAGTTCTTCGAGCTGAGTCTTCAGCTCGGTCAGTTCTGCTGGCGCGAATCTGTAAGGCGCTACTGATATCGGCGCCGTCCCCGGCATCAGGTCGATCCTGAATTCTACCTCGCGAACTGGCGGCAACCCACTCAACTCCTCGGGAAAGACCTCTGGAAACTCGCATACTACTCGCGGTAACTCTCGGCTCTGCACGATCGACACCTCATCAACGGTGTATAATGCCGATAGGAGAATTCCGCTCTTGCTGCCCAGCGAACACGAAACGGTCGTGCTGCCTGCTGACACTGTCACCCGTCGCCGATAACAGTCGATGTACGCACGGTACCTCGCAAGCCAATCCATGCCTAAGATCACGTCGAAGGCAGTCATACCCAGCACGATTAGGTCACAAAGGAAAGAAAGGTCTGCTACTCTAACTTCGCAGGCTCGGCACACTCTAGTCAACACAACCTCACCTCCGACTGGTGTGTCAAGGCACAGAGGTGGACTCAACGGCTCACTGTTTAGCCCCAGCATCTCAGCACAAGCAGCAGAAATAAAGGAATGCGATGCGCCCGTATCGAACAGAAATGACGCCCAAGAGTTATACAACAGTAACGTACCGTGAGCGACCGAAGGGTCTGGGGACGGTCCTGCAGCACGTGAGTCGCCGACAGCATACACTCTGCCTTGCGGCGCCTGCGCTCCCTGTCTCGGAGCTGACGCGCCAGACGCCGGCTGTGCGGACCTCAACTGCTGCCTCGGAACTGGTGCGCTCGTAGATGGCTGCGAAAATCTCAACGGCTGGCCCTGACGCTGGCGAGCCTGCGGCGACTGTGCCGTGTGCGACTGCTGCGGTCGCTGCACTGACGTTCCCCCACCTTGACCGGGGTATTCCCTAGCTATGTGTCCTGTCTGGCCACATAGGTAGCACCTAACCTCGCTGCCGCTCGGTCGACTCCCCTGACTGAACCGACTACTCGTCGCCGGTAGTGCTGCGGGTCCTCTATTGCGCGGGCAATCGCGCCTCATATGGCCTGGCTGCTGGCAGAGAAAACATACTGGCCTCTGGTCTGCAATGACGGGCCCCACTGATGCCACTGAACCCGACTGTCTCGGTCCGCTAAACTGAGACTGTGGTCTGAAAGACCCCACGATCCTCTGCCTCCTCGAGTCTCGGGACTCGGACAGACCTGCGACGCTGCTCGGTCGCGGTCTACTCTCACGGGCTCTCGCGGCCTCCCTAATACCTCGCTCTACGGCCACTGCCGTGTCGACCAGCTCAGAGTACACTCGAATCCTCAGGGCGAGGACTCGATCCAGAATCGAGGTCCTAAGTCCCCTCTCAAACCTCCTGCATCGGTGAGCCTCAGTCACCACCATCTCTGGTGCAAAGCGAGACAACGTCGTAAACCTAGCCTCGTACTCTGCCACCGACAAACCATCCTGTCGCAGTTCCAGGAACTGCTGCTGTCGCTCCTCCCTGGCAGACTCCGGAAAGTACTGCTCCAGGAAGACCGTCTCGAATACTCGGTAGTCACCCCCGACTCGGTCCTGCACGCGCCTCCACCAATGGTAGGCGTTGTCCTTCAGCTGATGTGCTGCAAAGGACACCCTGGTGTGCTCGTCCATGATCCCGGACGTGTCCAGGTTCCGCGTAATCTGATCCAGCCATCGCTCCGCCATATCAGGGTCTGGCTCCCCGTAGAATGAGGGTGTATCCAACCTCAGAAAATCCCTCAGCGCATGTGCCGTATGGCCCTCGGCCTGAACGGACCTCGCTGGAATAGTAGTAGCAGCAGTCGGCGGAGTCCGCGGGGCTGGCGATGCAGACTCTCTCTGCGCAATGATTGCCACTAAACTCTGCACTGTGCGGGTCAGCTCTCCTAGAATGGCCGCAGTAGGTGGGTCCGCAACTGGCGGAACGTTGGGCGGAACCACCGATGGTCCCGTGTCGTTCCTCCGATCCTCCCCAGTGGGAGCTGCCGGTCCACCCGTCGCCTCAACTGGCTCGACGGTGGGCGGTTGCGTCGGCAATCCGGCCGACCTACCTCTCCTAGGTCTAGGTGCCATGTCGTATGTATCTACTGCACAAATACACGTACACACTCAGTTCCAGAACTCACAACACAACGAGCACGCTCATTATACGGGCGTTCATATACTCTGGACACACATGTCTACAAACAACGTATTATCATACATATTTCACATGCTCGCAATCAACATATGCTCACACAATCACCACACATGGCATCACACAACCTACCACAGTCACAATCACCCCGCATACTTAGCTACATCTCGCATTTTAAAACTTATTCAACATGTAAGATTTTTTTTTTGAACATGACTAGTAAGGTCAACATCAATTTCGAACTTGCCCATATTTTCAACAATTTCCCTTTTCAATCACAAAACCCCATTTTGATATCACGTCGTCACAACCCGGTCCAGGCGTCCCCGAACTAAGAGGTAACGATCGGACATCACTACCGTCACGTTCGACCCAGGGGCGCCCCTGAGTCAAGTCGCGACGGTGAAAATATCTCACGGAAAAATCACGCACGATTTCTGACCTTGCACAACCAACACACGACAGGAGCCTAATGGACTAACTCTACCCACCTAGTTGACGTACGGCCAGAGGTGTTAAACCTAACCTCTGATACCAAACTGTCACGCCCCAAATTCGGTAGAGACCGAGCCCGGAACGCGAACGAGGAATCAGTGTCCGAAATAACTGAAACAATAATAGTAACCAAATAAAAAGAACACAAATACAATGAACCGCAAATTTTATAACTGCTCAAAAGAATATACAACACGAGTCAGAGACTCAAAGTATGATCAAGAAACAACAAAACGTCGACACTAAATTGTACGTCAACTAACACGCCCAAAACAACCCGGACTCTCCAGCTCCTCCAGCTTCGAGATATCCTCCTATCCACAATCACGATCCTCACCTGTCTGCAGGAAAAGTAGCAGGGGGTGAGCATTTACGCTCACCGCAACGGATACCCGACTGACAACGGCATACAAGTAATTGACAGGGTGATACATAAGCACAGTTCGAAAAAGGTCAATAGTAAAACTCAACCATTATCCAAACATTTCATCTCATTCTCAATACTCAAATCATCACACAATCAACCAAGCAACATCAATCAAACAAACCTTTCACTCAAGGAAAGGCAACAATCCGGGTACTTCGTCGAGTCCATCTTGCCAAACACGCACGGTGTTGGACAAGGTCTACACGACCAGGTGATGCAACCTATAACACGCCAGTTTACAGTCGCAAGCTGTCTGGGCCTGGTCTGCCTCCCACTTTTCGATAGCTAGTCGTAGGCGTGAAACCTCTTCGCGGCCGCCAGTTTACAGTGGCTAGCTGTCTGGGCCTGGTCTGCCCCCCACTTCTTCGATTGCTAATCGAAAGGCGTGGACGCCTCTTCGCGGCATGGATGGAGAGGCGCGGTAAGAGCGCAAATCTACCCCACCCGAACGGAGATCACGGACGTATCTTTCCCACCTGGGCGTCAACCAGCAACAAACACAAACCACCACGCACACTGGGCTCCCGCCCGTAACCAACATCCACACACACTGGGCTCCCGCCCGTAACCATCATCCACAAAACATTTCAACCACAGGAGAGAAATAATCAACTCAAGTCATTTCGATTTACATGTTAAGGCACAACATCTTCAAACACATCAAATCGCATTTACCATTTACTCACAATACAGTTCAACCATAGTGAAGAATATACTCAACTCAAATCATTTCAATTTACATGTTAAGGCACGACATCTTCAAACACGTCATATCACAATTGAACAAGCATAACACATTCAAACCAAACGCAATGAGTAAAGCGGTAACACCCCCAATAAAGCATACAGCGGAATGGCACGTCGCTGTAGTATAATCAACCTATAGACACAACCGGTGCCCACATGCAATTCTACACATACATATACTAAGAACACAAAAGGTGCCCACAAGCAATTACTAGTAACTTTCCCAAGTCATGTACGGATATACGGCTACTTTTCCCTACCTCGATAATTATCCAACGTTAGCTCCAAGTCTCTCGCGACACCACGTCTAAATCCTTCTCTTTCCACGAGCGATGGAAGAATCTAATAACGACAAACGCACAAACTTTAGCAATTGATCGAAGTCTGATTCTAACGAAACTAACGCCCAAGTACACCCCAATGAGTCCCGATCACTCCAATACTTCCTAATTACACCGAGTTGCCAAAAAGGACCCGGAACGACCCAATTCGCACACTTTCCCGAATCTGCCCGGAAACGCTAAAATGACCTCGGGACCCCGAAAAATTCCATTTTCGCATCAACAAATCATAATTATATTCAAGGGGTCCAACGCAATCGACGGAACCAAATTCCGACGCCCGAGCGACTCAATCCCGTCATTAAGGTTCCTCAAATAATAAATAATCTTTTCCCACAATTCAATTCCAACAATTCTCAAATTTATTCTACGCGCATAATTAAATTCGAGATCACCAATAAATTTGACGGAATTACGTTCCGACCTCCGGGGGATTTAATCTCGACTTTAAAGTTTAGCGAAACAAACACATTTTAGTCAAATTAATTCCAATTTCTTCCAAAGTCACGAATTAGTGTTCTAGGGATTTTCCGGGATTGCATAACACGAAAAAACCCGAACTCCGGGCACGCGGGCCCCACCTCCGGTGACCGGCCGGAGCTCCGGCGAGCTCCCGGTCACCGGACAAACCTCCCGTTTGTCTCAAAACGCTCCAAATTACCCCCTTAACACTAATCCAACCTCAATCAATCCATATTCCACACTCCATAAATCCAAACTCAAGGAAATGAGAATCCAAAACATACCTCTTGTAGCCCACGACGAGGAGAACCCGAATACGCAAAAATCAAGACGTTTGGACGGTCGGAACGTCGTGAAATCGCCACAATCTTTTCTCTTCTTCTTCCTTCTTTCTTCTTTCTCTTTCTCTTTCTCTTTCTCTTTCTCTTTCTCTTTCTCTTTCCTTGTGTTCTGCCGAGAATCAACTCCCTCCCCCTCTCTTATAACTTAAATATAATTATTTAAACATTAAACTAATAAAATAAACCTATTTTCCATTTTCTTTTAAATCTAAATTAAAACAATTAATTTTTTTAATCACTCAAAAGTCTCCCCCCCTCTAGATACATGACAAGTGTAAAGTAGAGGGGTCCCACAAGCCACTTTTGTCATTTCGGACCCGAAATCGTCTGAAACGAACACGTTTTTCGAAACCGTCGGAACCGGGATGTTTCGCTAAATTTTAGCTTCCATATGAACCTAATATCCATAATATTACAATTCCAACTTAAAATGGCTCAAATAGTAGTCCTCGGTGACTCTCGGGTCAAAATTTGGTCAAATCGCGAATTATTAAATTTTCATCCATTTTTCACAAAATTGACCCAAATTGACCCAAATTGACCGGGAGCGGTCCTTACAGGAAAACAGTCCAAAGATACGACGGGACTAGGGTACACACATGCTGTCCCCTCAACAACAGGGACAAAGTTTGTCCCACAACAAGTCTTGGCTGACAAGAAACAACAGGATGCCCCAACTCATCCTACAAGACGACCTACAACAAAAGCCATAACATCGTCTACAACCTGTTCCTGTCAAGAAACTGTCAGAAGACATCCTCCACGCAGACAACAAAGCTACAGAAGACCAGCTTATCAATATCAATGGATATGTCATTACTGTGGTCAACCAGGTCATATCAGACCTTTTTGTTTTCAACTTCTTAAGAGGAAGCAAGCTCAGAAATATCAAAGGCATCTCCCATCTCCTCCGAAGACAACTCGCCTTGAATGGAGACCTAAGAACCTGACCTATCGAGCTAATGTTGCATATACATCATTAAGTGCTTCAACGAACAAAGACTGGTATTTTGACAGTGGATGCTCTCGACACATGACAGGTACTCCAGAGTTTCTCTCCAATCTTAAATTATATGCAAACTACTTTGTTACGTTTGGAGATGGGATCCGAGCTCGAATCATTGGAAAAGGAGTGCTCAAGCATCCAGAAGCCACCTGTCTGACTGAAGCATTACTTGTAGAAGGACTTAAGGCAAACCTGATTAGCATCAGTCAGATCTGTGATCAGGATCTAGTAGTGAAATTCACTAAAGAAGCCTGTATAGTTAACAACATCGATCAGGTCACTATTCTACAAGGAGTTCACTCGACAGAAAATTGCTATATCTGGTCTCCCGAGACACATACCGAAGCAACCAAGTGCCTTGTCTCCAAAGCAGAAGAAACCAAACTATGGCATCGAAAGCTTGGACATCTAAACCTTAGAAGTATGCAAAAGGCAATCTCAGAGCAGGCTATCACCGGAATCCCAAACCTAAAAATAGTAGAAGGAAAGATCTGCGGAGAATGTCAGATTGGAAAGCAAACCAAGATGTCACACAAGAAGCTTCAGCATATCACCACCTCTCGAGTACTTGAGCTGATACATGTTGACCTCATGGGACCAATGCAAGTTGAAAGTCTTGGAGGAAAACGATATGTCTTTGTGTGTGTAGATGATTACTCACGATACACTTGGGTTGACTTCCCTCATGACAAATCAGACACCTTCTCGATCTTCAAGAATCTATGCATCCAAGTCCAACGAGAAAAAGGAGAGACAATTGGCAAAATCATCCGCCTTTGTAGTGATAATGGTCGAGAGTTCGAAAACAGCAAGTTTGCAGATTTCTGCAACTCAGAAGGGATAGCACATGAATTCTCAGCGCCAATCACTCCTCAACAGAATGGCATTGTTGAGCGCAAGAACAGGACTCTACAGGAGATGGCGAGAGTTATGATGATGGCTAAAGACATACCAACTCACTTCTGGGCAAAAGCACTTAACACTGCTTTCCATATCCACAATCGAGTCACTCTCCGACCAGGTATGTCAGTAACTCATTATGAAATATGGAGGGGGAGAAAGCCCAATGTTAAGTACTTCCATATCTTTGGCTCCACGTGTTATATACTGGCTGATAGAGAGCCTCGCCAAAAGCTTGACCCAAAAAGCGATGAAGGCATCTTCCTTGGCTATTCAAGGAATAGTCGTGCATACCGAGTCTTCAACAAACGAACCAAGACCATGATGGAATCAATCAATGTTGTTGTTGACGATGACTGCGAAGATGCCTCAGGAGACGCGACGGACGAAGACGGAGCCTATCCGCCCAACAATGTCAGGAAGAATGCTACCCCAGATGTCAGAGAAGATGCTAGCAGCAAAACTGAAGATGATGTCGCCAATAACGAAGTAATTTCTGAAACCAACAACAAGAATCCCTCTCAAAGAGTCCAGACTAACCATCCTATCTCTGGAGTTATTGGAAACCTGAATGAAGGCGTACGGACTCGGTCAAAAGCTCCTGAAGATTATAACGAGATGATAGGAAATATTTGCTTCGTCTCAAAGACAGAACCCAAAAACATCAATGAAGCCATCAATGATGAGTATTGGGTCAATGCTATGCAAGAAGAGCTGATTCAATTTGAGAAAAATCAGGTATGGGAACTGGTGCCCAAACCAAGTGAAGGAAACATCATAGGCACCAAATGGATCTTCAAGAACAAATCCGATGAGCTTGGCAACATCACTCGCAACAAAGCAAGGTTAGTTGCTCAAGGGTATACTCAAATTGAGGGTGTTGATTTCGATGAGACATTTGCTCCTGTGGCAAGACTTGAAGCAATCCGTCTCTTGCTAGGGATATCATGTCATCTACAGATAAAGCTCTACCAGATGGATGTCAAAAGTGCCTTCTTGAATGGGGATCTCAATGAAGAAGTATATATGTCACAACCCAAAGGCTTTGTTGACCCTCACTATCCTGATCATGTGTATAAACTCAAGAAAGCTCTTTATGGGTTGAAACAAGTACCAAGGGCCTGGTATGAAAGGCTCACAAAATTCCTCATCCAAAGCGGCTACACTAGAGGGGGAGTCGACAAGACCCTATTTGTGAAGAATGAAGACGGAAATTTAATGATAGCTCAAATCTATGTCGATGACATTGTTTTTGGAGGGATGTCAAGCAAGATGGTAGAGATATTTATTCAACAGATGCAATCAGAATTCGAGATGAGCATGGTGGGAGAGCTTACTTATCTTCTAGGCTTCCAAATCAAACAACAAAAGGATAGCATCTTCATATCTCAGAGGAAATATGCGAAGAATATTGTCAAGAAGTTTGGGCTAGAGAAAGCCTCACATAAAAGGACACCAGCAGCTACACATGTCAAGCTAACTAAAGATGATCCAGGAGAAGCCGTCGACCAAGACCTATACAGAAGCATCATCGGTAGTCTTCTCTACCTCATCGCAAGTCGACCAGATATTGCCTACTCTGTCGGAGTATGTGCACGATATCAAGCTAATCCTAAGGTTAGTCATCTATCCCAAGCCAAAAGGATTATTAGATATATCTCTGGGACTACAAACTTGGGTTTGTTATATTCATTCGACACATCCTCTACCTTGGTGGGGTATTGTGATGCCGATTGGGCTGGAAACACTTCAGATAGGAAAAGCACATCTGGAGGATGCTTCTTCCTTGGCAACAACCTCATATCATGGTGAAAACTAGAAACACAGTAGCCCCAAAGGAAGCCACCGCCTCAAAGAAAGCTGAAGCAAAAGGCTCCAGAAGCAGTAGAGCGAAGACAAACAAGCATGGAGTGCGAATCAAAGGGCCAAAAACCCTGAAAAAGTCAGAAGAAATTATCAAAGAGGCTTCACCAGAGAAAGCCCTAATACCAGTTTTTTCTCGAGTTCCCAAGAAGTCCCGGACCGGAAGTGCTGCTTTCTCAATGTCTGACCTAACTGGGCCAGCAAGAGAGAATGATCTTGGCCAGGAAAATCGAGAAGCCTCCATGCAAATCGTCGCAGTCCCAACACCAACAGGTAACGATTTCTCTGCCGATACCTTTAGAAACAGTGATTTGCTAGAATCACTACTGGAAAACCAGGACCCACCTCAAGAAGGTGTGGTAGAAGAACTGATACGTCCGGAAGGAGAAAAGGAGGATCTGACTCCGGTCAGTCATGGGCTGGAACGCATTACGGAAGGAGAAGGAGGAGGAGAAGAAGGAACATATGTCATACCAAAAGCCACTGAACAAGCTGTAGAAGAGGAAGAAATAGCTGACTCGGAAGAAGTCAAGGAAGAAGAAGAAGAGAAAGAAGAAACCAGAAACGGAGAGACCGATCTGGAAGAAGCAGAGAAAAACAAGGATGCCACCACCAACAACACAGAAGAAAACCCTCTGGATGCCAGAGAAGATGTCATGGAAGAAGCTGCTGAGACGGCACACACAGTGCTGTCAACCCTGAAGAAAAAAGTTCTAGAAGAAACTGAAAGTTTGGCTGTTATGGTTGGAAAATTGAAAGAAACAAGGAAAAGGAAGGAGGGAAAGGAGGCTGGAGGTCCCAGCAACAAAAGGAAAAAATCGCATGTCAAAGAAAAGGGAAAGAAAGTAATCGCGACAAGAAGTTTGATGGATGAGACAACTGATGATGATGTTGAAGAGCTCCCTGCTGAGGAAGAAAGGAAGAAGAAGGCCCTGAAGACGGCCAAGAACACCATGAGTGTAACTTACGACAACGTGTCGTTTCACTCAGCAGAAGGTGCAAAGAGGTGGGAGTTTGTCTTTCAGAGAACGGCGTACCCAGAGAAGACATTGTCGTTGGAGCTGCTTGGGCTAAAGGCCATTATACAGCTCCTGGAGAAGGCAGAATTGATGAGAATCGTCTCCGACATTGGCAACCACTATCCCCTTCTGGTTAAAGAATTCATTGCAAATCTGCCTACCACGTTTGGTACCCCAGATGCTCCAGAGTTTGATAAGGTATATGTCAGAGGCATCCGCTTTGACATCACCTCCGACATTATCAATGACTTCCTGGGAAGGAAGAGGGTTCGATCTATGCCACCACCCAACCTCAGCAAAGTCCTCCGTGAGATCACCGGAGATAAGAGCAGAACATGGTCATCCAAAGGCACCGTGGCAGCGTCATATCTGACTTCCAAATACTCCATTCTCTTCCGGATTGGAGTTGCAAACTGGGCGCCCTCAACCCACGCATCATCGATCAAACCTGAGCTAGCAATCCTTATCTACCAAATAGGTACTGGATCTAAACTTGACTTTGGACAATTTGTGATTGATCATCTTGTTCACCATGCTAGATCTCTTGCGGTGAAAATCCCCATAGCCTTTCCATCCCTTATCTCTGAATTACTTGTATATCAACACCCTGGAGTGTTGAAACCATCGGATAAGGTGGGTAAAAGAGGAGGACAGATTGTGGTAAGCCACAAGTTGTTTGAAGGGAAGCATGCTCCTGATCTTGTCAGGCCGGAAGCCACGGCAAAGACCAGTAGAGCCACAAGTGCCGTCCCTCTCACAAGGACTTCAAGCAGGGATGCCGTCATGCTCAAACGAGAAATTGATGTGCTTGATGAAGATATTGCAAACTTAAAGACTGCTCTGAAGCACCTCTCGCAGCGCCGAACTCACTGCGCCAACCTACTGCACTCCATGTCTCCTCCAGGCTCTGACGATGATCACACAAATGATCCAGAAGATGCTACCCAAGAAGCCTCCACAGAAGCAACAAAGACTGCAAGTTCCAACAGCAGCTCTATTTGAAAAATTTTATGAAATTCTCTGACTCTTGAACTACTAAACAACTTTTATGGTTTGTAATATTTGGTGAACAATGTATCACTCTTGCTCTCGACAGCTGATTGAGAGCAAGTGTGAGTTATGTTTGGATTTATTTTGCTTATTTCCTGGATTTGTTGAAATATTTGTTTGTACTTTGGCTCTTTTTGAGCCAGCAAGGGGGAGTAAGTGTTTATATTAGAAAGACGTGAAGACACAAGACGCGACGATACGCGCGACGACACTGCCGATCGACGAATGCGACGAAGAATGCTGTCCTTAAAAATAGCCAAAGGGGGAGATTGTAGTTACGACGTTTTTCGAGATTGGCTGATTTTGAAGGAACTGAAGAAACATGTTACAAAGAATGTCGAAGCATCTTCTACGACATCTTGTGTGACATTGTTGACGGCATCTCGGCAAGCATCCTGATCGACAGAAATCAGGAAAGTGCAGGTTCGACAGTGCGGCAAGAAAACGATTAGGAAAGTACATAACGACTCCTAATCTGAAAAGAAGAAAGACGGTGATTAAGAGGAAATCCTTTAGGGTTAGTACTCATCCACGATTGCTATAAAAGCTTAGGCTACCCCCTTAGCAATTGTGTGGTTCTTTATTTGTTTCCTAGCAACAATTTGCAAGGTTCTTAGACGTGAAGGTTTGCGGGCTGAGAAATTGCAGATTGAGCTTAGGATATTGTGTATCACATAACTATTGAGAGTTAGGTGATTGAGGGTTTACTAAAGTCATGAGTTGAAGACTGCGCGCAACCACCAAGCTTGAAGAAGACTTGAAGACGACAGAGCAAGGCGATTGCTCGAAGAGTGGAATCAAGACGTTCTTGGATTCAAGGGGAGACCCTGAGATAGATTGCACTGTAAGACGTAGCATAAGGTATAGATCTAGGAGTGATCACAGGTACTTGTATGTTCTGACGGATTACTGATAAGTGAAATCTTTCCACTAGGCTGAGAGCCCCCAGACGTAGGTGACGTTACACCGAACTGGGTAAACAATCTGCTGTGTCATTACTTATAGCTTTATATTTATTGTCCTGCATTATCTACGCAAAAAGTCAGACACAACGTTATAGCATTCTGTGTAACATTGTGTGTGGCATCTTGCTCGACTAGCTGATCAGAATTTCACTTGGCATAACCTTTGCGCCCTCCCATACCCCTCCATAAAACTTCCACATGATGTCATCCATAGCAGCCACTATAATATCAACTTCCCTGAAAAGAGACATGCAGAAAATATGCAAGCTTAAGAGAGTCGACTTGATTAGCGTGATGCGCCCCCTAAAGGGATAATTCTACATATCTCCCCTTAGGGATAATTTTACATATCTCCCCTTATGGATAAATTAAAGGATAATTCTACATATCTCCCCTTAGAGATACACGATTATCACTTACATCCCCTAAAACACTACTACGTTAGGTGAACCCCTCAATTAGAAAAAGTATCAAGTTACGTATAAAAGGGTAGCCATAAGGGCTTTGATCGACTTAGGTATAAGTTACATGAGTGAACTCGAAAGACGGCTAAGGGATTTATCCCTCATGCTCCGGTATGGGATTGATATCTATTTAGGCCACTTGATGAGTATGACTAAAGGATATTGCATTGCCATCCAGGAGATAGTTTGTATCAGTTTTCAGTCATCTCAGACATCGAGAAACAGTGGTTGATTAAATAAAGATGACGGTTCTATGCCTTATGATCAATCTAGATATCGGGTGATAAGAGGATAATGACATGGACGATAAGAGGTTAAATCGAATCATCGGTATTCATGGATGTTAGGTAATTATAACGTCTTGCTAGAGGCCACTTATGATGGAAAGGGTAAAATAGTAATTTTGCCAGTCTGCCAACGGGTCGTGAGCCTAGAGGGTCACACACTTTAAGCAAGGTATAGCAAAAGGGACTTGAGAAGTAAGTAAGAGAATCGAAAAAATTCGCCTTTCGGTTTAGTGAAATCGGAGCGAATTAGTTTAAATCAGAAATCGGTTTAAGGGAGATGGATTGGTCTAGCTAAACCATTTAATTAGAACCCAATGTAAATGTGTTTAATTAAGGTTTAGCTAAATGGGCTTTTGAGCCCACTTCTTAATATAATTATTTATAATTAATTGAGATATTATGGGATTTAAAATAAAAAGGGAAAATAATTTTGAAAATCAAATAACAAAATGATTTGATTTTTTCAATTACTCTCCCCTTTTTTTCTCCCCATTTTGGCTGAAAATCCTCTTCATTTTCAGCTCTCTCTGACTTCTTCTTCTCCATTTTTTGTTTCTCTTTTTCTAACTTTCTAGCAAAAAGTGTAGAAGAAGTTTTGAGCTCCAAAAGACCTTGTTTGTGTGGACTTGCTAGAGAACACAGAGTATTTGTGTTGGTGATTCAAGGTATTTTGTGATTGTTATGAATTTTACATGCTGAAATTTCCATCTCAGATGATGATATTCAAGTTTATTCAAGGATCCATGGTTAAATTGCATGAGTTTATTGTTTTGGAACCCATGGAATCCCTTCAGTGGTATCAGAGTCAGGTTGATATGTGATGATGATTTTGAGCATGCTAGGATTAGCTTTCAATAATTCATGTATGTTTATGGGATTAAATGTTGCATGAACATGAAAAAAAAAATCAGATTTTGAGTTGATTTTGAAAGACTAAAAAATTAATTTTTGGGGCTGTATTGGGTTAGCCATGGCTAACCAGGGTCGAGCCCCTTGGTGGACCATGGAGAGCCCTCGGGCCGACCATGGTCAGCACCAAGGTTCCACCAGGTCGCCACGGGTTGACCATGGGCGCCTTCGGGCCGACCATGGGCAGAGCCGCGACGACCGAGGTCGAGTCCAATGGCTCGCCCATGGGAGGCCCTCGGGCGCCCATGGCCAAGCCATTGGCCGACCAAGTTGGTGGCCCACGGTCACACCCATGGTTGCCCGCGGGCGACTCGTGGACGAGCCGGGGGTTGGCCGATCAGCCCAGGGGCATGTACCGGTTTTTGGCCCATGTCACGTCATGGAAATTTCCCAAAAAATTCAGTTTTTAGACCCGGTCTGGTTTTGATAAATCGGGGGTAAGCCGGTTCAATTTCAACTAATTAATTTAAATCGTCCAGTTTCGATAAACCAGATTTTTTGCCACATTTAAGCAAGATAAAATATGGAATTAATTTGTTGCTTTATAACATATTGTTTGATGACATAATGTTTGACAACATGATTGATTTCAACATGATGTGTAGCTTAACCCGTTTAGATTTTGGTTTTTGCAACAAGTGTAGTTGCTTTGGTTTGTAATTTAATTACGACCTGCGTGTCGTTGTTTTCTTTGTAATTTCATTTATTCAATTGTAATTTCGAAGACCAACGCAAGAGGAAATCAAGATGGAGTTGGTGGAGTTCTTAAGGAGGCTCGAAACTAGTGGGAGTCCACGAGGAGAAGACGAGCACAAATATGAAGATTTAGTCTTTTGGATTTGTTATTTGTTTTTCTTAGTTTTTGATGGGCTAGGTTTACATATTTATTTACATTTATGCTTGAGTGTATGATTAGTTTAAAATGCATGAGTTTATGTATGTTTAAGCTATCACACACATGCGAAGATTAAAACAGGAATTTAATCAGACTTGCATGTAATTGGACTTGAAATCATCTTTACATCGATATGTAGTTGATTAGAACGTTGATGATTCTAATTAAGATTGTATCGATATAAAATAAGAGAACTAAATGTTGAGTTTTGGAGTGTTCTAGATCATCGAGATAGCGGAAGGGTTTAACAAAATCAAATCCAAACCTTGTCTAAGAACATGAACCGTTAAATTCCAAGGCAAAATCTATTCCACAAGAAATTTACCTTTAAGTCTTTATTGAATCGATAAAGAAGAACTTTCAGATCTTCTTCTCTAAAACAAGTCCACACCAAGGGGATGATCTTGAAGATCCTTCACTTAATTGTCTACTAGAACAATTAAATGAAGAACAAGAGAGCAAGATGAGAGGAGAGAGGGGAGTGGCCGGCCACTATGAGAGAGAGAGAGAGAGAGAGAGAGAGCTTGTGAGAGTTGTTTGATTTTTGTGTAATGAATCAATATTAGATATTTCCCCTATATCATCCAACACACAAATATGGGTCTAAAAGTGATTGGTATGGGCTTAAAGTGTCATTACCCATACCCCTTAAATCACTCACCTCTTAATCCACAATCACCAACCAAGCATGGTGTTGTGTGGCCCCAACTCTTGGACCCACAATGTGGCCGGCCATATTGAGCTTATTGGGCCCATAATGGGCCTTTGTTGGGCCAGTCACGTGACCTCATGGGCCTAGCCCAATGGGCCGAGCCCATGTGGTTTCGTGCCGTGTCCAAAAGTAGCCCGACCCTATTTGTCGTTACTTATCAAACAAAGTCCGACACGACATTGGCGAAAAAATCTCAGTTTTCTCGATTCGCTAATTATTCTCTCAAACCGAACCCATGGCCCAAAACCTTCAGTTTTGTCCATGCATAGCTCTTCAAGAAACGTTAAGGTTTCCTTGTCTCAAGTTATCCGTCTTGAATGTGTGTGACCCTCCAGGCTCATGCCACCGTTGGCAGATCGGCGCAAAAGATCTCTCTTGTCCGGTCCATCGTAAGTGGCCTCTAGTAAGACGTTATGATTACCCAAGGTGCATGAAGATCGATGATTCGACTTAACCTTGTGCGTACAAGTCACTATCCTATTATCTCTAGATATCCCGATTGATCACAAGGCATAGAGTCGTCACCCTTGTTCAATCAATTATTGTTACTTGATATGTGAGATGGCTGAGAACTGATAACCCGTATCACCGGCATGGCCATGCTCTTACTCTCAGTCAGTCTCGATCAAGAGGCCTTTAACGGATAAATCCATTAGCCGTCTTTCGTGTCACTCATGCAACCCCTTCCGCCACCCAATCATGCCCGTTATTGCAATCCTGTTACGGAAAGCGTTAGGCGCAAGTTAAAGCCGCACGTACATTGCATAACGATCACAAAGACTCCTTGGTCTAAGGATATCGTGACAAGCTATCGCATTTGAATATGTTCATGGCTTAATCTATGAAAACACTATTCAAAGCAGGTCGTCCAATATCAATCACCTCATGATATCTATGATATGATTCCGGGATCCCTCATCCCTATGACAAGTAGAACTACTTCATTTAGAACCATCCTCATACTGGTTGCTTCTATGGAAGATAATATTGACCAGGGACTCGTTAAGTGTGATCCGTACAGATTTATGGTTCTACTACTTTAGTGGTCATAAATCAGATCATGCTTAACATATTACTTCAACACATAAGTAATACAAAGCCGTTTTATATATATTACAAACGATGATAATGTACATAGACATTTACAGGCTATTAGCAATTGGACTAGAGCACAAAAATGCTATCAATCTCCCACTTGCCCATAGTTCCAATCTAAGTCTCAGTCTATACCCATTGACCTAACATGTTTATCATGTTTCACTTGAGGAAGAGCCTTGGTCAAGGGGTCGGCTGTGTTATCATCAGATGCAACGTAGTGGATCTTCACGTCATCTCTAGCAACAATGTCGCGAATGATGTGATACTTCATGAGTACATGTTTGGATCTGTCATGTGCCCTGGGTTCCTTAGCTTGTGCAATGGCCCTGGTGTTGTCACAATATAAGTCTACTGGTTTAGATGGGTTTTGAATTACACCTAACCCAGCCATGAAACTCCTGATCCATACAGCCTCTTTTGCCGCTTTCGATGCAGCAATGTACTCAGCTTCGGTCGTAGAGTCGGCAATGGTGTCCAGCTTCTTGCTTTTCCAGCTGAATGCTCCACCGTTCAACGTAAACACATAACCCAACTGACTCTTAAAGTCATCGGGGTCTGTCTGGAAACTAGCGTCAACATATCCTTTGACGACTAGATCATCATTTCTTCCCCCGTATACAAGAAAAGCGTCTTTGGTTTTTCTCAAATATTTGAGAATCGCCTTGACGGCAATCCAGTGTTCCTCACCGGGTTTGGATTGATGTCTACTGGTACAACTTAGGGCAAACGAGACATCCGGTCTCGTACATATCATGGCATACATTATGGATCCTATAGCCGAAGCATATGGGATTTCATTCATTCTTGCTAGCTCTGCAGGTGTCTCCGCACACTGTTTCTTGCTTAGATTCATGCCATGACGCATGGGCAGCAGTACTGTCTTTGAATCTTGCATTGAAAATCTTCTCAACACTTTGTCTATGTAGGTGCTTTGACTTAATCCCAAGACCCGCTTGGCACGGTCTCTATATATCTTGATCCCCAAGATGTAAGAGGCCCCGCCTAAGTCCTTCATTGCGAAACACTCAACTAACCAAGTCTTTGTTAAGAGCAAGGTAGGGACGTCATTTCCAATGAGCAGTATGTCATCAACATAAAGCACCAAGAAGACTATTTTGCTCCCATCTGCCTTTTTGTATACACAAGGTTCATCATCGTTCTTGATGAAGCCAAACTGTTTCACAACTTCATGAAAACGCTGATTCCAACTCCGAGATGCTTGCTTCAAACCATAAATTGATTTGAGCAACTTGCAAATCTTTCCCTTATTCTTAGGATCCTCAAAACCCTCAGGCTGGGACATATAAACGTCCTCAGCTAACCTCCCGTAGAGGAAGGCGGTTTTGACGTCCATTTGCCATATCTCATAGTTATGATACGCTGCTACGACAAGTAGAATGCGGATAGATTTGACCATAGCTACTGGAGAAAAGGTCTATTCATAGTCAATTCCGTGGACTTGCCTATAACCTTTTGCTACCAGTCTTGCTTTATAGGTCTGATGTTTGCCATCCATGTCTATCTTTATTTTAAAGATCCATTTACACCCAATGACTTTTACGTCAGGGGTTTGATCCACCAAGTCCCACACTTGATTATCTGACATGGATTGCATTTCTTCCCTCATGGCTTCCAGCCATTTCTCAGAGTCGGTTCCGTCCAAGGCATCTCGAAAGGTAGCTAGATCATTGTCCTCTAACACTAAGTCATCACCTCCAGTTACTAGGAAACCGTATCTGACAGGTGCATGACTTATCCTTTCAGACCGCCTCGGACCGTCCTCATTAACTGTAGCTATTGGTTCTTGCTCAACGACCACTTCTGGCTCTACTTCTTCTAGTGGGTCGTCTAGTGGTTCCTGAGTGACCATCTCATCTACAACTTCATCAAGATGAACTGCCCTCCCATTGAATGTCTTGGAAATAAATTCCTTTTCCAAGAATGTCCCACCTCGAGCGACAAAAACTTTATTTTCGCTCGGTTTGTAGAAGTAGTATCCTTTTGTTTCTCTTGGATATCCGACGAAAGTGCACTTATCTGATCTCGGTTCGAGCTTGGTTGAAAGCAACCGTTTTACATAAGCCTCGCAACCCCAGATTACGGGTTCCTTCCCGTACCATTTCTCGAATGATGTCCCTTCCACTGCTTTCGACGGAGCCTTGTTTATTATGAATGCGGCCATTTGCAGAGCGTAACCCCAGAAGGAGATCGGGAGATCAGTGAGACTTAACGTCGATCGAACCATATTCAACAATGTCCGATTCCTTCTTCGGACACACCATTGAGTTGCGGTGTTCCTGGCGGAGTCCACTGAGATAGTATTCCACTTTTAGTAAGATGACTAAGAAACTCCTCGGATAAGTATTCTCCACCCCGATCAGAACGGAGTGCCTTGATACTCTTTCCGAGTTGGTTTTCTACTTCAGTCCTAAACTCCTTGAATTTATCAAAGGCTTCGGACTTATGTCTCATGAGATAGACATAACCATATCTACTGAAATCATTAGTAAATGTGATAAAGTAGCCTAAACCACCTCTGGCTGGTGTACTCATTGGTCCACATACGTCTGAATGTATTAGACTCAATAGATCACCTGCCCTCTCACCTAAACCACTGAAGGGCGCTTTAGTCATCTTGCCCATTAAACAAGCTTCACATCTATAAATCGTTTGGAATTCGAATTGACTTAGAAGTCCACGCTTATAAAGCGCTGAGATGCGTTTCTCATTTATGTGACCTAGACGACAATGCCAGATTAGAGTTTGGTCTAAATCATTAGCTTTAAATCTTTTAGCATTTATATTATTGAGCATGTTGGATCTCGAGTTTTGCATATTCAATATGTATAAACCTCCAACTGTGTGAGCATTTCCATAAAACATGTTGTTGCGCATAATATTAAAAAACCCGTTCTTAATATCAAAATAATAACCTTCTTCTTCAAGAAGAGATATCGATACAATATTCCTGCTGAAAGCATGTACGCAAAACACATCAGAAAGTTCAATTACAAGCCCACTGGGCAAAACAAGGTTAACAGAACCCACAGCAGTTACGGTAACTCTCACGTTGTTCCCAACTCTTAGGTCCACCTCGCTTTCCCCCAAATCTCTTCTACTATGCAACACCTGCACATCCGCACAAACATGAGACTCAGCTCCAGTGTCTAGTACCCAAGCATTTATAGTAGAAAGATTTAGCTCTAATGGAATAACTGACGAAGTAGCGGCCCCACCGCCCTTCTTCTGATCCTCCTTTAGCTGCTGACAGTCTTTCTTCCAATGACCAGGCTTTTGACAGTAGAAACAGACCGACTCCTTTGCCTTCCCCTTGCCCTTCACGTGCATGGAAGGTTTAGGAACAAATGGTCGTCTGATCTTTCCTTCCAGGTGCATTGGGCCTTTACCCTTGCCACCACCAGCTTTGAAGCTGGATCCCTTCTTGACCATAAGAACACTTTTGGGCGAACTGCCCCTTATGCTCTTCTCGGCAGTCACTAACATGCTGTGTAACTCCGATGCGGTCTTGTCCATGTCATGCATGTGATAGTTCATGACGAACCCACCATAAGCATGAGGAAGGGATTGCAGAATAAAATTCGCAGCCATCTATTTCTCCATAGTCATTATGAGACTAGTCATATGATCGAGATGTCCCTTCATGCATAGGACGTGTGGACCTATGGAGCTGCCTGCTGACATCTTGGAGGCAATGAGTTCTCGGAGAAAAGTATATTTTTCAATACGTACTTTCTCTTTGAACATATCCTTTATCTGTGCAAACATTGCAAACGGATCATGGGATAGCTCCATAAACTACTTCTGGAGGTCCGCCTCCATGCAGCCCAACATGACACACGCAACGTCGATAGAGTCGCTAAGGTGTTTCTGGTACGCATCCTTAACGACCCTCGTTGGGTTGGCAGCTGGCTCCACCGGGATAGCCTTGTCAAGAACGTACTCCCTGCGTTCCAACTTTAACACAAGTCGTAAATTCCTGTCCCAGTCCAGATAATTTGTCCCGTTGAGTTTACACTTTTCGAGTATAGTCCTCAACGACAAATTAGACGAGTTTGTTGAATTACTAGCCATTTCTACACGAAGAAAGTAAATTTAATCAGAAAAGTTGAATAAATTTAAAGATCCGAATTAAACACCAACCATCCGATTCTAAGGTTTAGAATCTTTAAACAAAGATCCCTTATTTGTCAATTGAAGTACGCTAAGGCGCACCGCTCCAATTGACTCATTTAGGTAGGACGTCCATCCAATTACAACCCGTGTAACTCTTGGTCAGGGTATGTGGAAAAGCACATGGCTTACCCTTCCGATGCCCCAGCTCGACCTCAGGCCAAGAATCGTTGTCGAGTCAACCAACCTTCACTAACGCGTTAACTTTGTGCAGATGCTCTGCTAAGACGCACGACATCCCACAAAATTTACCATTCCCATATAGAACCCATTCCATCGATGCTCCGCTAAGGCGCACGACACCGATAAAATGTTTCTACATAGGTGTGAATTTGGGTGGCATCTCACTAGACTCAAATTATGTTGTGATTTGGTTGTGTTTAATAATTCGAAAGTATTTGGCACAATTACGAACCCGTCATCAACAACCCGTGTTATGACGTTTCTAATTGTATCACATACTATCTTCATTTGAAGCCGTCATTGCAACACGTGCAAACACGTTTCAAATTTGAACTCATCCATCACAACCCGTGCGATGATGGTTCACAACGCTTTAAACATGCAAACAATTAAAATCGATTTTAATCTTTGCATGTGAGGTGATGACTTATAAACTTATAAGCTAAGCATGCAAGCATGTTATTATTTAAATAATTCAAGCAAGCAAACATAAAGCGTTAAATATGCATTTTGTAGCCCATCCTAATCTTAGGATTCTACGAGTCACCACTTCTTCTCGTCTTTCTCATTCGGGCTCCCACTAGCTCTTGGACTTTCTCCAAGACCGTCATTGTGCTCGATTTTCCATCATTCTCGTCTTTGAGTAGTAATTACAATTCATACTCGGTTCATAGACCAGATAAAAAAATAATTACACTTTATGGGCTCGAATGAAAGAATAATTACACGCTAACACTAACAGTGTGCAAACCGTGAAAGCGATAAAATCTAATGGGCTACTAATGCATCATACATCTCATCACATCATCCAACATGTTATCACACAAACATGTTATCAAATAATATGCAATTATTCCGGTTTTAATTTTGCCAAGTTGCTTGGTCGGGTTTATCGAAACTAGACCTTTTCGAAAAAAATGGTTTATCGAAACCGATTAAATTTTGAAAGTTTTCGAAATATTGGATCGCGGGTTCATGCCACGGATCAAACACCGTGCACGAAACAAGTCAGGCCCAAGCTCAACGGGCCGAAGCCCATTGGGCCGAGCCCAACTCCACGGCTCGGTTTGGGCCTAGGAAAGCCCAAACCGAGCTTGCCTCCACTCTCGGCCTCGACCAAGAGTGGGGACGGCTCCGGTCACCGCCGGCCTCCCCAGCCTCCGGTGACCTCTGTCCGGTACCTCCGATCCAGCTCCCCGAGAGTCTCTTCTCAGACCCGACAAATCCAATAATTTCAGAAAAATTCCAAATTCAATATATTTTCAAAAAATAACATATTTCATGCAATTATTCCAAAAAGCATTAAAACATGTTATCAATAATTTTGGCATGCAAATAATCATAAAACCGAAACAAGTTCAACAAGACAAAGATTAAGAGGGTTAACCACGCTCTGATACCACTGTTGAGTTTTGGAGCGTTCTAGATCATCGAGATAGCGGAAGCGTTTAACAAAATCAACTCCAAACCTTGTCTAAGAACATGAACCATTAAATCCCAAGGCAAAATCTATTCCACAAGAAATTTACCTTTAAGTCTTTGTTGAATCGATAAAGAAGAACTTTCGGATCTTCTTCTCTAAAGCAAGTCCACACCAAGGGGATGATCTTGAAGATCCTTCACTTAATTGCCTACTAGAATAATTAAATGAAGAACAAGAGAGCAAGATGAGAGGAGAGAGGGGAGTGGCCGGCCACTATGAGAGAGAGAGAGATTTTGTGAGAGTTGTTTGATTTTTGTGTAATGAATCAATATTAGATATTTCCCCTATATCATCAAACTCACAAGTATGGGTCTAAAAGTGATTGGTATGGGCTTAAAGTTTCATTACTCATACCCCTTAAATCATTCACCTCTTAATCCACAATCACCAACCAAGCATGGTGTTGTGTGGCCCCCACTCTTGGACCCACCAATGTGGCCGGTCATATTGGGCTTATTGGGCCCATAATGGGCCCTTGTTGGGCCAGTCACGTGACATCATGGGCCGAGCCCAATGGGCTCGCCCATGTGGTTTCGTGCCGTGTCCAAAAGTTGCCCAACCCTATTTGTCGTTACTTATCAAACAAATTCCGACGCGACATTTACGAAAAAAAACTCAGTTTTCTCGATTCGCTAATTATTCTCTCAAACCGAACCCATGGCCCAAAACCTTCAGTTTTGTCCATGCATAGCTCCTCAAGAAACGTTAAGGTTTCCTTGTCTCAAGTTATCCGTCTTGAATGTGTGTGACCCTCCAGGCTCATGCCACCGTTGGCATATCGGCGCAAAAGATCTCTCTTGTCCGATCCATTATAAGTGGCCTCTAGTAAGACGTTATGATTACCCAAGGTGCATGACGATCGATGATTCGACTTAACCTTGTGTGTACAAGTCACTATCCTATTATCTCTAGATATCCCGATTGATCACAAGGCATAGAGTCGTCACCCTTGTTCAATCAATCATTGTTACTTGATATGTGAGATGGCTGAGAACTGATAACCCGTATCACTGGCATGGCCATGCTCTTACTCTCAGTCAGTCTCGATCAAGAGGCCATTAACGGATATCTTTCCCATACCGTAGTATGAGGGATAAATCCCTTAGCCGTCTTTCGTATCACTCATGCAACCCGTTCCGCTACCCAATCATGCCCGTTATTGCAATCCTGTTACGGAAAGCGTTAGGCGCAAGTTAAAGCCGCACGTACATTGCATAGCGATCACAAAGACTCCTTGGTCTAAGGATATCGTGATAAGCTATCACATTTGAATATGTTCATGGCTTAATCTATGAAAACACTATTCAAAGCGGGTCATCCAATATCAATCACCTCATGATATCTATGATATGATTCCGGGATCTCTCATCCCTATGACAAGTAGAACTACGTCATTTAGAACCATCCTCATACTGGTCGCTTCTATGGAAGCATATATTGACCAGGGACTCGTTAAGTGTGATCCGTACAGATTTATGGTTCTACTACTTTAGTGGTCATAAATCAGATCATGCTTAACATATTACTTCAACACATAAGTAATACAAAGCCGTTTTTTATATATATTACAAACGATGATAATGTACATAGACATTTACAGGCTACTAGCAATTGGACTAGGGCACAAAAATGCTATCACTAAAAACACTTAATTCACAAGTAATTACAAGTCAAGCGAGATACCACCCAAACCTCAACACTCAGAAGCATTTGAACCTGTGAGTGGGTGCGCCTATGTGTAGCATTCACAGGGGAGAAGGGCCGGATGAGTTGGACAATTTAATATGGGTGCGTGCGCCTACACGTAGTAGCCATATTGAGTTGGGTCATAGTTGAGTTTTGGTAGACTTGTCTACGATTTTCAGCTAGGGCTGACCTAGGGTATCTGGATAGGGTATGCCGTGTGCATTTTATGTAAAAACCTTAGCCAGGAATTACATGGACTTGTAATTGGATGAGGTATCCTACCTTGGTGCCATCGGTTGGAGCGGTGAGCCTACGTTCACTTCAATCGAGGCTATGCGAGGGTCCTGGTTCAAATTCTGAAGTTTAGAATAAGAAAAGTATTTTAAAGTTCAAATCTCCAACTTTAATTTTAATTAATACTGATTAAAATTTTCTTTCACCATGTAGATAATATGGCAATTACAACACAATCTGGTAAAAGCGCTCTCAGGTCCTTAATCGAACATGATAAGCTTAATGACATTAACTTTTTCGATTGGGACCGGAACTTGAGACTTGTTCTCAAGCACGAACGCAAGGATTGGGTAAGGGTAAGGCTCCCATGCACCTGGCCGGGAATATAAGGCACCCAAATGGTCCAAAGGTTCAAGCAGCTCCTAAGGTTGTTTGTGAACGCTAAGGACACATAGGTAGTCTGTTATTATTGCCAGGAGCCAGGGCACTAGAAGAGGGTTTGTAAGAAGCACAAGGCGTTTCTGAAGAAAAGTGGTGCTTCCACGTCATCAGGACCAGGTATTTATGTTATTGAGCTTAATCTCAGTATTTCTACTTCAGATTCTTAGTACTTGATACATGTGCAGAGTCTCACATTTGTGTTAATGTGCAGGTTCTGCGAAGTACATGGGCAGCGGCGAAGTAGACCTACGAGTTGGTGATGGCAATCAAGTCTCAACAATTGCAGTAGGCAATGTTAGTCTCAGTTTTCCCACAAGACTTGTTTTACAGTTAAATAACGTTCATTGTGTGCATGCGTTTCGCAGAAACATCATTTCTGTTTTCTTGCTAGACAAGAAAGGATATTGTTTTTCTATTGCTGATGGATTATTCAATATTTTTAAAGATAATGTTTGTTATGGAAATGCTTCATTAGTTGGTGGTTTGTATATTTTAAATATCCAAAACACTGACCCAAGTTCTATTTATAATATAAATAATAAAAGGCTTAAATCCGATGATTTAAACTAGACTGTATTATGGCATTGTCGTTTAGGGCACAAAGGCGAGAAACGCATCTCAACACTGCATAAGTGTGGACTTTTAAGTCCATTTGAATTCACTTCAATTAAGAGATGTGAATCTTGTCTAATGTGTAAAATGACAAAGGCTCCCTTCACGAGTTTAGATGAAAGGGCGAGCGACTTATTAGGTCTTATACATTCCGATGTATGTGGACCTATGAGTACTCAGGCCAGAAGGGGTTTTAATTACTTCGTCACATTTACTGATGATTTCAGTAGATATGGCTATGTCTACTTAATGAGACATAAGTCTGAAACTTTTGACAAGTTCAAAGAGTTCCAGAATGAAGTACATAACCAACCTGGAAAGAGTGTAAAGGCGCTTCGGTCTGACCGGGGCGGCGAATACTTAGACCAAGAGCTTTACATTCATTTAAGGGATTGTGGGATCCTCTCTGAATTGACGCCGTCTGGAACGCCTCAATTAAATGGTGTGTCTGAACGGAGGAACCGGACCTTACTTGATATGGTTCGATCAATAATGAGTCAAGCTGATCTCCCAATCTCATTCTGGGGTTCTGCCCTGGAGACGGCCGCATTCATTTTGAATCGGCCTCCGACAAAGGCAGTGAAAAGTACATCATATGAAGTATGGAGTGGGAAGAAACCCATGTTGTCCTTCCTAAATATTTGGGGCTGGGAAGCTTATGTCAAGCGTTTGCAAGGCGATAAGCTCAAACCCAAATCAGACAAATGTTTCTTTGTAGGGTACCCCAAGAAAATAAGGGGGGGGGGGGGGGGGGGGGTACTATTTCTACAAACCCAACGAGAACAAAGTTTTTGTTGCTCGTGGTGGGGTGTTTTTGGAAAAGGTGTTTATTTCTAAAAGAGCTAGTGGGAGTCCCGTAAATCTTAAAGAAATTTGAGAAAGTATGGAACAGCCTGAAGCAATTCAGGAACCTACTATGCGAGATGTAGAGATACATGAGCCTGAAATGGTCGTAGATGAGGAACCAATCCCCACAGACATTCCAGAAGGTCCAAGAAGGTCGGAAAGATCTCGTCAAAATCCCGTCAGATATGGCTTTCTAGCCACTAAGGGAAATGACTTGATAGTTGTGGATCAGGATGATTCAACAACCTTTCGACAAGTTTTGGCCAGTACCGACTTCGATAAATGGCAGGAAGCCATGAATGAGGAAAGAAGTCCATGTACGATAACCAAGTATGGAACTTGGTTGATCGAACCCCTGGAATAAAACCCATCTGTTGTAAATGGGTCTATAAGCTCAAGACCGACATGGATGGAAAGCCTCAGAACTATAAGGCTAGGTTGGTCGCAAAAGGTTATCGTCAAATTGAAGGAATTGATTATGATGAAACCTTTTCACCAGTAGCCATGGTTAAATCTATCCGGATCATTCTGGTCATAACTGCATATTATGATTATGAGATATGACAGATGAATGTCAAAACCGCCTTTACCAATGGGAATTTAAAAGAGGATGTGTATATGACACATCCTGAAGGTTTTGTTGATCCAGAGAATCCTGGAAGGATTTGTAAGCTGCAAAGATCCATTTATGAATTAAAGCAGGCTTCACGGATTTGGAATCTTCGTTTTGATGAGGCCATAAGAGAATTTGGCTTCATTAAGAACGTAGATGAGGCTTGCGTTTATAAAAAGGAAAGTGGGAGTAACATTGTATTCCTAGTGCTTTATGTCGATGACATTTTGATCATCAGGAATGACATCCCGACCATGCTTGAAGTCAAAGCTTGGTTAGGGAAGTGCTTCTCGATAAAGGACTTAGGTGATGCTGCATTTATTTTGGGCATCAAGATCTGTAGAGATCGTTCCTAAAAGATTTTGGGGCTAAGTTAAAGCACTTATATAGATAAAGTATTGAGAAGATTCTCAATGCTTGATTCTAAGAAGAGATACATACCCATGCGACATGGCATTAAGCTCAGCAAGAAACAATGTCCTAGTACTACTGATGAGCTGAGCAGGATGAATAAAATCCCATACGCTTCCGCTGTAGGATCCATCATGTATGCCATGATCTGCACGAGACCGGATGTTTCGTTCGCGCTAAGCTGTGCCAGCAGATTTCAGTCTAACCCTGGCCAAGAACACTGGACTGCTGTCAAGACCATCCTCAAATATTTGAGGAGGACAAATGACCCATTCTTAGTGTATGGAGGGAAAGATGAAGAACTAGCGGTCAAGGGATATGTTGATGCTAGTTTTCAGACAAATCCTGACGACTTCGAATCTCAGGCAGTATATGTCTTTGTGTTGAATGGTGGAGCATTTAGCTGGAAAAACTTCAAGCAAGCAACAACTGCCGATTCTACGACGTAGGCTGAGTATATAGCTGCATCGGAAGCAACTAAGGAGGTTGTATGGGTTAAAAGCTTTCTAACCGGATTAGATGTAATGCTGCGAGCGTCTGATCCGGTAAGCTTGTTGTGTGACAGCACGGGGGCCATAACACTTGCTCAAAAGCCTAGATTCCACAACAGAACCAAGCACATACATAGAAAATATCACATTATTAGAGAGTACGTAGATAATGGTGATGTGGAGATTGCATATATTTTGACGGATGATAACACAGCCGATCCCTTGACGAAGTCTCTGTCACAGCCTAAGCATGAGAGGCACGTGAAGTCTTTGGGAGTAGATTGGAACTTAGGATGGAACTAGGGGCAAGTGGGAGATTGTTAGATTTGTGCCCTAGTCCAGTGTAATAAGTTCGTATGTATATAATGATTTATCATCTTTCGAATAAATAAAACGACATTATATTACTAATGTGTTGTAGTAATATATTAGATGTAATTTGATCTACATCATTATGGGTGCCATCACTAATAGTAGAACTATAGATCAAAAAGAATTATATTTTATGAGTCCCTAATCAGTTCAGCTTCATTATGAAGTGATCAGTATGAGGCTAACTCTTTATGATCACGCTCTACAGATCATGACAAGGTAGTGTCAGAGTTAGATCATAGATATCATCAGGGATATGATATTGGACGGCCAGATGGTGAGTATGTAGCATAAATGCTGTCATGAGCATACTCACATATCGTAGTTTGTCATTGTATCCTTAGACCAAGGAGTCTTTGTGATCACTATGTAGTAAGTATCTAAGTTTGACTCAGTCTAACGTTTCCTGTAAAAGGGTAGCCATAATGGCTTTGATCGGCTTAGGTATAAGTTCCATGAGTGAACTCGAAAGACGGCTAAGAGATTTATCCTTCATACTCCGGTATGGGATTGATATTTGTTTAGGCCACTTGATGAGTATGACTGGAAGATATTGCATGGCCATGCGGGAGATAGTTTGTATCAATTTTCAGTCATCTCAGACATCGAGAAACAGTGGTTGATTAAATAAGGATGACGGTTCTATGCCTTATGATCAATCTAGATATCGGGTGATAAAAGGATAGTGACATGGAAGATAAGAGGTTAAATCGAATCATCGATATTCATGGATGTTAGGTAATTATAATATCTTGCTAGAGGCCACTTATGATGGAAAGGGTAAAATAGTAATTTTGCCAGTCTGCCAACGGGTTGTGAGCCTAGAAGGTTACACACTTTAAGCAAGGTATAGCAAAAGGGACTTGAGAAGTTAGTAAGAGAATCGAAAAAAAATTGCCTTTTGGTTTAGTGAAATCGGAGCGAATTAGTTTAAAGCAAAAATCGGTTTAAGCAAGATGGATCGGTCTAGCTAAACCGTTTAACTAGAACCCAATGTAAATGGGTTTAATTAAGGTTTAGCTAAATAGGCTTTTGAGCCCACTTCTAAGTATAATTATTTATAACTAGTGTGGGGCCCGCGCGATACGCGTGCTACCCGTAAAAGCTTGGTGAAGTATAAATACAAACAAAGTTCTCATTTTTTTTCTAAATATTTGTAATTCAAATTATTATTATTCACAATTATGTGTACGACATTATATAGTGTACGATATTATATAGTATGACTTTTAAATATTGTTTTCGTTCTAAAGTAGAAATAATTTTATTGACATAATAGTTTATCAATAACATATAACAACTATTGTTTAACTTATTGGGATGAAACACAAGGAATTTTTGTACCAACACAAATGACACACTTATTTTTGCCTCAGCCATTTTGCAATACAACAAATATACTCCAAACCAATCATAAGTGATTGTGCGGATACAACCATACCAAACCGTTCGGACTTTGATTTATATTTTAGGCCTGATTTATAGAAGAAATTAGGATTGAAAAATTAACTTTTGGAATAAACAACTTTATTTCATACAATGCAATAATAAATTATAAAATATAGTTATAAGCATAAATTTGAAATCGAAAATTGTACAATCCAATTAAAACTTAAAGTTTTAAAAAGTTAAGAATATACAACCCCTATAATAAATTATAACCCAATTGGTTTGTTTCTTATTCGGTTATACAACCCAATAAAAAATTATATAGCCCGATTGGTTTAGTTTTATTTGATTATGTGAACGAAATATGAACCGCGATCATGTAATTTTCTGTAATTAGAATCAAAATGCAATTATAATTTACAATTTTTTATTTCCATTTCAGCCCAGTTCTTGTTTGAATATAAGTCTAAATAAACACCCCATACAAATGACTATATTCATTTGGCCTATTGATAGCATATTGTCCCAAAGAAATTGAAAAAAAATCACTTTTAACCACACATCTTCTAATGCAATATTGTTTACTATTGTGATTTCTTATTTCATATTGTTGTTAAAATTGAAGTTGGAGTTCTAATCATGGAATTCTGAGGCTTGATTTGAGTTAAGCCTACACAATATCATAACTGTGCTAACATCATGTTATTAGACAAGGCCCAAATGGAAGCCCAATGTTGAGAGTTAACTCAAACTCGTTCGTCTGAGTCTCTTCACTATAAAAGGAGGATCCACAACTGATCGTACAAAACGATATAATTCATTTGGTTTTGACATTCGAAGAGAGAGCCATGTGAGATACATCTTCTTAAGCTGACTTCTTAAGAACCGAAGTCAGTGAAGTTGAGAGAGACAACGAAGTCGTCAGTTGATTTTCTCAAGAAACCATAACCTCAATATGTATCTCGTTACGATTCCATGTATAAATTCATCGCGATTTCCTCCATTCGATTTTGATTCGTATAGTTAGGTTATTGTTTGCGGTGTTTTTTTTGTTGAAATATAGGCTCATATGTAAGCCCTATGCGTACATGAAGTATGAGAGAGAAAAGTTGTGTGAGTCCCACGTTGAAAAGAAGTGAAATAAATTAGTTGTATATAAAGGGAAGGGTCAAACCCAACTAATAGCTTGAGTTTTTAGTTGTGGAGCCCGACCCAATATGTACAACCCAGTTTTACATGGTATCAGAGCGGGCTGATTTAGGCCTGTGTTGATGGGTTCCCCGTGCCCATCCCCTCTGTGGACTCCGACCCATATGCAGAAGTCTAGTCCTGCTATGACCCACGTGTAGACAAGGCTATCCGTGATGGGGAGTGTTGAAGTAGAGGCCCATGTGTACACGAGCGTGAAAGGGTTGAATATCATCGAGTCACGGTAATCCGGTTTCTTTAAGACAATTATTGCTCCATATAGACAACTTGCTCCCAGGATAAAATGAAGATTTGTTTATGCTCTTGATGTAGTGTAGCTAGATAGGCGGTAATTAATGACACTGTTGGGGTTCCAATTATGAAAGAGATGAATTGACGCTTGTACCCTATTCACCAAATTTTGTAATTAATTTCATCAAATTTATGGTAATTATACAATTCGTATATCAATCATCTTATGGATGATATTGATTCTTATATTCTTCTCTAAGCACTTATTTTTACTAGAGTGCATCCCTACATATATTATCTATTCTTCAATAACGACCCGGTACACGATTTCACTAAAGATTTTTGAAAATTCCAACTAGGGGTGTAAACGAGCCGAATCTTGGCAGGGCTCGGCTCGGCTCGAGCTCAGCTAGGGCTCGAATGAGCTTATGCAACTAAGCTCGAACTCGGCTCGAAATAAAATAGACAAGTTCGAGCTCGGCTCGACTCGAATCAATTTGTTTAAATTTGAATACGAATATTCATTAAAAATTAAATAAATAATTCATTAATTAATAAATGAGCAAACTTAAAATTGACTCGAATTGATTCGGCTTGTCTAATTCTAATATAATTATTTATTAAAATTTTAAAAATATATTAATATAAATATATAATTAATTAAATATTAAACGAGCCGGCTCACGAGCCTTAAAATGTTAGGCTCGAGCCCAATCTTGAGCTCGAATTCGGCTCGAGCTCGATTATAACGAGCCCAAACCGAATATTTAACGAGCTGAGTTCGAGCGGCTCGTTAAGAGCTCGACTCGATTACAGCCCTAATTCCAACCGATTCCCTCCCTCGTCGCTACAAACTCGATGTCGTCTTCCTCACTCACCCTCTTAGATTTCTAATAATGCAGTTGTGTTTGACAGATGCACTATGAGTTGAAATTTATACGAAGGGCAAAATCGACATTTTAAGCTAAACTTAACGTCGTAGGGCTAAGTGGGACATTAATAAATCTAAGTGGTCTAATAACTAGCATTTGTGATTCGTGAAACATAAGTGAGAGTTTTGAAAATTAGAGGCTGTTCCTAAAAATTATCATTTGCGGGATGGTGAAAAGGCTGATGAAACGACAGCGTATGGCATTTTTGTACGGAATGAATGTAGATAATCGTTGAGTCTAGTCCAGGAACATTTCAGTGGCTATGGCTTCTTTAGCTCTGAACCAGAGCTTGCTCTGCTTCTCGAGCTCAACAGCCAAAGCTAGAATACGATCATGGCTTCCCAATGGACAAACCCATTTAACATTCCAACAGAAGAACCATTTTCCCCTCATTTCTCGCGCTTCTTCTTCTCCTACGTCGCCATCCCCAGAAACCGGTACGCAGACGGCTGAATCTTGCGTCAATTTGGGTCTCGAACTCTTCTCGAGGGGACGCGTATGCTTCTCGATTTCGATCTAACTGTTCTTAGTTTTCGAATTAGTAGCTTTGATTTTTGTTTTGTAGAATGGGTTTACAGATTTTGGTTAATTCACTGCATTGTGTACTCTATTTGGTATTGGATTGCTCGTGTTTGGAGAAAATTTCACTATGGGCTCTGTACTTGAACTGATTTAGTACTTGTTCGAAGAGATATGAGTTTTTTGTTTGTTTGTTTGTAATTTTCAAATGGGACTTGTAATTTTTGGTTTTGTGAAATGGGTTTACCGATTTGATGTTGGATTGCTCATATTTTCTAAAAATCACCATTGGCTCTGTGCTTGAACTGATTTAGTACAACTGTTAGCTACTTGTTTGGAGAACTCTGAGCTACTTGTTTGAAGAACTGTGAGTTTTTTGTTGTGATTTTCGAATGGAGACTTGTAATTATAGTTTTGTAAAATGGGTTTACCTATTTTGATCACTTCACTGCATTCTGTACTCAATTTGAAGTTAAATTGCTCATGTTTAGTGTAAATAACCTCTATGGGCTCTGTGCTTGTACTGATTTAGTTTCATCTTGAATAAACAAGAGTTTTGTTTGGCCTTGAGTTTTTGCTGTTATTGTATTATCGTCTTATTCTGTTATAGTTGAGTATGAGTGGGTAATTAATTTCTTAGCTGCGTAGTTTCTTTCTACACTGCATCAATCAAAATAGTGGTTGCCGTGGAAAAATGTTTAGCTTCTCTTACTATATGGTATTGGCCTATCTTTTTATCATATACAGTTGTGGGTTGTTATCTTTGGGCAATATCAACCCAGTTGTAACAAAATCCATATCTTGTTTTTTTTAGTTTCATAGATTTTGTTTGAATCATAGTTGTTTATGTTAATAAGTTGCTCATGAGAACCAAGCCTTCTTTCATCTTTATTGGTATTGCAATAGTTCATTTCTAAGATTTCTTACTAGCATGTTTATTCAAAAGTTACTTCAATGGTACATTGCAACATATTCATGCCAAATGCTCTCCGTCTTTGCATTATCATTCTATTTTGCACTGTACAACTATAGAGAAATTAACTTACAGCGACTTTACAGATAGCAATTAAGTGTAGTGTCATGGTTCATACATTAACTAGAGTAGCATATGCTTCTATGTGCTAATTCGTTGGCAGACAGCAACAGAATGTGCTGATTCCACCTTCTCATGTCATTCCCTTGTTTTTTAGGCATCTTTAAGCTGCATTTTCTTTATTTAGGAATAGTAATTTTCTATTGTATTTTCAGGTTAAAGATGCTTTAGTTCAGTTTGAAACTGCACTTACCTTAGACCCCAACCCTGTGGAATCCCAAGCTGCGCTCTATAATAAAGCTTGCTGTCATGCCTACAGGTATAGTTTCTGGATTTTATATATTTTTATCCCGTCATGAAAATGCTTACTATCACCTAAAAGATGTTTCAACTGTATTGAACTGAGCTGTAAGTTATCTTCATGGTATAACTAATAAGAAGTGAGAACAGTGCATAATGTTAATACTGAAAATCAAGAACATTGTTTCAAATTCAATATATTCAGTACGGTTCTATGTGTTGCCCATTGAACTCTAGTACGTTATCATGCCAAATCCAATCTGATCTGAAGTTCTTTTCCATTTTCTGTGAAGTGGTGAAGGAAAGAAAGCTGCTGATTGTCTTCGCACTGCCTTGAAAGAGTATAACCTCAAATTTGGCACAATTCTCAATGATCCGGACTTGGCCTCCTTTAGAGTTCTTCCTGAATTCAAGGAACTACAAGACGAGGTCTGTCTTCTGAATTTAGAATCTAACTGTATATTTACGTTAAGCCAACGTGCTCTTTAAAGTTGAAGATCGAATATTGTCCCGTGTTTTCTTTATGGGAGTTAAACATTATGGATGGCTATACACATCATGGAGCCCTTGACACGGTTTATTTTCCACGTAAGAATTGAAAATTCATGAACTTTGTTTTTATAATCGTTGGCTTTTGTCCAGGCTAGGCTAGGGGGTGAAGATATAGGGTACAGTTTTCGAAGAGATCTGAAACTCATTAGTGAAGTCCAAGCACCATTTCGCGGGGTCAGAAGATTCTTCTACATCGCATTTTCTGCGGCTGCAGGGATTTCAACTCTCTTTACCGTTCCCAGGTTAATACGTGCAATTCAAGGTGGTGATGGAGCTCCTGATCTCGGGGAAACAGCTGGTAATGTAGCCATCAATGTCGGAGGTAAGTATTAAACTTCTTTCTTTCATCTCAAGAGATTAATATGCCATTTATCATCATCATTGTCTTCAAAAGTTATTATTGATTAAACAAACATTAAGTTACTTCATAAAATGACTAAGGTTGTTAATCAGCAATCTACAGGTCTAGGTGTTTTTGTGGCATTGTTTTTATGGGAGAACAAGAAAGAGGAGGAGCAACTTGCACAAATTACTCGTGATGAAAACTTATCGAGGTTGCCGCTGCGCCTCTCCACTGATCGAGTTGTTGAACTCGTGCAGTTACGAGACACTGTTAGGCCTGTCAGTAACATCACCTTTCTTCTTCTACTTTTTTGTCAATACAACTGGAAGATATGAAATCTTAACACATGTTCTTATGTATTTTTCTCAACATTGATTTTCTCTTTAGATATTCTGATTAAGACTTGGGTATAGGTTATTCTAGCTGGAAAAAAAAGATCAATTTCTTTGGCCATCCAGAAGGCAGAGAGGTTTCGAACTGAGCTCCTTAAGCGAGGTGTTCTTCTAGTTCCCATTATCTGGGGTGAAGGTAAGATACCAAAACTGAAGAAAAAAGTCTTTGGCAAGTCACCTGTTGCATTGCCTTCTGTTGAGGTAAGATGTGAAGAAATGCCTTATCTGATCATCAAATGAATATGTTTTATTTTTACATGGGTTCAATTTTGTCTAGAACTATACATACATTCCAATGAAACTTTGAGATATAATCTTTTTGTTCCTTTCCCCTGACACTCACACCTGATTGCACCTTTGTAGGAAGACTTTGAGAAACGAGCTCAGTCCATAATTGCAAAATCAAAGTTGAAGGCTGAAGTTCGATTCATGGCTGAAGTTGTATCACCAGGGGAGTGGGAAAGGTTGTGTGCTACTCTTTATCAGCTGTGTGCTCATTTCCATAGTTTCATTCATCTAGTTTTTTTAAAACGTTATTCAATGAAACGAGTTTACAAAAAACTCGTTAAAAATTTGGCCCGGATTAGTTTTCCTACTTTAATTTTGAATTGTTTTTCATAGTCTTAGAATATTTTAGACAAGAACAAGTTATTCTTGTTTGAAATAGGGATATTATATCTAGGAAAGGATAAGTTTATTTCCTCTTTGTTAGAATTTTAAGCATTTAAATAGAGGCTATTATTATATTTGTAACATCATCAATGAATTAATATTTGAGAATTATTCTCTAAGAAATTTGGTGGATTCTAAGTTTGTTTCCTTGGTGAATTTCAAGGTTTCCTTCAAGAACATGTTGGTTTTCTTGATTATCATCTTCAAGAACGCGTTGGTGTTCTTGAATACCTTCTTCAAGGCACGTTTGTGTGTTGATCAGTGCTGCGTCAAATGGTGTCTCGATCCGTTTCTGTGGTTTGTCGTATCACTTGATGTAACACGAAAACAGATTAGAGCACCAACATGTCTTGATGAAGTAACCAAGAACAGCAATGCATTCTAGAAGATACAAACTTAGAATTAACCCAGGAAACAATGATATTAGCCTCTATGCTTTCTAGATTCATGCATTATAGAACAACTCTTATAAGATTGAATTCCTGCTAACCATGATATTAGCCTCTATGTATAGGATTAAAATCCTGAAAAGAGGATACAAACTTATTGGTACCTACATCTAATATTCATGGTTAAAATAGTAATAAAACAATTTCAAAACAAAAATAGAAAAGCTAGTCAAGCTTAAAATTATGTCCTTTTTGTAAACAGCCCATTTCTTATGGACTATTCTTCAAAACACGGGGCCTCTTGTCCTGCATCATCTACCCATTATTTCACAAGCTGAACTGTGCATGAACTATACAATTGATCTTCCATGCCAGCATTCATCCTCTCCTGTCTGCTGATCATTTCAAAACTCATCCAGGTGGATAAAGGATGAACAGAAGTCTGAAGGAGTCACTCCAGGCGAGGATGTCTACATCATACTGCGCTTAGATGGCCGTGTTCGAAGATCAGGAAAAGTAAGTCCATATTTCACACGAATCTTTGCAACCTGTATCAGCTAGAAATGTTGAGTATGTTTGAAGTTCAGTTTTTAGGGCAAGCCCAAAAGTGACGATTGACTCCAAAACACAAAAATGTGGGCGTTCCAGCATTTCAATCTAACTGCAACGTTTTATGGGAAATTGAAATACCAAGTTATAATTTATTGAAATATCAATTTGCTACGGTTAGATTTTATTTTTGTTTCGTTTTTCAGTAACAAACTTGTGTGTCCAGGGCATGCCTGATTGGCAAAAAATCGTGAATGAACTTCCACCAATGGACGCGTTACTGAGCAAACTAGAAAGATAGGAGTTCCTTACATATAGCCACCATTGCAGGTATCTACTTTTGTTCTACATGGAATGTTCTTTGTGCTATCAGAGTATGCAAGTAACAAGTGTTGAGTATTTAAACTCTGGTTTTTCAAGTGTAATCCGAATTCAAGTTGTGGTGGCTTGTTTGTTCATTCATAGTTTATTTATATATAAAATAGCATTGATTCAATACAATTATACAATTTGTATATGACCATTTCTATTCAAATGTCAAAGCTGTCTTCTCCCATTTGTTTTGCATGAATAAATTTTATAATTATCGTTATGAAGTCGTCGGTGTCTATATAGTATATTAATTACCAGACTTATTATTTTCCTCAATTTTAAAAGAGAGATTTGTGGAACTTTTGGGATTAGTGGGTGTTTGTGAAAAGTTACTTTGGACGAAAAAGCACAAGTGTTTGTTTACAAATAAATCTTACCTGCTTTGACATTAAAACAACAACCTCTTCATGTAAACCTTTTAAAGGTTATTTTTCAAATGATTAAAAAACATTAGTTTTCATTTATTCGGGGAAGCTTTTTCAGATTCGAGCTCAAGATTTTCTGTGGAATTTTATTAGATAGTATGTATCAGCTTAGACATGGATTTGGCCGACGAGTTCTTCGCTTCTTAAAAATAATCCTCACAAGAGAAAATAAAATAATGGATTTCTGGTTTAATATGATCCTAATTTCTTAGGTTAGGTTAGGTTTGGGTTTAATATGGAATAATTATTGGTTGAGTCAAGGATTAGGACGGCCAAACCTTCAAAAGGTTGGTGTTACCAGGAAATAATCTCATATGGCAACTTTCCCAGTCTTAGTTTATTGAAAATATGCCTATTGGGGGTTTTCTTTTTAAAATCAGCCCATCTTTGTCCATTTTATTACAATCATACCATGCTATTCGCACATGTATGGGAATGATGTCAAATAACTGGTCAAATATTTTATTACGCTGTAACGGAGCAGCACCAAATAAATGATTCCTGTAAGTTTATTAAAATATTTGTATCAAAAATGAGGGCTAGAAGCCCATCTGAAGTTAAGAGATAAATGTAGGATAAATATAGTAATGAAATTCTAACTCAAATTTCTAAAACCTAAGTTAGAGTATTTAATTAGTTAGTCAAGCAAGTATTTGTATTATAAAGAATAAATTTGTTAATTAGAGTTTAAGTCATAACGATAAACTATCTTGAAAATATATGATTGTGTGAAGCTTTAGGTTACGAGATAGAATCAAACAAATTTTAAAATTAATCTTTTAAAGAAAAATTTTCTTAATGAAAACCCACAAGTGTGTGGCGGTGTTAAACTCATATCAAAATTATATAAATAGAAAAAGCTTAATGTAAAGGTGAGAAAGGCATAAAACTAATAAAATGTTTGTGGTAGTATCATAAAGTTGCACCGTGTTGTACTTCAATATCAAGTAATTCGTTAACTTTTAATTTAATTAATTGTGTAAAAATTAAAATGTCTTTATTTGGTTTTTAAATTTTCAAACTCATACCACCCATCATTCACCTCTCTTACCTCTTCTCATGTGACACTTTTTTCAGCGATAAACTCACTGGTTTAATCTGCTTATGCAACATTTTCTTTTTATAAAAATATAGAAGATAAATAAACAATTGCACAATCCATTTCATATAACTCTCAATTAACTTAAATCGAACACTTATCTCATAATTACAAACATCACATAACACAACAGATTCACACTGTAACAATTGCAAAACGATTGTTTCAAAATTGTGAAATTGCTTCAAGCACATAGAAAAAGAAAAAATGAATCAGTTTTCTAAACCCCTCAATCCATGCAAAACCTTATCTCAGAAATCACACGTTCTTCAAACCCACCATAGCAAATGAGTCAATCTATTTTCTACATCTTGCAATTCAAACAAAACCTTATCTCGCAATTACATGTTGGACAAATTGTACAATCAAATACAAAATGGCTAAGTTAATAAGTGTATTAAATTGCGACTACGTCAACGCGAGTCTTGATTTGGAATGCTAAGACTCGGCATAAAGTAATGTGAACTATGTTTATATATTCTATGAAATGAGATATTTCTAATGGTGTATCAAAAGCTAAAAATGGGTAAATGGGTGAATGAAAAATTGAACTCGAAACCCACCACATTTAGTTGGGCTCATAATTATAACCAGTGAAAATGATTTGAATTTAATTGTAAATTCAAGAAAAAGAATAACGTGGAAGTCATTAATAATTAATTTTCTTTAAGAAATAAATTATTCAAAAGTCCTACTTTTCCAAAAGAATGATTTGGTAAGCTATTTCATTACTTGTCTTCCTAGTTTAGATTGTTTTCCTAAAAGAAGTATTTTCTTAGAAGAATTATTTTGTCCTAAAAGTATTATTTTTTCTAAAAGAGGATTTATTTTTCTTTTATAAGTAGAGAAAAATAGCCAGAGCAAAATACGCCAAAACACCCTAGGAGTGGAACCTCTGTCAAAATCGTTCCTCTTTGCTCAGTCTCTGCATTACGGTTTGAGTTGATTACATTCGTCGTTGTATTCTTGGAGTGAATTGACATACAAGCAATAATCCTCTTAAGGAAAGCGAACTACCGTGCCTCGACGAAACTCAATTTCATCTCCATCAACTAGCCCCATACCAATTCCAAGTCTTATAATATTTGTTTAAAATTGATCGTATTGTATCATTATTATAAATAAATTTGAGGTATTTTGTTGAATATATTTGTATCGTGCAATCTATTTGTTTCTATCATGTATGCATGTGCGTTTCATTCATGATTTACACTTATGGACTAACTCCGCTTCTAACATTACACAGTCATCACAAATAAAGTAGCAAATTGACACAAAAATAAAAGGCAATATTCCAGCGTTGAATCCAACTTAAAAAATCATAATGGATTGAACACAAAATCACATTTATAAAGCTTTTCAAATGGAAAAAAAGAGCATAAAAGAAACAAGTCGGCACACGGCACCGCTTGTTCCCCTTCAGAAACGCCGACTCCTGTGAGCATTCCGGCTTCGTTCGATAATGTTGGGATTAGTTGGTCTGCTACTGGAGCTGCGTTATGTACTTAGATCTGGCGCATCATTGAGCGCAGTCTTTACCCACTCTAGATCGAAGGAGCTCCACATGAGCGAGTTGTCACCGAAAATGAAACTAGAAAATTACACGACGCGAGCTTGTTCAATATATCAAACAAGGTGGATCTCCTTGAATATGTGTGAAGGAACTGCACCAGTGAGTTTGTTGCCGGAAAAGGGTAGGATAGATGAGGGATGGGGGGACATGAGTTTGAAATTTTAAAAATCAGAGGGGGGAGGCACTTTAGTCTTTTACAACTGATAGAAATAATGAGAGATATATTATTGATGTGTATTGTGAATTACAAAAGATCTATATTTATAGAATCTAATATAGAGAGAGAGGGAATAGGTAACCCTAATACATATGGGAAAAGGAAACTAGAATATAATCTAACAGCCCTCTCAAACTCAATGCAGTGAAACAAGAATTGAGTTTGAAGCTTGATAATATTGAGTTGTGGCGAGGGTTGCGGCTGCCGAGGATGATGTCGAGTTGATGCAGTGAGGATTGAGAATGGAGGATGTGTGCCGCTCACGGCTTGTGGCGGATGCCTGATGCCCGTATGTGCTGAATGATGCATGATGCCCGATGATGCCTGCTGATGTCCGATGATGCCCGATGACAGATGGCGAGATAGCAGCTGCCCGATGATGCTAGATGCCTGATGGATTATGGCGAGATAGCAGATGCCCAATGATTGCCAGATGCCCGATGGCTGATGGCGAGATAGCATATGCCCAATGATTGCCAAATGCCTGATGGCTGATGGCGAGATAGCAAATGCCCAATGATTGCTAGATGCCTGATGGCTGATGGCGAGATAGCATATGCCCATTGATTGCCAGATGCCTGATGGTTGATGGCGAGACAGCAGCTGCCCAATGATTTCCATATGCCAGATGCTCTCCTCTCACGTGCGGTGTCCGAATTACGGGATAACTTTCTGAATTACGGGGATGTATACGTGTCGATTTTCGGATTATAGGATAACTTTTCAAATTATGGGGATGTACACGTGTCAATTTCCAGATTACGAGATAACTTTCCGAATTACAGGGATGTAGACGTGTCGGTTTCCGAATTACGGGATAACTTTTCTGATTTACGGGATGTCCAACTTACGGGATGTCTAGATTACGGGATTTCTGACTTACAGAATTTCCGCGCGTGAGGAAGCGAGGGAGCGGTAGAGAGGAGTATAAAAGTAGACAAAAGAGAACACTAAATATTGTTGGCACTTCAGGACATAATCAAAATTGAATGAGTACGTATGCACGTTTATATAAGCACCTTGGAAGACAAATATTGATAGATAAAAAAAAATAAGTGGCTAAAAAAGAAGTAGGGCAGAAGAAGACTAAAGAGGAATATGACAGAATGAGAGATACGCAAAATTAATAAGGTAAAGAGTAAAAGAAGAACATATTGGTTTGAGAAAGAAAATAACAGAATAAGGGAAAGGACAAAAAAGGAGTAAAGACGGTGTTTGAACTTGGTAGAGGAGATTTGCTGAAGGTAGCGACAAAGGCTTACGAGATTGTCGAGTTGATTGTTTGCGGAAACGAAAGGCTAGAGATTGAGATTTGAATTGTCTCGCCTACCCGTCAGAATCACGAATCATCGACGAGTGGACAAAGCGATAAATTCTTAGAGATTTGACCAAGGATCGATTATGACTCTGATACCATGATAGAAATAATGAGAGATATATTATTGATATGTATTGTGAATTACAAGAGACCTATATTTATAGAATCTAATATAGAGAGAAAGGGAAAGAGAGGGAATAGATAACCCTAATACATATGGGAAAAGGAAACCAGAATATAATCTAACAACAACGAATTAAAAATAAAATAAATTGAAAGTTAACGGAGTTGTGTAACGTGAGAATAAAATGAAAGTTCGGAGACCTCGGGAGAGCAAAATATATATGAGTGCACCTATTCAGTATTGGAATGTAGTTCAATGCATTTTTACGAGATTACCCCTAAAATTATTATTTAATTATAAATTAGACTTGATATATTTGGTTCAATTATATAAAATTTACATTATATTAGAGTTGGTCGATTTGAACATATAATTGTGTTAGACCAAAATATGTTTTCAACATGTAGACTTTAAAAGAAATTACACTTCACTACAATGTACTTATCATGATTTCCACTTCATTGCAATATACATAACATGGTTTGATAATTGCATGAAATGTCTAAATTATCTATAAATTCATAAAATTTATTTAATTACTTCAAAATAAATATTATTTTGACAAAAATAATATGGTAAATTTTCATGCATTATAATGTTGGTTAAAACTAAATTATGAATGTAAGTTAAATTTTTTTATTTCTATAACAAGGTATCATTGTCACTAAAATTAGAAGATTAAATACTAATGTTTCCATCTATTTGAATAGAAGTCTGAGTAAATTGATAAAATATAAAGGTCACTCGTTGTGAATTAATGTATTTCAAAGTATAAATATATTGAAATGAAAATCGTGTGAAGTATAGCGTGGTGAACAAATTTTGTAATTCTCTAAAATGGCATATTGGTAAATACAAGGAAAAGAGGGGTCTCTGATTTCACACCCTACCGGCTCACTTCTTGTCCCGAGTCCATGTCGATGTCCGTACACGTACATAATGTGTGTGTACATATATATATATACACACACAAACATAGAGTAAAAAAAACAATCAAAGCAAAAAAGAAGAAGAACAACAATGGCGAATTCCTGTTCGACTATCCGCCTCGTGGCGATTTCGCTATTCCTGGCTGCCATGATTGGCGCCGCGGGGGCGAGCAAAGACCACGACATCAACAAAACGGCGCCGTGTTCGGGAACAATAGCGGAGTGCATGGGCAGCGACGAGGAAATGGCGATGGACAGCGAAATAAATCGACGAGTATTGGCAACGGCCGATTATATTAGCTACGGAGCGTTGGAGAGCAATACGGTGCCGTGTTCGGAGAAAGGAGCCTCTTACTATAACTGCCAAAAAGGCGCTGAAGCCAATCCCTACAACCGCGGCTGTAGCGAGCTTGCCAAGTGCCGCAGTTGATTTTTCATGCATATGTATGTGTTATTAATAATGTTTAATTTGTGTGGAACCCTTTGTTTATGAATCAATATCAATGTTTTAATTTGTCGTTTATAATTACTAGGTGTTTAAATGGAAATGGTTGGAATTGAACTGTAGGCTGATAGTGCAAGCTATGGGGGCGAAGTTGATACATTGTTTTCTGTTCGGGTTGTTTATTTTTATCGTCAAGAAACAAATATTATTATTCAGAAATAGAAAATACAACATGCAAGGCTCATAAGAACATAAATGGAAATATAGAAAAGCCCACCTAACCCATCCCTATGCACAATTACACTAAAAGTCCAAACACTTCCCTTGAGAGAAGGTCTCAAATACAAACCAAGTATTATTGTACAAACGTTAACGTTCTGGAACCGTCCGATCTTCTAATATGTGTTGCAGATTGGGTGTTGCCACCAATGACATGAAATTGTAATTAACTATAGTTTAATGATTTATTATTACTGATATGTAGTCAAGTGAGGGTAGCATCACCTGATTTATAAACATTATCTTTGTGCATAATATCCGTGATTGATCATAATCTAATAATTGATTTCACAATATATGTAATAAAAATAAAATTGGGCACTATGTTTTGACTTTTTTGCTCCATAAATTAATATTTCCTTTTTATAATATATGTTTTGTGGTCATGCTATTCGAATTTCGTTTCACGGTATTTGTTTGTTTCATGAACTAGTACTATTTTTGTTTCATTTCATCAAATCATTTGTTCCATAGAAATTCATCAACTTTTTTTTAATGTATCATGACACAAATCTCATGAAATATTTTAATGTGTCATGTAAGGAATTGTTTTATTATGACGTTAAATTTTCAGTATAAATGTTTCATTCGCTCAATATTGTTTCATGGGGACTGTTTCATTAATCAAACTTTGTCCACTGACAAAAATTCGTGTATTCATCGAATAATTTTTGTATCATCAGCTTCATCGTCTTCTTTTCTATTATTGTTTCATGACACAAAACTCATGAAACATTTTAATGTGTCATGCAAGAATTGTTTCATTATGACGTTAAATTTTCAACATAAATGTTTCATATTATAGTAATTTCATTGTTTTATAACTATTTCATAAATTTTTAAGTAAGTGATACAAATTCTTATAATCATATTAGAATTTAATTTGAACGAGTTATTAGCACCAAAATACCAAAATATGTTAACCCTACAAAACAACAATGTTGAAACTACCTAATTATCACCACAAATAATATTATCACTCACAAGACAGAAATTGAAATTGAGGAAGAACCCAAAAATGGCCATCACGGGCAAAAACCAATTTTCCGATCATTTTGACCAATCCAGTCGCTACTTTCGGGGGAGTCTAAATTAGCAAACAGATCTACTATGAAATCAACTTGTCGTCGCCGAAATCAGAGGGGTAAGACGGTGATGGTTGCAGGCGGCGGTTAAGAGGAGGATATCGATTAGGGTTTTGAGGTCGGAGAGGTGGTGCGTCGGACGTGGCTTGACAAAGGCTCGATGGCCTCGATGAGGTGGCTCGTTGAAGTAGAGGGGAGAAGGAGTCGGCCTCAGATTATCGAAGAAGAAGCCGAGGAGGCGACTGCCACGGATGTGCGGCGATAGAGAGACTCGACTGTGGCCGCGAAATGGGAAGGAGGTTGTTGCCGTGAATATAGCTTCATTTATATATACACTGGAGAAAAGGATGAGGAGGCAATGGCTACGGATGTGCGGCAGTGGAGGAACTCGACTATGGCTGCTATATATATATATATATATATATATATATATATATATATATGTTAGGGTTCCTAGCGAGTCTAGCGCAGCGAAATGGGAAGGAGGTTGTTGTCGTGAATATAGCTTCATTTATATATACACTGGAGAAAAGGATGAGGAGGCGATGGCTACGGATGTGCGGCAGCGGAGGAACTCGACTATGGCTGTCGTGAATATAGCTTCATTTATATATACACTGGAGAAAAGGATGAGGAGGCGATGGCTACGGATGTGCGGCAGCGGAGGAACTCGACTATGGCTGCTATATATATATATATATATATATATATATATATATATATATATATATATATATATATATATGTTAGGGTTCCTAGCGAGTCTAGCGCAGCGGAAAACAAGAACCGACCCGAACCCCTTACACCGGATCCTTGCCAACATCTAGATGAATCATAATCAAGAGTAAAGATCGGATTCTTACCTCTCGTAGTCTAGCGAAAACTCACGAATCCGATATCAAAACGACTCATTGGAATCGTTCTCTACGATTACACACACACCGAGCTCGACCTTGTGAAGCTTGAATCCTCACCGGAACTACTAGACTCTGGTAGCACTCATGTAGTTACTACGTTTTTAGTGATTGACTTATTTTTAAGAAACTAGAAAAGATGTCATAGAGAATGTCGAAACATCGCATGCGACATCTCGGATGACATTATCGGCGACATCTCGGCTGATATCCTGTTCGACGCAAAACAGGAAAGTCTCTGTCCTTCATAAGGCACGACTACAATTAGGACTTGTGAAAGTTCCAGCTCGTCTCTGATTCTGGAAAGAAGAAAGACGGTGATAAAAAGGAAACCCATTAGGGTTAGTACTCATACTTGATTGCTATAAAAGTTTAGGCTACTCCCTTAGCAATTGTGTGGTCTTTTATTGTTTCCTATCAATAACTTACATAGCTCTTAGACGTGAAGGTTTGCGGGTTGAGAGGCTGTAAATTGTGCTAAGGATATTGTGTATCACCTTAAATATTGAGAGTTAGGTGATTGAGGGTTTAATGATCGCGTGAGTGAAGACTGCACGCAACCAAACGTTCAAACGACAACTTGAACTTGTTAGGATCATGCCCTAGTCCAATGTAATTCCTCAATCTATATTGTAATGAACATCATCTTTCAATATAATAAAAGGCATTATATTACTAATGTGTTGTAGTAGTATATCGAGTGTAATTTGATCTACATCATTATGTGTATAAACCAGCGTGATTCGGTTCAAAATTTTATTTTTCAGATTTGGTTCGGTTTCGATAAACCAGCGTGAACCGGTTTAAAATTCAATTAATTAATTAAACCGACCGGTTTCGATAAACCGGAATTTTTCCACACTTAAGAAAGATAAAATTTGAAAAAATTTGTTGTTTGATAAGCATGCTCATTGATCACATGATCTTTGATAACATGATGTTTTCCACATGATGATAGCATTTGTGCCCTAGTCCAATTTCTATTAGCCTGTAAACATCTATGTACATTATCATCGTTTGTAATATATATATATATATATATATATATATATATATATATATATATATATATATATATATATATATATATATATATATATATATATAACGGTTTTGTATTACTTATGTGTTGAAGTAATATGTTAAGCATGATCTGATTTATGACCACTAAAGTAGTAGAACCATAAATCTGTACGGATCACACTTAACGAGTCCCTGGTCAAAATATGCTTCCTTAGAAGCGACCAGTATGAGGATGGTTCTTAATGACGTAGTTCTACTTGTCATATGGATGAGGGATTCCGGGATCATATCATAGATATCATGAGGTGATTGATATCGGACGACCCGCTTTGAATAGTGTTTTCATAGATTAAGCCATGAACATATTCAAATGCGATAGCTTGTCACGACATCCTTAGACCGAGGAGTCTTTGTGATCACTATGCAATGAACGTGCGACTTTAACTTGCGCCGAACGCTTTCTGTGACAGGATTGCAATAACGAGCATGATTGGGTGGCGGAACGGGTTGCATGAGTGACACGAAAGACGGCTAAGGGATTTATCCCTAATACTACGGTATGGGAAAGATATCAGTTAAAAGGGCCTCTTGATGGAGACTGACTGAGAGTAAGAGCATGGCCATGCTGGTGATACGGGTTATCAGTTCTCAGCCATCTCACATATCAAGTAACAATGATTGATTAAACAAGGGTGACGACTCTATGCCTTGTGATCAATCGGGATATCTAGAGATAATAGGATAGTGACTTGTACGCACAAGGTTAAGTCGAATCATCGATCGTCATGCACCTTGGGTAATCATAACGTCTTACTAGAGACCACTTATGATGGATCGGGCAAGAGCGATCTTTTGCGCCGATCTGGCAACGGTGGCATGAGCCTAGAGGGTCACACACATTCAAGACGGATAACTTGAGATAAGGAAACCTTGACGTTTCTTGAGGAGCAATACATGGACAAAACTGGGGGTTTTGTGCCATGGGTTCGGTTTGAGAGAATAATTAGCGAATCGAGAAAACTGAGTTTTTTCGTCGATGTCGCGTCGGACTTTGTTTGATAAATAACGACAAAAAGGGTCGAGCGACTTTTGGACACGGCATGAGACCACACGGGCGAGCCCATTGGGCTCGGCCCATGAGGCCTCATGGCCGGCCCAAACAAAGGCCCAATAAGGGCCCAATTAGCCCTCTTGGCCGGCCCACATGGTGGGTCCATGTGTGGGGGCCACACAACACCATGCTTAGTTGGTGATTGTGGATTAAAAGGTGAGTGATTTAAGGGGTATGGGTTAAAGCACCTTTAAGCCCATACCAATCACTTTTGACCCATGCTTGTGAGTTGGATGATGAATATAAATACAAAACATTAATTCATTTATCAAATAATCACACAACTCACAAAATTACCCTCTCTCTCTCTTGTGGCCGGCCACACCATCTCTCTCCTCTATCTTGTTCTCTTGTTCTTCATTTAATTGTTGTAGCAGGCAATTAAGTGAAGGATCTTCAAGATCATCCCCTTGGTGTGGACTTGCTTTAGAGAAGAAGATCTGAAAGTTCTTCTTTATCGATTCAACAAAGACTTAAAGGTAAACATCTTGTGGAATAGATTTTGCTTTGGGATTTAATGGTTTATGTTCTTGGACAAGGTTTGGAGTAGATTTTTAAAACGCTTCCGCTATCTCGATGATCTAGAACGCTCCAAAACCCTACACATGATGTATAGCTAAGCCCTGTAGACTTGTATTTTAATTTCGATTTTGCAACTTGCGTGTTGCTAAGTTTTGGGTTGTAGTAAATATGGCATGCGTGTCTCAATTTGTAATTTATTTATTTTATTTAAATTTGTAATCGCGAATACCGACGCAAGATACAAGTCAAGAGGAAGACTTGAAGTTTGGAGGAGGCTCGAAGCTAGTGGGAGTCCACAAGAATGGAGCAAGTATGGACCTTGAAGACCAAGTCTTTAGGATCAGTTTTGCTAGATTCTTAGGAACTTAAGATGAGCTTAGTTATGCATAATTTACCGTTACATTTATATGTATGAATGTATGATAGTTTTAATATACAAGTTTATGTATGATTAGCTATCACCCACATGCAAAGATTAAAAACTGGTATTTAATCAGACTTGCATGTAACCTGCTAAGGGATCATCTTTGCATGGATTTGCAATTGATGATTCCAGATTAAGATTGTATCAATATACAATCAGACAGTAATAATTCACTTAAACGCAAATAATTACAAGTCAAGCGTGATACCATCCAAGTTTGGGCACTCAAAAGGGCTTTGACCCTATGGATGTCGGTACGCCTCCGCGTAACATTAATAGAGGAGAAGTCTGGATGAGATGGGCAGTTCTATGTGGGTGCGTGCACCTCCGCGTAGTAGCCACATTAGTTCTATCCATAGTTCAAGCTTGGTAGATTTGTCTACGATTGTCAGCTAGGGCTGACCTAGGGTATCAGTATAGGGTTTGCCACGTATTTACAATACAAACCCTAGCCAGGAACTACATGGTCTTGTAGATGGATGTATTCCTACCTTGATGCTCTCAATTGGAGCAGTGAGCCTCCGTTCACTTCAATTGAGAGTATGATAGGATCCTGGTTTAGATTCTAATGTTAGAATAAAAAAGTGTTTTAGAACTAAATCTCCAACTTCAATTTTAATTAATACTGATTAAAATTTTGTTTACTGTGTAGATATAAATGACAAACACGAATCATTCTGGTAACAGCGCGCTTAGGTCGCTAATCGAGCAGGATAAGCTTAACGGCGTAAACTTCCTTGATTCGGACCGGAACTTGAGACTCGTTCTCAAGCATGAACGTAAGGATTATATCTTTACCCAGGAACCACCTACTGAGCCAGCACTGAACGCCGTAAGGGCGCTAAGGGATACCTACCAGAAATTTCTTAGCGAGCGGATCGACGTGTAGTGCATCATGATGGGCAGTTCTTGGACATTTCCGATGATCCCAAGGCCTTAATGGCAGAGATCGAGAAAATGTTCAAAGAGAAAGCGTGTGTCGAAAGATACGACACTTTCAGTGCACTGATGTCTTGCAAGCTGAAGGCTGGAGCTCCTGTCAGTCCCCATGCCCTTATGATGAAACGTCTTTTGGAACAGTTGACCATACTCGATCATCATGTGGATAAGGAAATATCTGCAAACTTTGTGCTGCATTCACAGACATATCATGATTTCGTTGGAAATTACAATATGCATGACATGGATAAGACTGTGAAAGAGCTTCATGGTATGCTCGCGACTGCTGAAAAGAATCTCAAGGGCAAGTCCAAGGAGGTTCTTATGGTCAATAAGCAAGTGAGCTTCAAGAAAGCCAACCTGGGCAAGGATAAGGCCCCTATGCACCTAGCGGGGAAAATTCGACAACCTAAGGGTCCAGCAGCTCCAAAGGCTGTTGAGAATCCTAAGAAGGATGTCGTCTGCTTCTATTGCCAAGGACATGGGCACTGGAAGAAGGATTGTAAGAAACACAAGCAGTTTCTCAGGAAGAGTGGAGCTTCCACATCTTCAGGATCAAGTATTTTTGTTATTGAGCTCAACCTCAGTTTATCTACTTCAGATTCTTGGGTACTTGATACCGGTGCAGAATCTCACATTTATGTTATTGTGCAGGCTCTGGGAAGTAGAAGAGAAGTGGGCAGGGGCGAGGCGGACCTATGAGTTGGTGATGACAATCAAGTCTTAACAACTCCAGTAGGAAACATTAGTCTCAGTTTGCCCAGTGGGCTGTTTTTTTTATTAAACAATGTTCAATGTGTACTTGGGTTTCACAGGAATATTATTTTTGTATCCTTGCTTGACAAGGAATGATATTGTTTTTCTATTGATAATGGAATTTTCAATATTTTTAAGAATAATATATTTTATTGCAATACATCATTGGTTGGTGGTTTATATATTCTTAATATTCAAAACACTGATACTAGCTCAATTTATAATATAAGTAACAAAAGGGTTAAATCCGATGATTTAAACTAGACTATGATATGACATTGCCGTTTAGGCCATATAGGCCAAAACGCATCTCAACACTTCACAAGTGTGGACTTCTAAGTCCGTTTGAATTCACTTCAATTGAGAGATGCGAGTCATGCCTTATGGGCAAAATGACAAAGGCACCTTTTTGCCAGTTTAGGTGAAAGGGCTAGTGACTTATTAGGTCTTATACATTCCGATGTGTGTGGACCTATGAGCACTCAGGCTAGAAGGGGTTTTCACTACTTCGTTACATTTACTGATGACTTTAGTAGATACGGGTATGTCTATCTTATGAGACATAAATCGGAGACCTTTGACAAGTTTAAAGAGTTTCAGAACGAACCACAAAACCAGCTTGGTAAAAGTATAAAAGCGCTTCGATCTGACCGAGGCAGTGAGCACTTAGACCATGAGTTTCACAGTCATTTAAAGGAGTGTGGGATCCTCTCTGAATTGACTCCACCTGGAACACCTCAAATGAATGGTGTATCCGAACGGAGAAATCGGACCTTGCTTGACATGGTTCGATCAATGATGAGTCAGGCTGACCTCCCTATCTCCTTCTGGGGCTATGCCTTAGAGACGACCACATTCATTTTGAATCGGGCTCCTTCAAAGGCAGTGGAAAGCACTCCATACAAAGTATGAAATGGGAATAAACCCTTATTAGCTTTCCTTAAGATTTGGGGATTTGAAGCTTACGTCAAGCGTCTGCTAGGCGATAAGCTCGAACCCAAATTAGATAAGTGTGTCTTTGTGGGGTACCCCAAGGAAACAAGGGGGTACTATTTCTACAAATCCAGCAAGAACAAAGTTTTTGTTGCTCGAGAAGGGGTATTTTTAGAAAAGGAGTTTATTTCCAAAAGTGCTAGTTGAAAGGGATTCCCATGGGTTACAAACAATAATTTTATGCAGCGGTACGAAATTGAATCATGGGAATCGAATAAAACACTTGGTTTTAATGAGAAATTCAGCATGCAATCAAAATTTTCAAAATTGAAAATTTACCTTTTAATCGATTAAAACACAAGAGGAGTGTTTCTCTATCAAGTCCACACAAGCACAATAATCTTGATCGATTTTCTCTCACTCTCTTGCTAATGAGAATTGAGAAGAAGAAGACAAAGTTGGATGTTGAAGAATGGAGAGGGAGGGTCGGCAATGTGAGGGGAATGGGTGAGTGATTGCCGAAAAAATCAAGCCAAAAGGGGTAAGAAAATATTGTGTAATTTTCACAAAAATCTGATGTTTAATTTTAAATAAATAATTACACAACTTACCCGTTTAAACTCATAAGTTTGACCTAGATCGTAGCTATCCAGTCATGAGATACTCACAAATCGTAGCTTGTCATTATATCCTAAGACTAAAGAGTCTTTGTGTGCACTGTGTAACGAATACCTAAGTTTGACCTAGTCTAACGTTACATGTAAAAGGGTAGCTATAACAACTTTGATTGGCTTGGATATTATTTGCATTTGTGAACTTGAAAGGCGCCTGAGGGATTTATCACTCATACTCCGGTATGAGAAAGATATCCGTTTAGGCCACTTGATGAGTATGACTGAAGGAATAGCACGGCCGTGTCGGTGATACCTTAGTATCAGTTTTCAGTCATCTCAGATATCAAGAAACAGTGATTGATAAATTAGGGTGACGATTCTATGTCTATTCATCAATCTGGATATTGGTTTGATAAGAGGAGAGTTACATGTACAATAACATGTTAAGTCGAATAATCGATAATCACGAACGTTGGGTAATCATTATGTCTTGCTAGAGACCACTTATGATGAAAAGGGTAAAATAGTAATTTTACCAGTCTGCCAACGGGTCGTGAGCCTAGAGGGTCACACGCTTTAAGTACAATATGTGAAAAATAAGCTTGGATAAAAATTGGGAGAATCCGATTTTCAGTTTAGTCAAATTGAAAACGATTCGGTTGATTTCTGGCCTAGGTTTTTAACCAGACGGTTGAAGGAATCGAGTTGGGGAATTTGAACCGGTTTAGCTAAACCATAATTAGAACTCAATTATATGGGTTTTAATTTGGATATAGTTAATCGGGCTTGAAGCCCATTTAGGGTTTTTAATTCATGAATGGGGCAAGAGTGCAATTATGAGTTTAAAGGGGTAAGATGTGTAATTATTTATTTGAATTTTAAAATCAGATTTTTTGATATAATTACACAATAATTACACAATATCTTACTTCCCTTTTTAGCTCATATTTTCGGCAATCCTCCCCCTAATCCCCTCTCTCATTGCCGACCTTATCATTCCCTCCTCCATAGCTTTTTTATGTTCAATTCTTCTTACATCCATTAGCAAGCCGACCGTGGTTGTTGTGCTTGTGTGGACTCGATAGAGAATCCCTTTCAATTGGACAGGTTTAGCTAAACCATAATTAGAACTCAATTAAATGAGTTTTAATTTTGGATTTAACTAAACGAGCTTAAAGCCCATTTAGGGTTTTAATTCATGAATGAGACAAGAGTGTGATTATGAGATTAAATGGGTAAATTGTGTAATTATCAATTTGAATTTAAAAATCAGATTTTTTGATAATTACACAATATTCTTTTACCAAATTTAACTCAAATTTTCGGCAATCACTCCTCAATTCTCCCTCACATTGTCGACCCTCCCTCCTCCATTCCACCATTGCCATTTTGTCTTCTTCTCCTCAATTTATTAGTAAGAGATAGAAAGAAAACCAACAAAGGTTATTGTGCTTGTGTGGACTTGATAGAGAAACACTACTCTTGTGTTTTCAATCGATTAAAGGTAAAATTTTCAGTTTTGAAAAGATTGAATGCATGCTGAATTTCTCAATAAGATTATTAGTTCTTCATCGATTCCTATGGTTAAATTCATACCGCTGCATGAAATTATTGTTTGGAACCTATGGGAATCCCTTTCATAACTGACAGAGCAAGGCGATTGCTCGAATAGTGGAATCAAGAAGGCGTCCTGGATTCAGGGGGAGACCCTGAGATAGGATTGCGCTTGTAATAGTAGCATAAAGTATAGATCTTTTGATGATCATATGTACTTGTATGTTTTGACGTATTACCACATACTGAAACCTTTCCACTAGGCTGAGAGCCCCCAGACGTAGGTGATGTTGCACCGAACTGGGTAAACAACTTGATGTGTCGCTGTTCTTTACATTTGATATTTACTGTCCTTCTTTATCTACGCAAGTTGTCATACACTGTGTTATAGGATTATCCATAACATTGTGTGTGGCATCTTGCTTAACTATCTGATCAAAATTTCAATTGGTATCAGAGGGGGCACCTACAACTTTAGGTGAGTTCCTAATCGAAAAATTCTGATCATCAAGATGGACAATACCAGAGAAGGAGGATTTATTAACCGACCACCGGTTCTAGATGGAAGTAACTACGACTATTGGAAGGCCCGCATGTGTGCCTTCATGAAGTCTCTTGACAATAAAACATGGAAGGCTGTGGTCAATGGCTGGAATGCCCCACAACTCAGTGATAGTGATGGTAACCCCATCGGCCCAAAACCAGAAAAAGACTGGACTGATAACGAAGACGAAGAATCACTGGGAAACTCTCGAGCCCTGAATGTTATCTTTAATGGTGTTGAAAAGAACGTATTCAGACTAATCAACACATGCACGACTACCAAATCCGCATGAGATATCCTGACCATTGCATATGAAGGAACAACCAAGGTTCGAGAACAAAAGCTGCAATACTTGACAACAAACTTCGAAGCTCTTGTCATGAAAGAGGATGAATCAATCGCCGAATTCAACGTTCGAATTCGAGATCTAGCCAATGAATCCTATTCTTTGGGCGAACCAATGTTTGATGAAAAAACTGGTTAGAAAAACCCTGCGTGCTCTTAGCCCTAGGTTTAAAATGAAGATCATCGCAATTGAGGAAGTTCATGACCTCAAGATCCTATTAATAGATGAATTCATGGGATCTCTAATGACCTATGAACTATCTCTACCCAATGTCGACAAAAAGAATAAAAGAGTTGCTTTCAGAAGTTCAACATGTTGGGTTCCGGGGCATCCTAATTACGTTCATGGAAGCGGAAGCAACCTATAAACCGCCCCTAACCTGCGCAAGATCGACTACCAAGTTAGATCTTTAGGAAATCGAGTTTCGGGTTTTATCAGAATCTGCCCGGCAGAAAACCGAGACTTTGAAGCTCTATATCTCAAGCTACAGATCTCCAATTGCTTCGGTTTGTTTTGGAAATTAAACCTCAGCCAATTCCCTACATCTTTTGTGTTTTGCTCCGAACCCAGTTCGGACGAAAAGACCTCCGTCTGGAGCAAAACATTTTTCCCGTCTCGCTGGACAGACTCTGCGGACCAGTCTGCTTCTCGGCCTTGTATCTCCCAAACCAGCTCTCTTTTGGAAAATCAGTATTTCACAAAAGTTGTAGCCCTTAGACTTATCTTTCCAACGCCGTCAGTTTCAGGTCAATCGGAGCTCGGACGAAGAGGCTATGGTTCACGCATTGTCAGTCGCCGGAACTGGACAATCTGGACAGTTTCTCCATTTTGCATTTAGTCTTTGTTGAATCGATAAAGAAGAACTTTCAGATCTTCTTCTCTAGAGCTAGTCCACACCAAGGGGATGATCTTGAAGATCCTTCACTTAATTGCCTACTAGAACAATTAAATGAAGAACAAGAGAGCAAAAAGAGGAGAGAGAGTTGTGAGAGTTGTAGGATTGATGAGAGTGTGTTGTGTCTTGAATCCCATTTGATATTTTTCTACTTCATCAATCTCATGAGCATGGGTCAAAAGGTGATTGGTATGGGCTTAAAGGTGCTTTAACCCATACCCCTTAAATCACTCACCTCTTAATCCACAATCACCAACCAAGCATGGTGTTGTGTGGCCCCCACACATGGACCCACCATGTGGGCCGGCCAAGAAGGCTTATTGGGCCCTTAATGGGCCCTTGTTTGGGCCGGCCATGAGACCTCGTGGGCCAAGCCCAATGGGCTCGCCCGTGTGGTCTCGTGCCGTGTCCAAAAGTCGCCCGACCCTTTTTGTCGTTACTTATCAAACAAAGTCCGACGCGACATCGACGAAAAAACTCAGTTTTCTCGATTCGCTAATTATTCTCTCAAACCGAACCCATGGCACAAAACCTCCAGTTTTGTCCATGTATTGCTCCTCAAGAAACGTTAAGGTTTCTTTGTCTCAAGTTATCCGTCTTGAATGTGTGTGACCCTCTAGGCTCATGCCACCGTTGGCAGATCGGCGCAAAAGATTGCTCTTGCCCGATCCATCATAAGTGGTCTCTAGTAAGACGTTATGATTACCCAAGGTGCATGATGATCGATGATTCGACTTAACCTTGTGCGTACAAGTCACTATCCTATTATCTCTAGATATCCCGATTGATCACAAGGCATAGAGTCGTCACCCTTGTTTAATCAATCATTGTTACTTGATATGCGAGATGGCTAAGAACTGATAACCCGTATCATCGGCATGGCCATGTTCTTACTCTCAGTCAGTCTCCATCAAGAGGCCCTTTTAACGGATATCTTTCCCATACCGTAGTATGAGGGATAAATCCCTTAGCCGTCTTTCGTGTCACTCATGCAACCCGTTCCGCCACCCAATCATGCCCTTTATAGCAATCCTGTCACAGAAAGCGTTAGGCGCAAGTTAAAGCCGCACGTTTATTGCATAGTGATCACAAAGACTCATTGGTCTAAGGATGTCGTGACAAGCTATCGCATTTGAATATGTTCATGGCTTAATCTATGAAAACACTATACAAAGCGGGTCGTCCGATATCAATCACCTCATGATATCTATGATATGATTCCAGGATCCCTCATCCCTATGACAAGTAGAACTACGTCATTAAGAACTATCCTCATACTGGTCGCTTCTAAGGAAGCATATTTTGACCAGGGACTCGTTAAGTGTGATCCGTACAGATTTATGGTTCTACTACTTTAGTGGTCATAAATCAGATCATGCTTAACATATTACTTCAACACATAAGTAATACAAAGCCGTTTTATATATATGTTACAAACGATGATAATGTACATAGACGTTTACAGGCTAATAGCAATTGGACTAGGGCAGAAATGTTATCACAACACACAAGCAACAAGAATCTGAGGATTCTGACTCTGACGAAGACATCAACTCTACAGTTGCACTTCTCACAGAGAATTACAACAAAGTCATGAGAAGATTTAGTCGAATGGGCGGAAAGAATGGTACAACAGATGCCAAAAACAAAGCTCCACAGAAAGCTCAGACAGAAGAAAATTTTGACAAACCTAAGAGAAGCGGAGAAGAAAACAGTAAGAACAAAGGTCTTCAGTGTCATGAATGTGAGGGATTCGGTCATCTTCGCAGAGAATGCCCAAACTTCCTCCAAAGACAAAAACGAGGATATAATGCTACCTTGTCAGATGAGGATAACGAGAATAGTGGTTCTGAGGAGGTAAGCAATTTTGTTGCATTTACTGATGCCACTTCTTTGTGTAGCATTGATAACTCTGTTGATATCAATGATGATTTTCTTCATCTAACTCCGAAAGAGAATTGGACTAAAGAGCAATTGGTCGAGGCATACAGGAGCTTGTATACCAGATGGGTGAAGGAAACACTAGTCCTTGATCAACAAGCAGAACGGATCATCACTCTTACCAACGACAAATCTAGATTCCTAGAGACAATTGTTGAGCTAAAACGAGAAATTACCAGATTCAACGGAGAAATTGGTCTTATAATGAAATTAGTGAAGATGATGAATCCCAGCAGAGGAAGCCTTGACCAGATCCTATCAGTAGGAAAGCATTCCAAAGATATGACGGGACTAGGGTACACACAAAATACCTCCTCATCAGCACTCACAAAGTTTGTCCCACAACAAGCCATGACTGACAAGAAACTACAAGATGACACGACACATCCTACAAAAAAACCTACAACAAATTTCGTGACATCTCCGACAACATGTCCGTGTCTATCAACTATCAAAAGACATCCTCCACGAAGGCATCAATCTTCCAGAACTCCAGCTTATCAATATTGGTGGATATGTCATTACCGTGGTCAAAGGGGACACATCAGGCCATTTTGCTTTGAACTCTATAAGAAGAAGCAAGCTCAGTTATCACAAAATCAAAGGAAATATCAAGGTCATCTCTCAGCTTCTCAGAAAACATCCCGCCTTGAATGGAGACCAAAGAATCTAGTCTATTGAGCTAATGTTGCATACACCTCCTTAAGCGCTTCAACCAACAAGGACTGGTATCTTGATAGTGGATGTTCTCAACACATGACAGGTACTCCTGAGTTTCTATCCAATCTCAAATTATATACAAACTGCTATGTTACTTTTGGAGATAGGATTCGAGATCGAAACATTGGAAAATGACTACTCAAGCTATAGGAGCTTCTTGCCTAACTGAAGCATTACTTGTAGAAGGACTCAAGGCAAATTTAATTAGCATCAGCTAGATTTGTGACTTGGGCTCAGAAGTAAAATTCAAAAAAGAAGCTTGTATAGTAAAGAATATCGATGAGTCACCATCTTACAAGGAGTCCGCTTAATTGATAATTGTTACATCTGGTAGCCCGATTCACATATCAAACAGGCGAAGTGTCTTGTCTCCAAAGCAGAGAAAACCAAACTATGGCATAGAAAACTTGGACATCTAAACTTAAGAAGCATGCAGAAGGCGATCTCTGAGCAGGCCATTATTGGAATTCCAAACCTGAAAATCATGGAAGGAAAGATCTGCGGAGAATGCCAGATTGGAAAGCAAACAAAGATGTCACACAAGAAGCTACAAAATATCGCCACTTCACGAGTACTTGAACTAATACACGTTGACCTCATGAGACCAATGCAAGTTGAAAGCCTTGGAGGGAAACACTACGTATTTGTGTGTGTGGACGATTATTCAAGATACACATGAGTTGATTTCCCTCGTGACAAATCGGACACCTTTTCAATATTCAAGACTCTGTGCATCCAGGTCCAACGAGAAAAGGGGGAAACAATTGGAAAAATAGTTCGTCTCCGCAGTGATCATGGTCGAGAGTTCGAAAACAGTAAGTTTGCAGAATTCTGCAACTCAAAAGGAATAACCCATGAGTTCTCAGCACCAATCACCCCCCAATAGAATGGCATTGTTGAGCGCAAAAACAGGACTCTACAGGAAATGGCCAGAGTTATGATGCTAGCCAAAGACGTACCAACTCACTTCTAGGCAGAAGCACTTAACATTGATTGCCATATCCACAATCGAGTCACTCTCCGACCAGGTATGACAGTAACTCATTATGAAATATGGAGGGGGAGAAAGCCTAATGTTAAATACTTCCATATCTTTGGATTCACCTGTTATATTCTAGATGATAGAGAACCACGTCGGAAACTTGATCCAAAAAGTGATGAAGGCATCTTCCTTGGCTACTCAAGGAATAGTCGTGCATACCGGGTCTTCAACATTGGTAGTCTTCTCTACCTTACTGCCAGTCGACCTGATATTGCTTACTCTGTGGGAGTATGTGCACGATATCAAGCTAATCCTAAGGTTAGTCATCTATCCCAAGCTAAAAGAATTATAAGATATATCTCTAGGACTACAGACTTGGGTTTATTGTACTCATTCGACACATCCTCTACCCTTGTGGGGTATTGTAATGCGGATTGGGCTGGAAGCTCAGCAGATAGGAAAAGCACATGTGGAGGATGCTTCTTCCTTGGCAATAACCTCATATCATGGTTTAGTAAAAAGCAAAATTGTGTTGCCTTGTCCACCGATGAATCAGAGTATATCCCTGCTGGGAGTAGCTGCACTCAATTACTATGGATGAAGCAAATGTTAGTCGAATATAATGTCAGACAAGAAGCCATGACTTTGTATTGTGATAATGTCAGTGCAATCAACATCTCCAAAAATCCGGTTCGACACAGCAAAACCAAATATATTGAAATTAGGCACCATTTCATCCGTGAGCTGGTAGAAGACAAGAAGATCGTCTTAGAACATGTCAATACAGAGAAGCAATTAGCTGATATTTTCACTAAGCCATTAGATGCAGTCCGATTCGAGTCCCTCAGATCATCACTTGGACTCAGCACATAGCAACTGAGAGAAGTTGCTAAACGGTTAAGAGGAGTTAGCTGGTGCCTCTTCATGAACTTGTCCAAAATCCCAACTCATGCCATTGGGCCAAGCATACCAAAAGCCCAATCAAATACAAAAAGAGGAAAGGTCACAAGATATACCTACAGAATTTTTTTTCAAAAACCTATTATGCCTCAGTTTGTTATTTCGCTCCCATCTCTCAAAAACTCTCAACCCTTGTGCAAAGCACTGTTACTCTCGGCGAAAATGATGAAAACCAGGAGCAATCTTGCGCCGAAAAAAGCCACTGACGAACGGAAAAAAAAATCCAAGAAGTCCGAGGAGAAAAGCCCCAAAACCAACAAACATAGCACCAACAAATATGGAGTACGAATCAAAGGGCTGAAGGCAAAGAAGGACGCCGAGGGTTCATCTAGAGAAATCCCACTAGTGGAGGCTCCAACCCCTATCTTCTCCCGAGTTCCAAAGAAAACTCGTATCGGAAGCTCTGTATTCACAATGACAGATCTGACAGGCCCGGAACGAGGGGTTGACATTGGCCAAGGAAGCCTCCATGCAAATCATCCCTGGGCCAGTTTCTGCAATCTTTCCCACACCGGGTATTGATTCCTCTGTCGTTTCAAATACTGATACCTCTAGGAACAATGACCTGTTAGAGTTGCTACTAGAAAATTAGGACCCTCCTCGTGAAGGAGTGGTTGAGGATCTGATAAACACTGAAGGGGAAAAGGATGATTTGACTCCGGTCAGTCATGGGCTAGAGAGGATCGCAGAAGGAGATGGTGGAGAAGAAGCTGCGAAAGATGATGTTCCTGTACCCACAGAAGAAAATGTGGTCGAAGAAGAAGAAGTTGCTGATTCTGAAGAAGCTGGTGAAGAGACAAATAACAAGAGTGATTTTGATAAAGAGGATACCGGAGACAAAGATGCTGGTCTAAAAGATGTTGAGAAGGAGAACGACCCTGCAGATGATGCAGGAACTGGCAAGGATACCGCTACTATAGATGGTGTAGCAGACGCTGCCACAGAGTTTGTTCCTGAAGACGCCGCTGAAAAAGTCATGGAAGAAGCGCTTCTGGTTGTCAGAGGAGATACCACAGAGGATGCCACTGAAACAGCACACACAATACTCTCGTCCCTGAAGAAGAAAGTGTTAGAAGAACATGAAAGTCTTGCAGTAATGGTAGAAAAACTAAAGGAAAACAAGAAGAGGAAGGAAATGAAAGATGCTCGAGGCCCCAGTAAGAAGAAAAAGCTGTCCGCAAAGGACAAAGGAAAGAAGATTGTCTCCAAAAGGAGACTTGTTGATGAGGAAAGCAACGATGATGCAGAAGTTGTAACTATAAAAGAAGCAAAGAAGGTAGTGAGCCATAAGCAGGCCAAGAACACTCAAAGTGTTCCATATGATAATGTGTCATTCCATTCGGCTCCTAGTGCAACTCGGTGGGAGTTTGTGTTCCAAAGGACGACCTATCCTGAGAAAACTCAGTCCTCGGAGATCCTTGGACTAGAAGCCATCATCAAGCTTCTGCAAAAGGCCGAACTCGTGAAGACTGTCACCGACCTAGGTAATCACTATCCTTTGTTGGTTAAAGAGTTTATTGCAAATTTGCCTGCTGGGTTTGGTTCTCTGGATGATCCGGATTGTGAGAAGGTTTATGTCAGAGGCTTACGCTTCAACATCTCCTCCGACATTATAAATAACTTCCTGGGGAGGAAGTGTGTCCGCTCTGTACCACCACCTGATCTAAACAAATTTCTCAACGAGATAACTGGTGATAAGAGCAGAGTGTGGCCTACTAAGGGAACCGTGGCGGCCTCAGATTTTACTTCAAAATACTCCATACTGTTCCGTATCAGAGTAGCAAATTGGGCACCTTCCACACATGCATTCTCCATCAAACCAGAGCTGGCAGTTCTCATCTTCCAACTCCACACTTGATTTTGGCCTTTTTGTTATTGTCCATCCTGTTATATATGCTAGATCACAAGCTGTGAAAATACCATTTGCTTTTCCCTTCCTTATATCCGAGCTACTAGTGTACCAACACCCTGGTGCGTTGAAATCAACCGATAAGGCAAGAAAGCCTGGAGGAATGATTGTGGTGAGCCACAAGTTGTTCGAGGGCAAGCATGCTCTTGATCTTGTCAGGAAAGAAGTCAAGCCAACTAAGGCGACAACCAGTGCTTCCCCTCCAACAAAGACTACCAGCAGAGATGCAATAATGCTCGAGAGAGAGATCGCTGTGCTTGACGAGGTTATCATCAATCTAAAGATGGCGCTGAAGCACTTGTCCCAACGTAGATCCCACTGTGCGAACCTGCTGAAGACGATGTCTCCCCAAGACTCCGACAATAATGGTTCCTCCTCCCTACCAGATTCTACTGAAGACACCACCAAAGATGCCTCTGCAACAGCTACCGAAGAAGATACTGCTAGTTCCAGCAGCATTCTGTCTGAATTTTAAGTACTTTATGGATTCTCTAAAAACTGAACAATTTTTTATGTGTAATCTGCTCTGAACATGTTTCACGCATATCCTCGACTGTTGATCGAGAATATGTGTGAGTTAAGTTTCTTTTGATTATTCCCTGTCCTATTGTTCGAATTTTTCTTTGAGAGTTGGCTCTTTTTGAGCCAGCAAGGGGGAGTAAGACGTAAGACGCACTGATGCACGAACAAAGACATGACGATACGTCACACGATGATGCGCGAACAAAGACTTGACGACTGCCGATCGCTGCAAGGAAAAGCTGACGAAGAATGATGATCTTAAAAATAGCTAAAGAGGGAGATTGTAGTTACGGCGATTTTAGTGATTGGCTTATTTTTAAGAAACTAGAAAAGATGTCATAGAGAATGTCGAAATATCGCATGCGACATCTTGGATGACATTATCAACGACATCTCGGCTGACATCCTGTTCGACGCAAAACAGGAAAGTCTCTGTCCTTCATAAAGTACGATTACAATTATGACTTGTGAAAGTTCTAGCGCGTCTCCGATTCTGAAAAGAAGAAAGACAGTGATAAAAAGAAAACCCATTAGGGTTAGTACTCATACTCGATTGCTATAAAAGCTTAGGCTACCCCCTTAGCAATCGTGTGGTCTTTTATTGTTTCGTAGAAATAATTTATAGAGCTCTTAGACGTGAAGGTTTGCGGGTTGAGAGGCTATAGATTGTGCTAAGGATATTGTGTATCACCTTAACTATTGAGAGTTAGGTGATTGAGGGTTTAATGATCGCGTGAGTGAAGACTGCATGCAACCAAACGTTCAAACGACAACTTGAACTGACAGAGCAAGGCAATTGCTCGAAGAGTGGAATCAAGATGGCGTCTTGGATTCAGGGGGAGACCCTGAGATAGGTTTGTGCTTGTAATAGTAGCATAAATTATAGATCTTGTGATGATCATAGGTACTTGTTGTTTTGACGTATTACCACATAGTGAAACCTTTCCACTAGGCTTAGAGCCCCCAAACGTAGGTGATGTTGCGCCGAACTGGGTAAACAACTTGATGTGTCGCTGTTCTTTATATTTGATATTTACCGTCCTTCTTTATCTACGCAAGTTGTCATACACTGTGTTATAACATTATCCATAACATTGTATGTGGTATCTTGCTTAACTATCTGGTCAAAATTTCAACTCAATCACTCGATTTCTCTAGCCCTTAATGCAAGAACTAGAGAATTTTCTTTAGTGGTGTAGCTAATATTGCTCAAGAGCCTTGGAAAGAGGCTCTCACCCAAACCCTCATTTTATAGGCTTTAGGGATGGCCTCTAGGTTTTCAGCATCCGGCATAGGTGTCGATCGGCACCCTTCCCGCGTGGAAGGGTTCGATCGATTTCCCTTTTTCGCTACCAGATCTGAGCGTCGATCGACACCTCTAAGGTGGCGATCGAAACCCCACTGCAATCATTCACACACAACTTACTTTGGACCTCTTGAGTCCCTTTCGAGTCGTTTCGGTCTTGCTCTTAGCGTGTGACCTTGTATACCCGTGACCCATTGACAAATCGGCGTGAGAATCCAACTCACCCGATCCATCACCAGTGGCGTCTAGTAAGCCGTACTGATTACCCAATTTCTACGAGTGTATCGATCGGTTCGATATCTCCTGTCTGGCATATGTATCACTAACCATTTGTTTGCTTTTAGGCGTATGAGATCGTATAAGGCATAGAATCGTCTTCCTCATTTATTCGATCTAGTTCCTCGAATTCTGAGTTGACTGATACGTATTGGTGCAGCCGCACACTTCATCAGTCACACTCATCAAGGAGCCCTGAACCATACCCTTCACCACGTCTCATCGTGGGGAAACAAATCCCTTCGGGCGCAATATGCGCTCCCACTACAGTCCGTCTAATAGCTTACGATGCCCGTTATGGCTACCCTGTTACAGACAGCGTTAGGACATGTCAAACTAATGGTGTGACGTGCATGTGAGGGAAACACTCCAAGGTATTAAGGCAATGATCACACGACGACGGAGTATTCATTGGTGACTAAATCTATGCGCCATACTCCACCGCGGGTCATCCAATATCATCATCCAAATGATATATGTGATATGACTTTGGTAGTCCCACCACCTTGATCAGCATGACTTGGTCTTAAGTCATCATCATACTAGTCACTTATAGATAAGTACTGGACTAGGGATACATCAAGCATAACTTCATTATATCTAGAGGTTCTGCTGTTCTTGTGTAAACACTAACGAGTTTAGATGAAGTTATCGCTTGACACTTTATCATAACACAATAATAATATAAATGCCATTCATTGCTTAACAGAAGATTATATAGAAAAAACTTGGACTAGGGCACAAGCTCTTACAATTTCTTACTTGCCCTAGCTCCAATCTAAATCCCAACGTAAACCCATTGACCTTACATGACCTTCATGTTTAGGCTGTGAGAGAGCCTTTGTCAACGGGTCGGCTGCATTTTCTTCTGTCGCAATCTTACAAATTTTCACTTCACCTTGTTCGATGTATTATCGAATCAAGTGAAAACGCCTCTGTACATGTCTGGATCTGGCATGCGCTCTGTGCTCCTTAGCATGTGCTATGGCGCCAGTGTTGTCGTAGTACAAGTTCACCGGATCGGACAAATTCTTCATTACGTCCAATCCTGCTATGAACTTCTAGATCCACACAACCTCTTTTGCCCTTCTCTAGCAGCTATGCACTCGACCTCTGTGGTAGAATCTTCAACGGTCGGTGCTTGAAGCTCTTCCAACTGAAAGCCTCACCGTTCCGTGTGAACACGTATCCAGACTGTCACCGTGAGTCGTCTGAGTCACTAAAAAATGGTGTCGAAGTATCCCGTCACCTCTAGCTCCTTATCTCTCCCCCCGCAGACCAAGAAGGCATCCTTTGTCCTCTTGAGCTACTTTAGGATCGTCTTCACTGATGTCCAGTGGTCCTCTCCGGGGTTAGACTGGAATCTGCTTACGCAGGACAGGGCATAAGAGGCATCAGGTCTCGTGCAGATCATGGCGTACATGATGGATCCTACTCCTGATGCTTAGGGGATTCCATTCATGCGCTTCAGCTCATCAGGTGTTGTGGGACACCGAGTCTTGCTGAGCTTCAGTCCATGTCTTATGGGAAGGAATCTCTTCTTGGATTCGTGCATCGAAAATCTTTTCAAGTTCTTGTTGATATATGTGCTTTGGCTTAGCCCAAGTATCCTCCTCGGGCGGTCTTAATAAATCTTGATCCCCAGGATATACGCGGCTTCGCGTAAGTCTTTCATCTCGAAACACTTCACCAACCAAGCTATGGTGGTTTGCATGGTGGGGATGTCGTTTTTGATAAGAAGTATGTCATCTACATACAACACTAAGAACACGACTGCACTCCCATTTTCCCTCTTGTACACGCAAGGCTCGTCTTCATTTTGCATGAAACCAAATTCTTTTATGACTTCATCAAATCGACGATTCCAACTCCAAGAAGCCTGCTTCAATCCATAAATGGACCTCTACAAATTACAAATCTTCCCGGCATTCTTTGGATCGACAAAACCCTAAGGTTGTTTCACATACACGTCCTATGTTAGCTTCCCATTGAGGAAAGTAGTCTTGACATCCATCTGCCATATCTCATAGTCGTGATATGCGGCTAATGTGAATATAATCTGGATTGATTTGACCATGGCTATTGGCGAGAAAGTTTCATCATGATCAACTACATGGATTTGCCTAAAACCTTTCGCAACTAGTCGGACCTTATAGGTCTGAGGAACTCCATCCATGTCATGTTTGATCTTAAAGATCCATTTGCAACCGCTGGTCTTAACACCAGGGGTTGGATCCACCAAGTTCCAAACTTGGTTGTCATGCATGGATTTCATTTCCTCCTTCATGGCGCTTAACCATTTCTCGGAATCAGAACTCCCCATGCTTCTTGATAGGACGTCAGATCATCAGAATCCATAATCTCCAAATCACCACCCTCAGTTACCACAAATCTGCATCTGAAGGGTGCCTAATGTGTCCTTTCAGAACGTTGTGGGTCTTCAAGAACTATGTTGGGCACTGCATGTGCCTCTTGTTCAAGCTCAGACTCTACTTCTACATTCTCTATGTGGGGATCCCCAAATTCTTCAGGATTCTCAGTACTCTTGTCATCTCGGATCTCTTCCAGGTGCACAGTCCTCCCACTGGCTGTTTTGGAGAGGAATTCTGTCTCCAAAAAGACACCTTTCCGAGCAACAAAAACTTTGTTCTCGTTGGGTTTGTAAAAGTAGTACCCAAAAGTCTCTTTTGGGTATCCTACGAAGATACATTTGTCAGATCTTGGTTCGAGCTTGTCTGCCATGAAGCGTTTGACGTAAGCCTCGCAACCCCAAATCTTGATGAACAACAACTTGGGACGTTTCCCACTCCACACTTCGTATGGCGTCGTCTCCACCGCCTTCGTAGGTGCCTGGTTCAGAATGAACGCAGCTGTCTCCAGAGCGTATCCCCAAAAGTGTAAGGACCGCTCCCGGACAATTTGGGTCAATTTGGGTCAATTTTGTGAAAAATGGATGAAAATTTAAAAGTTCGCGATTTGACCAAATTTTGACCCGAGAGTCACCGAGGACTACTATTTGAGCCATTTTAAGATGAAATTGTAATATTATGGATATTAGGTTCATATGGAAGCTAAAATTTAGCGAAACATCACGATTCCGACGGTTTCGAAAAACGTGTCCGTTTCGGACGATTTCGGGTCCGAAATGACAAAAGTGGCTTGTGGGACCCTCTACTTTACACTTGTCATGTATCTAGAGGGGGGGAGACTTTTGAGTGATTAAAAAATTAATTGTTTTAATTTAGATTTAAAAGAAAATGGAAAATAGGTTTATTTTATTAGTTTAGTGTTTATAATAATGGGATTTATGTGATAAAAGAGGGAAGGGGAGGCCATTCACGGCAGAACCAAAGAGAAGGAAAGGGAAAGAGAAAGAGAAAGAAGAAAGAAGGAAGAAGAGGAGAAGAACTTGGGCGATTTCCCGACGATCCGGCCGCGTGATCGACCATTTTCTTGCGTATTCGGGTTCCTCACATCATTGGCTACGGTGAGCAACTCATTTTTTTCCCATCGTGATGAGTTTGAGTTGTGGGTTGATGAGGAATGAGTGAAATGATGATGGAGTGGAGTTGTAGGGGTGTTTTGGAGCATTTTGGGACGTTTTTGAGATTTTCCGGCGGCCGGAGGGTTCGCCGGAGCTCCGGCCGGTCACCGGAGCTCCGGCCAGTGTGGTGGCGCGCCGGAGGTGGTCCGGCAGTGGCCAGCCCCTGCCTTGGCTGGCCGTGGCAGCCTTTGACGGCCGCGGGCCGTTTGGGCCTCTCGGGCCGTAAATGGCCCGGGTGGTCCCACGAGCCCGGATTTCGGGTTTGTGAGTTTCGGGAGGTCTCGGGTAACCCTCGAATCAATAGTTGACACCCTTGGTGATTTTTGGATTTAAATTACGAAAATCGGAAAATGTGTGTCGAAACTTTAATTTGCGCGATTATATCGCTCGGGTGTCGGAATTCGATTCCGTCAATTGCGTTGGTCCTCTCGAATATAATTAGGAATTTAGACACAAGTTTCGTAATTTTCGGAGTCCCGAGGGTCAAAAACTCGTTTCCGGGCAGATTGGGTGTTTCGGGGAAAATGGGTCATTCCGGACCCATTTTGGCTACTTTGATTAATTTGAAGTGTGTCCAAGTGTTAGGCACTTGTTGGAGTACACTTGTAAATTTATTGCATTCGTTTCAGAGTCTGTTTGAGTTTTTAATTATTGAATATAATTATTAGTTGATATTGACGCTCGCGGGAAAGGCAAGGCGTGAATAGCTCGAGCGGGAGGCTAGGAGCGTACGTAGAGCTTTCCTAAGGTAGGGGGACATAGCTTACCTAGACTCAATCTCTTGATGCATTGATTGAATTTATTTGAGTATTTAGTCGAGATAAAATGAAATGTTTGAACACCTTTTGCTCGATGTTGTGAATTAAATAGCATGTTGATGTGTTGATATAAATGCCTCTCTGTGAATTAGTTGAGTATCAAACTTGAACTGCTTGTGAGCACCTAGTTGTGCATGGTTATATTATTGCTTTTCAGACGATGACTTATTCCGTCTCGCACTTGTCTTGTTTGGGTGGATGTAAATGCCTCTCTGTGAACTAGTTTCTTGCACTTGGTTTGTGTTCTATGAATGTATCGAAGGGTGTTGGGTGTGGTTGGTAAGGGTGTTGTGATGTGGAAGGGTGGAAAGGTGATGGGAGGCTGTGTGGTTGGATGGATAATCGAGTCAGGAGCGGTACCCCTCCTGGCCGTGATCGATTTCCATTCGGGGGTTGAACCGAGTCAAGGGTGGTACCCCTTGGCCGTGATCGGTTACCTCAATTGTATGGTTGTGTGGTTGGATGGATAATCGAGTCAGGAGCGGTACCCCTCCTGGCCGTGATCGATTTCCATTCGGGGGTTGAACCGAGTCAAGGGCGGTACTCCTTGGCCGTGATCGGTTACCTCAATTGTGTGGTTGTGTTTGGATGGGCAATCGAGGCAGGAGCGGTACCCCTCCTGGCCATAATCGATTCCCGTTTGGAGGTTGAACCGACCAAGGGTGGTACCCCTCGCCGGTCGTAATCGGTTACCTCGGGAGTTGTGACGTGGTTGGTGGATGAGTAGTGGAAGTGTTGTGATTCGTACTTTACTGATTTCTTTGTGCTTACATGTATGTTTTTCCTCATCCTTGCTGTTTGTTTTAGTCTCTGGGTAGCGTGTTCACCCCTACTTGTAGTTGTGCAGGTTGGTGATTCTGAGCACACATTTGGTGGGAGCTTTTGGGGATGTGTCGTGTCGACGCACTGTGTTTTTGTTGTTGTTGGCTTTTGTAGACTCTGGTCTGAGTCATTTGCCATGTATATTTCTGTACCGCAACTTGTATAAAATATTTTGATGTAAATATTTGATTGACTGGCCATGTCGTGCCTCACTTTTGTACGCGTTACTAATACAGATTTTAAAAAGAGAAATGGTATCGTTGTATTTGTTGTAAACAGGTTTCTTTATTTGACTCGTGCAATCCCATTTTGAACTAGGGACGCCTAAATCAAAATGTGATGGCTTCGTGCGAGAATAGTTATGTTGTAATTTGAGGACGCTCGAGTTATTTCATAACTATATCGCATCGTGTTATTTCAAAGGTTTTTAAATTCTTCGGGTAACGACTTTATTTCGGGAAACCGGATTTTGGAGCGTTACAGTTTGGTATCAGAGGTCTCAGGTTCAACACCTGTGCCTTACGTCGACATGTCGGGTAGAGTCAGTTGTAGGAAAGTTTGCGCGATTTTGGTCAATTTGGTCTTATGGTGCGTGAATTGGTTGTTAGTGTGAGTTAAATGACGACTTGTGTGCGTGTGGTGACAATAAAATGACATGGTGACGGGTGGAGGAGTACCTGTGTTAAAGTTGTGAAATGTTGTTAGTGAAACGTTGCGGCATGAAAATGAGTGTTGGCATGTTAGTGTGAATCTTGTTTGTTAGGATTGGACTGTACTAGGATAACAATTAGTTAGTACGTAGAGTAAATGTGGAGAATGTGAGAAGTTCTCGTCGCCCTTTTGCGCGGTGTTCTTTTGTAAAGAAATCCTAATTATGAACCGTCTTTGTGCAGTAGTGCACATGGCTCCGAGAACTAGGCGAGGTGGCGCTTTGAGGGGGAGAGGAGCACAGCGAGCGACGCATGAGCCTCCCAGGGCGGAACCCGGGGAGAGGACTACAGGGGTGGAGACGCCATCCACAGAGACTGCGTCAGGTAGCGCAGGACAGGCAGGGACCGCGGCTGAGGTGCCCCCATCCACTGCAGGGATCCCCACTGTGGCTACCACCACTCCTCCCAGTGATCAGGTAGTGGGCGAGATACTACGGTCGATACAGTCGTTAGTGGCCATGTTGGGACAGAGGGAGACCGTGCCCACAGCTCCTGAGATATCACCAGTGCCGCCAGAGGTACCTGCAGCGCACGCGCTCCGGGACTTCCTGCGCCTGAACCCCCCAGCTTTCCATGGAGAGCCAGACCCTACGCGAGCTGAGCAGTGGCTGCGACAGATCACCCGCGACCTTGATACGTCTGGGATTACAGATGGGAGGACCAGAATCACATTTGCCGTCCATCAGCTCAGGGATGATGCATATTACTGGTGGGAGCGAGTTCGGACCAGAGTGGGAGAAGACTATGAGGATTTCAAGGAGATTTTCCTTGAGAGCTATTTTCCCGAGTCGGCAAGGGATAGCCGTCAGCAGCAGTTCCTGGAACTGCGACAGGGTGCAATGACGGTGCTAGAGTACGAGGCACAGTTCACAGCCCTGTCGAGATTTGCGCCAGACCTAGTGAGGTTCGAGGCGAGCCGATGTAAGAGGTTCGAGAGGGGACTACGACCAGAGATCTTCGACAGGATCCTCTCTCACCGGATCAGGGTGTACTCGGTGATGGTCGACACTGCAGCGGCCATCGAAGAAGGGATGGCAGAGGCACACAGGCTCAGGGAGCAGAGACCCAGGCCAAGCAGCTTCACTAGGCAGACGGAGTCAAGGGACTTCAAGAGGCCTCGAATTTCAAGCTTTCCTCCGCAGTCGTCGGGGAGAATGGTGCAGAGACCGCTAGCATCGCTGGATACCGTGGGATCCAGCCCAGTAGGCCCAAAGTCACCACCGGTATGCTATGAGTGTCATCAGCCAGGTCACCTCTGCAGGGATTGCCCTCGAAACCGTGCACCTACGAGGCAGCTTTCGGGGGGAACTCAGAGCGATCAGTTCAGAGCACCAGTAGAGAGACCGAGCGGTCGGCCAGGACAGGGAGGCAGGCCTAGTTCTGGACCACCCACGTGCTTTGGGTGTGGACGTCCAGGACACCTCGCTCGGGATTGTTACTCTAGCAGAATCGGGAGTCAGGGCCCACGACAGCACTCTGCACCATCTGCACGGTCGTCAGCAGCACGACAGGATTCCCGACCCCAACAAGGGGTCGGACCAGCCCAGTCGACGAGACCAGGTACTAGTCGGGGGCAGCCGAGAGCAGATGGACAGCAGGTCCAAGGTCGGGTCTATGCAGTGTCGGGTCATACCGAGCCTCCACCGTCAGAGGACCAGAGAGCAGCTCAGGGTACGTTCCTCGTTTTTAATTTGTGGGCGTCCATTCTTATCGACACGGGTGCATCGAACTCTTTTATCTCCGCACAGTTTGCACGAGCACTGGGGTTAGTAGTCGAGTCGCTGAGTCCGCCCTTGTGCGTCGATACGCCTTTAGGGGATGACACTGTTCTAAGTAGAATCTGCAGGGGCTGCGAAGTTAGAGTAGCAGACCACTCTCTTGTGTGGGACCTTATCGTGCTAGACATGACTACTTTCGACGTGATCCTCGGCATGGACTGGTTGAGGCGATACAGGGCTAACATCGACTGTTATCGGAGGAGGGTGACCGTATCGAGTGGGGACTCTATGATTTCATGTTCATTGGGTAGCCGGAGTGGAGTTCTTCTTGCAGCGTTGTCCGCTACGGGTGACGGACCGAAGGACGAAGGCAGAGGGCTACCACGAGTTGTCGACGAGTTTCCAGACGTCTTTCCAGGTGATCTTAGCGGATTGCCACCTGTGCGCGAGGTGGAGTTCACTATCGAGTTGATGCCGGGAACCGCGCCGATCTCTGTGGCACCATATCGTTTCGCCCCCGCGGAACTCGAGGAGTTGAAGAGTCAACTCCAGGAACTGCAGGAGAAGGGGTTCATACGGCCGAGCACCTCGCCGTGGGGCGCTCCGGCGTTGTTCGTAAAGAAGAAAGAGGGTTCGCTCCGGATGTGCATAGATTACCGGAAGCTGAACAGGGTGACAGTGAAGAATCGTTATCCGATGCCGCGGATAGACGATCTCTTTGATCAGCTCAGGGGATCGAGGTGCTTCTCCAAGATCGACTTGCGGTCTGGATATCATCAGTTGCGAGTACGGGAGGAAGACATCCCGAAGACCGCGTTCCGAACGCGGTATGGTCATTTTGAATTCCTAGTGATGCCGTTCGGCTTGACCAACGCCCCAGCGGCGTTCATGGATCTTATGACTAGCATCTTCCGACCTTACCTCGATCGATTCGTCATCGTATTTGTCGACGATATTCTCATCTACTCACCGGACGAGGGGACTCATGAGGCGCATTTGAGGACTGTACTCCAGTTACTGCGATCGCACCAACTTTACGCGAAGTTGGAAAAATGCGAGTTCTGGCTTACCGAGGTGAGATTCCTCGGACATGTCGTATCGGGTGACGGCGTGTTTGTCGATCCGTCCAAGATCGACGCGGTCTCGAAATGGGCGCGACCTACGAGCGTTTTCGAGATCCGCAGCTTCCTGGGATTGGCAGGGTACTATCGGAGATTCGTCAAAGACTTTGCGCGCCTCGCAGCACCTTTGACTCGCCTCACGCGGAAGGGAGTTAAGTTCGATTGGGGTGAGGCTTGCGAGCGCTCCTTCACGGAGTTGAAGACTCGGTTGACCACGGCTCCGGTTTTGATAGTACCTGAGCGAGGGATAGGCTATGACGTTTACTGCGACGCATCCGGAGAAGGACTGGGGAGTGTTTTGATGCAGCAGGGTAAGGTGGTGGCTTTTGGGTCCCGACAGCTTAAAGTGCACGAGAGAAACTATCCGACACACGATCTAGAACTTGCAGCGGTCGTGTTTGCACTAAAGGTTTGGCGTCACTACCTCTACGGTGAGAAGTTTCAAGTCTTTTCGGATCACAAGAGCCTGAAATATCTCTTTACCCAGAAAGACCTGAACATGCGACAACGGCGTTGGATGGAGCTGATTGAGGATTATGACTTCGATCTGCTATACCACCCGGGCAAGGCGAATGTGGTCGCCGATGCCCTCAGCAGAAAGTCACTCCATAGCCTTGTCTCCGTAGCAGTTCGGGAATGGAAGATGATGGGAGAGCTCAGCGAGTTCAGGGTTGAGTTGGAGGAAGTCACGGGACGAGTCGCACTGTGTTCATTGGTGGCGCAGCCTACACTGGTGAGTCGGGTGATTGAGGCTCAGATTGATGACTCAGAGACAGCAACGTTCCGGATGAAAATGGCTAACGGAGTTGAGTCCGAGGGGTGGTCGATGGGCAACGATCAGGGCCTTCGTTTCCGGAACAGATTGTTTGTGCCCAAGAGTCTCCGTGAGGAAGTACTACGCGAGTCACACAACTCACGACTCGTTGTGCATCCTGGTGGGACTAAGATGTACCACGACATCAGGCGCCATTTTTGGTGGAATGGGATGAAGCGGGAGATAGCAGGGTTCGTAGCTCGATGTCTCACTTGTCAGCAGGTGAAGATAGAACACCAGAGACCAGCGGGACCTCTACAACCGTTGGAGATAGCCGAGTGGAAATGGGAGCATATTACGATGGATTTCGTATGCGGACTGCCGAGGTCAGCAAGGGGTAACGATGCGGTGTGGGTGATAGTTGATCGACTGACTAAGTCCGCGCATTTCTTGCCAATGAGGATGACAGACTCGGTAGATAAGTTGAGCAGGCTATATGTACGCGAGATCGTGAGGTTACACGGAGTGCCGGTGTCGATAATATCGGACCGAGATCCTCGCTTTACATCCCGATTCTGGGATAGCCTACAGGGCGCGTTGGGTACAGATATTCGTCTGAGTACGGCTTACCACCCACAGACGGACGGTCAGTCAGAGCGGGTCATTCAGATATTAGAGGACATGCTCCGAGCGTGTATACTGGATTTTCACGGAGCGTGGGAGGATCATTTACCGTTGGCAGAGTTTGCGTATAACAACAGTTACCAGGCTAGCATCGGGATGGCACCATTTGAGGCCTTGTATGGTAGACCGTGCCGATCACCAGTTTGTTGGGCTGAGGTGGGAGATAAGAGCCTACTGGGACCCGAGCTGGTAAGGGAGACTACTGAGAAGGTAGCCTTGATTCGAGAGCGACTGAAAACGGCGCAGAGTAGACAGAAGAGTTATGCGGACCGGAGACGTCGACCTCTCGAGTTTGAGGTAGGCGACCACGTCTTCTTGCGAGTGAGCCCGAAGAAAGGGCTAATAAGGTTTAAGAAGGCAAGAAGCGACGGTAAGTTGGCCCCGAGGTACATTGGCCCCTTCGAGATCATCGCCAGGATTGGAGCAGTGGCTTACAGGCTCGCATTGCCACCATCCCTTGCAGCGGTTCACAACGTATTCCATGTATCGATGCTGAGAAAATATCACCCTGACCCGTCGCACGTGATAGAGTGGGCTGAGTTGGAGTTGACCCCAGATGCCTCGTATGAGGAAAGGCCAGTTCAGATCTTAGACTCACGAGATCAGATATTGAGAGGCAGGACCATCCCACTAGTGCGAGTGCTTTGGCAACATCACGGTGTCGAAGAGTCGACGTGGGAGCGGGCAGATGAGATTCGTGCTAAGTATCCCCGCCTTTTCGAGAATGGAGGTACGTTTTAATTTCGCGGACGAAATTCTTTAAGGAGGGAAGGTTGTAAGGACCGCTCCCGGACAATTTGGGTCAATTTGGGTCAATTTTGTGAAAAATGGATGAAAATTTAAAAGTTCGCGATTTGACCAAATTTTGACCCGAGAGTCACCGAGGACTACTATTTGAGCCATTTTAAGATGAAATTGTAATATTATGGATATTAGGTTCATATGGAAGCTAAAATTTAGCGAAACATCACGGTTCCGACGGTTTCGAAAAACGTGTCCGTTTCGGACGATTTCGGGTCCGAAATGACAAAAGTGGCTTGTGGGACCCTCTACTTTACACTTGTCATGTATCTAGAGGGGGGGAGACTTTTGAGTGATTAAAAAATTAATTGTTTTAATTTAGATTTAAAAGAAAATGGAAAATAGGTTTATTTTATTAGTTTAGTGTTTATAATAATGGGATTTATGTGATAAAAGAGGGAAGGGGAGGCCATTCACGGCAGAACCAAAGAGAAGGAAAGGGAAAGAGAAAGAGAAAGAAGAAAGAAGGAAGAAGAGGAGAAGAACTTGGGCGATTTCCCGACGATCCGGCTGCGTGATCGACCATTTTCTTGCGTATTCGGGTTCCTCACATCATTGGCTACGGTGAGCAACTCATTTTTTTCCCATCGTGATGAGTTTGAGTTGTGGGTTGATGAGGAATGAGTGAAATGATGATGGAGTGGAGTTGTAGGGGTGTTTTGGAGCATTTTGGGACGTTTTTGAGATTTTCCGGCGGCCGGAGGGTTCGCCGGAGCTCCGGCCGGTCACCGGAGCTCCGGCCAGTGTGGTGGCGCGCCGGAGGTGGTCCGGCAGTGGCCAGCCCCTGCCTTGGCTGGCCGTGGCAGCCTTTGACGGCCGCGGGCCGTTTGGGCCTCTCGGGCCGTAAATGGCCCGGGTGGTCCCACGAGCCCGGATTTCGGGTTTGTGAGTTTCGGGAGGTCTCGGGTAACCCTCGAATCAATAGTTGACACCCTTGGTGATTTTTGGATTTAAATTACGAAAATCGGAAAATGTGTGTCGAAACTTTAATTTGCGCGATTATATCGCTCGGGTGTCGGAATTCGATTCCGTCAATTGCGTTGGTCCTCTCGAATATAATTAGGAATTTAGACACAAGTTTCGTAATTTTCGGAGTCCCGAGGGTCAAAAACTCGTTTCCGGGCAGATTGGGTGTTTCGGGGAAAATGGGTCATTCCGGACCCATTTTGGCTACTTTGATTAATTTGAAGTGTGTCCAAGTGTTAGGCACTTGTTGGAGTACACTTGTAAATTTATTGCATTCGTTTCGGAGTCTGTTTGAGTTTTTAATTATTGAATATAATTATTAGTTGATATTGACGCTCGCGGGAAAGGCAAGGCGTGAATAGCTCGAGCGGGAGGCTAGGAGCGTACGTAGAGCTTTCCTAAGGTAGGGGGACATAGCTTACCTAGACTCAATCTCTTGATGCATTGATTGAATTTATTTGAGTATTTAGTCGAGATAAAATGAAATGTTTGAACACCTTTTGCTCGATGTTGTGAATTAAATAGCATGTTGATGTGTTGATATAAATGCCTCTCTGTGAATTAGTTGAGTATCAAACTTGAACTGCTTGTGAGCACCTAGTTGTGCATGGTTATATTATTGCTTTTCAGACGATGACTTATTCCGTCTCGCACTTGTCTTGTTTGGGTGGATGTAAATGCCTCTCTGTGAACTAGTTTCTTGCACTTGGTTTGTGTTCTATGAATGTATCGAAGGGTGTTGGGTGTGGTTGGTAAGGGTGTTGTGATGTGGAAGGGTGGAAAGGTGATGGGAGGCTGTGTGGTTGGATGGATAATCGAGTCAGGAGCGGTACCCCTCCTGGCCGTGATCGATTTCCATTCGGGGGTTGAACCGAGTCAAGGGTGGTACCCCTTGGCCGTGATCGGTTACCTCAATTGTATGGTTGTGTGGTTGGATGGATAATCGAGTCAGGAGCGGTACCCCTCCTGGCCGTGATCGATTTCCATTCGGGGGTTGAACCGAGTCAAGGGCGGTACTCCTTGGCCGTGATCGGTTACCTCAATTGTGTGGTTGTGTTTGGATGGGCAATCGAGGCAGGAGCGGTACCCCTCCTGGCCATAATCGATTCCCGTTTGGAGGTTGAACCGACCAAGGGTGGTACCCCTCGCCGGTCGTAATCGGTTACCTCGGGAGTTGTGACGTGGTTGGTGGATGAGTAGTGGAAGTGTTGTGATTCGTACTTTACTGATTTCTTTGTGCTTACATGTATGTTTTTCCTCATCCTTGCTGTTTGTTTTAGTCTCTGGGTAGCGTGTTCACCCCTACTTGTAGTTGTGCAGGTTGGTGATTCTGAGCACACATTTGGTGGGAGCTTTTGGGGATGTGTCGTGTCGACGCACTGTGTTTTTGTTGTTGTTGGCTTTTGTAGACTCTGGTCTGAGTCATTTGCCATGTATATTTCTGTACCGCAACTTGTATAAAATATTTTGATGTAAATATTTGATTGACTGGCCATGTCGTGCCTCACTTTTGTACGCGTTACTAATACAGATTTTAAAAAGAGAAATGGTATCGTTGTATTTGTTGTAAACAGGTTTCTTTATTTGACTCGTGCAATCCCATTTTGAACTAGGGACGCCTAAATCAAAATGTGATGGCTTCGTGCGAGAATAGTTATGTTGTAATTTGAGGACGCTCGAGTTATTTCATAACTATATCGCATCGTGTTATTTCAAAGGTTTTTAAATTCTTCGGGTAACGACTTTATTTCGGGAAACCGGATTTTGGAGCGTTACAAAAAGGATATGGGGAGATCTGTCTGACTCATGATAGAGCAAACCATGTCCAACAAGGTTCAGTTTCTCCTTTCGGACACACCATTCCATTGAGGTGTTCCTGGAGGATTCCACTAAGACAATATCCCATACTCTCCTAGGTGTTCGATAAAGTCTTAGGTCAAGTATTCGCCACCTCAGTCTGAGCGAAGTGCTTTAACTTTCTTCCCAAGCTGATTCTCAACTTCAGCCTTAAACTCTTTGAACTTGTCAAACGAGTCAGACTTTGAACTTGTCAAACGAGTCAAACTTATGTCTCATAAGATAGACATAACCATATTTACTATAATCATCAGAGCTCCGCTGCATGAAATTATTGATTGGAACCCATAGTGATCCCTTTTCATGACTGTCATCCCGTCTCTGTCAACCGTGGATGAGTCCCACGCGCCGCCACAAGCCTTGAATGCTCGTTTTCCAAGTTTTCTGCTCCACTGATTTATTTCCTATTGTTCCCTATATAAAGGAACCTCTTATGGTAATTCAGAACAAGTTATTCATAATAATACCAATATATTTTGGAATTCAACAATATGTATTTCCTAAAATATCGGTATAAAAAATTGATCACCTATTTGTTACCAAATTTATTGATGATTAATTGAAGATTTATTTCCAAATTAACTGGGCATTTACCACAGAAATTTGAATAGAAAATAAGTTATTAGTCAACCAAGCTAATAGACGATTATACCCTGAAGAATATGAATCAGCTTTCAAACAAGTGATACAATACAACCCAGCAAGTTATCAGGGTACATCGACATGTTACACGTAAACAGAAAGACAGTTGCAAACTTGATTAATCTAAAGCTTGCCCCAAATGACAAGTGCTTACAAAAACAGTACAAAAAAATTCACAGAAGATGGTTAATCGTTTTATGTGATGCTTAGCATTATTTAATCACATTGGGTATACAATATAAACCGGCATGTTATACACAGTACATTTACATGTTGTACATAAACAGAAAGACAGATGCAACATCTTCTTCGTCATGTTATCTTCGTCGTCATCATCTTCTGCACCTCAGATTTATTGTACCTGAAAGAAAAAACTCTAAATAACAAATAAAAAATCAATAACAACATGATGATCAAAAAAACCCTAGATCAGACCTTAAATAAAAAAAACAACAAATCGAAACTCCAAAACTACAAAATCGATATAAGCTCTAATTGGAAATCGCCCGACTTACCGAGATTTGACAACCGAATCGAAGAAAAAAATGATCACGTAGCCCCGTGTCTGAAGAATCGAGATCAAATCTAAGTGCGAAAACGAAGCCGAAATCTCTCTGCAACCAATAAAACCTTGTGATCGCTGTTCTGAGAAACCAAACCGTCACATATTGAATCAGGTCTTATGTGCAAAATGACTCAACTGCCCCGGCTTCTCCGTTTGTCTCTATCAAGTTGGTATCAAATCCGTTCGTGCCAGGTGTCGCAATCATGTCGCGAGCGCAAAAATCAGACGGCTGAGGCAATGTTTGGACGTTTTGAAAATTTCCCTTGGTTTGTACTTGATATCTACTCTCTCTCTCTCTCTCTCTCTCTCTCTCTCTATATATATATATATATATAGACGAGATATCAGCTACAAACCAATTAAAAATGTCAATTTCCTAACAACCTCCTTCCCTATATGTATATAGGGAAACATTCCGATGAGAACCAGTTGTGTGAGAACATGAGAACCACTGGACAATCACTTATTTCCGTTAGACATTCATTTATTTTTAATGACCAAAGTCTTTCCGTTGGACATTCAATTTCATTGGATATCACCATTTCTATTGGACATTCACTTATTTTCAATGCCCAAAGTTAGTTCTCACATTTTCACAAAAGTATTTGGTTCTCACTTGATTTGTCCTATATATATACACCTTCTACTGTTGTAGCCCCTTCGGAATGCTAATGACGGCCATGATTTAATTTGAAATCAAAATCCACAAAATGACTAATCTAACCGTGGCAGAATATTATTATGTTTAATGAAATATATTTCTACAAAATCAATATGAACAGTTGCTTGATGAAATCATGTGGATCAAAGTCATTCTAATATTTGTACAATATTAACTATTTGTATCTGATTTCATCCCATTGATCGATTCGGTGATTATGTAGCGAGGGGGTGCTGGAACCATAATCTCGATTGCATGCATGATGTTGAGCTTCTCACATATATTGGATCCTTGACAACCCATCTCTCCATTGCGGAAATCCGGGTCATAGTCCGGATCTTACCTGACATAAGAGTATTTGACCCAATTTATCAGGAGAGTCTACCAAACCAATGCCCTAATACAAATGTTGAGAAGATTTGGGTTTTACCTAGGAGGAAAAGCCAAGAAAGCCCATATGTAGATTAGAGTCTATCTTTGACCTAAAAGACTAGCCTATTAGATTGAGGATCCAATGTGCATATAAACACTTTTTATACATTATAATCTTCCAAGGTGACATGTACCTAACATGAGGAGGGTCTATTGCTTCATGATTATATGTTTGGCGAGATTAATGTACTGTCTGATTTGACGTTAGTTTGTTACGATATTCTTATGATTGACAACATCTCAACATTTTTTCTAAAAAATGGTTGAATCAAGGTTGTAAATGTCGCACGGTGCTATGATGGCGGACATGAGCCTCTAGGGCCATGGCAGATTTCTTTTTTTTTTGCATTTTATTTAATATAAATTAATATACTTATTTATAGTAAATTACCAAAATTCATATTCAATTACCAAAATAAATTTTCAATTTGCACCACAATATAATAATATTTAATTATCTTAATTAATTAATAAGTTATATATTCAGATGTATATGAACATTATCTTATTGTAATATTTATCTGATGCAAACACAACATCAAGACTCATGTGATTCTGATATTTAATTGTGGACATGATAATATTCTGGTGCGATTTAGTGCATTTAAGAACAATTTCTTTAATCTTCTTTTATAGTTGCTCAGGTTTTAACTTTAAAGTAGTTTTAGCACCATAAGTGGCTCCATAATTTGTGTTCGATCCCGCCGACTGCCATGACCCCACCATGGCCCGCCAAACGCCCGCCTTAAAGTTCCATCTGCCATACCCGCCACGATATGTGCTTTTTATCATGTCGTTGTAGATCTCAGCGCCATGGCGCCGCCGTGGTGGCCGCCATGACCGACATTTGAAACACTGCGTTTAATGCATGGGGGTAATGAGATGAATCGAGCATACATTTGTTAAGGTTTAGCTTGGCTAAAAAATTTGTTTGATTCAAATTCATCTCATACATATTGCATAATTTATTAAATATTAAATTATTTTCTCTTAAATATAACAGATTTGAAATTTTTATTTTTAACATGTTTATTAAATAAGTTTTACCTTAGACACAAATTATTCTTGAAAACAAGTATGGTTCATTCTACATGTATAAAGAAAAACTAGTGTGGAGCACTGCGCGTTACGCGATATTTTTGTAAAGTATAATAATAAAATAAATTTTGAATTAGTTTTCACAACTTAAATTCATGGAAATTTTCTTATAAACAAATATCACTTATAAATAATTTTTAAATTGTATTTTTTTAATCGAAATATAATAACAAAACAAAAGAAAAACACAAGTATCTACATGTCCAAATAATCTTCAAACTATTGGTGTTAACATCAAAATAGAAATTGGTATGCTCTGAAGTTGAAGCTGTGAAGGCATTTGTACTGACTCCAATGGAATGCAATAGGGGTTAGTTAATAACTATAAGATAAAGGTATGTAGTTTAGCAAAACAGGATCCCTGAACACACAATTAATATAGTAACATAACATATATCACAATAAGCACTTGCGTGAAGTAGTTCATGTAACTCTCCTCGATATACTTTTAACTGATATAAAACACAATATGCTTTACATAATACATACTAAAATTCTGATCAGATTAGTCAGACAAGATGTTACGAAAAATGTCAAGACAATGTTCTTAACAACTTGTCAGTAGGCTGATATGGACAATCACAATACAAAAACATCAAACAACGACACACAAGGTGATTACCTAGTTCAGTCCAATCTCACCTACGTCTGGGGGCACTCTGTCAGTGGAACGGTTTCACTATAATGTAATTAGTCAATGTAGGGTTTTAGAGCGTTCTAGATGATCATAATACCGGAAGCAATAACAATACAAACTCCGAAATCTGTCCAAGAACATAAACCATTAAATCTCAAGGCAAAAACTATTCCACAAGAGTTTACATTTTAGTTTTGTTGAATCAAGAAAGAAGAACAAGATAATCTTCTTCTCTAGAGCAAGTCAACACCAAGAGGTTGATCCTTTTTGATCCAACACACTTAACCTACTAGAACTAGAGTGTGAAGAACAAGAGAGCAAAGGAAAGGAGGAGAGGGGAGTGGCCGGCCAAGTGCAAGAAGAAAGAGAGAAAATGAGTTGTTGCAATTGTTGTGTGATTTTTGTTTACTTCATCATCTAATAAAGTTGATTGATTAAAGTAACAAATGATGAAGGCATGGGTTAAAAGGTAAGTCATCACCTAATCCCACAAATCACTCTTCATCATAATCAACAACACCAACTAAGCATGGTGTGTGGCCCCCACACTTGGACCCACCAAGTGGCCGGCCACCTTGTGCTAATTGGGCCTTGTCGGGCCTTTGTTGGGCCAGCCTAGTGACCTCATGGACCGAGCCCAATGGGCTCGCCCATGCGGTCGCGTGCCGTGTCCAAAAATTATCCGACCCTTTGTCGTCACTTATCAAACAAAGTCTGACGCGATATCGACGAAAAAACTCAGTTTTCTCGATTCGCTAATCATTCTCACAAAACCGAACCCATGGCCTAAAACCCTCAGTTTTGGCCATGTCTTGCTCCTCAAGAAACGCCAATGTTTCCTTGTCTCAAGTTATCCATATTGTATGTGTGTGACCCTCTAGGCTCATGCCACCGTTGGCAGATCGGCGTAAGAGACCTCTCTTGCCTGATCCATCATAAGTGGTCTCTAGTAAGATATTAGGATTACCCAAGGTGCATGATGATCGATGATTCGATTTAACCTTGTGCGTACAAGTCACTATCCTATTATCTCTAGACATCCTAATTGATCACAAGGCATAGAGTCGTCATCCTTGTTTAACCAATCATCGTTACTTGATATGCGAGACGACTGAGAACTGATAACTCGCATCACTGACATGGCCATGCACTTCCTCTCAGTCACTCTCGATCAAGCGACTTAATCGGATATCTTTCCCATACCGTAGTACGAGGGATAAATCTCTTAGCCGTCTTTCGTGTCACTCATGCAATACGTTCCGCCACCAAATCATGCCCGTTATTGCAATCCTGTTACGGAAAGCGTTAGGCGCAAGTCAAAGCTGTACGTCGACTGCATAGCGATCACAAAGACTCCTTGGTCTGAGGATATTGTTGCAAGCTATCGCATTTGAATATGTTCATGGGTGAATCTATGAAACACTATTCAAAGCGGGTCGTACGATACCAATCACCTCATGATATCTATAATATGATTCCGGGATCCCACATCCCTATGATAAGCAGAACTACATCATAAAGAATCATCCTCATACGGGTCACTTCAATTGAAGCGTATATTGACCAGGGACTTGTTAAGTGTGATCCGTACAGATTTATAGTTCTACTACTTTAGTGGTCATAAATCAGATCACGCTGAACATATTACTTCAACACATAAGTAATACAAAGACGTTTTATTTATTACAAATGATGATTAATATGCATAGACATTTATGGACTACTAGCAATTGGACTAGGGCCCAAAAATGCTATCAATCTCCCACTTGGCCCTTGTTCCAATCTATCCCCATTGACCCAACATGTTTATCATGTTTTGCTTGAGGAATAGCGTTGGTCAAGGGGTCGGCTGTGTTATCATCAGATGCAACATAGTGGATCTTCACGTCACCTCTAGCAACTATGTCCCAGATGATGTGATACTTCCTGAGTACATGCTTGGATCTGTCATGTGCTCTAGGTTCCTTAGCTTGCGTAATGACCCCGGTGTTGTCACAATATAAGTCTACTGGGTTAGATGGGATTTGAATTACACCTAACCCAGCCATGAAATTCCTGATCCATACAACCTCCTTTGCTCCTTCCGATGTAGCAATATACTCAGCTTCCGTTGTAGAGTCGGCGATGGTGTCCTGCTTCTTGCTTTTCCAGGTGAATGCTCCACCGTTCAACGTAAACACATATCCTAACTGACTCTTAAAGTCATCAGGGTCTGTCTGGAAACTAGCGTCAACATATCCTTTGACGACTAGATCATCATCACTCCTTCCCCCGTATACAAGAAAAGCGTCCTTGGTTTTTCTCAAATATTTAAGAAATGCCTTGACTGCAATCCATTGTTCTTCACCGGGTTTGGATTGATGTCTATTGATACAGCTCAAGGCGAACGAGACATCTGGTCTCGTACATATCATGGCATACATTGTGGACCCTATTGCGGAAGCATATGGGATCCCATTCATTCTTTTTAGCTCTTCAGGTGTCTCAGCACACTGATTCTTACTAAGCTTTATGCCATGATGCATGGGTAGTAGTCCCTTCTTGGAATTTTGCATTGAGAATTTTCTCAACACTTTGTCTATATAGGTGCTCTGACTTAAGCCCAAGACCCGCTTGGCACGATATCTATATATCTTCATCCCCAAGATATAAGAAGTCTCGCCTAAGTCCTTCATTGCGAAACACTCACCTAACCAAGCCTTTGTTAAAATCAAGGTAGGGACGTTGTTTCCAATGAGCAATATGTCATCGACATAGAGCACCAAAAAGACTACCTTACTCCCATCTGGCTTTTTATATACGCAAGGTTCATCACCGTTCTTGATGAAGCCATACTGTTTCACAGCTTCATCAAAACGTTGCTTCCAACTCCGAGATGCTTGCTTCAAACCGTAAATTGATTTGAGCAACTTACAAATCTTTCCCTTATTTTTTGGATCCTCAAAACCCTCAAGCTGGGACATAAACGTCCTCAGCTAACCTCCCATTAAGGAAAGCGGTTTTGATATCCATTTTCCATATTTCATAATTATGATAAGCTGCTATGGCAAGTAGAATGCGAATAGATTTGACCATAGCTACTGGAGAAAAGGTTTCCTCATAGTCAATTCCGTGGACTTGTGTATAACCTTTTGCTACCAGTCGTGCTTTATAGGTCTGAGGTTTACCATCCATGTCTATCTTTATTTTAAAGATCCATTTACACCTAATGACTTTTACGCTAGGGGTTTGATCTACCAAGTCCCACACTTGATTATCTGACATGGATTGCATTTCTTCCCTCATGGCTTCCAGCCATTTCTCAGAGTCAGTTCCGTCCATGACTTCTCAAAAGGTAGCTGGATCACTGTCCACTAACACCAATTCATCACCTCCAGTTACAAGAAAACCGTATTTGATAGGTGCATGACTGGTCCTTTCAAACCTCCTTGGACCGTCCTCAATAACTGCAGCTATTGGTTCTTGCTCAACGACCACTTCTAGCTCTACTTCTTCTAAGGGGTCGTCCAGCGGTTCCTGAGTGACTATCTCATCCAGAATTTCATCAAGATGAATAGTCCTCCCACTGACTGTCTTGGAAATAAATTCCTTTTCCTAGAATATCCCACCTCGAGCAACGAATACTTTGTTCTCGCTCGGTTTATTGAAGTAGTGCCCTTTTTTTCTTTGGGATATCCAACGGAAGTGCACTTATCTGACCTTGGTTCGAGCTTGGTTGCTAGCAACCGTTTTACAAAAGCCTCGCAACCCCAGATTTTTAGGAAAGCCAAAACGGGTTCCCTCCCGTACCATTTCTTGAATGATGTCCCTTCCACTGCTTTCGATGGAGCCCCATTTATTATGAACGCGGCTGTTTGTAGAGCGTAACCCAAGAAGGTGATCGGGAGATCTGTTTGACTTAACATTGATCGAACCATATCCAACAATGTATGATTCCTTCGCTCGGACACACCATTAAGTTGTGGTGTTCCCGGTGGAGTTCACTGAGATAGTATTCTACATTCTGTAAGATGACTAAGAAACTCTTTGCATAAGTATTCACCACCCTGATCAGAACGGAGTGCCTTAATACTTTTTCCGAGTTGGTTTTCTACTTTAGTCCTAAACTCTTTGAATTTATCAAAAGTTTCAGACATATGTCTCATGAGATAGACATAACCATATCTACTAAAATCATCAGTAAATGTGATAAAGTAGCCTAAACCACCTCTGGCTGGTGTACTCATTGGTCCACATATGTCTGAATGTATTAGACCCAATAGATCACCTGCCCTTTCACCTATACCGATGAAGGGTGCTTTAGTCATCTTGCCCATTAAACAAGCCTCGCACCTTTCAATTGTTTAGAATTCGAATTGACTTAAAAGTCCACGCTTATGAAGCGCTGAGATGCGTTTCTCGTTTATGTGACCTATACGACAATGTCATATTAGAGTTTGGTCTAAATCATCAGTTTTAAACCTCTTAGCATTAACATTATAGAGCGTGTTGGATTTCGAGTTTTGCATATTCAATATGTATAAACCTCTAACTGTGTGAGCATTTCCATAATATATGTATTGCGTATAATATTAGAAAACCCGTTCTTAATATCAAAATAAAAACCTTCTTTTTCAAGAAGAGATATAGATACAATATTCCTGCTGAAAGCAGATACGCAAAACACATTAAGGAGTTCTATTACAAGCCCACTGGGCAAAACAAGATCAACCGAACCCACAACAGTTGCGGCAACACGCACGTTGTTCCCAACTCTTAGGTCCACCTCGTTTTCGCCCACATCTCTTCTACTGCGCACTACATGCACATCCGCACAGACATGAGACTCAGCTCCAGTGTCCAGTACCCAAGTATTTTTAGTAGAAAGATTTAGCTCTAAGGGAATACCTGATGAAGTAGCGGCCCCACCGCCCTTCTTCTGATCTTCCTTCAGCTCCTGACAGTCCTTTTTCCAATGACCAGGCTTTTGGCAGTAGAAACAGACCGACTCCTCTACCTTCCCCTTGCCCTTCATGGGCTTGGAAGGTTTAGGTACAAAAGGTCGTCTGTTCTTTCCTGCCAGGTGCATTGGGCCTTTACCCTTCTCACCACCAGCTTTGAAACCGGATCCCTTCTTCACCATAAGAACACCTTTGGGCGCATTGCCCCTTATGCCCTTCTCGGCAGTCACTAGCGTGCTGTGAAACTCTGATGCGGTTTTTTCCATGTCATGCATGTGATAGTTCATGAAAAATCCACCATATGCATGAGGAAGGTATTACATAATAAAATCTACATCCATCTCTTTTTCCATAGTCATTCCGAGACTAGTTAGATGATCGAGATGTCCCTTCATTCGTAGGACGTGTGGACCTACGGAGCTGCCTGCTGACATTTTGCAGGCAATGAGTTCTCGGAGAACAGTGTATTTTTAAATATGTACTTTGTCCTTGAACATATCCTTGATTTGTGCAACAATAGCAAAAGGATCATGGGATAGCTCCATAAACAGTTTACGGAGGTCTGCCTCCGTACAGCCCAGCATGACACACGCAACATCCTTAATGACCCTCGTTGCGTTGGCAGATGGCTCCACCGGGATAGCCTTGTCTAGGACGTACTCCCTGTAGGGTTTTGGAGCGTTCTTTAACATCGAGATAGCAGAAGCATTTAACAAATCAACTCTTCTACTATGCAACACCTGCACATCCGCACAGACATGAGACTCAGCTCCAGTGTCTAGTACCCAAGCATTTATAGTAGAAAGATTTAGCTCTAATGGAATACCTGACGAAGTAGCGGCCCCACCGCCCTTCATCTGATCATCCTTCAGCTGCTGACAGTCTTTCTTCCAGTGACCAGGCTTTTGGCAGTAGAAAGAGACCGACTCTTTTGCCTTCTCATTTCCCTTCATGGGCATGGAAGGTTTAGTGATGAAAGGTCGTATGTTCTTCCCTGTCTGGTGCATTAGGCCTTTGCCCTTACTGTAGGGTTTTGGAGCGTTCTAGATCGTCGAGATAGCGGAAGCAATAAAAGATAATCTACTCCAAACCTTGTCCAAGAACATTTAAACCATTAAATCCCAAAGCAAAATCTATTCCACAAGATGTTTACCTTTAAGTCTTGTTTGAATCGATAAAGAAGAACGTTCGGATCTTCTTCTCTAAAGCTAGTCCACACCAAGAGGATGATCTTCAAGATCCTTCACTTAATTTCCTACTAGAACAATTAAATGAAGAACAAGAGAGCAAGATGATGAAGAGGAGAGGGGTGGCCGGCCACAATGAGAGAGAGAGAGGATTTTTGTGTGTTTTGTGACTTAATGAATTAATGAATTAAAGTCTTGCATTATAATTCTTCACCCAACTCACAAGTATGGGTTAAAAGTGATTGGTATGGGCTTAAAGGTGCTTTAGCCCATACCCCTTAAATCACTAACCTCTTAATCCACAATCACCAACTAAGCATGGCATTGTGTGGCCCCCACAATGGCCCCACCAAGTGGGCCGGCCATATGGCCTTATTGGGCCCTTATTGGGCCGGCCATGAGGCTTCATGGGCCGAGCCCAATGGGCCCTCCCGTGTTGTCTCATGCCGCGTCCAAAAGTTGTCCGACCTTTTTTGTCGTTACTTATCAAACAAAGTCCGACGCGATATCGACGAAAAACTCAATTTTTCTCGATTCGCTAATTATTCTCTCAAACCGAACCTATGGCACAAAACCTCCAGTTTTGTCCATATACTTCTCCTTAAGAAACATCCATGTTTCCTTGTCTCAAGTTATCCGTCTTGTATGTGTGTGACCCTCTAGGCTCATGCCACCGTTGGCAGATCAGCGCAAGACTCGCTCTTGCCCGATCCATCATAAGTGGTCTCTAGTAAAACATTATGATTACCCAAGGTGCACGATGATCGATAATTCGACTTAACCTTTGTGCGTACAAGTCACCATCCTTTTATCTCTAGATATCCCAATTGATCTCAAGGCATAGAGTTGTCTCCCTTGTTCAATCAATCATTGTTACTTGATATGCGAGATGACTGAGAAATGATAACCCGTATCATTTGCATGGCCATGCTTTTTCTCTCAGTCAGTCTCCATCAAGAGGCCTTCTCACGGATATCTTTCCCATACCGTAGTATGAGGGATAAATCCCTTAGCCGTCTTTCGTGTCACTCATGCAACCCGTTCCGCCACCCAATCATGCCCTTTATAGCAATCCTTTTACAGAAAGCGTTTGGCACAAGTTAAAGCCGTACGTTCATTGCATAGTGATCATAAAGACTCCTTGGTCTAAGGACGTCGTGACAAGATATCACATCTGAATATGTTTATGGCTTAATCTATGAAAACACTATTCAATGCGGGTCGTCCGATATCAATCACCTCATGATATCTATGATATGGTTCTAGGATCCCACATCCTTATGACAAGTAGAACTACGTCATTAAGAACCATCCTCATACTGGTCGCTTTTAAGGAAGCATAGGTTGACCAGGGACTCGTTAAGTGTGATCCGTACAGATTTATGGTTCTACTACTTTAGTGGTCATAAATCAGATCATGCTTAACATATTACTTCAACACATAAGTAATATAAAGCCGTTTATATTTATACATTACAAACGATGATATTTGAACATAGACGTTTACAGGCTAATACCAATTGGACTAGGGCACAAATGCTATCAATCTCCCACTTGCCCTTAGTTCCAATCTAAGTCCCAGTCTATACCCATTGACCTAACATGTTTTTCATGTTTATCTTGAGGAAGAGCCTTGGTCAATGGGTCGGTTGTGTTATCATCAGTTGCAACGTATTGGATCTTCACGTCACCTCTAGCAATTATGTCGCGGATGATATGATACTTTCTGAGTACATGTTTGGATCTGTTATGTGCCCTGGGTTCCTTAGCTTGCGCAATAGCCCCGGTGTTGTCACAATATAAGTCTACTGGGTTAGACGGGTTTTTAATTACACCTAACCCAGCCATGAAACTCCTGATCCATACAGCCTCTTTTGCCGCCTCACATGCGGCAATGTACTCAGCTTCCGTCGTAGAGTCGGCAATGGTATCCTGCTTCTTGCTTTTCCAGCTGAATGCTCCACCGTTCAACATAAACACATATCCCAACTGACTCTTAAAGTCATCGGGGTCTGTCTGGAAACTAGCGTCGACATATCCTTTGACGACGAGATCATCATTTCTGCCCCCGTATACAAGAAAGGCGTCCTTGGTTTTTCTCAAATATTTGAGAATCGCCTTGACAGCCATCCAGTGTGCCTCACCGGGTTTGGATTGATGTCTACTGGTACAGCTTAGGGCAAACGAGAAATCCGGTCTCGTGCATATCATGGCATACATTATGGACCCTATAGTCGAAGCATATGTGATCTCATTCATTCTTGCTAGCTCTGCAGGTGTCTCAGCACCCTGCTTCTTGCTAAGCTTCACGCCATGACGCATGGGCAGCAATCCTTTCTTTGAATCTTGCATTGAGAATCGTCTCAACACCTTCTCTATATAAGTGCTTTGACTTAAGCCCAAGACCCGCTTAGCACGGTCTCAATATATCTTGATTCCCAAGATGTAAGAGGCCTCGCCTAAGTCCTTCATTGCGAAACACTCACCTAACCAAGTCTTCGTTAAGAACAAGGTAGGGACGTCGTTTCCAATGAGCAGTATGTCATCAACATAAAGTACTAAAAATATTATATTGCTCCCACTTGCCTTTTTATACACGCAAGGTTCATCATCGTTCTTGACAAAGCCAAACCGTTTTACTACTTCATCAAAACGCTGATTCCAACTCCGAGATGCTTGCTTCAAACCATAGATTGATTTGAGCAACTTGCAAATCTTTCCCTTATTCTTTGGATCCTCAAAACCCTCAGGCTGAGACATATAAACGTCCTCAGCTAACCTCCCGTTGAGGAAGGCGGTTTTGACATCCATTTGCCATATCTCATAGTTGTGATATGCTGCTATGGCAAGAAGAATGCGGATAGATTTGACCATAGCTACTGGAGAAAAGGTCTCTTCATAGTCAATTCCGTGGACTTGTCTATAACCTTTTGCTACCAGTCTCGCTTTATAGGTCTGAGGTTTGCCATCCATGTCAATCTTTATTTTAACGATCCATTTACACCCTATGACCTTAACATCAGGGGTATGATCTACCAAGTCCCACACTTGATTATCTGACATGGATTGCATTTCTTCCCTCATGGCTTCCAGCCATTTCTCAGAGTCGGTTCCGTCCAAAGCCTCTCGAAAGGTAGCTGGATCATTGTCCACTAGTACTAAACCATCACCTTCAGTTACTAAGAAACCGTATCTGACAGGTGCACGACTTATCCTTTCAGAGCGCCTCGGACCGTCCTCATTAACTGCAGCTATTGGTTCTTGCTCAATGACCACTTCTGGCTCTACCTCTTCTAGTGGGTCTTCTCGTGGTTCCCGAGTGACCACCTCATCTAGAACTTCATCAAGATGAATAGCCCTCCCACTGACTGTCTTGGAAATGAACTCTTTTTCCAAGAACGTCCCACCTCGAGCGACAAAAACTTTATTTTCGCTCGTTTTGTAGAAGTAGTATCCTTTTGTTTCTTTTGGATATCCGACGAAAGTGCATATATCTGATCTTGGTTCGAGCTTGGTTGCAAGCAACCTTTTAACATAATCCTCGCAACCCCAGATTTTAAGGAAGGACAAAACGGGTTCCTTCCTGTACCATTTTTCAAATGATGTCCCTTCCACTGCTTTCGACGGAGCCCTATTTATTATGAAAGCGGCCGTTTGCAGAGCATAACCCCAGAAGGAGATCAGGAGATCAGTGAGACTTAACATTGATCGAACCATATCTAACAATGTTCGATTCCTCCGTTCGGACACACCATTAAGTTGCGGTGTTCCTGGCGGAGTCCACTGAGATAGTATTCCACCTTCAGTAAGATAACTAAGAAACTCCTCGGATAAGTATTCTCCACCCCGATCAGAACGGAGTGCCTTGATACTCTTTCCGAGTTGGTTTTCTACTTCAGTCCTAAACTCTTTGAATTTATCAAAAGCTTCGGACTTATGTCTCATGAGATAGACATAACCATATCTACTGAAATCGTCAGTAAATGTGATAAAGTAGCCTAAACCACCTCTGGCATGCGTACTCATTGGTCCACATACGTCTGAATGTATTAGACCCAATAAGTCACCTGCCCTCTCACCTAAACCAGTGAAGGGCGCTTTAGTCATCTTGCCCATCAAACAAGCTTCGCATCTTTCAATCGCTTGGAATTCGAATTGACTTAGATGTCCGCGCTTATGAAGCGCTGAGATGCGTTTCTCATTTATGTGACCTAGACGACAATGCCAGATAAGAGTTTGGTCTAAATCATTAGTTTTAAACCTCTTAGCATTTACATTATAGAGCATGTTGGATTTCGAGTTTTGCATATTCAATATGTATAATCCTCCAACAGTGCGAGCATTGCCATAATATATGTTGTTGCGCATAATATCAAAAAACCCGTTCTTAATATTAAAATAATATCCCTCTATTTCAAGAAGAGAAATTGAGATAATATTCCTGCTGAAAATAGGTACGCAAAACACATCATTAAGTTCAATTACAAGCCCACTAGGCAAAACAAGGTTCACATAACCCACAGCAGTTGCGGCAACTCTGGTATTGTTCCCAACTCTTAGGTCCACCTCGTTTTCCTTTATATCTCTTCTACTGTGTAACACCTGCACATCAGCACAGACATGAGACTCAGCTCCAGTGTCTAGTACCCAGGTATTTATTGTAGAAAGATATAGCTCTAATGGAATACCTAATAAAGTAGCGGCCCCACCGCCCTTCTTCTGATCCTCCTTCAGCTGCTGACAGTCTTTCTTCCAATGACCAGGCTTTTGACAGTAGAAACAGACCGACTCCTTTGCCTTCCCTTTGCCTTGTACGGGCATGTGAGGTCTAGGAATAAATGGTCGTCTGTTCCTCCCTGCGAGGTGTCTTGGGCCTTTACCCTTGCCACCAACAGCTTTGAAGCTGGGTCCCTTCTTGACCATGAAGACATTTTTGGACGAACTGCCCCTTATGCTCTTCTCGGCAGTTACTAGCATGATGTGCAACTCCGACACGGTCTTGTCCATATCATGCATATGATAGTTCATGACCAACCCACCATATGCATGAGGAAGGGATTGCAGAACAAAATCTGCAACCATTTCCTTTTCCATAGACATACCGATACTAGTCATATGGTCAAAATGCCCCTTCATCTGTAGGACGTGAGGACCTACGGAGCTGCCGGCTGACATCTTGCAGGCTATGAGTTCTCGGAGAACAGTGTATTTTTCAATACGTACTTTCTCCTTGAACATATCCTTGATCTGTGCAAACATTGCAAACGGATCATGGGATAGCTCCATAAACTGCTTTTGGAGGTCCGCCTCCATGTAGCCCAGCATGACACACGCAACGTCGATAGAGTCGCTAAGGTGTTTCTGGTACGCATCCTTAACGACCCTCGTTGCGTTGGCAGCTGGCTCCTCAGGGATAGCCTTATCAAGGACGTACTCCCTGCGTTCCATTTTTAACACAAGTCGTAAATTTCTGTCCCAGTCTAGATAATTTGTCCCATTGAGTTTACACTTCTCGAGTATAGTCCTCAATGACAAATTAGACGAGTTTGTTGAATTACTAGCCATTTCTACACGAAGAAAGTAAATTTAATCAGAATAGTTGAATAAATTTACGAAGATCCAAATTAAACACCAACCATTAGATTCTAAAATTTAGAATCTTTAAACCAAGATCCCTTATTCGTCATTTGAAGTGCGCTAAGGCGCACCGCTCCAATTGACTTATTTAGGTAGGACATCCGTCCAATTACAACCCGTGTAACTCTTAGTCAGGGTATGTGTAAAACACACGGCTTACCCTTCCGATGCCCCAGCTCGACCTCAGGCCAAGAATCGTGGTTGAGTCAACCAACTTTCACTAACGAGTTAACTTTGTGCAGATGCTCCGCTAAGGCGCACGACATCCCACAAAGTTTACCATTCCCATCTTGAACCCATTCGATCGATGCTCCGCTAAGGCGCACGACACCGATAAAATGTTTCTACACGGGTGTGAATTTGGGTGGCATCTCACTTGACTCAAATTAACTTGTAATTTGGTTGTGTTTAATAATTCGAAAGTATTTGGTACAATTACAAACCCGTCATCAACAACCCGTGTTGTGACGTTTCTAATTGTATCACATACTATCTTCATTTGAATCCGTCATTTGCAACCCGTGCAAATACGTTTCAAATTTGAACTCATCCATCACAACCCGTGTGATGATAGTTCACAACGCTTTAAACATGCAAACAATTAAAGTTGATTTTAATCTTTGCATGTGAGGTGATCGCTTATAAACTTATAAACTAATCATGCAAGCATGCAATTAATTAAATAATTCAAGCAAGCATCCATAAAGCGTTAAATATGCATTTTATAGCCCATCCTAATCTTAGGATTCTACGAGTCTTCACATCTTCTCGTCTTTCTCATTCGGGCTCCCACTAGCTCTTGGACTTCCTCCAAGACCGTCATCGTGCTCGATTTTCCATCCTTCTCGTCTTTGAGTAATAATTACAATTAATACTCGGTTCGTAGACCGGATAAAAAATAATTACACTTTATGGGCTCGAATAAAAGAATAATTACACGCTAACACTAACAGTATGCAAACCGTGAAAGCGATAAATCTAATGGGCTACTAATGCATCATACATTTCATCACATCATCCAACATTTTATCACACAAACATGTTATCAAATAATATGCAATAATTCCGGTTTTAATTTTGCCAAGTTGCTTGGTCGGGTTTATCGAAACTAGACCTTTTCGAAAAACTGTTTATCGAAACCGATTAAATTTTGAAAGTTTTCGAAATATTGGATCGCGGGTTCGTGACATGGATCAAACACCACACACGAACCAAGTCGGGCCAAGCCAATGGGCCGAGGGCCCAATGGGCCTAGCCCAACTATGCACGGCCCGGTTTGGGCCTTGGAAGGCCCAAACCAGGCTTGCCGCCACTCTCGGCCTCGGCCAAGAGTGGGGATGGGCCCGGTCACCACCGGACTCACCGGCCTCCGGTGACCTCCGTCCGGTACCTCCGATCCGGCTCCCCGAGAGTCTCTTCTCGGACCCGACAAATCCAATAATTTCCGAAAAATTCCAAATTTAATATATTTTTCAAAATTAACATATTTCATGCAAATCTCCCAAAAAGCATTAAAATCATGTTATCAACTTTTGGCATGCAAATAATCACAAAACCGAAATGAATTCAACAAGACAAAGATTAAGAGAGTAACCAACCCTCTGATACCACTGTAGGGTTTTGGAGCGTTCTAGATCGTCGAGATAGCGGAAGCAATAAAAGATAATCTACTCCAAACCTTGTCCAAGAACATTTAAACCATTAAATCCCAAAGCAAAATCTATTCCACAAGATGTTTACCTTTAAGTCTTGTTTGAATCGATAAAGAAGAACGTTCGGATCTTCTTCTCTAAAGCTAGTCCACACCAAGAGGATGATCTTCAAGATCCTTCACTTAATTGCCTACTAGAACAATTAAATGAAGAACAAGAGAGCAAGATGATGAAGAGGAGAGGGGTGGCCGGCCACAATGAGAGAGAGAGAGGATTTTTGTGTGTTTTGTGACTTAATGAATTAATGAATTAAAGTCTTGCATTATAATTCATCACCCAACTCACAAGTATGGGTTAAAAGTGATTGGTATGGGCTTAAAGGTGCTTTAGCCCATACCCCTTAAATCACTCACCTCTTAATCCACAATCACCAACTAAGCATGGCATTGTGTGGCCCCCACAATGGCCCCACCAAGTGGGCCGGCCATATGGCCTTATTGGGCCCTTATTGGGCCGGCCATGAGGCTTCATGGGCCGAGCCCAATGGGCCCTCCCGTGTTGTCTCATGCCGCGTCCAAAAGTTGCCCGACCTTTTTGTCGTTACTTATCAAACAAAGTCCGACGCGATATCGACGAAAAACTCAATTTTTCTCGATTCGCTAATTATTCTCTCAAACCGAACCTATGGCACAAAACCTCCAGTTTTGTCCATATACTTCTCCTTAAGAAACATCCATGTTTCCTTGTCTCAAGTTATCCGTCTTGTATGTGTGTGACCCTCTAGGCTCATGCCACCGTTGGCAGATCAGCGCAAGACTCGCTCTTGCCCGATCCATCATAAGTGGTCTCTAGTAAAACATTATGATTACCCAAGGTGCACGATGATCGATAATTCGACTTAACCTTTGTGCGTACAAGTCACCATCCTTTTATCTCTAGATATCCCAATTGATCTCAAGGCATAGAGTCGTCTCCCTTGTTCAATCAATCATTGTTACTTGATATGCGAGATGACTGAGAAATGATAACCCGTATCATTTGCATGGCCATGCTTTTTCTCTCAGTCAGTCTCCATCAAGAGGCCTTCTAACGGATATCTTTCCCATACCGTAGTATGAGGAATAAATCCCTTAGCCGTCTTTCGTGTCACTCATGCAACCCGTTCCGCCACACAATCATGCCCTTTATAGCAATCCTTTTACAGAAAGCGTTTGGCGCAAGTTAAAGCCGTACGTTCATTGCATAGTGATGACAAAGACTCCTTGGTCTAAGGACGTCGTGACAAGCTATCGCATCTGAATATGTTTATGGCTTAATCTATGAAAACACTATTCAATGCGGGTCGTCCGATATCAATCACCTCATGATATCTATGATATGGTTCCAGGATCCCACATCCTTATGACAAGTAGAACTACGTCATTAAGAACCATCCTCATACTGGTCTCTTTTGAGGAAGCATAGGTTGACTAGGGACTCGTTAAGTGTGATCCGTACAGATTTATGGTTCTACTACTTTAGTGGTCATAAATCAGATCATGCTTAACATATTACTTCAACACATAAGTAATATAAAGCCGTTTATATTTATACATTACAAACGATGATATTTGAACATAGACTATTACAGGCTAATACCAATTGGACTAGGGCACAAATGCTATCACTTACCACCACCAGCTTTGAAGCCGGATCCCTTCTTGACCATAAGAACACTTTTGGGCGTACTGCCCCTTATGCTCTTCTCGGCAGTTACCAACATGTTGTGCAACTCCGGTGCGATCTTGTCCATGTCATGCATGTGATAGTTCATGGCGAACCCACCATATGCATGAGGAAGGGATTGCAGAATGAAATCTGCAGCCATCTCTTTCTCCATATTCATTCCGAGACTAGTCATATGATCGAGATGTCCCTTCATACGTAGGGCGTGTGGACCTACGGAGCTGCCTGCGGACATCTTGCAAGCAATGAGTTCTCGGAGAATAGTGTATTTTTCAATACGTACTTTCTCTTTGAACATATCCTTGATCTGTGCAAACATTGCAAACGGGTCATGGGATAGCTCCATAAACTGCTTCTGGAGGTCCGCCTCCATGCAACCCAGCATGACACACGCAACGTCGATAGAGTCGCTAAGGTGTTTCTGGTACGCATCCTTAACGACCCTCGTTGCGTTGGCAACAGGCTCCACCGGGATAGCCTTGTCAAGGACGTACTCCATGCGTTCCAACTTTAAAACAAGTCGTAAATTTCTGTCCCAGTCCAGATAATTTGTCCCATTGAGTTTACACTTTTCAAGTACAGTCCTCAACGACAAATTAGGCGAGTTTGTTGAATTACTAGCCATTTCTACACGAAGAAAGTAAATTTAATCAGAAAAGTTGAATAAATTTACGAAGATCCGAATTAAACACCAACCATCTGATTCTAAGGTTTAGAATCTTTAAACCAAGATCCCTTATTTGTCAATTGAAGTACGCTAAGGCGCACCGCTCCAATTGACTCATTTAGGTAGGACGTCCATCCAATTACAACCCGTGTAACTCTTGGTCAGGGTATGTGCAAAAGCACACGGCTTACCCTTCCGATGCCCTAGCTCGACCTCAGGCCAAGAATCGTGGTCGAGTCAACCAACCTTCACATATGCATCAGTTTTGTGCAGATGCTCCGCTAAGGCGCACGACATCCCACAAGGTTGACCATTCTATATAGAACCCATTCTATCGGTGCTCCGTTAAGGCGCACGACACCGAGAGAATGTCCCTACATGGGTGTGAATTTGGGTGGCATCTCACATGACTTAAATTATGGTGTGATTGGTTGTGTTTAATAATTCGAAAGTATTTTGGTACAATTACGAACCCGTCATTAACAACCCGTGTTGTGATGTTTCTAATTGTATCACATACTATCTTCTTTTGAAGCCGTCATTTGCAACCCGTGCAAAACGTTTCAAATTGAACTCATCCATCACAACCCGTGCGAAGATGGTTCACAACGCTTTAAACATGCAAATAAATAAAATCGTTTTTAATCTTTGCATGTGAGGTGATGGCTTATAATCTCATAAGATAAGCATGCTAACGTATAAATTATCATCTAATAATTCAAGAAGCATTTTAAAGCGTTTAAATATGCATCGATAGCCCATCCTATCCTTAAGATTCTACGAGACATAACCTCGTCTTCCCTATTCGGGCTCCCACTAGCTCTTGGACTTCCTCCAAGACCGTCATCATTCTCGATTTTCCATCCTTCTCGAATTTGAGTAGAAATTACCGTTAATACTCGGTTCGTAGACCGGATAAAAAATAATTACACTTCAAGGGCTCGAATGAAAGAATAATTACACGCTAATATTAACGGTGTGCAAACCGTGAAAGCGATAAAATTCTAATGGGCTATTAATGCATCATACATTTCATCACATCATCCAACATGTTATCTTACAAACATGTCATCAAATAATATGCAATATTCCGGTTTTAATTTTTGCCAAGTTGCTTGGTCGGGTTTATCAAAACTAGACTTTTTCGAAAAACGGTTTATCGAAACCGATAAAATTTGAAAGTTTTCGAAATGTTGGATCGCGGGTTCGTGCAACGGATAAAAAATCACCGTGCACAAACCATATCAGGCCCAATCCCACGGCTCGGTTTGGGCTTTGGAAAGCCCAAACCGGGCTTGCCTTCTCTCTCAGCCCGCGGCCGATTCGCTAATCATTCTCACAAAACCAAACCCATGGCCTAAAACCCTCAGTTTTGGCCATGTCTTGCTCCTCAAGAAATGCCAATGTTTCCTTGTCTCAAGTTATCCATATTGTATGTGTGTGACCCTCTAGGCTCATGCCACCGTTGGCTGATCGGCGTAAGAGACCTCTCTTGCCCGATCCATCATAAGTCGTCTCTAGTAAGACATTATGATTACCCAAGGTGCATGATGATCGATGATTCGATTTAACCTTGTGCTTACAAGTCACTATCCTATTATCTCTAGAGATCCTGATTGATCACAAGGCATAGAGTCGTCATCCTTGTTTAATCAATCATCGTTACTTGATATGCGAGACGACTGAGAACTGATAACTCGTATCACTGGCAGGACCATGCACTTCCTCTCAGTCACTCTCGATCAAGCATCCTGAACGGATATATTTCCTATATCGTAGTACGAGGGATAAATCCCTTAGCCGTCTTTCGTGTCACTCATGCAATCCGTTCCGCCACCCAATCATGTCCGTTATTGCAATCCTGTTACGGAAAGCGTTAGGCGCAAGTCAAAGCCGTACGTCGACTGCATAGCGATCACAAAGACTCATTGGTCTAAGGATATTGTGACACGCTATCGCATTTGAATATGTTCATGGCTGAATTTATGAAACACTATTCAAAAGGGGTCGTCCGATACCAATCACCTTATGATATCTATGATATGATTTCGGGATCCCACATCCTTATGATAAGCAGAACTACATCATTGAGAACCATCCTCATATTGGTCGCTTTAATTGAAGCATATATTGACCAGGAACTTGTTTAGTGTGATCCGTACAGATTTATGGTTCTACCACTTTAGTGGTCATAAATCAGATCATGCTCAACATATTATTTCAACACATAAGTAATACAAAGCCGTTTTATTTATTACAAACGATGATTAATATAAATAGACATTTATAGACTACTAGCAATTGGACTAGGGCACAAAAATGCTATCAGTCAAAACATAAAAGTATCGATGATCATCACACATATCACTACCTTATGCTACTATTACAAGTACAAACATGTCTCAGGGACTCCTCCTGAATTCTAGACCCCTTATTGGTTCCACTCAACGAGCACTCCTCTTGCTCGGATGTCACAAGTCGTTTGTTTATTCTTGTGCGTGAATCTTCAATCACGCATACAAGGAAAACCCTCAATCACTCACTTTAGATCTTTCGATTATCGTAGTGATACACAATTTTTTTCTTTAGAATACACAACCTCTCAACCCACCAGACCTTCACATCTAAGAGCTCTGTGTATCCCAAAAAAGCCAACCCTGTTATGGGTGGAGCCTCAGCTTTTATAGCAACCACAAATTGTCTGGAACATATTAGGGTTTCCTTAATCTAATCGATTTAGATTTCCCAATTCCTTACCGCCGAATATCTTTTCAGAATCTCTATCAGGGCAGGTAGGTTTCCAGAATCATAACATAATCATGACTTCCCAAAAGTCTTGTAGACAGCTGGAGATCTTCTAGATTCACAATCGCCGAATATCTTCATAATAAGAAAACTTTTTAATACTGCAACGCACAAGATGTCAAACAAGATGTTGTGACATTACACTTGACATCTTCCCTGACCAGATGCTCGACATCTTTCCCAGTGCCAGAGTTTCCTTTCTTCTTTTCTTGCCTTGATGGAATTTCCTTTCTTCAGTCTTAGTCGGTTATGCCTGAAGTTTCCTTTCTTTATGTTGGACGAATATATTGCCAAATTTGATCCCAGCGAGGCTTCCTTAGCAAGCACATCAACTCGTCTAAACTTGCCTAAATACATGCCGAAAGATGGCTTACTAGAAGTTGTAACATTACGTCCGACATCTTTCGTCCTTGCACTTAAAAATACAGCGAACATTAAACGTAACAACAATCTCCCACTTTGGCTATTTTTTTAGACAAGCACTCTTCTTCTAAGAACCATCCAAGGACCATGACACCCTTATGGCTCACACACCTCCTTACTTACTTATCTCTCCCTGATTTCCTCAAAAAGAAACTTTGGCAATAGCCAAATCATATAACAAAACAAAAAATATTCCTCCGAGCAACAAAAATTGTAGATTATGAACCATGAGATTGGGAAACAGATTAGGAAGAGTCACCTCCCTCAGAGTTACCATTTTTGTTCCTCTCACCAACTTAATTTTTTTCAGTTTTATTTTCTTAAAGAAGTAGAAGCATCCGCATCAGTATACCCTGGAGAAGTAGTTAGGTCACGAACAAGATCTGGACATATAGATTTTCTAAGAACAAGGGTCTCGATGGTTTTCTTGAGCATGCTGATCTCCTTATTGAGCTCATTTCTCAACATTCTCTTGATCAGAAGAAGTCGGAACATCCTATATAACATCTATTTTTACATCAGATTTTTCTTATACCATCACTCTATAGAGGTTCATCAAACGGACATGAAGTAGAGACATTCTTCATAACATTAGAGTAGGATCACGAATACCTTGATTTGTCTCGAGAATGCCTTTTAAAGAGATGCCCTTATATCGGCTTCTTCCATAACAGTAGAAGCACTCGCTTGTCTCTCTTCTGACGAGTTTGGAGAAACTAAACATACATTGATTCGCTAGCTAGCAAACATCATGAGCTAACAGAGGATTGATCTTGAGCTTTTTCTTCTTCAGAGACATCTTCTTCATCTGTTGCTTCAAGAATGTGAATCTTCTCGTCATGAACATCAGCGCTAGGAATAGGCAGCTTGTCTATCAACCCTTCACATATTTTCTTCCTTTTGGTCAGGTTCTTGATGGTATGCTTTAGGTTGACAATATCACCGTCGATCATGGAGATTTCCTTCTTTTTCTCCAGAGTAACATCATTCTGGACCTCGGCAGACATGGGACCATACTTCTCAGAGCGACCAGATGTGGCTCCATATGTCTTGACATTCTTCCTGACAATGGTCCAGTTCATGCTTTCCCTCAAATAACTTGTGGTTGTCCACAATGACATTGGATTTCTTTCCTACTTTTTCAAAAATCCTTTGAATAGTTGGAGGTTGGTAGAGGAGAATACCAGAGATAAGAGAAGCTAAACCAACAGGGCGTTTTACAACAAATGATCTATTGGAACATGGCTCCCAGTTAGCTATTCTTATGCGATACAACACGAAGTACTTGGCAGTATAGTCAGGGGCAGCTATAGAACCTTTGGAAGGCCAGACCTTGTTTTTGTCCCTAGAGATCGCCTTAGCATTTGTGAGCAGTGCTTCATTATCTTCCTCTTCGCTTTCTTCATCCATGAGTGTTCTCGAGGATAGCATGGGCTTCTTCCCCTTGTTCTTCTTCGTGTGGTCTCTACGGATCACTTTCTTCCTGTTCCATCATCGTGGCTAGGCTGACTTGCTCATCGATGAGTACTTTCTTTTACAAGTATGTTAAGACATGCTGAGCAACATCAGCCGCGACATCTTCAGCGACCACGGTGTCAGCATGTGCTCCAACATCTTTAACTAAAGGTAAACCACCTTTCCTAACATCGTCTCTTTCGCCAGCTTCCACAGAAACAGATAAACCTGGGACATCTTCTCCGACTTCTTCTACCGGATGAAGAACAGATGTTTCAAAAAAGTTCACAATCACCAACATGCATCGGACCGGATGATGTTGGAACATCTTCTTCAACATTATCAGGAACATCTTTATTGACATCTACGTTAACGTCTTTATTGACAACTTCTTTAAGATATTCTTCAGTAGAGACAGTTGAACCCTCTTCTACATCATCTTCCCTATTAACAGGTTCATCTATGTTTTCCTGAACCAAGGATGTTGGGGCATCCTTCATAACATCTTGACCAGGCCTGTGAGGTTCACCAGGCACATCGATACAAAGTGGTTCTTCCACATCAGTAGGAGGGTGATCCAAATCCGTTCGTGCGAAGGAGGTTGAAGCTTCTTCCAAACAATTATCATCCTCATGCAGGGTATCTTGAACCACAAAAGGGGTTTCTTTAATCGGATCATAAATAGTGTGAGAATCAGAATTACCTTTCTCTGTCGAGAGGGGGATTTTATCTTTGGCGGCAACAACATTAGAAGCGTCATTAACACTGACAAATGGATGAACAACTCCATAACAACCTCTTTTCGACATCCTTCGCTTAAGGTAGACTGAAATGTCACCACGATGCTATATACCCTAATGAGACTTGGTCTTTCTCAGGCCCAAATTCCATTTAGAGGTCTTCTTTGTTCAAGAGGGGAGGAAATAAATCAACAAAGCTCCCCTCCAACACTTAGTGATCATCATCGATCACTAATGCAGAGTCCAAGGGATGACCTAAGACTCTCAACTCAATTTTCCCTTTACCTTTGAGAAATCTCGTTATCCTTATTCCACTGGATTCGAATTCTCAAACCTATATTAAGTTCAATAAACATGCTCATGTCGAGTTCTGACTCCGTTGGCTGCACAACTTGTTTCGACATCTTGCTCGACATTCTATCATACATAATTTTCTCGACAATCATAAGGTTGTCATCCTCCTTATGGATACCTAGGATTTTATCACCCTCAACAATCATATGGTTGTCATCCTCCTTATGAATACCCAGGGTCTTATCACCTTTTCCCCTGACACAACCATTCATTTCTGGATAATTCATAGGGGCTTTCGAACAAGTGTGAGTTCCTCTTAGAGATTGTATCAGCTCTTTAGATAGAATAATTTCCTCTTCTTTGTCTTCAACATCTTTCATGACATTAGCGTCCTCAGAGAAACTGTTATCGTCATCAGTATCACTCAAACTTTTGAAGTCAAACTTGAGTCGGGGATCCCTAACAACAAGTATATAACATATAGAGACACAGACATGGAAGTGCTTAACACTTGACTTCCCCCCCCCCCCCCCCCCCCCATATTTCATAAATAGTAATAGTAGTACCTGTACGGATAATGGCTCTCTTATGAATATGGAAAGCGGTATAGTGGAGAGGAATGTCGTTGGCTGACATAACTACTCTTGCCATGACCTGAAGAGTCTGATACTTCCTTTCCACACTCCTACTTTGGTTCACTTGGAAAACTTCTAGAGCTCGCGAGGTGGAAAGATGTTGCAACATCTTGTGCGACTTCTTCAACTGTTTGCCAATCTGACGTTTAATACAGACTCTTCTTTGAACAATATGTAGATCCGGGATACAGACTAAAGCCTTTTCAGATACAGCTTTTTGCATACTTCTGAGGTTCGAATGACCAAGATTTTGATCCTAAGGCTTGGACTCGTCTGTCATGAAGTACAAAACCAGCTTGGAAAGAGTATAAAGGCGCTTCGGTCGACCGTGGCGGTGAGTACTTAGACCAAGAGTTTCACAGTCACCTAGTAGACTGTGGGATCATCTCTAAATTGACTCCACCCGGAACACCACTATTAAATGGTGTGTATGAGCGGAGGAACCGAACCTTACTAGATATGGTTCGATCAATGATGAGTCAGGCTGACTTCCCAATCTCTTTTGGGGGTTATGCCCTGGAAACAGCCGCATTCATTTTCAATCGGGCTCCAACAAAGGTGGTGGAAAGTACAACATATGAAGTATGGAGTGGAAAGAAACCCATATTGTCTTTTCTAAAGATTTGGGGATGTGAATCTTATGTCAAGCAATTGCAAGGCGATAAGCTCGAACCCACATCAGATAAATGTGTCTTTGTAGTGTACCATAAGGAAATAAAGGGGTACTACTTCTACAAATCCAATGAGAACAAAGTTTTTGTTGCTCGTGGTGGGGTGTTTTTGGTAAGGGAATTTATTTCCAAAACAACTAGTGGGAGTCTCGTGCATCTCGAAGAAATTCGAGAGGGTACAGAACAGCCTGAAGCAATTCAGGAACCTATTAGGCATAATGTAGAAGTAGAGGAGCCTGAGGTGGTCGTAGATGAAGGACCAATCCCTATTGAAATTCCAGATGGTCCAAAGAGGTCTGAAAGATCTCGTCATGTTCCTGTCAGATATGGCTTCCTAGCCACTAAAGGAAATGACTTGATAGTTGTGGATTATGATGATCCAACAACCTTTCAAAAAGCCTTGGCTAGTACCGGCTCCGATAAATAGTAGGAATGAGGGGTTTCGAGCGGTCTAAATCAGATATTTATGCAGCGGAAAATAACCCCAAAACTCACAAGAAATTTACTAAGCGATAGATCTATAGTTTAATCAAATTAAAAGGAATTAAATTCTACATGTTGAGATTTTGATTCGAATGATGAATGAGGAGAAACTTTACATTCCACCCTCTATCTGTATCCACACAAACACACAAGTTTTAGTAAACTTAACCCTTTACCACCTACTGGAATGAAAAAAGATCAAAATAGAGATTTCGGCAGCCTTTCGGTATGGAATATGAAGGTCTGATTTTTTCAGCACTCAGGGTCTCTATTTATAGAGTAAATTAGGATTTGAGTGCACCAAATCAGCCCCTAAATGGGCTGATTCAGCCAGCCCATGCCCAGCCCCTTAGCTGCCACTTTAAGTGGTGGTTTTGGGCTTTACGGGCCGTAACCCATTAGGGTTTGACCAGCCATCTACCACCCACTTAAGTGACTGCCCATGAAGGTTTTATCCCTCATGGGCTCGGCCTCTATGGCCTCCATGGCCAGCAAAAAATATTGGCTTCGGCCTGGCCCAAGGCCCTTTTGTGCCGTTGGGCCCGTGGCCCAAAACCCTACGTTTTGGCCACAGCCCGTTCCAACCATTATTTTCTAATTTCCCCATAATGTGTGTTTTATGTGTGTGACCCTATAGGCTCATGTCACCTTCTATGAATATCCACGACCTAGAACAATTATGATGACCTAGAATCTCGCCGTCCTTAGTCATTTGAAAAAAGGTTGAGGACGCTAGAAAAACTTCACGAGAGAATACTACATAATATTTCAAAGAATTCCCAAAAGAGTGAGGAATCTGGTTCCCAAACTTCTTTTAGCTAGATAGCCACCCTAAAAAGCACCAATGGTTCCAAAATTCGCCGAGATGGACGTTTGAATTCCCCACGGAAGGTCGTGTCCACTGCCACCTGAAATCGTCTAGAAAAAAAATCTTTCAAAATGCCACAGTAACTACCCTATATTAGCAGTGGTGGTGAACGACAGTAGCGGGAAGAGATCTTGTCGACGGTGGTGTTTCACAGAATAGAGAGAGAGGGAAAGGGTGAGAGGTTGAAGAAGGGCATTTAAAACTTTTTACCTCAAAATTCAGTTAGATTTAATCACAGTTAAGTAGTTTGGCTATTTATAACTGGAGATAGAGATAGTAATATAAAAATAGCGATAGTTAGGAATAGAGATATAATTACCCTATTATGTTTACTTGGAATCAAATAGTACTATTCTGTTGACGTAAAAAATATTTCATTATAGTAAATTAATTAATTAGTCAGTTAATAACCAATTTTTGAATCAGATCAAGAGATTATTAAGGTCGTACTCAAATTTGGTTCGACTCGGTTCATTTCTTTTGTTTTCTTAAAAATATTTGTCATTGTATTAAAATTGTTTATTATGATTAATTAAATATTAAATATGTCGGCTCACAATGACTATCGAGCTTTACATGTTATCCTTAAATTTGGTTTGAGCTAGATAATCATAACGAGCGTGAATCGAATAATTAACAAATCGAACTTGATCAATTCATTGAAAACTCAGCTCATTTACCTGCCCATTTTAGTTTATTAATCCCTTTATGGATTTGAATATTTTTTGTCCATTAATCCATATTGAGTAATTTTACTAAAAATAAATAAATATGTATAAAGCTTGCAAATAAAAGTTTTAATTTCTGAAACAATCACCCTCCAAAAAAATCTCGAGGACAAACCAGGTTCCTTAATCAGCCAACAACAAAACGGTTGTTTCCAAGCAATTCAAAATAATATAAAAAATCCAAAACCATAGCATTATGGATGAATACGAGTAGCCCAAATTCTTGGAGAACATTAAGATTTAAGAATTTTCAAAGCCTTATTGATGCAGAAACAGGTACAAAACATTATGTTCTATTATGATCCATGAGGAACAACATTTGGTTATAAACTAAGAGAGGAAGATGGGGCTTACTGTTGAATAACACGCTTGGCCCCCTCTAAGGTGTTTTGGAGCAGCATTGCGACTGTCATTGGACCGACACCACCAGGAACCGGAGTTATCCATCCTGCAACCTTGCAAGCTTCGTGAAAATCTACATCTCCGACGAGTCTGTACCCTGTTTTTCTACTAGGGTCATCAATGGCATTTGTCCCAACATCAATTACTGCAGCGCCGGGTTTGATCCAGCTGCCCTTTATCTGAAAGTTAAGATACAAACACATTTATAATTATTGAACTATCAGTTTATCCATTGTACAGGTGAAGTCCCTTCTAAATTGTTAGGTGTATGCTTCAAAAAAAATTGTTAGATGTATTTCCCTCTTTTCACAGCTGTTTATTGTTACAAGTTTAATTCCCTATATAGGAAAAGTGTCCCTATATAAAGGGATGTTTTTATTCGTATTAGTAGTATTATCAATAGAGTAATGAATTTTACTTAAATCAAGATAAGTTAATGAATTAGAAAAGTCAGTTACCATCATTGGTTGTCCTGCTGCCGCAATGACGATGTCTGCTTCGCGAATGATATTTTCTGGATCCTGAGTGCATGAATGGACTACAGTGACAGTCGCATCTGCTTTAAGGAGTAGTAGAGAAACCGGCAGTCCCACAATATTGCTTCTGCCCACAACAACCGCCTTCTTTCCCTTTATGCATATTCCACTTCGGGAAAGAAGTTCAAGACATCCCTGTATGAGAATCCCCGTCTTAATCAGTGATACTGAAAATTATACTACATGGGAAAACGGTACCTTAAGAAATTTAAAACTAAGAATATTGCCTTCGGGGTGCAAGGAAGAAACAGAGGTTCTCGGCCTTTCATTGCAAGCTTGCCGATGTTCAGTGGGTGAAATCCATCTACATCCTTCTCAATGCTGATTTCAGTAAGAACTTTCTCCTCATTTATATGCTTCGGTAGTGGTAGTTGGACCAGTATACCTGTAAATGTACAAAACGAAGCCTTTGAGAAGCATGCAAGGGAATTTATATCAACAAGCAAATCAGTTGGCAAAATAGCAATTCATTTTTCGTACCTCCCCAATTCCAAAATAAGTGTCCTATTTCACTTTTAAGCAAATATTGAGGATAATTTTATTAGTTTTTGACTATTCCCCCATTGCATTGTCTGTCTAAATTTTGAGGTAAGAAACTCAAATGCTTATAAGTGGTAACTTGTGGGAAACTAATTTTGAGACGGATGGAGTAATAAACTAGAGAAGATTGCGCTACGGTTTTATCGTTATTATTACTTATATAAACAATACTACAATTAATGATAGACAAATGACAGAATAACACAAACACGTATTAACTAACCAACCATGGACATCAGGATTTGCATTTAACTCGTGAACCTTGCTGATCACCTCAGCTTCAGACACTTGCTCTGGAAGGTCAATGTCAAACGACTTGATCCCAACTTCTGCACACGCCTTTCTTTTCATACTAACATAGCTCTGGGAGTCCTTCCTACATCCCACAATTACCACAGCCAAGCCTGGAACCTGCTCAACTCAAGCAAGAAAAAATCCGAAACTGCACACTTAAGACTCAAAACGTCCGTAACTTTGGACCAAAATCATGGATAGAAAATCTAAAGTATGGATCTTGCAAGTATGGACATTAGTACAAAGAAGGTTATATCATCAAATCTGACACCACAAACACACTGTACTGATTAGCCCAATTGCACAAACAACCCCGATAAGACAGCTGAACAAACCAATTTCCTAAAAAATTTGCAGCATTGATACATAAACACTGATCTTACCCAATTTGATCAGAGCATACATGTCAACTCTTGTTCATATCATTCAAATCAAACTCCGCTGCAATTGAAAACATCTGCTCCGAACTAAGACTAATTCAACACACATCTGAAGCTAATTGAACTGAAAAACAGTCAAACCAAACTAAAATCGAGCAAGAAATGTAGGTTTACGTCAAAAAATCAAAACATACCATATTGATTAACCCGATTACACAAAAAACCCAGATAAGACACATCCCGCTCAACAACAAAAAATCTTCTCAAAAATTTCGCAGTAATGATATGTAAGACCGATCTCACACAATCTGATCAGAACCTAATCTGTCAACCACTCAAATTGAACTCCACTGAAAATGAAAGCATCTGCACCCAACCACCGCTAATTCACAACAGATATAAAGGTAATTGAACTAAAAAAATGTTAGATTGAACGCAAACCAAGCAAGAAACGTAAAATTTAGGTGAATCAATGAAAATCAGACATGGAGAGAAGATTGACCTTGCCAAATTTCTGGAGGAGTATGTGGACCTCAGAGGCGATCTCGGATCGGATGGTTTGAGCGACGGCTTTACCGTCGATTATGGTGGCTTTGGTTTCGCCGGAAGCTGAAGCCATTTTCGGCGGCGAGATCGTAGCTTCTGCTTGTCTCTCTCTCTCTCAGCTATCGAAACTGGATTGAACCTTATCAACCTGAGTGTAGTGACTCACTCTCTCACCAACTGCGAAACAAACAGAACAATTTTGACCCGCTACTGTACCGGACCGGACCCAATCTATGGCCCACTAATGTATTTTTAATTGGGGAATTTCGGGTTACTACCTCGGAAAAAGATCATTTTTTCACCTATCACCACTGAAAGATAAAATTGGTCTATGGAGCACCTGTGAAAGATAACTTTTTCACTTACCACCACTAAAATTATCGATTTTTTCACTTAGCCCCGAAAAGTCCAAAATGCCCTCTATCACCTTCTCAATTTCTTTAATGGATGGAGGGTGTTTTGGACTTTTCATTTACACAAATAAAAAATTAATTTAATAATCTAAAAAGACAATTTTACCTTCAAATAAATAATAATTATAACTTAAGGGTGGATGGTATTTTTGTCTTTTCACTTAAACAAATAAAAAATTGATTTTGAGGAAGTGGGCGGAGGAGGAGGGCGGAGGAGGGGTGGTCAGAGGTGGAGGTCGGGCTGGGCTGGGCTGGAGGGAAGAGAGGAGGTCATAGCGGCTCTGGGTGGAGGCGGAGGTCGAGGAGGGCCGGAGCTCGAGCAGATTGGAGGGTCGGAGGAGGGAGGAGGGGCGGTCGGCTCTGGGTTTCGTCGCCGGAGCTCGAACCAGTGGTCGGAGGAGGGAGGCGGAGGGTCGGAGGAGGGAGGAGGTCGCGGAGGCTCTGGGCGGAGGCGGAGGCGGAGGGCCGAGCTCAAGCAAATCGGGCCAGAGCTCAAGCAGATCGGAGCTCGACCTCCGCCCAGAGCCGAGCTCGACCTCCGGCCCTCCTCGACCTCCGCCTCCGTCTCCACCCAAAGTCGCCGCGACCTCCTCTCTCCCCTCCAGCCCAGCCCGACCTCCACCTCCTCCTCCTCCTCCTCCGCCCACCTCCTCAAAATCAATTTTTTATTTGTTTAAGTGAAAAGACAAAAATACCCTCCATCCATAAGTTATAATTATTATTCATTTGAGAGTAAAATTGTCTTTTTAGATTATTAAATTAATTTTTTATTTGTGTAAATGAAAAGTCCAAAACACCCTCCATTCATTAAAGAAATTGAGAAGGTAATAGAGAGCATTTTGGACTTTTCGGGGTTAAGTGAAAAAATCGATAACTTCAGTGGTGGTAAGTGAAAAAGTGATCTTTCACAGGTGCTCCACAAACCAATTTTATCTTTCAGTGGTACCAAGTGAAAAAATGATCTTTCACAGGTGCTCCACAGACCAATTTTATCTTTCAGTAGTGGTAAGTGAAAAAGTGATATTTTTCAGTGGTGCTAAGTGGAAATTCTCCTCTTTAATTTCCTTGTCAACTGTCAAGCCATACTATTTAATTTTAGGTAAAATTTCACTTAGCCACTCCTAAGTTTAGATAAGTTTCATTTAACCTCTCTTAAGTTCAAAATCCATTTGTGGAGTCTTTTAAGTTTGCAAAAGTCTCACTTTACTCGTTTTCAGTTAACTTTTTATGAAATGACGAAAATACCTTTTCATTAAAAATAATAAATAAAAATGATTTTGAAATTTTTGTTTCCTTATTTTTTTTACAAAAAAAAGAATAAAATAAATATTTTAGTAATAATTTTATTTTTTAAAAAAAAAAATTTTCAAAAAAAAATCATTTTTAAATTAAAAAACAATTATAACAAAAAAAATTTATAAATTATTTTTACTACAAATAGAATTTTATTCTTTATTTTATACAATGAAAACATTTTATAGAAAAGTTCAAAAATCATTTTTATAATTTATTATAATTTTTCAATAAAAGGCTATTTTCATCATTTTGTGAAAAAGTTAAAAGAAATTTTTAAAAATGTTAACAGAAAAGGGTAAACTGAAACTTTTTCAAACTTAAGGGATTTCACAAGTTGTTTTTGAAGTTAAGGGGAGTTAAGTGAAATTCGCCTAAACTTAAGAGGACCTAAGTGGAATTTCTCATTTTCTGATCACATAATTTGTTCGATATATTTTGTTGCATTTTATAATTAACGATAAATTTACAAGATAAAATTATAGATGTTATGAATTTATATTTGCATAACTTTTATGGTTTTCTTTCCTTGCTTATTTTATCATCACTTTTATCTTCCTTATTATTACATTTTAGGAAAAACTGCACATGACTCCACTTAAGTATAAATAAGTTTTTCTTAAACACCTAACTTCAAAATCAACTTGTAGAGTTTCTTAAATTTGAAAAGATTTTACTTTACTTCTTTCTGTTAACTTTTTTGCGAATGGACGAAAATACTCTTTCATCAAAAATTTAAAATAAATAAATAAAAATAACTTTGAATTGTTTTTACCAAAATAAAGAATAAAAACAATATGTCAATATTAATTTTATTCTAAAAAAATCTTTTATAAAATAAAAAACAATGTTTAGAAATCATTTTTTAGTTTTAACTTTTTTTATAAGAAAAACTTTTAAAAAAATTATTACAAAGAGAATTTTATTCATTATTTTTTACAACGAAAAAGTTATAAAAATAGTACAAAATCATTGTTACCTACTTATTTTAATTTTTTAATTCAAAAAGTGAAACTTTTTCAAACATAGGGGTTTCCACAAGTTGATTTTGAAATTAAGGAGGGTTTAACAAAACATCGTGTATAATTAAGATGGTTCATATGAAATTTTCCCTACATTCTAAATAACATGATCATCAATATCTTAAATACGTTATTGTTGTAGATATGGTTAAGTAAAATGAATAGATCATGGATGTATGGGGAAAGAAGGTCAAATCCTTCACGGGTATGGTGGAGTTTATGAAATTCGCATGGGAAAATGCTCCACAGTATGGTCGAGATAGATTCATGTGTCCTTGCACTAAATATTGTAATATTTATGTGTACGATATAAAGATCATTTATAGTCACCTTACTAAGAGTGGGTTTGTGAGATTGTATAGGTGTTAGACCAATCATGGCGAAGCCATAGAATTCGGTGAGAGTAGCAATAGGGCTCGGAGTAGCGACTCTAATATACAGTATTTTCCACCTCCGATTCCGATTGTCGATCATGTAGAGCAACTTGTAGATGCTGTGGACCCATTCCGAGAAGTCAGGGTTGAAAGAGAAGATGAGGTCGATGAATTGGACGTAGTTGAGGAGTTGGGCGCTAGAGCATCTATGATAGAATACAAGTGTTTGGTAAAGGAAATGCAGACCCCACTGTACGACTGCAGTGACGACACGGCGTTGCCAGTATTGTTGAGGATTTTGTCCATCAAACAGAAGACGCGAATGACAGACATGGCATTTGACGAGGTGGCTGATGAGTTTTCTAGCACATTACCTCAACCTAACGCGTAAGATCAAACATAACATGGATGGAGTTCCTCAGACCTATAAGGCCTGACTGGTTGCGAAAGGTTTTAGGCAAATCCATAGAGTATATTATGATGAAACTTTCTCGCCAGTGGCCATGGTCAAATCGATCCGGATTCTATTCGCATTAGTTGCATATCACGATTATGAGATATGGAAAATGGATGTGAAGACTGCTTTCCTCAATGGGAAGCAAACTGAGGACGTGTATATGACACAACCTCATGGTTTCGTCGATCTAGAGAATGCCGGAAAGATTTGTAAGCTGCAGAGGTCCATTTATGGATTGAAACAGACTTCTCAAAGTTGGAATCGTCGATTTGATGAGGCCATAAAAGAATTTGGTTTCATACAAAATGAAGACGGGCCTTGCGTGTACAAGAGGGAAAATAGGAGTGTAGTTTTGTTCTTAGTGTTGTATGTGGATGACATACTCCTTATCGGAAACGACATCCCCACCATGCAAGCCACAAAAGCTTGGTTGGGGAAGTCTTTCAAGATGAAGGATTTGGGCGAAGTCGCATATACCTTGGGGATCAAGATTTATCGAGATCGCCTGAGAAGGATCATTGGGTTAAACCAGAGCACTTACATCGACAAGATCTTGAAGAGATTTTTGATGCATGAGGCCAAGAAGGGTTTCCTCCCCATGAGACATGGAATAAAACTAAGACTCAGTGTCCCACAACACCTGATGAGTTAAAGCACATGAGTGACATCCCTTATGCATCAGCAGTAGGATCCATCATGTATGCCACGATATACACAAGACCTGATGTCTCTTACGTCCTATCTTGTGTCAGCAAATTCTAGTCAAACCCAGGTGAGGACCACTGGACAACACTGAAGACGATCCTAAAGTACCTTAAACGGACTAAGGTTGCCTTCTTGGTCTATGGGGGTAAAGAGGAGGAACTTGAGGTGACGGGATACGTCGACGCTAGTTTCCAGACTGATCCGGATGATTCGCGGTCGCAGTCTGGATACATATTCGTGTTCAACGGTGGAGCTTTCAGCTGGAAGAGGTTCAAGCAGCCAACCGTCGCAGATTCTACTAAAGAGGTCGAGTACATAGCGGCTGGAGAAGCGGCAAAAGAGGCTGTGTGAATCCAGAAGTTCATTGCGGGATTGGACGTAATGAAGAATTCGTCCGATCCGGTGAACTTGTACTACGACAACACTAACGCCATAGCACAGGCTATGGAGCCTAGAGCCCATGCCAGATCCAAACATGTACAGAAGCGGTTTCACTTGATTCGAGAGTACATCGAACAAGGACAAGTGAAGATTTGTAAGATTGCGATAGAAGATAATGCAGCCGACCCGTTGACTTAGGCTCTCTCACAGCCTAAACATGAAAGCCATATAAGGTCAATAGGTTTACGTTGGGATTAAGATTGGAGGTAGGGGCAAGTGGGAGATTGTAAGAGCTTGTGCCCTAGTCCAAGTCTTTTCTATTTAATCTTCTATTTAGCAATGAATGACATTTACATTATTATTGTGTTATAGTAATGTGTCAAGCGATGATTTCTTCAAAAGTCATTAGTGTGTCATCACTAATAGTGGAGCCTTTAGACACTGTGAAATCTTGCTTGACGGATCCATAATCGAATACTTATACTTAAGTGACTAGTGTGAGGATGACTTACCATTATGTTCTCCTGATCAAGATGTAGAGTCATATCACGGATATCGTCTGCGAGACGATTTCGGATGACCCGACTTGGAGTATGGCGCATATATTAAGTCACCAATGCATATTCCATCGACGTGTGATCATTGTTGTGGGGTCAAAAGGTCTCGTTTCGAGACCGTTTAACCTCACAATTCGGTGCATTTGTGTCCGATAGTGGCCGAGTCAGGCCCGGGAGTGCATATTTTATGCTTTTTGGTGTTTTGTGGTGCGTACGCAGGTTCGGAAGGAAAAAGGGCCAAAAACGAGGCACCGAGCAAAAAGTCAAAGGGCGTTGACCAAACAGCCGGGCAGAGGGCATTGGTCACGATCGTGCCAAATGGAGGCACGATCGTGGCTCATTAGGCACGATCGTCCCTCAGCCGGTCACGATCGTGGCCCCCCTTTAAATTATATTGCAGAATTAATTCCAACTTACAGTGGACTCCCCCGATCTCAGTCACGAGGGAGTCACGATCGTGACCCAATGAGGCACGATCGCCCCTTAAAGACCCACGATCGTGGCTTTACGGGGTAAAGGATCAAGGCGATTCAAAAATATCTTACCTACTCCGAGCCACGATCGTGCCCGACGAAGCCACGATCGCCCCCAAGACCAAGTCACGATCGTGCCAGATCCAAGTCACGATCGTGACCCAGACAGAGGCACGATCGTGCCTTGCTAGCCACGATCGTGACCACCCTCAGAATCAGAAAACTTCAAAAGGGGGTCTAGACACTTTTTGAAGGGAGGAAGAAACATAGAGAGAGGAAACGAGCCAAGAAGCTTTTCAGCCATTCTTCAAGTGTTCTTGAGCGTTCTTCGTGGTTTCTCAAGCGCTCTTCATCTTCCTCGACACCAAAGGCACCGCTATTTCTATCGCGCTTCATCACACATCGAAGACGCACCTTGCTCGGGAATCCAAGAGCATTTCTATCCGTTTACTTTATTGTTCTTCGTGTTCTTCATGTTTATGTGTATTGCTACCATGTTGTTGCTTAGCTTGAGCACCATGGTTATGGGCTAAACCCGTTAGCCATGGGTGCTAGATAATATAGAATGTGAATGTGGAGTTTAATGAGATTAGTGATTTATTGATGAACAAATGTGTTGTGTGGATTGTTGTTTGAATGCATGTGTTGTTTAAGTGACGTTTTACAATATATGTTTGAGGTGTTCTATCCGATACCGAAAGGGAAGGATTAGAACCCGGACTTAGCATCCACCGAGGGTTGTAGGCTCAAGACCGTGTCTTGGCACCTTCTAGTAACCCTTAGCCTTTTATTGTCGTTTGTATGCGATCTCTAGTTTACTCAATACCGAAAGGGCACGGGAACACTCGAGATTAGGCCAACCTCATTACCGAAAGGCGAGGTCGGCATTTAAGACATAGGCTCGACCAACCGTTTATTCAATAGATTGCTTATTCTCGAACTTGTTCACTTGATGATTGTCTAGCACCCTAGGCATTTGAATCTCTACGTATTCACTATCGCGCTTTGTTATCGTTGTCATAATTGCAAACACGTTTATTAACTAATCGTAAACCCCATATTAATCCCTGTGGACTGACTCGGTATCTTACCGGATCATATAAATATTATTACTTGCGACCCGTGTGCACTTGCACGTGGAAACCATTGTGCGACGTTATCACGTCACATTTTGGCCCAACAAGTTTTTGGCGCCGTTGCCGGGGATTAATCGGTCTACGATTGGTAAATGCTTGTGTATGTTTTGTTGTGATATTGATATTGTTTAGTATCTTTGAAGGTACTTATTTGGTACATGACCCGAAGCTCGGAAGTGCCAGAGTTTAATTGCAACCCAGAAATTAAAGCTTTGTGTCGGAGAAACAACGCTTTGAAGAAGCGTATTAGTGGAAATCTGGCCCAATCAAGAAGTATGGACGATACTCCCGCCAGAGTGGAACAAAGACCTCCCATTTTGGGACGGGACCGGGAAGAAGTTCCCGCTGAGGTAAACAATAATGAAAGGTCGTACTTTGGATCCGAGAATCACGAAGACTACTATGCCGAGGATGACGACATGCCTCCGTTATCTCCGCTTCCCCCTAGAGGACCGCGAGGGAGGAGGGGAAGAGGAACGCCACGACCTCGTCAACCTAGACATAGAAGAAGGGTAGACCAATACCACCAAGCTCCGGACTTCGAGCTCACATCAGTAATGCTGAGTCTATTGAGGACAAACCCGCAGTTTATGGGCAACAATACCGATGCCCACAATCATCTCAAGCTTCTAGAAGACGTCGTGGAGACTACGGCCAGTGGTTATCCGGAGGATCTAGTCAAGACCAAGCTACTTCCCATCTCTTTGGGAGGGGCGGCAAAGGCATGGTACATGACGCTCCCTCTGCATGAGAAGCGAGATTGGGCAAGCCTAGAAAAAGCGTTCTTGTCGAAATATGTGCCGCCTCGAAAGGAGGGTTTGCTTCGGAAGGACATCAACAACTACACCCAATTCCGGGGGGAAACTCTTGGAGAGACGTGGGAAAGATTCAAACAGTTGTTGAGGAAGTGTCTGGACCATCAAATCTGCGATGAGATCTTGAACAAGACGTTCTACTGGGGTCTGAATCAAGCGTCTCAAATGGCGGTGAATGCCGGTTCGGGAGGGTCACTTCTCTCAATAGCCCCGGGCGCAGTGTTTGATGTGGTGGAGCAAGTTGCGCTCCAAAGTTATGAGTACAATGAAGCCGAAGCGGTTCAGAATAACCAAGGACCCCCGCCGGCACGAAGAGGAGAGGAGCAAGAAACACTTAAAAGTCTCTCAGACAAGATGAACCGGCTATTAAACATGGCACAAGGAGACCAAGGAAGGAATTCGCGGCCTCAAGCGGGGGTGAATCACATGGATTATAACAACAACAACAACAACAACAACAACAACAACAACAACAACAACAACAACAACCACAACAACAAGGGTAACTTTGGGGGATATGGAAGTGCACGAGGATATCAAGATCGACCGGTGCAAAGTTATCCCCAAGGGTACGGGAGCAACTACAAGCCAAGACCACAGGCCAATGCAAGTAGTTATGGCAAGGTTTATCCGGATCGTCCCCAAGGTGGCAACAATGGCCAAAACAACCGTCCGTCAAGCTATGATAAAGGTCAATATTCGAATTCTAAGAGCGATGAATCGCTAAGAGAAGTTCTTGAGGCTTTCATCAAAAGCCAAACAATAGTAACAGACGAGCTAAGGAGAAATTAGAGGAACAACGACGCTCGATGGGAACAAAACAGTGCGCCGAGACAAATGGGAACTCTTCCTTCAAACACCGAGGTGCCGAAAAATCATGGCAAAGAACATGTCAAAGCAATCACCTTGAGAAGCGGAAGCACATTACCAGGGCCATCGATCCCGGTGGGGTATGAACCGGAAGTGGAAGAGGCCGTTGTTGAGGATTTGGGGTTTGAGGATGAAGATCTTGGAAATGAAGATGGAGAGCAAGACGCTCCTCAAGAAAGGTAAGACGAATCCCAAGAAGGACCCCAAGTCGATGTCCCTCAGGCCAAACCTCATACTCCCGTTCTTAGGCCCCCGTTCCCTCAACGGGTGAAAAGAAAAGCTAAGTGCAACGACGTTCAATTCGCCCGATGCCTTGATGTGCTTAGGCAAGTCTCCATCAACATCCCTCTTATCGAGGCATTAGATGAAATGCCTAAATATCACAAGTTTTTCAAGGAGATCCTCTCTAACCGTCAGCGTTTGCAAGAGTGCTCCAAGATTGCATTGAATGAGGAGTGTAGCGCATTGGTGTTAAACAAATTGCCTCCAAAAGAGAAAGACCTGGGAAGCTTTACAGTTCCAGTCGGGATAGGAAGAGCAAAGGAAATGATGTCCTAATGCGATCTAGGCGCCGGTATTAATCTTATGCCACTTTCCGTCTTTAATTCACTTCAAATTGGCCACATGAAGAAAACCTCGATCTACTTGCATTTGGCTAACCGACAAGTGGTATACCCCGAGGGGGTAGTTGAAGATGTGCTAGTGCGTATTGGGAAATTCATCTTGCCGGCCGACTTCATTATTCTTGACTTCCCGGTTGATCATGCGGTTCCGCTAATCCTAGGGCGACCTTTTCTCGCGACCGCCGACACGGTAATCCGTGTTAAGCAAGGCGTATTGGAGATGACGGTGGGAGGAGAAACTATTATCTTCGATATTCTGAGAGGGATTAAAGCACCCGATATGGATTATTCGGAATTAGCGGCCATCTCCGTAATTGATCAAGAGGTACAACACGTTCTACCTTCAATTTGTTTAAGTACTAAAGATTTTTCTAGTGCTTTCTTTGAACAATTAGAGCGTGAAGAAGAAGAGGAAAAGGATGAGCAAAGGGAATTATGTGCACTCGGGTTTGTTGAAAGACGAGAAGGATATAGGGGCTCTGAGCCATTGTTCACGGGAGATAGAGTTGTTCCCCACACCAAGCCATCGCTTGAGGAAGCTCCGAGGCTTGAACTGAAGGTGCTTCCCAAGCACTTGAAGTATGAATATTTGGGGCCAGACTCGACGCTCCCAGTTGTTATCTCTTCTACTTTAGGCCCAGATCAAGAAGCGAGGTTGATGAAATTGTTGCAAAAACACAAGGGTGCATTAGGATGGACTATTGCCGACATCAAAGGAATAGATCCAGCTTTTTGCACTCACAAAATTATTCTGGAGCAGGAGTGCAGAGGTTCAGTTGAGCATCAAAGGCGGCTAAATCCGGCCATGAAGGAGGTGGTAAAAAAGGAGATCTTGAAATGGTTAGATGCCGAGGTGATATATCCCATTTCAGACAGCAAGTGGGTTAGCCCGGTTCAATGTGTTCCGAAGAAGGGAGGCTTAACGGCAGTCGCAAATGCGAACAATGAATTGATTCCTCAACGCAGCGTGACCGGGTGGCGTATATGCATGGACTACCGAAAGTTGAACAAAGCACCAAGGAAGGATCATTTCCCGCTTCCATTCATTGATCAAATGTTGGATCGGTTGGCCGAGAATGAGTTCTATTGTTTCCTAGATGGCTACAGTGGTTATAATCAAATCCACATAGCCGTAGAAGATCAGGAGAAAACAACCTTCACTTGCCCCTACGGAACTTTTGCCTTCCGACGAATGCCTTTTGGGCTTTGCAATGCACCGGTGACCTTCCAAAGGTGTATGATGGCCATCTTCTCCAATATGGTCGAGAATTATGTAGAAGTTTTCATGGATGACTTCTCAGTTTTCGGAAGATCGTTTGACGAATGTCTGGAGCATCTGGGAAACGTGTTGAAAAAATGCGAGGAAACGAATCTGGTGCTTAACTGGGAGAAATGCCACTTCATGGTGCGGGAAGGAATTGTTCTAGGCCACAAGATCTCAAAAGAAGGCATTGAGGTGGACCGGGCCAAGGTTAGTGTCATTGAGACTCTTCCTTATCCGTCTTCTGTGAGATTGGTGAGAAGCTTTCTTGGCCATGCGAGATTTTACAGACGCTTCATCCAAGACTTCTCAAAAGTGGCCAAGCCATTATGCAAATTGCTCGAGAAGGAGATAAAATTTGAGTTCACAAGGGAGTGCAAGGTTGCTTTCGATGAGTTGAGAGCAAGATTGGTAAATGCTCCAATAGTAGCGGCTCCGGATTGGGATCGACCATTCGAGATCATGTGTGATGCGAGCGATTACGCCTTGGGAACAGCTTTAGGTCAGAAACATGATAAGATCTTTCGCGTCATAGCCTATGCGAGCCGAACGCTGAACGATGCTCAAGAAAACTACACAGTCACTGAGAAGGAGTTCTTGGCAGTGGTATTTGCTTTTGAGAAGTTCCGGCAATATGTGATCGGGTCGAAAACCATAGTGCACACGGATCATGCGACCTTGAAATATTTGCTAACCAAGAAGGAGGCTAAAGTTCGGTTGATTCGATGGGTGCTATTGTTGCAAGAATTCGAGCTTGAAATAATGGATCGGAAGGGAATCAAAAATCAAGTGGCCGATCACTTATCTCGAGTGAAAAATGGTGAGAAGGAATGCGAGGAGGAGATCAAAGACGTATTTCCCGACGAGCATGTTTTGGCGATAGAGGGCGCATCACCGTGGTATGCCGATATCGCAAATTATGTTTCATGTGGGATCGTGCCTTTGGGGATTACTTCTCAACAAAAGAAGAGGTTCCTTCACTCGTGCAACAGGTACTATTGGGATGAGCCGTATCTCTTCAAGCAAGGAAACGACCAAATCTTCTGCCGATGTGTAGCGGAGAGCGAAATTCCGGGAATCTTGGAGGCATGTCATAATTCCCCATATGGAGGACACTTCGCGGGTGATAGGACCGCTAGGAAAGTATTGCAATCGGGCTTCTATTGGCCAACCCTCTTCAAGGACTGTCACGAGCACATCAAACAGTGTGATAGGTGTCAGAGGGTGGGAAATGTCTCCCGGAGGCACGAGATGCCTCTCACCGGCATTCTAGAAGTGGAAGTGTTCGATGTGTGGGGAATGGATTTCATGGGACCATTCCCATCGTCTTATGGGAAGCTCTATATCATAGTAGCGGTGGACTATGTGTCCAAGTGGGTTGAGGCAGAAGCATGCATCGCATCGGATGCGAGGACGGTTATCAAGTTCGTCAAGCGCAACATCATTGCACGCTTCGGAACCCCCCGAGCTATCATAAGCGATCGAGGAGCCCATTTCCGGAATAAGCTCTTCAAGGCTCTTGCCAAGAAATTTGGCATGAAACACAAAATGGCTCTCGCCTACCACCCCCAATGCAATGGCCAAGCGGAAAGCGCTAATAAGGAGATCAAAGGGGTCCTGGAAAAGATGGTCGGCCCAAACCGAAAAGATTGGTCGGAACGCCTTGATGAAGCCCTCTGGGCTTATCGCACCGCCTACAAAACCCCGCTAAACATGTCACCATATCGGATGGCGTGTGGGAAAGCGTGCCACTTGCCGGTGGAGATTGAATATATGGCAAGGTGGGCGTTAATGAGGTGCAATGTGGATTTGGGAAAAGCGGGAAAGAAAAGGTTGCTTCACATTGAGGAGCTATAGCAATGGAGAAGAGAGGCGTATGAGAGCAACGCCATTTATAAAGAAAAGACGAAGCGTTGGCATGATAAGCATATCATTAAGAGGAGCTTCGAACCAGGACAATTGGTATTGCTATATAACGCCAAGCTAAAACTCCACGCTGGTAAACTCAAGTCCAAGTGGTCGGGTCCATTTAGAATCATCTCGTGTTTGAATCACGGAGTGATGGAAATCATGGATCCAAAGGACGAGACAACTTTCTTTGCAAATGGGCTTTATTTGAAGCTCTACTATGGTATTGACGGCAAGGATATTGAGCCGGATATGGAAGAAGAGGTACGGGGGTTTGGAGAAGAAGAAGGAGAAAAGTTGCCCGAAGAAGGCGGCTTAGATCGAGGGTAGTGTGTTGACTACCCCAGTTTCGTCGGGCTAACGACGTTAAACAAATGCGCTATTGGGAGGCAGCCCAAGTTTCTAACCCCATCTGTGTAAATTCCCGCAATTTAGTTTATTTGGGTAATAGCAATGCAGTAATTATTGTTTGTTTATCGCATAAAGGAACCAGTGCAATCACGACGCTTGGTGTACACCGCTACCTCGCAAACGAACAAGCCAACACCCGGGTCAACCCATCAAGACAAGTCAACCACATTATTTTGAGAAAGGTAGTATGTACTTTCTCCTAAGTTTATTGAGTTGAGTTGATATTGCTTAAGGCTTGTGATCGCCTTGTAACCTTGAATGGTTTGCCCCTCTATGCGGGTTGTTGTGCACTGATTAGTAGCATTGTCGGGTTTAATTAAGTTCGGGTATAGTAATACCCTAAGTGTGGTGTGTGTCCCACACCCCACTAGTGAGTCTAGGTTGTGTAGAGTGTGTGTGTGTTTTTTTATGTGCAGATGATTGGATGTTATTTCATAATGAAGAAGGGAAAAAAGCAAGACAAGAGAGGAGAGTCACGGGAAAGTTTTGGGGGGAAAAAGCTAGGGCCCCACCCATCACTCTTTGGTCAATAAAAGGGACCCCTTTCTCTTTATCTCATTGTCATTGCTTTAGCACTCTTGCAAGTTCAAGAAATCCTCCGAGTGTCAACTTCATCTTTCTCTAGTAAAAAATGAATCAATGGGAGATCGGCCTCAATGCCTCATCCTCATCGGATGACGACGAGGGAAACTCGCTGGCGCCAAGGTGGCCGGTGAACTCACCGGTATCCGAGGGTACTCCCACCCCACCGGAGGATCCTATGATCCATATTGAGAGCCGGTTCGAGGAGATCATAGTGGATATCATGACGGTCCGAGAAGATATTAAGGACTTCAAAGAGGACGTGCAAGCGCAGTTGACTGACATCATGAAAATGCTTAGCAACTTGACTGCAATGTTGCACAGACAAACTCTAAGGCCGCCTACGGCCAGGTAAGAAGGAAAAAGGTAACATTAATCATTGTACATATGTGTTAGTTTCGGTTTATGGAGTCTTAGGGTAATTCGACCCCGAGTGTGGGGTTAAGTGTGGTGTGTGTCTCACACACCACAATTGAGTCATTTGATGTGTTTGTTTTAAGTGTCTTAGTAGGTGCATTGATACTCACATGAAGGTAGGAGACTTGGGTGACAAAGAAACAAAACAAGAAGAAAAGAAAAAGGGGGAGATCAAGACTCACGGGAGTTTTCTTTTGGGGAACCCAATCATAGAGGGGAATCATTTACTTTTCCACCAACCCCTCTATATCATCATCCCCTTCCATTGTTGTCCATCCCCATACTCACAAGAGAAACCTTCCCTTGAAACCACTCAACGATCAAGTTTTCTTTCACCCAAGAAGATGAGCCGTAGAAGAAATCCGGTGGAAGTTTCCTTATCGTCCGACGATGATGAGGTGAACTCACCACCACCAAGATGGCCGGCTCCTTCACCCGCCCAGACTAGTTGCTCGTACTTGCCGCCGGACCCAATGGAGCTCCTAGAAGGAAGGATAACGGATGTCACGATGGACATCATGCAATTCCGAGAAGAGTTCAAGGAGTTTCAGTCCGAGACCTCCGGCAAATTAGAAGAGATCATGGAGATACTCGTAAACTTGACCGTGCTAGTCCGGGAGAGACCTCGAAGAGGCTTCCCAACCGATGAAGTGTGGGTGAGACGCACCTACGTGTAGAAAATGTATATAGTTGGTCTTTAAGTTTTTTCGGTTGTTTATTTCTTTTGTGTGTCGTGATCCCATTTGTGGAGTAAGTGTGGTGTGTGTCTCACACACCACAATCGAGTCATTTTACAAGTTTTAAAACAAGTCTAAGTGCAGGTTATGGGTTCGAGTGTTCTACGTGAGAAGAAGAAGAAGAAGAGAATGGAAAAGGAAAAAATTCTGGGCTAGGCACGATCGTGACCAAGGAGGCACGATCGTGGGTTGGGAAAATGCACTGAGTCACGATCGTGCCCCTCCGGGGACGATCGTGACCTGGGAAATTTGAAGGAGTCACGATCGTGCTCTCCCCAGGGACGATCGTGGCTGAATATATTCGATTTAATCCCAACTTACCGTGGGCTCCCCCGATCTCAGTCACGGGGGAGTCACGATCGTGACTCAAGAATATTTGGAGAGTCACGATCGTGCCTCATCAGGCACGATCGTGCCTCTGCGCGCATAAAACGAGTGCAGTCCCTTTCTTGTTTACTTTTCACGAACCCTAGAGCTAAGAGACCGCCGCCGCCGCTGTTTTTCGCCGGAAAATCGCCACTCCTCGCCGATTCTCGCAGCCAAGCATAGGAAAAAGGTATTCCCTTCATTCCCCACTCCTTTCCCAAACTTTATTTGCTATTTCCACCATTGTTGTCCACAAAACCTCCACCAAACCGCCTCCACCATAGATTCCGGCCACCTCTCGCCGGAATTTGTTGATTAGACGGACCACACTAACCTACACACTCCTCACCCTACACCATACCCAAACCTCCACATAAAGCCAACCTTTACCTTTTTTCGGCGACTTTTCCGGCAACTTAGACCGGTAGCTTTAGGCACTCACTCTCACACTCACTCTCACTAGCTCCACCACCTTGCAATGGCACCTAAGAAGCCTTCGGACCGAGCCCGTGTTCAACTTGTGAGCAAGAAGGCTCGAACCGGAGCCGGCACCTCGGGGCCACCAGCACCTCCGGCTCCACAGGGTGCCCGTCTCCCTGCCGAAACGCCCAATATGGCTTGCCTTAGGTTCACATGCATGGGCCCGTATAAGCGACGTTATGAGGCATTCCAAGACCAGGTGGTGATGACCGGCCGGTTCTTCAACGAGTTCTTATGCCGGAGCTTAGGCATTTGGGAAGAGCTCCACGAGAAGGCCATTCGGCTAGGATGGCCGGGGATGATGACTTGGAGGCCCCCGGTCTTCGAAGACCTCACCCGGGAATTCTTTGCCACCGTGGAGCTGGTGAACAAGGAGAAGACCGAGATTTCCTTCTGGGTGTGTGGGAGGAAATGCAAGATGACGAGAGATGACCTCACCTCCATATTCGGCTTTTCGGAGGGACAAGCGCCAGAGATGAGTCTTTCCAACAGCGAGATGTGGCATCACATCACGCTGAACCCTTATTGGGAAAAGACCAACAAGGCGAAGGACATCCCCGAAGACCAGCCCGGGATGCTTATGTTGCAGCGGTTCCTCGCGGGAACCCTATTCTGTAGAGAGAACGGTCAGTACGACGTTACTCTCAAGGAATTGTGGATTCTGAACGCGTATCGCACGGACACGTGGGCACCGTGGGAGCGGACCATTTGGGATCAGTTGATCGAGATGCCTTCGAGACAGCCGGGGGGCATTGGAGCGGGCTGCTTAGTCACTCAGATTGTCTGGGGGCTTGTCAGCGGGGTGAACTACCCCATGGGCCCTCCGATCTTCGAGAAGGAGGCAGTGCGAGGGCAAGAGGTCCAGGGGTCAACCTTCGCGGAGATTGTGAAGGAGAGCTACCCTCGCCTGGAGCGGATCCGGCTCAAGATCCAGAACAGGCAACCGCTGTTGACAAGGATGGCACCAGAGGACAGAGCGAGAGGCCGGGCAGCGGCAGCACGGGCAGCCAGTGCCCAGGAGGGAGGAGCAGCTCAGCAGGAGCCGGAGCAGGAGCCGGGACAGGAGTAGGAGCGGATGCCGGGACATGATGAGGATGTGCTCGCCATGATGAGGGCGATGCGCATTCAGCAGCAGGAGGACTCCGAGCGGTCCCGGCATGAGTGGGCGAGGATGCATGCCTTCTAGGGGCATGTGGACCAGACGATGTACCAGCAGCACCACGACATGTGGGGCATCGCGAGCTTCTACCAGTCGCGATTCCAGGAGCATCCAGCTTTCCAGGGAGCTGTTTTCCCGGCCCCGGCCGGCCCGTACATGCATTTCCACTATCCGGACCCGACTGGAGCAGGCCCGAGCGGTTCCCATGGCCAGGCAGACGAAGGAGCGGGTGATTTCCTCTACGACGACCCGACGTATTGAGAGGTATCATCTTGTGTTGTCGGTTTTAGACTTGTTAAACTTTGAGACTTTTGTTATTTTGGGTCAGTTTGGAGACCCTTATTTTGGTGATGTATGAACTTTGACATGTTTAAATTATATCTTTGCATTTGACATGTTTAGTTGTATTTTACTAAATTGAGGGTTGTTTAACTTTGAGCATGTGGGGCATTTGCCCAAGTTGAGATTCTTATGAGCATGATGTTTGTGACGGCATATTAGTGTAATGTCGAAGTGGGGATAATTGTGGAACAGGCCATTGTGGGCCAAAGTGTATGGTCACATTATAACACGTTGTGTGTGATGCTATGCTTTATGTTTACATTATATGCATCCTCATCAATGCTTCGTGAGTATTGTTGTTAATGGGTTGACCACGTTGGCTTCGGCCAAAAAGACCATAGACCAAGGGATATGATTCGTAGGCATTCTATTGGACCGTTGAGTAAAACACGAATAGACCCTATACCCGCCATCCATAGTACCCTCTCTTGCCAAAAGGCCTTGTTTATGAACCGTACATGTTGAAACCTAAACTCATTAGCCTAACTGTGACACGAACCCGAGTCTCTCATTGCTTAGTTGCTTCAACGAGTGGGGGGGAAGGGTTAGTCAATTGTATAGGGATGAAGACGGTGACATGGGGTTTTGGGGAAAAGAAAAGGTAAAAAGGCCATTGGACGAGAAAATCACTGCTAAAAAGACACCGAATGTGACACTTCAAAAACTGCTGCATTTTGGGTTTGAGGACAACAAAAGAAAATGAGATAGTGTAAGTGAAGTACTTGGCATGCCGGAAGATCCTAAGAAGGAGGGCAAAAATTCCGAAGGAAAGAAAAGCACTATGAAAGGAAAACCAACAAACCGAACCCGGACGAAAGCCCAAATGCAAATCGCCAAAGTGGTTGAAATTTAGCATTGTGGAGCAAACCAAAAGCAGAGGAAAGTGTCGGTGATCAAAGCAGAAAAAGATGGGAAAGGATGATTTGGGGTAAAAAGGGGTAACAAGTGATTGACAACGAGTCTTGGGGAGAGATTGAAGTGTAATGGGGTTTGTGAGGTTGAGGCAACTTAGGAATTGAGCACCATTGATATTCCTGAATTTTCCCTATTAAACACCCACCCGAGTCTAACCTACACTACAAGCCAAATAAGCCCTACCGTATGGATTCACTTTTGGCTATGGTCTAGAGATCATCGGGATCGGTTCAAACCATTAAGGTATGATCACCAAAGTATTGAGGAAAAGGGATTTATTTGATGCATGTTGTGTAAGGGCAAGTGTTGTTTAGCATGTATGCGGAGTGAAAATGATACCCTTCGTGCACGTTGTCCTTTGCATGAGTATTTCGAGTTCACATGAATACTTACTTGCAATCATGAATTATGCCTATGGAGTCTCAATGTGTGTGTTAGGAATAGTGTTGTCTTGAGTCTAGTAGTGTCGTGTTTTGTCGTTGTAGTATAGTGGTAAGTTTTCCCGCTTGTTTTACTTGTTTTGGTTCGGGGGTGTTTGCCTAAAACCCCTAAGAGATGCCGAGCTCCTCCTATTGAGTTGACTTAGGGTTCTTAACTCGGTTAATTTTGCAGTACACTTGTTGACTTATCGGGAGGATAAGTGTTTAAGTGGGGTGTGTTTGTTGTGGGGTCAAAAGGTCTCGTTTCGAGACCGTTTAACCTCACAATTCGGTGCATTTGTGTCCGATAGTGGCCGAGTCAGGCCCGGGAGTGCATATTTTATGCTTTTTGGTGTTTTGAGGTGCGTACGCAGGTTCGGGAGAAAAAAGGGCCAAAAACGAGGCACCGAGCAAAAAGTCAAAGGGCGTTGACCAAACAGCCAGGCAGAAGGCATTGGTCACGATCGTGCCTAATGGAGGCACGATCGTGGCTCATTAGGCACGATCGTCCCTCAGCTGGTCACGATCGTGGCCCCCCTTTAAATTATATTGCCGAATTAATTCCAACTTACAGTGGACTCCCCCGATCTCAGTCACGGGGGAGTCACGATCGTGACCCAAGGAGGCACGATCGCCCCTTGAAGACACACGATCGTGACCCAAGGAGGTACGATCGCCCCTTGAAGACCCACGATCGTGGCTTTACGGGGTAAAGGATCGAGGCGATTCAAAAATATCTTACCTACCCCGAGCCACGATCGTGCCCGACGAAGCCACGATCGCCCCCAAGACCAAGTCACGATCGTGCCAGATCCAAGTCACGATCGTGACCCAGACAGAGGCACGATCGTGCCTTGCTAGCCACGATCGTGACCACCCTCAGAATCAGAAAACTATAAAAGGGGGTCTAGACACTTTTTGAAGGGAGGAAGAAACATAGAGAGAGAAAACGAGCCAAGAAGCTTTTCAGCCATTCTTCAAGTGTTCTTGAGCGTTCTTCGTGGTTTCTCAAGGGCTCTTCATCTTCCTCGACACCAAAGGCACCGCTAGTTCTATCGCGCTTCATCACACATCGAAGACGCACCTTGCTCGGGAATCCAAGAGCATTTCTATCCGTTTACTTTATTGTTCTTCGTGTTCTTCATGTTTATGTGTATTGCTACCATGTTGTTGCTTAGCTTGAGCACCATGGTTATGGGCTAAACCCCTTAGCCATGGGTGCTAGATAATATAGAATGTGAATGTGGAGTTTAATGAGATTAGTGATTTATTGATGAACAAATGTGTTGTGTGGATTGTTGTTTGAATGCATGTGTTGTTTAAGTGACGTTTTACAATATATGTTTGAGGTGTTCTATCCGATACCGAAAGGGAAGGATTAGAACCCGAACTTAGCATCCACCGAGGGTTGTAGGCTCAAGACCGTGTCTTGGCACCTTCTAGTAACCCTTAGCCTTTTATTGTCGTTTGTATGCGATCTCTAGTTTACTCAATACCGAAAGGGCACGGGAACACTCGAGATTAGGCCAACCTCATTACCGAAAGGCGAGGTCGGCATTTAAGACATAGGCTCGACCAACCGTTTATTCAATAAATTGCTTATTTCTCGAACTTGTTCACTTGATGATTGTCTAGCACCCTAGGCGTTTGAATCTCTACGTATTCACTATCGCGCTTTGTTATAGTTGTCATAATTGCAAACACGTTTATTAACTAATCGTAAACCCCATATTAATCCTTGTGGACTGACTCGGTATCTTACTGGATCATATAAATATTATTACTTGCGACCCGTGTGCACTTGCACGTGGAAACCATTGTGCGACGTTATCACGTCACATTTTGGCCCAACAATCATTGCCTTAAGACTTTGTAGCGAGTGGCTCAGATGCACGTCACTCCAGTAGTTTGACATGCTCCAACGTTGCTTGTAACATGGTAGTCATAACGAGCATCGTTGGCTATTGGACGGACTGTAGTGGGAGCGCACATTGTGTCCGAAGGGATTTGTTTCTCCACGGTGAGACGTGGTGAAGGATATGGTTTTGAAGGAATTATTTGAGGGTTCCAATCAATTAACTTCATGCCCATACAAGAAATTAACCTCAGAGTTCCATGTTTAATAAGGATCTTACATGATCATGAATTGATCATGAGATCTAGGCTAAAATAGAATTATATAATTACCTTGACTTCAAATCTCTTTCACTAAACAAAATTTAGTGACCTCTAAAGAACATCTACACAGGAAGAGCAATCCGGGGATACTCACAACGATCCTTACTAGAAGATCGAAGCAAGCAAAACGGAGAAGAGAGAGAAGAGAGGGCCGGTCGGCCAAGAGAGAGAGAGAGAGAGAGAGAGAGAGAGAGAGAGAGAGAGAGAGAGAGAGAGAGAGAGAGAGAGAGAGAGAGAGCGATTAGGGTTTTGAAAATATTTTTCCTTAATTTTCAGATCTGAAAATTTGCATTTTATAACCCTTTTTAGGCAATAATTAATTAAAGGCCTTAATGGACTTAAAGCCCAAAGCTTTTAATTAATTAATGTAGAGAAGCCCATTTTGGCTAAGCCATGTTTAGCTAAATTAATTAAATCTATTTAATTAGATTATAATTAATTGGTCTAGCTAAACCGTTCTTGATTTTCGGTTTAATCCTAAACCGAAATCAGTCTAATCCTGTTTATTCCAAAACCGAATTTTGTCTCTCTCATGATTCCTCTATATGATTTCATCCGTTTTACTCAACCTTTAGTGTGTGACCCTCTAGGCTCACGACACATTGGCGGACTGGTAAAATTACCATTTTACCCTTTCCATCATAAGTGGCCTCTAGCAAGACATCATGATTACCCAATGCTTGTGATTAACGAGATTTCGACTTAACCTTGTCGTACATGAATCTATCCTTTTATCCTCTTGATATCTTTGACAACCACGAGGCATAGACAAGTCATCCTCGTTCAGTTGTTCTGTTTCTTGATATGAGTTAACTGAATTGTAACTGATACTCCGTATCGACTGCATGGCCATGCTATTGTATTTCAGTTGTACTCATCAAGTGGCCTAAACTGATATCTGCTCAAACGTCCGTATGAGGGATAAATCCTTTAGCGGTCTATTGAGTCAACTCATGTAACTCGTGATCGAGCCAATCACAATCGTTATTGTAACCCTTTTACAGGAGACATTAGACTGAGTCAAACTCGTCACCCATTACATAGTGACCGCAATGATCCTTCCGTCTGAGGATGTGATTTTATGTGCCGACAAATGAGTATGTTGATGACTGTATCTATGTAACATACTCATGATCGGGTTGTAGGGTTTTCGAGCGTTCTAGATCGTCGAGATAGCGGAAGCATTATAAGAAAATCTACTCCAAACCTTGTCCAAGAACATAAACCATTAAATCCCAAAGCAAAATCTATTCCACAAGATATTTACCTTTAAGTCTTGTTGAATCGATAAAGAAGAACGTTCGGATCTTCTTCTCTAAAGCAAGTCCACACCAAGGGGATGATCTTGATGATCCCTCACTTAATTGCCTACTAGAACAATTAAATGAAGAACAAGAGAGCAAGAACAAGAGGAGAGAGTGAGTGTGGCCGGCCAAGCAAGAGAGAGAGAGTTTTTGTGAGTTATGTGATTAAATGAATAATGAATTAAAGTCTTGTATTTGAATTCATCATCCAACTCACAAGTATGGGTTAAAAGTGATTGATATGGCCTTAAAGGTGCTTTAACCCATACCCCTTAAATCACTCACCTCTTAATCCACAATCACCAACTAAGCATGGTGTTGTGTGGCCCCCACACATGGACCCACCATGTGGGCCGGCCAAGAGGTCTTGTTGGGCCCTTAATGGGCCGGCCATGAGGCTTCATGGGCCGAGCGCAATGGGCTCGCCCGTGCGGTCTCATGCCGTGTCCAAAAGTCGCCCGACCCTTTTGTCGTTACGTATCAAACAAAGTCCGACGCGACATCGACGAAAAAACTCAGTTTTCTCGATTCGCTAATTATTCTCTCAAACCGAACCTATGGCACAAAACCTCCAGTTTTGTCCATGTATTGCTCCTCAAGAAACGTTAAGGTTTCCTTGTCTCAAGTTATCCGTTTTGAATGTGTGTGACCCTCTAGGCTCATGCCACCGTTGGCAGATCGGCGCAAAAGATCGCTCTTGCCCGATCCATCATAAATGGTCTCTAGTAAGACGTTATGATTACCCAAGGTGCATGAAGATCGATGATTTGACTTATCCTTGTGCGTACAAGTCACTATCCTATTATCTCTAGATATCCCGATTGATCACAAGGCATAGAGTCGTCACTCTTGTTTAATCAATCATTGTTACTTGATATGCGAGATGGCTGAGAACTGATAACCAGTATCATTGGCATGGCCATGCTCTTACTCTCAGTCAGTCTCCATCAAGAGGCCCTTTTAACGGATATCTTTCCCATACCGTAGTACGAGGGAAAAATCCCTTAGCCATCTTTCGTGTCACTCATGGAACCCGTTCCGCCACCCAATCATGCCCTTTATAGCAATCCTTTCACAGAAAGCGTTAGGCGCAAGTTAAAGCCGCACGTTCATTGCATAGTGATCACAAAGACTCCTTGGTCTAAGGATGTCGTGACAAGCTATCGCATTTGAATATGTTCATGGCTTAATCTATGAAAACACTATTCAAAGCGGGTCATCCGATATCAATCACCTCATGATATCTATGATATGATTCTAGGATCCCTCATCCCTATGATAAGTAGAACTACTTCATTAAGAACCATCCTCATACTGGTCGCTTCAAGGAAGCATAGGTTGACCAAGGACTCGTTAAGTGTGATCCGTACAGATTTATGGTTCTACTACTTTAGTGGTCATAAATCAGATCATGCTTAACATATTACTTCAACACATAAGTAATACAAAGCTGTTTTATATATATATTACAAACGATGATATTGTACATAGACGTTTACAGGCTAATAGCAATTGGACTAGGGCACAAATGCTATCAATCTCCCACTTGCTCCTAGTTCCAATCTAAGTCCCAGTCTATACCCATTGACCTAACATGTTCATCATGTTTTGCTTGTGGAAGAGCCTTGGTCAGAAGGTCGGCTGTGTTATCATCAGTTGCAACGTAGTGGATCTTCACGTCACCTCTAGCAACTATGTCGCGGATGATGTGATACTTTCTGAGTACATGTTTGGATCTGTCATGTGCCCTGGGTTCCTTTGCTTGCGCAATAGCCCCGGTGTTGTCACAATATAAGTCTACTGGGTTAGATGGGTTTTTAATTACACCTAACCCAGCCATGAAACTCCTGATCCATACAGCCTCTTTTGCCGCTTCAGATGCGGCAATGTACTCAGCTTCTGTCGTAGAGTCGGCAGTGGTGTCCAGCTTCTTTCTTTTCAGCTGAAAGCTCCACCGTTCAACATAAACATATAACCCAACTGACTTTTAAAGTCATCGGGGTCTGTCTGGAAAAACTAGCGTCAACATATCCTTTGACGACTAGATCATCATTTCTTCCCCCGTATACAAGAAAAGCGTCTTTGGTTTTTCTCAAAAATTGAGAATCGCCTTGACGGCAATCCAATGTTCCTTACAGGGTTTGGACTGATGTCTACTGGTACAGCTTAGGGCAACGAGACATCCGGTCTCGTATATATCATGGCATACATTATGGATCCTATAGCCGAAGCATATGGGATCTCATTCATTCTTGCTAGCTCTACAGGTGTCTCAGCACACTACTTCTTGCTTAGCTTCATGCCATGACGCATGGGCAGCAGTCCTTTCTTTGAATCTTGCATCAAGAATCTTCTCAACACTTTGTCTATTTAGGTGCTTTGACTTAAGCCCAAGACCCGCTTGGCACGGTCTCTATATATCTTGATCCCCAAGATGCAAGAGGCCTCGCCTAAGTCCTTCATTGCGAAACACTCACCTAACCAAGTCTTTGTCAAGAGCAAGGTAGGGACGTTGTTTCCAATGAGCAGTATGTCATCAACATAAAGCACCAAGAAGACTACTTTGCTCCCATCTGCCTTTTTATATACGCAAGGTTCATCATCGTTCTTGATGAAGCCAAACTGTTTCACAACTTCATCAAAACGTTGATTCCAACTCCGAGATGCTTGGTTCAAACCATAAACTGATTTGAGCAACTTGCAAATCTTTCCTTTATTCTTAGGATCCTTAAAACCCTCAGGCTGGGACATTTAAACGTCCTCAGCTAATCTCCTGTTGAAGAAGGCGGTTTTTTGACGTCCATTTGCCATATCGCATAGTTGCTACGGCAAGTAGAATGCGGATAGATTTGACCATAGCTACTAGAGAAAAAGGTCTCTTCATAGTCAATTCCGTGGACTTGCCTATAACCTTTTGCTACTAGTCTTGCTTTATTGGTCTGAGGTTTGCCATCCATGTCCTTCTTTATTTTAAAGATCCATTTACACCTGATGACTTTTACGTCAGGGGTTTGATCCACCAAGTCACACACTTGATTATCTGACATGGATTGCATTTCTTCCCTCATGGCTTCTAGCCATTTCTCAGAGTCGGTTCCGTCCTTATTAACTGTAGCTATTGGTTCTTGCTCAACAACTACTTCTGGTGGGTAGTCCAGTGGTTCCCGAGTGACCATCTCATCTAGAACTCCATAAGATGAACAGCCCTCCCACTGACTATCTTGGAAATAAATTACTTCTCCAAGATTGTCCCAACTCGATTATGAATGCGGCCGTTTGCAGAGCGTAACCCCAGAAGGAGATCGGGAGATCAGTGAGACTTAACATCGATCGAACCATATCCAACAATGTCTGATTCCTTCGCTCGGACACACCATTGAGTTGCGGTGTTCCTGGCGGAGTCCACTGAGATAGTATTCCACTTTTTGTAAGATGACTAATAAACTCTTCGGATAAGTATTCTCCACCCCGATCAGAGCGGAGTGCCTTGATACTTTTTCCGAGTTGGTTTTCTACTTCAGTCCTAGACTCCTTGAATTTATCAAAGGCTTCGGATTTATGTCTTATGAGATAGACATAACCATATCTACTGAAATTGTAAGGACCGCTCCCGGACAATTTGGGTCAATTTGGGTCAATTTTGTGAAAAATGGATGAAAATTTAAAAGTTCGCGATTTGACCAAATTTTGACCCGAGAGTCACCGAGGACTACTATTTGAGCCATTTTAAGATGAAATTGTAATATTATGGATATTAGGTTCATATGGAAGCTAAAATTTAGCGAAACATCACGGTTCCGACGGTTTCGAAAAACGTGTCCGTTTCGGACGATTTCGGGTCCGAAATGACAAAAGTGGCTTGTGGGACCCTCTACTTTACACTTGTCATGTATCTAGAGGGGGGGAGACTTTTGAGTGATTAAAAAATTAATTGTTTTAATTTAGATTTAAAAGAAAATGGAAAATAGGTTTATTTTATTAGTTTAGTGTTTATAATAATGGGATTTATGTGATAAAAGAGGGAAGGGGAGGCCATTCACGGCAGAACCAAAGAGAAGGAAAGGGAAAGAGAAAGAGAAAGAAGAAAGAAGGAAGAAGAGGAGAAGAACTTGGGCGATTTCCCGACGATCCGGCCGCGTGATCGACCATTTTCTTGCGTATTCGGGTTCCTCACATCATTGGCTACGGTGAGCAACTCATTTTTTTCCCATCGTGATGAGTTTGAGTTGTGGGTTGATGAGGAATGAGTGAAATGATGATGGAGTGGAGTTGTAGGGGTGTTTTGGAGCATTTTGGGACGTTTTTGAGATTTTCCGGCGGCCGGAGGGTTCGCCGGAGCTCCGGCCGGTCACCGGAGCTCCGGCCAGTGTGGTGGCGCGCCGGAGGTGGTCCGGCAGTGGCCAGCCCCTGCCTTGGCTGGCCGTGGCAGCCTTTGACGGCCGCGGGCCGTTTGGGCCTCTCGGGCCGTAAATGGCCCGGGTGGTCCCACGAGCCCGGATTTCGGGTTTGTGAGTTTCGGGAGGTCTCGGGTAACCCTCGAATCAATAGTTGACACCCTTGGTGATTTTTGGATTTAAATTACGAAAATCGGAAAATGTGTGTCGAAACTTTAATTTGCGCGATTATATCGCTCGGGTGTCGGAATTCGATTCCGTCAATTGCGTTGGTCCTCTCGAATATAATTAGGAATTTAGACACAAGTTTCGTAATTTTCGGAGTCCCGAGGGTCAAAAACTCGTTTCCGGGCAGATTGGGTGTTTCGGGGAAAATGGGTCATTCCGGACCCATTTTGGCTACTTTGATTAATTTGAAGTGTGTCCAAGTGTTAGGCACTTGTTGGAGTACACTTGTAAATTTATTGCATTCGTTTCGGAGTCTGTTTGAGTTTTTAATTATTGAATATAATTATTAGTTGATATTGACGCTCGCGGGAAAGGCAAGGCGTGAATAGCTCGAGCGGGAGGCTAGGAGCGTACGTAGAGCTTTCCTAAGGTAGGGGGACATAGCTTACCTAGACTCAATCTCTTGATGCATTGATTGAATTTATTTGAGTATTTAGTCGAGATAAAATGAAATGTTTGAACACCTTTTGCTCGATGTTGTGAATTAAATAGCATGTTGATGTGTTGATATAAATGCCTCTCTGTGAATTAGTTGAGTATCAAACTTGAACTGCTTGTGAGCACCTAGTTGTGCATGGTTATATTATTGCTTTTCAGACGATGACTTATTCCGTCTCGCACTTGTCTTGTTTGGGTGGATGTAAATGCCTCTCTGTGAACTAGTTTCTTGCACTTGGTTTGTGTTCTATGAATGTATCGAAGGGTGTTGGGTGTGGTTGGTAAGGGTGTTGTGATGTGGAAGGGTGGAAAGGTGATGGGAGGCTGTGTGGTTGGATGGATAATCGAGTCAGGAGCGGTACCCCTCCTGGCCGTGATCGATTTCCATTCGGGGGTTGAACCGAGTCAAGGGTGGTACCCCTTGGCCGTGATCGGTTACCTCAATTGTATGGTTGTGTGGTTGGATGGATAATCGAGTCAGGAGCGGTACCCCTCCTGGCCGTGATCGATTTCCATTCGGGGGTTGAACCGAGTCAAGGGCGGTACTCCTTGGCCGTGATCGGTTACCTCAATTGTGTGGTTGTGTTTGGATGGGCAATCGAGGCAGGAGCGGTACCCCTCCTGGCCATAATCGATTCCCGTTTGGAGGTTGAACCGACCAAGGGTGGTACCCCTCGCCGGTCGTAATCGGTTACCTCGGGAGTTGTGACGTGGTTGGTGGATGAGTAGTGGAAGTGTTGTGATTCGTACTTTACTGATTTCTTTGTGCTTACATGTATGTTTTTCCTCATCCTTGCTGTTTGTTTTAGTCTCTGGGTAGCGTGTTCACCCCTACTTGTAGTTGTGCAGGTTGGTGATTCTGAGCACACATTTGGTGGGAGCTTTTGGGGATGTGTCGTGTCGACGCACTGTGTTTTTGTTGTTGTTGGCTTTTGTAGACTCTGGTCTGAGTCATTTGCCATGTATATTTCTGTACCGCAACTTGTATAAAATATTTTGATGTAAATATTTGATTGACTGGCCATGTCGTGCCTCACTTTTGTACGCGTTACTAATACAGATTTTAAAAAGAGAAATGGTATCGTTGTATTTGTTGTAAACAGGTTTCTTTATTTGACTCGTGCAATCCCATTTTGAACTAGGGACGCCTAAATCAAAATGTGATGGCTTCGTGCGAGAATAGTTATGTTGTAATTTGAGGACGCTCGAGTTATTTCATAACTATATCGCATCGTGTTATTTCAAAGGTTTTTAAATTCTTCGGGTAACGACTTTATTTCGGGAAACCGGATTTTGGAGCGTTACAGTTTGGTATCAGAGGTCTCAGGTTCAACACCTGTGCCTTACGTCGACATGTCGGGTAGAGTCAGTTGTAGGAAAGTTTGCGCGATTTTGGTCAATTTGGTCTTATGGTGCGTGAATTGGTTGTTAGTGTGAGTTAAATGACGACTTGTGTGCGTGTGGTGACAATAAAATGACATGGTGACGGGTGGAGGAGTACCTGTGTTAAAGTTGTGAAATGTTGTTAGTGAAACGTTGCGGCATGAAAATGAGTGTTGGCATGTTAGTGTGAATCTTGTTTGTTAGGATTGGACTGTACTAGGATAACAATTAGTTAGTACGTAGAGTAAATGTGGAGAATGTGAGAAGTTCTCGTCGCCCTTTTGCGCGGTGTTCTTTTGTAAAGAAATCCTAATTATGAACCGTCTTTGTGCAGTAGTGCACATGGCTCCGAGAACTAGGCGAGGTGGCGCTTTGAGGGGGAGAGGAGCACAGCGAGCGACGCATGAGCCTCCCAGGGCGGAACCCGGGGAGAGGACTACAGGGGTGGAGACGCCATCCACAGAGACTGCGTCAGGTAGCGCAGGACAGGCAGGGACCGCGGCTGAGGTGCCCCCATCCACTGCAGGGATCCCCACTGTGGCTACCACCACTCCTCCCAGTGATCAGGTAGTGGGCGAGATACTACGGTCGATACAGTCGTTAGTGGCCATGTTGGGACAGAGGGAGACCGTGCCCACAGCTCCTGAGATATCACCAGTGCCGCCAGAGGTACCTGCAGCGCACGCGCTCCGGGACTTCCTGCGCCTGAACCCCCCAGCTTTCCATGGAGAGCCAGACCCTACGCGAGCTGAGCAGTGGCTGCGACAGATCACCCGCGACCTTGATACGTCTGGGATTACAGATGGGAGGACCAGAATCACATTTGCCGTCCATCAGCTCAGGGACGATGCATATTACTGGTGGGAGCGAGTTCGGACCAGAGTGGGAGAAGACTATGAGGATTTCAAGGAGATTTTCCTTGAGAGCTATTTTCCCGAGTCGGCAAGGGATAGCCGTCAGCAGCAGTTCCTGGAACTGCGACAGGGTGCAATGACGGTGCTAGAGTACGAGGCACAGTTCACAGCCCTGTCGAGATTTGCGCCAGACCTAGTGAGGTTCGAGGCGAGCCGATGTAAGAGGTTCGAGAGGGGACTACGACCAGAGATCTTCGACAGGATCCTCTCTCACCGGATCAGGGTGTACTCGGTGATGGTCGACACTGCAGCGGCCATCGAAGAAGGGATGGCAGAGGCACACAGGCTCAGGGAGCAGAGACCCAGGCCAAGCAGCTTCACTAGGCAGACGGAGTCAAGGGACTTCAAGAGGCCTCGAATTTCAAGCTTTCCTCCGCAGTCGTCGGGGAGAATGGTGCAGAGACCGCTAGCATCGCTGGATACCGTGGGATCCAGCCCAGTAGGCCCAAGGTCACCACCGGTATGCTATGAGTGTCATCAGCCAGGTCACCTCTGCAGGGATTGCCCTCGAAACCGTGCACCTACGAGGCAGCTTTCGGGGGGAACTCAGAGCGATCAGTTCAGAGCACCAGTAGAGAGACCGAGCGGTCGGCCAGGACAGGGAGGCAGGCCTAGTTCTGGATCACCCACGTGCTTTGGGTGTGGACGTCCAGGACACCTCGCTCGGGATTGTTACTCTAGCAGAATCGGGAGTCAGGGCCCACGACAGCACTCTGCACCATCTGCACGGTCGTCAGCAGCACGACAGGATTCTCGACCCCAACAAGGGGTCGGACCAGCCCAGTCGACGAGACCAGGTACTAGTCGGGGGCAGCCGAGAGCAGATGGACAGCAGGTCCAAGGTCGGGTCTATGCAGTGTCGGGTCATACCGAGCCTCCACCGTCAGAGGACCAGAGAGCAGCTCAGGGTACGTTCCTCTTTTTTAATTTGTGGGCGTCCATTCTTATCGACACGGGTGCATCGAACTCTTTTATCTCCGCACAGTTTGCACGAGCACTGGGGTTAGTAGTCGAGTCGCTGAGTCCGCCCTTGTGCGTCGATACGCCTTTAGGGGATGGCACTGTTCTAAGTAGAATCTGCAGGGGCTGCGAAGTTAGAGTAGCAGACCACTCTCTTGTGTGGGACCTTATCGTGCTAGACATGACTACTTTCGACGTGATCCTCGGCATGGACTGGTTGAGGCGATACAGGGCTAACATCGACTATTATCGGAGGAGGGTGACCGTATCGAGTGGGGACTCTATGATTTCATGTTCATTGGGTAGCCGGAGTGGAGTTCTTCTTGCAGCGTTGTCCGCTACGGGTGACGGACCGAAGGACGAAGGCAGAGGGCTACCACGAGTTGTCGACGAGTTTCCAGACGTCTTTCCAGGTGATCTTAGCGGATTGCCACCTGTGCGCGAGGTGGAGTTCACTATCGAGTTGATGCCGGGAACCGCGCCGATCTCTGTGGCACCATATCGTTTCGCCCCCGCGGAACTCGAGGAGTTGAAGAGTCAACTCCAGGAACTGCAGGAGAAGGGGTTCATACGGCCGAGCACCTCGCCGTGGGGCGCTCCGGCGTTGTTCGTAAAGAAGAAAGAGGGTTCGCTCCGGATGTGCATAGATTACCGGAAGCTGAACAGGGTGACAGTGAAGAATCGTTATCCGATGCCGCGGATAGACGATCTCTTTGATCAGCTCAGGGGATCGAGGTGCTTCTCCAAGATCGACTTGCGGTCTGGATATCATCAGTTGCGAGTACGGGAGGAAGACATCCCGAAGACCGCGTTCCGAACGCGGTATGGTCATTTTGAATTCCTAGTGATGCCGTTCGGCTTGACCAACGCCCCAGCGGCGTTCATGGATCTTATGACTCGCATCTTCCGACCTTACCTCGATCGATTCGTCATCGTATTTGTCGACGATATTCTCATCTACTCACCGGACGAGGGGACTCATGAGGCGCATTTGAGGACTGTACTCCAGTTACTGCGATCGCACCAACTTTACGCGAAGTTGGAAAAATGCGAGTTCTGGCTTACCGAGGTGAGATTCCTCGGACATGTCGTATCGGGTGACGGCGTGTTTGTCGATCCGTCCAAGATCGACGCGGTCTCGAAATGGGCGCGACCTACGAGCGTTTTCGAGATCCGCAGCTTCCTGGGATTGGCAGGGTACTATCGGAGATTCGTCAAAGACTTTGCGCGCCTCGCAGCACCTTTGACTCGCCTCACGCGGAAGGGAGTTAAGTTCGATTGGGGTGAGGCTTGCGAGCGCTCCTTCACGGAGTTGAAGACTCGGTTGACCACGGCTCCGGTTTTGATAGTACCTGAGCGAGGGATAGGCTATGACGTTTACTGCGACGCATCCGGAGAAGGACTGGGGAGTGTTTTGATGCAGCAGGGTAAGGTGGTGGCTTTTGGGTCCCGACAGCTTAAAGTGCACGAGAGAAACTATCCGACACACGATCTAGAACTTGCAGCGGTCGTGTTTGCACTAAAGGTTTGGCGTCACTACCTCTACGGTGAGAAGTTTCAAGTCTTTTCGGATCACAAGAGCCTGAAATATCTCTTTACCCAGAAAGACCTGAACATGCGACAACGGCATTGGATGGAGCTGATTGAGGATTATGACTTCGATCTGCTATACCACCCGGGCAAGGCGAATGTGGTCGCCGATGCCCTCAGCAGAAAGTCACTCCATAGCCTTGTCTCCGTAGCAGTTCGGGAATGGAAGATGATGGGAGAGCTCAGCGAGTTCAGGGTTGAGTTGGAGGAAGTCACGGGACGAGTCGCACTGTGTTCATTGGTGGCGCAGCCTACACTGGTGAGTCGGGTGATTGAGGCTCAGATTGATGACTCAGAGACAGCAACGTTCCGGATGAAAATGGCTAACGGAGTTGAGTCCGAGGGGTGGTCGATGGGCAACGATCAGGGCCTTCGTTTCCGGAACAGATTGTTTGTGCCCAAGAGTCTCCGTGAGGAAGTACTACGCGAGTCACACAACTCACGACTCGTTGTGCATCCTGGTGGGACTAAGATGTACCACGACATCAGGCGCCATTTTTGGTGGAATGGGATGAAGCGGGAGATAGCAGGGTTCGTAGCTCGATGTCTCACTTGTCAGCAGGTGAAGATAGAACACCAGAGACCAGCGGGACCTCTACAACCGTTGGAGATAGCCGAGTGGAAATGGGAGCATATTACGATGGATTTCGTATGCGGACTGCCGAGGTCAGCAAGGGGTAACGATGCGGTGTGGGTGATAGTTGATCGACTGACTAAGTCCGCGCATTTCTTGCCAATGAGGATGACAGACTCGGTAGATAAGTTGAGCAGGCTATATGTACGCGAGATCGTGAGGTTACACGGAGTGCCGGTGTCGATAATATCGGACCGAGATCCTCGCTTTACATCCCGATTCTGGGATAGCCTACAGGGCGCGTTGGGTACGGATATTCGTCTGAGTACGGCTTACCACCCACAGACGGACGGTCAGTCAGAGCGGGTCATTCAGATATTAGAGGACATGCTCCGAGCGTGTATACTGGATTTTCACGGAGCGTGGGAGGATCATTTACCGTTGGCAGAGTTTGCGTATAATAACAGTTACCAGGCTAGCATCGGGATGGCACCATTTGAGGCCTTGTATGGTAGACCGTGCCGATCACCAGTTTGTTGGGCTGAGGTGGGAGATAAGAGCCTACTGGGACCCGAGCTGGTAAGGGAGACTACTGAGAAGGTAGCCTTGATTCGAGAGCGACTGAAAACGGCGCAGAGTAGACAGAAGAGTTATGCGGACCGGAGACGTCGACCTCTCGAGTTTGAGGTAGGCGACCACGTCTTCTTGCGAGTGAGCCCGAAGAAAGGGCTAATAAGGTTTAAGAAGGCAAGAAGCGACGGTAAGTTGGCCCCGAGGTACATTGGCCCCTTCGAGATCATCGCCAGGATTGGAGCAGTGGCTTACAGGCTCGCATTGCCACCATCCCTTGCAGCGGTTCACAACGTATTCCATGTATCGATGCTGAGAAAATATCACCCTGACCCGTCGCACGTGATAGAGTGGGCTGAGTTGGAGTTGACCCCAGATGCCTCGTATGAGGAAAGGCCAGTTCAGATCTTAGACTCACGAGATCAGATATTGAGAGGCAGGACCATCCCACTAGTGCGAGTGCTTTGGCAACATCACGGTGTCGAAGAGTCGACGTGGGAGCGGGCAGATGAGATTCGTGCTAAGTATCCCCGCCTTTTCGAGAATTGAGGTACGTTTTAATTTCGCGGACGAAATTCTTTAAGGAGGGAAGGTTGTAAGGACCGCTCCCGGACAATTTGGGTCAATTTGGGTCAATTTTGTGAAAAATGGATGAAAATTTAAAAGTTCGCGATTTGACCAAATTTTGACCCGAGAGTCACCGAGGACTACTATTTGAGCCATTTTAAGATGAAATTGTAATATTATGGATATTAGGTTCATATGGAAGCTAAAATTTAGCGAAACATCACGGTTCCGACGGTTTCGAAAAACGTGTCCGTTTCGGACGATTTCGGGTCCGAAATGACAAAAGTGGCTTGTGGGACCCTCTACTTTACACTTGTCATGTATCTAGAGGGGGGGAGACTTTTGAGTGATTAAAAAATTAATTGTTTTAATTTAGATTTAAAAGAAAATGGAAAATAGGTTTATTTTATTAGTTTAGTGTTTATAATAATGGGATTTATGTGATAAAAGAGGGAAGGGGAGGCCATTCACGGCAGAACCAAAGAGAAGGAAAGGGAAAGAGAAAGAGAAAGAAGAAAGAAGGAAGAAGAGGAGAAGAACTTGGGCGATTTCCCGACGATCCGGCCGCGTGATCGACCATTTTCTTGCGTATTCGGGTTCCTCACATCATTGGCTACGGTGAGCAACTCATTTTTTTCCCATCGTGATGAGTTTGAGTTGTGGGTTGATGAGGAATGAGTGAAATGATGATGGAGTGGAGTTGTAGGGGTGTTTTGGAGCATTTTGGGACGTTTTTGAGATTTTCCGGCGGCCGGAGGGTTCGCCGGAGCTCCGGCCGGTCACCGGAGCTCCGGCCAGTGTGGTGGCGCGCCGGAGGTGGTCCGGCAGTGGCCAGCCCCTGCCTTGGCTGGCCGTGGCAGCCTTTGACGGCCGCGGGCCGTTTGGGCCTCTCGGGCCGTAAATGGCCCGGGTGGTCCCACGAGCCCGGATTTCGGGTTTGTGAGTTTCGGGAGGTCTCGGGTAACCCTCGAATCAATAGTTGACACCCTTGGTGATTTTTGGATTTAAATTACGAAAATCGGAAAATGTGTGTCGAAACTTTAATTTGCGCGATTATATCGCTCGGGTGTCGGAATTCGATTCCGTCAATTGCGTTGGTCCTCTCGAATATAATTAGGAATTTAGACACAAGTTTCGTAATTTTCGGAGTCCCGAGGGTCAAAAACTCGTTTCCGGGCAGATTGGGTGTTTCGGGGAAAATGGGTCATTCCGGACCCATTTTGGCTACTTTGATTAATTTGAAGTGTGTCCAAGTGTTAGGCACTTGTTGGAGTACACTTGTAAATTTATTGCATTCGTTTCGGAGTCTGTTTGAGTTTTTAATTATTGAATATAATTATTAGTTGATATTGACGCTCGCGGGAAAGGCAAGGCGTGAATAGCTCGAGCGGGAGGCTAGGAGCGTACGTAGAGCTTTCCTAAGGTAGGGGGACATAGCTTACCTAGACTCAATCTCTTGATGCATTGATTGAATTTATTTGAGTATTTAGTCGAGATAAAATGAAATGTTTGAACACCTTTTGCTCGATGTTGTGAATTAAATAGCATGTTGATGTGTTGATATAAATGCCTCTCTGTGAATTAGTTGAGTATCAAACTTGAACTGCTTGTGAGCACCTAGTTGTGCATGGTTATATTATTGCTTTTCAGACGATGACTTATTCCGTCTCGCACTTGTCTTGTTTGGGTGGATGTAAATGCCTCTCTGTGAACTAGTTTCTTGCACTTGGTTTGTGTTCTATGAATGTATCGAAGGGTGTTGGGTGTGGTTGGTAAGGGTGTTGTGATGTGGAAGGGTGGAAAGGTGATGGGAGGCTGTGTGGTTGGATGGATAATCGAGTCAGGAGCGGTACCCCTCCTGGCCGTGATCGATTTCCATTCGGGGGTTGAACCGAGTCAAGGGTGGTACCCCTTGGCCGTGATCGGTTACCTCAATTGTATGGTTGTGTGGTTGGATGGATAATCGAGTCAGGAGCGGTACCCCTCCTGGCCGTGATCGATTTCCATTCGGGGGTTGAACCGAGTCAAGGGCGGTACTCCTTGGCCGTGATCGGTTACCTCAATTGTGTGGTTGTGTTTGGATGGGCAATCGAGGCAGGAGCGGTACCCCTCCTGGCCATAATCGATTCCCGTTTGGAGGTTGAACCGACCAAGGGTGGTACCCCTCGCCGGTCGTAATCGGTTACCTCGGGAGTTGTGACGTGGTTGGTGGATGAGTAGTGGAAGTGTTGTGATTCGTACTTTACTGATTTCTTTGTGCTTACATGTATGTTTTTCCTCATCCTTGCTGTTTGTTTTAGTCTCTGGGTAGCGTGTTCACCCCTACTTGTAGTTGTGCAGGTTGGTGATTCTGAGCACACATTTGGTGGGAGCTTTTGGGGATGTGTCGTGTCGACGCACTGTGTTTTTGTTGTTGTTGGCTTTTGTAGACTCTGGTCTGAGTCATTTGCCATGTATATTTCTGTACCGCAACTTGTATAAAATATTTTGATGTAAATATTTGATTGACTGGCCATGTCGTGCCTCACTTTTGTACGCGTTACTAATACAGATTTTAAAAAGAGAAATGGTATCGTTGTATTTGTTGTAAACAGGTTTCTTTATTTGACTCGTGCAATCCCATTTTGAACTAGGGACGCCTAAATCAAAATGTGATGGCTTCGTGCGAGAATAGTTATGTTGTAATTTGAGGACGCTCGAGTTATTTCATAACTATATCGCATCGTGTTATTTCAAAGGTTTTTAAATTCTTCGGGTAACGACTTTATTTCGGGAAACCGGATTTTGGAGCGTTACAGTTTGGTATCAGAGGTCTCAGGTTCAACACCTGTGCCTTACGTCGACATGTCGGGTAGAGTCAGTTGTAGGAAAGTTTGCGCGATTTTGGTCAATTTGGTCTTATGGTGCGTGAATTGGTTGTTAGTGTGAGTTAAATGACGACTTGTGTGCGTGTGGTGACAATAAAATGACATGGTGACGGGTGGAGGAGTACCTGTGTTAAAGTTGTGAAATGTTGTTAGTGAAACGTTGCGGCATGAAAATGAGTGTTGGCATGTTAGTGTGAATCTTGTTTGTTAGGATTGGACTGTACTAGGATAACAATTAGTTAGTACGTAGAGTAAATGTGGAGAATGTGAGAAGTTCTCGTCGCCCTTTTGCGCGGTGTTCTTTTGTAAAGAAATCCTAATTATGAACCGTCTTTGTGCAGTAGTGCACATGGCTCCGAGAACTAGGCGAGGTGGCGCTTTGAGGGGGAGAGGAGCACAGCGAGCGACGCATGAGCCTCCCAGGGCGGAACCCGGGGAGAGGACTACAGGGGTGGAGACGCCATCCACAGAGACTGCGTCAGGTAGCGCAGGACAGGCAGGGACCGCGGCTGAGGTGCCCCCATCCACTGCAGGGATCCCCACTGTGGCTACCACCACTCCTCCCAGTGATCAGGTAGTGGGCGAGATACTACGGTCGATACAGTCGTTAGTGGCCATGTTGGGACAGAGGGAGACCGTGCCCACAGCTCCTGAGATATCACCAGTGCCGCCAGAGGTACCTGCAGCGCACGCGCTCCGGGACTTCCTGCGCCTGAACCCCCCAGCTTTCCATGGAGAGCCAGACCCTACGCGAGCTGAGCAGTGGCTGCGACAGATCACCCGCGACCTTGATACGTCTGGGATTACAGATGGGAGGACCAGAATCACATTTGCCGTCCATCAGCTCAGGGACGATGCATATTACTGGTGGGAGCGAGTTCGGACCAGAGTGGGAGAAGACTATGAGGATTTCAAGGAGATTTTCCTTGAGAGCTATTTTCCCGAGTCGGCAAGGGATAGCCGTCAGCAGCAGTTCCTGGAACTGCGACAGGGTGCAATGACGGTGCTAGAGTACGAGGCACAGTTCACAGCCCTGTCGAGATTTGCGCCAGACCTAGTGAGGTTCGAGGCGAGCCGATGTAAGAGGTTCGAGAGGGGACTACGACCAGAGATCTTCGACAGGATCCTCTCTCACCGGATCAGGGTGTACTCGGTGATGGTCGACACTGCAGCGGCCATCGAAGAAGGGATGGCAGAGGCACACAGGCTCAGGGAGCAGAGACCCAGGCCAAGCAGCTTCACTAGGCAGACGGAGTCAAGGGACTTCAAGAGGCCTCGAATTTCAAGCTTTCCTCCGCAGTCGTCGGGGAGAATGGTGCAGAGACCGCTAGCATCGCTGGATACCGTGGGATCCAGCCCAGTAGGCCCAAGGTCACCACCGGTATGCTATGAGTGTCATCAGCCAGGTCACCTCTGCAGGGATTGCCCTCGAAACCGTGCACCTACGAGGCAGCTTTCGGGGGGAACTCAGAGCGATCAGTTCAGAGCACCAGTAGAGAGACCGAGCGGTCGGCCAGGACAGGGAGGCAGGCCTAGTTCTGGATCACCCACGTGCTTTGGGTGTGGACGTCCAGGACACCTCGCTCGGGATTGTTACTCTAGCAGAATCGGGAGTCAGGGCCCACGACAGCACTCTGCACCATCTGCACGGTCGTCAGCAGCACGACAGGATTCTCGACCCCAACAAGGGGTCGGACCAGCCCAGTCGACGAGACCAGGTACTAGTCGGGGGCAGCCGAGAGCAGATGGACAGCAGGTCCAAGGTCGGGTCTATGCAGTGTCGGGTCATACCGAGCCTCCACCGTCAGAGGACCAGAGAGCAGCTCAGGGTACGTTCCTCTTTTTTAATTTGTGGGCGTCCATTCTTATCGACACGGGTGCATCGAACTCTTTTATCTCCGCACAGTTTGCACGAGCACTGGGGTTAGTAGTCGAGTCGCTGAGTCCGCCCTTGTGCGTCGATACGCCTTTAGGGGATGGCACTGTTCTAAGTAGAATCTGCAGGGGCTGCGAAGTTAGAGTAGCAGACCACTCTCTTGTGTGGGACCTTATCGTGCTAGACATGACTACTTTCGACGTGATCCTCGGCATGGACTGGTTGAGGCGATACAGGGCTAACATCGACTATTATCGGAGGAGGGTGACCGTATCGAGTGGGGACTCTATGATTTCATGTTCATTGGGTAGCCGGAGTGGAGTTCTTCTTGCAGCGTTGTCCGCTACGGGTGACGGACCGAAGGACGAAGGCAGAGGGCTACCACGAGTTGTCGACGAGTTTCCAGACGTCTTTCCAGGTGATCTTAGCGGATTGCCACCTGTGCGCGAGGTGGAGTTCACTATCGAGTTGATGCCGGGAACCGCGCCGATCTCTGTGGCACCATATCGTTTCGCCCCCGCGGAACTCGAGGAGTTGAAGAGTCAACTCCAGGAACTGCAGGAGAAGGGGTTCATACGGCCGAGCACCTCGCCGTGGGGCGCTCCGGCGTTGTTCGTAAAGAAGAAAGAGGGTTCGCTCCGGATGTGCATAGATTACCGGAAGCTGAACAGGGTGACAGTGAAGAATCGTTATCCGATGCCGCGGATAGACGATCTCTTTGATCAGCTCAGGGGATCGAGGTGCTTCTCCAAGATCGACTTGCGGTCTGGATATCATCAGTTGCGAGTACGGGAGGAAGACATCCCGAAGACCGCGTTCCGAACGCGGTATGGTCATTTTGAATTCCTAGTGATGCCGTTCGGCTTGACCAACGCCCCAGCGGCGTTCATGGATCTTATGACTCGCATCTTCCGACCTTACCTCGATCGATTCGTCATCGTATTTGTCGACGATATTCTCATCTACTCACCGGACGAGGGGACTCATGAGGCGCATTTGAGGACTGTACTCCAGTTACTGCGATCGCACCAACTTTACGCGAAGTTGGAAAAATGCGAGTTCTGGCTTACCGAGGTGAGATTCCTCGGACATGTCGTATCGGGTGACGGCGTGTTTGTCGATCCGTCCAAGATCGACGCGGTCTCGAAATGGGCGCGACCTACGAGCGTTTTCGAGATCCGCAGCTTCCTGGGATTGGCAGGGTACTATCGGAGATTCGTCAAAGACTTTGCGCGCCTCGCAGCACCTTTGACTCGCCTCACGCGGAAGGGAGTTAAGTTCGATTGGGGTGAGGCTTGCGAGCGCTCCTTCACGGAGTTGAAGACTCGGTTGACCACGGCTCCGGTTTTGATAGTACCTGAGCGAGGGATAGGCTATGACGTTTACTGCGACGCATTCGGAGAAGGACTGGGGAGTGTTTTGATGCAGCAGGGTAAGGTGGTGGCTTTTGGGTCCCGACAGCTTAAAGTGCACGAGAGAAACTATCCGACACACGATCTAGAACTTGCAGCGGTCGTGTTTGCACTAAAGGTTTGGCGTCACTACCTCTACGGTGAGAAGTTTCAAGTCTTTTCGGATCACAAGAGCCTGAAATATCTCTTTACCCAGAAAGACCTGAACATGCGACAACGGCATTGGATGGAGCTGATTGAGGATTATGACTTCGATCTGCTATACCACCCGGGCAAGGCGAATGTGGTCGCCGATGCCCTCAGCAGAAAGTCACTCCATAGCCTTGTCTCCGTAGCAGTTCGGGAATGGAAGATGATGGGAGAGCTCAGCGAGTTCAGGGTTGAGTTGGAGGAAGTCACGGGACGAGTCGCACTGTGTTCATTGGTGGCGCAGCCTACACTGGTGAGTCGGGTGATTGAGGCTCAGATTGATGACTCAGAGACAGCAACGTTCCGGATGAAAATGGCTAACGGAGTTGAGTCCGAGGGGTGGTCGATGGGCAACGATCAGGGCCTTCGTTTCCGGAACAGATTGTTTGTGCCCAAGAGTCTCCGTGAGGAAGTACTACGCGAGTCACACAACTCACGACTCGTTGTGCATCCTGGTGGGACTAAGATGTACCACGACATCAGGCGCCATTTTTGGTGGAATGGGATGAAGCGGGAGATAGCAGGGTTCGTAGCTCGATGTCTCACTTGTCAGCAGGTGAAGATAGAACACCAGAGACCAGCGGGACCTCTACAACCGTTGGAGATAGCCGAGTGGAAATGGGAGCATATTACGATGGATTTCGTATGCGGACTGCCGAGGTCAGCAAGGGGTAACGATGCGGTGTGGGTGATAGTTGATCGACTGACTAAGTCCGCGCATTTCTTGCCAATGAGGATGACAGACTCGGTAGATAAGTTGAGCAGGCTATATGTACGCGAGATCGTGAGGTTACACGGAGTGCCGGTGTCGATAATATCGGACCGAGATCCTCGCTTTACATCCCGATTCTGGGATAGCCTACAGGGCGCGTTGGGTACGGATATTCGTCTGAGTACGGCTTACCACCCACAGACGGACGGTCAGTCAGAGCGGGTCATTCAGATATTAGAGGACATGCTCCGAGCGTGTATACTGGATTTTCACGGAGCGTGGGAGGATCATTTACCGTTGGCAGAGTTTGCGTATAATAACAGTTACCAGGCTAGCATCGGGATGGCACCATTTGAGGCCTTGTATGGTAGACCGTGCCGATCACCAGTTTGTTGGGCTGAGGTGGGAGATAAGAGCCTACTGGGACCCGAGCTGGTAAGGGAGACTACTGAGAAGGTAGCCTTGATTCGAGAGCGACTGAAAACGGCGCAGAGTAGACAGAAGAGTTATGCGGACCGGAGACGTCGACCTCTCGAGTTTGAGGTAGGCGACCACGTCTTCTTGCGAGTGAGCCCGAAGAAAGGGCTAATAAGGTTTAAGAAGGCAAGAAGCGACGGTAAGTTGGCCCCGAGGTACATTGGCCCCTTCGAGATCATCGCCAGGATTGGAGCAGTGGCTTACAGGCTCGCATTGCCACCATCCCTTGCAGCGGTTCACAACGTATTCCATGTATCGATGCTGAGAAAATATCACCCTGACCCGTCGCACGTGATAGAGTGGGCTGAGTTGGAGTTGACCCCAGATGCCTCGTATGAGGAAAGGCCAGTTCAGATCTTAGACTCACGAGATCAGATATTGAGAGGCAGGACCATCCCACTAGTGCGAGTGCTTTGGCAACATCACGGTGTCGAAGAGTCGACGTGGGAGCGGGCAGATGAGATTCGTGCTAAGTATCCCCGCCTTTTCGAGAATTGAGGTACGTTTTAATTTCGCGGACGAAATTCTTTAAGGAGGGAAGGTTGTAAGGACCGCTCCCGGACAATTTGGGTCAATTTGGGTCAATTTTGTGAAAAATGGATGAAAATTTAAAAGTTCGCGATTTGACCAAATTTTGACCCGAGAGTCACCGAGGACTACTATTTGAGCCATTTTAAGATGAAATTGTAATATTATGGATATTAGGTTCATATGGAAGCTAAAATTTAGCGAAACATCACGGTTCCGACGGTTTCGAAAAACGTGTCCGTTTCGGACGATTTCGGGTCCGAAATGACAAAAGTGGCTTGTGGGACCCTCTACTTTACACTTGTCATGTATCTAGAGGGGGGGAGACTTTTGAGTGATTAAAAAATTAATTGTTTTAATTTAGATTTAAAAGAAAATGGAAAATAGGTTTATTTTATTAGTTTAGTGTTTATAATAATGGGATTTATGTGATAAAAGAGGGAAGGGGAGGCCATTCACGGCAGAACCAAAGAGAAGGAAAGGGAAAGAGAAAGAGAAAGAAGAAAGAAGGAAGAAGAGGAGAAGAACTTGGGCGATTTCCCGACGATCCGGCCGCGTGATCGACCATTTTCTTGCGTATTCGGGTTCCTCACATCATTGGCTACGGTGAGCAACTCATTTTTTTTCCCATCGTGATGAGTTTGAGTTGTGGGTTGATGAGGAATGAGTGAAATGATGATGGACTGGAGTTGTAGGGGTGTTTTGGAGCATTTTGGGACGTTTTTGAGATTTTCCAGCGGCCGGAGGGTTCGCCGGAGCTCCGGCCGGTCACCGGAGCTCCGGCCAGTGTGGTGGCGCGCCGGAGGTGGTCCGGCAGTGGCCAGCCCCTGCCTTGGCTGGCCGTGGCAGCCTTTGACGGCCACGGGCCGTTTGGGCCTCTCGGGCCGTAAATGGCCCGGGTGGTCCCACGAGCCCGGATTTCGGGTTTGTGAGTTTCGGGAGGTCTCGGGTAACCCTCGAATCAATAGTTGACACCCTTGGTGATTTTTGGATTTAAATTACGAAAATCGGAAAATGTGTGTCGAAACTTTAATTTGCGCGATTATATCGCTCGGGTGTCGGAATTCGATTCCGTCAATTGCGTTGGTCCTCTCGAATATAATTAGGAATTTAGACACAAGTTTCGTAATTTTCGGAGTCCCGAGGGTCAAAAACTCGTTTCCGGGCAGATTGGGTGTTTCGGGGAAAATGGGTCATTCCGGACCCATTTTGGCTACTTTGATTAATTTGAAGTGTGTCCAAGTGTTAGGCACTTGTTGGAGTACACTTGTAAATTTATTGCATTCGTTTCGGAGTCTGTTTGAGTTTTTAATTATTGAATATAATTATTAGTTGATATTGACGCTCGCGGGAAAGGCAAGGCGTGAATAGCTCGAGCGGGAGGCTAGGAGCGTACGTAGAGCTTTCCTAAGGTAGGGGGACATAGCTTACCTAGACTCAATCTCTTGATGCATTGATTGAATTTATTTGAGTATTTAGTCGAGATAAAATGAAATGTTTGAACACCTTTTGCTCGATGTTGTGAATTAAATAGCATGTTGATGTGTTGATATAAATGCCTCTCTGTGAATTAGTTGAGTATCAAACTTGAACTGCTTGTGAGCACCTAGTTGTGCATGGTTATATTATTGCTTTTCAGACGATGACTTATTCCGTCTCGCACTTGTCTTGTTTGGGTGGATGTAAATGCCTCTCTGTGAACTAGTTTCTTGCACTTGGTTTGTGTTCTATGAATGTATCGAAGGGTGTTGGGTGTGGTTGGTAAGGGTGTTGTGATGTGGAAGGGTGGAAAGGTGATGGGAGGCTGTGTGGTTGGATGGATAATCGAGTCAGGAGCGGTACCCCTCCTGGCCGTGATCGATTTCCATTCGGGGGTTGAACCGAGTCAAGGGTGGTACCCCTTGGCCGTGATCGGTTACCTCAATTGTATGGTTGTGTGGTTGGATGGATAATCGAGTCAGGAGCGGTACCCCTCCTGGCCGTGATCGATTTCCATTCGGGGGTTGAACCGAGTCAAGGGCGGTACTCCTTGGCCGTGATCGGTTACCTCAATTGTGTGGTTGTGTTTGGATGGGCAATCGAGGCAGGAGCGGTACCCCTCCTGGCCATAATCGATTCCCGTTTGGAGGTTGAACCGACCAAGGGTGGTACCCCTCGCCGGTCGTAATCGGTTACCTCGGGAGTTGTGACGTGGTTGGTGGATGAGTAGTGGAAGTGTTGTGATTCGTACTTTACTGATTTCTTTGTGCTTACATGTATGTTTTTCCTCATCCTTGCTGTTTGTTTTAGTCTCTGGGTAGCGTGTTCACCCCTACTTGTAGTTGTGCAGGTTGGTGATTCTGAGCACACATTTTATGGGAGCTTTTGGGGATGTGTCGTGTCGACGCACTGTGTTTTTGTTGTTGTTGGCTTTTGTAGACTCTGGTCTGAGTCATTTGCCATGTATATTTCTGTACCGCAACTTGTATAAAATATTTTGATGTAAATATTTGATTGACTGGCCATGTCGTGCCTCACTTTTGTACGCGTTACTAATACAGATTTTAAAAAGAGAAATGGTATCGTTGTATTTGTTGTAAACAGGTTTCTTTATTTGACTCGTGCAATCCCATTTTGAACTAGGGACGCCTAAATCAAAATGTGATGGCTTCGTGCGAGAATAGTTATGTTGTAATTTGAGGACGCTCGAGTTATTTCATAACTATATCGCATCGTGTTATTTCAAAGGTTTTTAAATTCTTCGGGTAACGACTTTATTTCGGGAAACCGGATTTTGGAGCGTTACAGAAATCATCAGTAAACGTGATAAAGTAGCCTACACCACCTCTGGCTGGTGTCTTATTTAGTCCACATACGTTTGAATGTATTAGACCCAATAGATCACCTGCCCTCTTACCTAAACCAGTGAAGGGCGCTTTAGTCATCTTGCCCATTAAACAAACTTCGCATCTATCAATCGTTTGGTATTCGAACTGACTTAGAAGTCTGCGCTTGTGAAGCGCTGAGATGCGTTTCTTATTTATGTGACCTAGACGATAATGCCAGATTAGAGTTTGGTCTAAATCATTAGCTTTAAACCTCTTAGCATTTATATTATAGAGCATGTTGGATCTCGAGTTTTGCATATTCAGTATGTATAAACCTCCAACAATGTGAGCATTGCCATAAAACATGTTGTTGCGCATAATATTAAAAAACCCGTTCTTAATATTAAAATAATAACCTTCCTTTTCAAGAAGAGATATTGAAATAATATTCCTGATGAAAACAGGTTCGCAAAACACATCAAAAGGTTCAATTACAAGCCCACTAGGCAAAACAAGGTTAACAGAACCCACGGCAGTTGCGGTAACTCTCACGTTGTTCCCAACTCTTAGGTCCACCTCGTTTTTCCCATTATCTCTTCTACTATTCAACACCTATATATCCGCACAGACATGAGACTCAGCTCCAGTGTCTAGTACCCAAGCATTTATAGTAGAAAGATTTAGCTCTAATGGAATACCTGACGAAGTAGCGGCCCCACCGCCCTTCCTCTGATCATCCTTCAGCTGCTGACAGTCTTCCTTCCAGTGACCAGGCTTTTGGCAGTAGAAACAGACCGACTCCTTTGCCTCCCCCTTGCCTTTTACGGGCATGGAAGGTTTAGGAACAAATGGTCTGATCTTTCTTGCCAGGTGCATTGGGCCTTTACCCTTGCCACCACCAGCTTTGAAGCTGGATCCCGTGCTGACCATAAGAACACTTTTGGGCGAACTGCCCTTATGCTCTTCTCGGCAGTTACCAACATGTTATGCAACTCCGATGCGGTCTTGTCCATGTCATGCATGTGATAGTTCATGACGAATGTCCCTTCATACGTAGGACGTGTGGACCTACGGAGCTGCCTGCTGACATCTTGCAGGCAATGAGTTCTCGGAGAACAGTGTATTTTTCAATACGTACGTTCTCTTTGAACATATCCCTGATCTGTGCAAACATTGCAAACGGATCATGGGATAGCTCCATAAACTGCTTTTGGAGGTCCGCCTCCATGCAGCCCAGCATGACACACGCAACGTCGATAGAGTCGCTAAGGTGTTTCTGGTACGCATCCTTAACGACCCTCGTTGCGTTGGCAGCTGGCTCCACCGGGATAGCATTATCAAGGACGTACTCCCTGCGTTCCAACTTTAACACAAGTCGTAAATTTCTGTCCCAATCCAGATAATTTGTCCCATTGAGTTTACACTTTTCGAGTATAGTCCTCAACGACAAATTAGACGAGTTTGTTGAATTACTAGCCATTTCTACACGAAGAAAGTAAATTTAATCAGAATAGTTGAATAAATTTACGAAGATCCGAATTAAACACCAACCATATGATTCTAAGGTTTAGAATCTTAAACCAAGATCCCTTATTCGTCATTTGAAGTACGCTAAGGCGCACCGCTCCAATTGACTTATTTAGGTAGGACGTCTGTCCAATTACAACCTGTGTAACTCTTGGTCAGCGTATGTGTATAAAACACACGGCTTACCCTTCCGATGCCCCAGCTCGACCTCAGGCCAAGAATCGTGGTCGAGTCAACCAACCTTCACTAACGAGTTAACTTTGTGCAGATGCTCCGCTAAGGCGCACGACACCGATAAAATGTTTCTACATGGGTGTGAATTTGGGTGGCATCTCACTTGACTCAAATTAGCTTGTAAATTGGTTGTGCTTAATAATTCGAAAGTATTTGGCACAATTACAAATCCGTCATCAACAACCCGTGTTGTGACGTTTCTAATTTTATCACATACTATCTTCATTTGAAACCGTCATTTGCAACCTGTGCAAACACGTTTCAAATTTGAACTCATCCATCACAACCCGTGCGATGATAGTTCACAATGCTTTAAACATGCAAACAATTAAAGTCGATTTTATCTTTGCATGTGAGGTAATGGCTTAAAACTTATAAGCTAATCATGCAAGCATGTTATTAATTAAATAATTCAAGCAAGCATTCATAAAGCGTTAAATATGCATTTTATAGCCCATCCTAAACTTAGGATTCTACGAGTCTTCACATCTTCTCGTCTTTCTCATTCGGGCTCCCACTAGCTCTTGGACTTCCTCCAAGACCGTCATTGTGCTCGATTTTCCATCCTTCTCGTCTTTGAGTAATAATTACAATTAATACTCGGTTCGTAGACCGGATAAAAAATAATTACACTTTATGGGCTCGAATAAAAGAATAATTACACGCTAACACTAACGGTATGCAAACCGTGAAAGCGATAAAATCTAATGGGCTACTAATGCATCATACATTTCATCACATCATCCAACATGTTATCACACAAACATGTTATCAAATAATATGCAATGTTTTAATTTTGCCAAGTTGCTTGGTCGGGTTTATCGAAACTAGACCTTTTCGAAAAACAGTTTATCGAAACCGATTAAATTTTAAAAGTTTTCGAAATATTGGATCGCGGGTTCGTGACACGGATCAAACACCACGCACGAACCAAGTCGGGCCAAGCCAATGGGCCGAGAGCCCATTGGGCCGAGCCCAACTTAACACGGCCCGGTTTGGGCCTTGGAAGGCCCAAGCCGGGCTTGCCGCCACTCTCGGCCTCGGCCAAGAGTGGGGACGGGCCCGGTCACCGCCGGCCTCACCGGCCTCCGGTGACCTCCGTCCGGTACCTCCGATCCGGCTCCCCGAGAGTCTCTTCTCGAACCCAACAAATCCAATAATTTCCGAAAAATTCCAAATTCAATATATTTTCAAAAATAACATATTTCATGCAAATATCCCAAAAAACATTAAAATCATGTTACCAACAATTTTGGCATGCAAATAATCACAAAACCGAAATAAATTCAACAAGACAAAGATTAAGAGGGTAACCAACGCTCTGATACCACTGTAGGGTTTTGGAGCGTTCTAGATCGTCGAGATAGCGGAAGCATTATAAGAAAATCTACTCCAAACCTTGTCCAAGAACATAAACCATTAAATCCCAAAGCAAAATCTATTCCACGAGATATTTACCTTTAAGTCTTGTTGAATCGATAAAGAAGAACGTTCGGATCTTGTTCTCTAAAGCAAGTCCACACCAAGGGGATGATCTTGATGATCCCTCACTTAATTGCCTACTAGAACAGTTAAATGAAGAACAAGAGAGCAAGAACAAGAGGAGAGAGTGAGTGTGGCCGGCCAAGCAAGAGAGAGAGAGTTTTTGTGAGTTATGTGATTAAATGAGTAATGAATTAAAGTCTTGTATTTGAATTCATCATCCAACTCACAAGTATGGGTTAAAAGTGATTGGTATGGCCTTAAAGGTGCTTTAACCAATACCCCTTAAATCACTCACCTCTTAATCCACAATCACCAACTAAGCATGGTGTTGTGTGGCCCCCACACATGGACCCACCATGTGGGCCGGCCAAGAGGTCTTGTTGGGCCGGCCATGAGGCTTCATGGGCCGAGCCCAATGGGCTCGCCTGTGCGGTCTCATGTCGTGTCCAAAAGTCGCCCGACCCTTTTGTCGTTACTTATCAAACAAAGTCCGACGCGACATCGACGAAAAAACTCAGTTTTCTCGATTCGCTAATTATTCTCTCAAACCGAACCTATGGCACAAAACCTCCAGTTTTGTCCATGTATTGCTCCTCAAGAAACGTTAAGGTTTCCTTGTCTCAAGTTATCCGTCTTGAATATGTGTGACCCTCTAGGCTCATGCCACCGTTGGCAGATCGGCGCAAAAGATCGCTCTTGCCCGATCCATCATAAGTGGTCTCTAGTAAGACGTTATGATTACCCAAGGTGCATGAAGATCGATGATTCGACTTATCCTTGTGCGTACAAGTCACTATCCTATTATCTCTAGATATCCTGATTGATCACAAGGCATAGAGTCGTCACCCTTGTTTAATCAATCATTGTTACTTGATATGCGAGATGGCTGAGAACTGATAACCCGTATCATTGGCATGACCATGCTCTTACTCTCAATCAGTCTCCATCAAGAGGCCCTTTTAACGGATATCTTTCCCAGACCGTAGTACGAGGGATAAATCCCTTAGCCGTCTTTCGTGTCACTCATGCAACCCGTTCCGCCACCCAATAATGCCCTTTATAGCAATCCTTTCATAGAAAGCGTTAGGCGCAAGTTAAAGTCGCACGTTCATTGCATAGTGATCACAAAGACTCCTTGGTCTAAGGATGTCGTGACAAGCTATCGCATTTGAATATGTTCATGGCTTAATCTATGAAAACACTATTCAAAGCGGGTCGTCCGATATCAATCACCTCATGATATCTATGGTATGATTTCAGGATCCCTCATCCCTATGACAAGTAGAACTACGTCATTAAGAACCATCCTCATACTGGTCGCTTCAAGGAAGCATAGGTTGACCAGGGACTCGTTAAGTGTGATCCGTACAGATTTATGGTTCTACTACTTTAGTGGTCATAAATCAGATCATGCTTAACATATTACTTCAACACATAAGTAATACAAAGCCATTTTATATATATATTACAAACGATGATATTGTACATAGACGTTTACAGGCTAATAGCAATTGGACTAGGGCACAAATGCTATCACGGGTCATCCTATATCACCCCTGTCTAATGATACTATGACCTAACGCTGGCCCCCTTCTGGTCATGATCAGTAGAGCATGATCATTTAGAGTTAGCCTCATACCGATCGCTTCTTAAGAAGCTATTCAGATCGGGGACTGCTTAAGTATGATTTTATCTGATCTATAGATCTACTATTATGTGTAACACATCAATGATACAAATCAAATCATACTTAAGATATTACTACAACACTTAGTAATATGAATGCCGATTTTATTTCAACTAAAATCTTGTTACATGATTAGATTGAAAATATATTGTGTTAGGGCACAAAAATCCAACAGTCTCCCACTTGCCCTAGACCCAATTGGTATTCCAATCTAAACCCATTCCTCTGACATGCTCTTCATGCTTAGGTTGCGGTAGTGCCTTAGTTAAGGGGTCAGCTAGATTATCATGCGTTGAAATGTAGCTTATCTCTACTTTCCCTTTATCAACCATCTCTCTGTTGATGTGATACTTTCTCTCGACGTGCTTGGTCCTGTTGTGAAATCTGGGCTCTTTAGTGAGTGCTACGGCCCCCGTGTTGTCACACCTTAAGCTCACGGGATCAGACGTTCGCGGCAGTCATCTAATCCTTTCAAGAAGCTTCTGACCCACACAACCTCCTTAGCTACCTTTGACGCAGTTATGTATTCTGCCTCCGTGGTGGAGTCGGCTATTGTCGCTTCCTTGAAGCTTTTCCAACTGAAAGCTCCCCCGTTCAACATGAACACTGTAGGGTTTTGGAGTGTTCAAGATCATCGAGATAACGGAAGCATAAACAAAAGCAACTCCAAACCTTGTCCAAGAACATGAACCATTAAATCTCAAGGCAAAAACTATTCCACAAGAAATTTACCTTTTGGTCTTTGTTGAATCAAGAAAGAAGAACTATGTGATCTTCTTATCTAAAGCAAGTCCACAACAAGAGGATGATCTTCAAGATCATTCACAAAAAGCCTACTAGAAGAATTATGTGAAGAACAAGAGAGCAAGAAGAGAGGGAGCAAGGGAGTGGCCGGCCAATGAGAGAGAAAGTAAGGGTGAGAGTGATTTTGAATTGTCTTTGATATTTGACTACTTCATCAACTCATAAGCATGGGTCATTAAAGTGACAAATGATGAAAAGCATGGGTTAAAGGCAAGTCCTTACCCATACCCCTTAAATCACTCACCTCTTAATCAACAACACCAACTAAGCATGGTGTGTGGCCCCCACCCTTGGACCCACCAAGGTGGCCGGCCATAAGAGCTTATTGGGCCTCATTTGGGCCCTTGTTGGGCCGGATAGGTGACCTCATGGGCCGAGCCCAATGGGCTCGCCCATGTGGTCGTGTGCCGTGTCCAAAAGTTTTCCGACCCTTTTTTTCGTTACTTATCAAAAAAAGTCCGACGCGAGATCGACGAAAATCTCAGTTTTTTCGATTCGCTAATTATTCTCTCAAACCTAACCCATGACTCAAAACCTTCAGTTTTTTCTATTTATTGCTCCTCAAGAAACGTTAAGGTTTCCTTGTCTCAAGTTATCCGTCTTGTATGTGTGTGACCCTCCAGGCTCATGCCACCGTTGGCAGACCGGCGTAAGAGATCTCTCTTGCCCGATCCATCATAAGTGGTCTCTAGTAAGACATTATGATTACCCAAGGTGCATGATGATCGATGATTCGATTTAACCTTGTGCGTACAAGTCACTATCCTATTATCTCTAGACATCCTGATTGATCACAAGGCATACAGTCGTCATCCTTGTTTAATCAATCATTGTTACTTGATATGTGAGATGGCTAAGAACTGATAACCCGTATCACTGGCATGGCCATGCTCTTTCTCTCAGTCACTCTCAATCAAGCGGCCTTAACAGATATCTTTCCCATACCGTAGTACGAGAGATAAATCCCTTAGCCGTCTTTCATGTCACTCATGCAATCCGTTCTGCCACCCAATCATGCCTGTTATTGCAATCCTGTTACGGAAAGCGTTAGGCGCAAGTTAAAGCCATACATCGACTGCATAACGATCACAAAGACTCATTGGTCTACGGATATTGTGACAAGCTATCGCATTTGAATATGTTCATGGCTTAATCTATGAAACACTATTCAAAGCGGGTCGTCCAATATCAATATCCTCATGATATCTATGATATGATTTCGGGATCCCACATCCCTATGATAAGCAGAACTACATCATTGAGAACCATCCTCATACTGGTCGCTTTGATTGAAGCATATATTGACCAGGGACTCGTTAAGTGTGATCCGTACAGATTTATGGTTCTACTACTTTAGTGGTCATAAATCAGATCATACTTAACATATTACTTCAACACATAAGTAATACAAAGCCGTTTTATTTATTACAAACGATGATAAATATACATAGACATTTATAAACTACTAGCAATTTGGACTAGGGCATAAAAATGCTATCAATCTCCCACTTGCCCCTAGTTCCAATCTAAGTCCCAGTCTATCCCCGTTGACCTAACATGTTTATCATGTTTCGCTTGAGGAAGAGCTTTGGTCAAGTGGTCGGCTGTGTTATCATCAGATGCAACGTATTGGATCTTCACGTCACCTCTAGCAATTATGTCGCGGATGATATGATACTTCCTCAGTACATGCTTGGATCTTTCATGTGCCCTGGGTTCCTTAGCTTGCGCAATGGCCTTGGTGTTGTCACAATATAAGTCTACTGGGTTAGATGGGTTTTGAATTACACCTAACCCAGCCATGAAACTCCTGATCCATACAGCCTCCTTTGCTGCTTCCGATGCAGCAATATACTTAGCTTCCGTTGTAGAGTCGGCAATGGTGTCCTGCTTCTTGCTTTTCCAGCTGAATACTCCACCGTTCAACGTAAACACATATCCCAACTGACTCTTAAAGTCATCAGGGTCTGTTTGGAAACTAGCGCCGACATATCCTTTGACGACTAGATCATCATTTCTTCCCCCGTATACAAGAAAAGCGTCTTTGGCTTTTCTCAAATATTTGAGAATTGCCTTGACTGCAATCCAATGTTCCTCACCGGGTTTGGATTGATGTCTACTGGTACAGCTTAGGGCAAACGTGACATCCGGTCTCGTACATATCATGGCATACATTATGGACCCTATAGCCGAAGCATATGGGATCTCATTCATTCTTTTTAGCTCTGCAGGTGTCTCAGCACACTGTTTCTTACTAAGCTTTATGCCAAGACGCATGGGCAGCAGTCCTTTCTTGGAATTATGTATTGAGAATCTTCTCAGCACTTTGTCTATATAGGTGCTTTGACTCAAGCCCAAGACCCGCTTGGCACGAACTCTATATATCTTGATCCCCAAGATGTAAGAAGCCTCGACTAAGTCATTCGTTGCGAAACACTCACCTAACCAAACCTTTGTTAAGAGCAAGGTGGGGACGTCGTTTCCAATGAGCAATATGTCATCGGCATAGAGCACCAAAAAGACTACTTTACTCCCATCTGCCTTTTTATACACGCAAGGTTCATCATCGTTCTTGATGAAGCCAAACTGTTTCACTACTTCATCAAAACGTTGATCCCAACTCTGAGAAGCTTGCTTCAAACCATAAATTAATTTGAGCAACATACAAATCTTTCCCTAATTCTTTGGATCCTCAAAACCCTCAGGCTGGGACATGTAAACGTCCTCAGCTAACCTCCCATTAAGGAAAGCGGTTTTGACATCCATTTGCCATATCTCATAATTATGATAAGCTGCTACGGCAAGTAGAATGCGGATAGATTTGACCATAGCTACTGGAGAAAAGGTTTCTTCATAATCAATTCCGTGGACTTGCCTATAACATTTTGCTACCACTCTCGCAATGTAGGTCTGAGGTTTGCCATCAATGTCTATCTTTATTTTAAAGATCCATTTACACCCAATGACTTTTACGCTAGGGGTTTAATCCACCAAGTCCCACACTTGATTATCTGACATGGATTGCATTTCTTCCCTCATGGCTTCCAGCCATTTCTCAGAGTCGGTTCCGTCCATGGCGTCTCGAAAGGTAGCTGGATCATTGTCCAATAACACCAAATCATCACCTCCAGTTACTAGGAAACTGTATCTGATAGGTGCATGACTTGTCCTTTCAAACCGCCTTGGACCGTCCTCATTAACTGTAGCTATTGATTCTTGCTCAACGACCACTTCTGGCTCTACTTCTTCTAAGGGGTCGTCCAGTGGTTCCTGAGCGACTATCTCATCTAGAACTTCATGAAGATGAATAATCCTCCCACTGACTGTCTTGGAAATAAATTCCTTTTCCAAGAATATCCCACCTCGGGCGACAAAAACTTTGTTTTCGCTCGGTATGTAGAAGTAGTATCCTTTTGTTTCTTTTGGATATCCGACGAAAGTGCACTTATCTGATCTCGGTTCGAGCTTGGTTGCAAGCAACCGTTTTACAAAAGCCTCGCAACCCCAGATTTTTAGGAAGGACAAAACGGGTTCCTTCCCGTACCATTTCTCGAATGATGTCCGTTCCAGTGCTTTCGATGGAACCCTATTTATTATGAACGCGGTCGTTTGTAGAGCGTAACCCCAAAAGGAGATCGGGAGATCAGTGTGACTTAACATCGATCGAACCATATCCAACAATGTCCGATTCCTTCGCTCGGACACACCATTGAGTTGCGGTGTTCCTAGCGGAGTCCACTGAGATAGTATTCCACTTTCAGTAAGATGACTAAAAAACTCTTTGGATAAGTATTCTCCACCCCGATCAGAACGGAGTGCCTTGATACTATTTCCGAGTTGGTTTTCTACTTCAGTCATAAACTCCTTGAATTTATCAAAGGCTTCGGACTTATGTCTCATGAGATAGACATAACCATATCTACTGAAATCATCAGTAAATGTGATAAAGTAGCCTAAACCACCTCTAGCTGGGGTACTCATTGGTCCACAAACGTCTGAATGTATTAGACCCAATAGATCACCTGCCCTCTCACCTATGCCGGTGAAGGGCGCTTTAGTCATCTTGCCCGTTAAACAAGCCTCACATCTTTCAATCGTTTGAAATTCGAATCGACTTAGAAGTCCGCGCTTATGAAGCGCTGAGATGCGGTTCTCATTTATATGACCTAGACGACAATGCCAGATTAGAGTTTGGTCTAAATCATTAGCTTTAAACCTCTTAGCATTAATACTATAGAGCATGTTGGATCTCGAGTTTTGCATATTTAATATGTATAAACCTCCAACTGTGTGAGCATTTCCATAAAACATGTTATTGCGCATAATATTAAAAAACCCGTTCTTAATATCAAAATAATAACCTTCTTTTTCAAGAAGGGATATTGATACAATATTCCTGCTGAAAGCATGTACGCAAAACACATCAAAAAGTTCTATTACAAGCCCACTGGGCAAAACAAGATCAACCGAACCCACAGCAGTTGCGGTAACTCGCACGTTGTTCCCAACTCTTAGGTCCACCTCGTTTTCCCCCACATCTCTTCTACTACGCAGTACCTGCACATCCGTACAGACATGAGACTCAGCTCTAGTGTCTAGTACCCAAGCATTTATAGTAGAAAGATTTAGCTCTATTGGAATACCTGACGAAGTGGCGGCCCCACCGCCCTTCTTCTGATCTTCCTTCAGCTGCTGACAATCCTGTTTCCAATGACCAGGCTTTTGGCAGTAGAAACAGACCGACTCCTTTGCCTCCCCCTTGCTCTTCATGGGCATGGAAGGTTTAGTAATGAAAGGTCGTATGTTCTTCCCTGCTAGGTGCATTAGGCCTTTGCCCTTATCACCACCAGCTTTGAAGCCGGATCCCTTCTTGACCATTAGAACACCTTTGAGCGCACTGCCCTTTATGCTCTTCTCGGCAGTCACTAACATGTTGTGCAACTCCGATGCGGTCTTGTCCATGTCATGCATGTGATAGTTCACGACGAACCCACCGTATGCATGAGGAAGGGATTGCAGAATAAAATCCGCAGCCATCTCTTTTTCCATAGTTATTCTGAGACTAGTCATATGATCGAGATGTCCTTTCATTCGTAGGGCGTGTGGACCTACGGAGCTGCCTGCTGACATTTTGCAGGCAAGGAGATAATAATTTATTTTTTATATTATTATTATCAATAATTAAACCGGTCAAATTGAACCAGTTTAACTGGATTTGAACCGGTCAGACCGGTCAAATTTCAAATCATAAGCATTAGGAGCATTTTTGTCTTTTCCCATCTCAATTATGTTAGATTTAACAGATTATTACCTTATCTGCAACTAATTAAACTTGAAGTACCGGCCAAAAACTTTTCAAATTTGGGGTATTAATTTGAAAATTAGACAAAGTTGAAGTAATGACATGAAATTACCCATATTATTAACAATTAAACTATTAATAATAGATATAATAATTAATAATATGGGTGCATATTGTGCTAATGTTATTTCTTCTAGTTTCATGGTGTTAACTATCTCAACTTATTTTGTCTAATTTTATTGTGTTAACTTTAGAGAGAAAGTTTACACTATGATATAATCACATGAATGTTATTAATTAATACTTTATTAATATATTATTTTCCATAAAAGATTGTGCATATATACATTGAGGGTATTAATCTAAATTCACTTATAAAAAATTTAAATTACAATTACGATATCATAGTGTTAGTTTTACGGGTCAGGATTCGAAAAAAACCCTACTTAGCGGGTTTTTTTGCGGGTTGGATACCTACTCACGGTGTGCGTGTTTTTTGCGGAGTAGACACCTGTTCGAACCAACGAATTCAGGTGCGTATTTGGTTAAACCCGATCTATTACTGTTCTTAAAATTAATAATATGGGCATAGAGACCAATTTTAAGGTCAATATATAACCTAGATAGAAGACGGTCGAATTTGGTGATTCAAACCGAACTCTAATCTGGCACTGTTGGTTCAACCCACATAAATAAAGCGCATATCAAACACTTCAAGAGTATGGACCTTTAAGTTATGTTGAATTCAGTTCAATTGATTATGCAGAACTTGTTTAAAGGGGTTTGTGAATTAATGGAACTAGTACAATCCGATGTACATAGATATTGTAGCTCACAAGTAGCCAGTAAAGTCAAGTTGAAAAGGATCTTAATGGACTTGGATTGAATCCAAGTGGCAGATACCCGGATCAAGATCTTAGATGGGATGGTAAGTTTTATTTGAATGAGTGCGCCTTCGGGTAGTAGGCAAATAAGAACTGGACCATAGTCACATGTGGTATTGGATACATTCCAATGTGACTTTCCTAGAGATTTGGATTGCATTGTTCCTTATATCCAAACGTGTCTTCATATGGTGTTCTAAGGAAACTGATGGACACAGATTCTACGAACCAAGCGAGAACAAAAGTTTGATGATCGAGGTAATGTCTATTGGAAATGTATTGATTTTCAAAAGGATAGTGGGAGTGATGTGCATCTTGAAGAAAATCAAGAAGGTACAACCTGAAGAAATTTAGGGATCTTACTAAGACAATGTAGAATCAATGGAGCTTGAGCTTAATACAATTTCTATGAATATTCCTGAAGTGTCCAGATAGGTCTAAGAGAACATGATATGCACCCGTCAGATAAAGATACAGAGTATCTGAGTGTGGTGGCATGGTCGTTGTGGATTTTGAGAATCCAACAACCTTTCAAGAGACCGTGGACAACGCCAACTTTGAGTTTTGGCTGGGAGCTATGAGAGAGGAGGTGCAATCCATGTAAAGTAACCAAGTTTGGAACTTGGTTGAGGCAACCGATGGTGTAAAACCCATTAGTTGCAAGTAAGTCTTTAAGTAAAAGACATATATGGATAGCAATCCTAATTCAGATCAATTCATATTCTTCTTGAAGAAGAATGATGGAAAGATAGGAAGCTGCAAAATCCATTTATGGATTATAACAGATCTCTCAGAGTTGAACTCTTGTCTATACAAGATGGCTAGTTGGAGTGCAATTATCTTGAAGAAAAGGAAACGTAGTTTCAATGCACTACACAAGTCGAAATCTTGTGTACACAAGGTGGCTAGTGGGAGTGCAATTGTCTTGGAGACAAAGAAACGAGTTTTCAATGCGCTATACAATAAAGGATTCTTGCCCACGTGACATGCCATGACACTCAGCAAGACTAGAGTGACCTAGGAAGCTTGAAAAGCTGAAAATGCTGATGCGATCACATGTACTTTGAACAGTGGATCGATCGCGCATGCCATGGCTCATGCGAGGTGGAATATCTCGTTAGCCTTAAAACTTACCAGTAAGTATCAATCTAATATCAGATGGAAATTATCCTCCAATACTTTGGAAGCACTGAGGACACTCTTCAGCCATACAAGGGTTTAGATAAAAGGTTAGTCGTTGATAATACGACGATGCAACTTGCCAGACTAGGAATGATCGTTGATCATAGTCTAGATGTGTGTTATGTATGATTGGTGGCACTATAATATGGAATGGTTCTGTTGGGTTTTTGTGCCCTAGCACAATGTGTAGTTACGACGGTTTTAGAGATTGGCTGATTTTTAAAGGAACCGAAGAAACATGTTACAAAGAATGTCAAAGCATCTTCTACGACATCTTGTGTAACATTGTTGACAACGTCTCGGCAAACATCTTGATCGACAGAAATCAGGAAAGTGCAGGTTCGGCAGAAAATCAAGAAGACGATTAGGAATTATGCAAAGTTCCAGAACGTCTGCAAATCAGGAAAGAAGAAAGACTGTGATTAAGAGGAAACCCGTTAGGGTTAGTACTCATCTTCGATTGCTATAAAATCTTAGGCTACCCCCTTAGCAATCGTGTGGTTCTTTATTTGTTTCCTAGCAACAATTTGCAAGGTTCTTAGACGTGAAGGTTTGCGGGCTGAGAAATTGCAGATTGAGCTTAGGATATTGTGCATCACATAACTATTGAGAGTTAGGTGATTGAGGGTTTACTGATCGCGTGAGTGAAGACTGCACGCAACCACCAAGCTTGAAGAAGACTTGAAGACGACAGAGCAAGGCGATTGCTCGAAGAGTGGAATCAAGACGGAGTCTTGGATTCAGGGGGAGACCCTGAGATAGATTGCACTGTAAGACGTAGCATAAAGTATAGATCTAGGGATGATCACAAGTACTTGTATGTTCTAACGAATTACTGATAAGTGAAATCTTTCCACTAGGCTGAGAGCCCCCAGAGGTAGGTGACGTTGCACCGAACTGGGTAAACAATATGTTGTGTCATTGTTTATAGCTTTATATTTACTGTCCTGCTTTATCTACGCAAGAAGTCAGACACAACGTTATAACTTCTCACGTAACATTGTGTGTGGCATCTTGCACGACTAGCTGATCAGAATTTCAATTGGTATCAGAGGAGGCACCTACAGCTTTAGGTGAGTTCCTAAACAAATATTTTGATCAAGATGGACAATACCAGAGAAGGAGGATCCATAAATCGACCACCTTTTCTAGATGGAAGCAACTACGGCTATTGGAAGGCTCGAATGTGTGCCTTCATGAAGTCACTTGACAACAAGACATGGAAGGCTGTAATCAATGGTTGGAATGCTCCACAAATCAGTGACAATAATGGCAATCCTATCGGTCCAAAACCAGAAAAAGACTGGACTGATGATGAAGATGAAGAATCACTGGGAAAGTCTCGAGCTCTGAATGCTATCTTCAATGGTGTTGACAAAAACGTGTTCAGACTGATCAACACATGCACAACTGCCAAATCTGCATGGGATATCCTGGCCGTTGCATATGAAGGAACAACTAAGGTTCGAGAACAAAAACTGCAATACCTGACAACCAACTTCGAAGCCCTCATCATGAAAGATGACGAATCAATTGCAGAATTCAATGTTCGTATTCGTGATCTAGCCAATGAATCCTACTCCCTGGGAGAACCAATGTCTGATGAAAAACCGGTAAGAAAAACCTTTCGTGCTCTTAGCCCTAGGTTTAAGATGAAGATCACTGCAATTGAGGAAGTTCATGACCTCAAGATCTTGAAATTTGATGAGCTGATGGGGTCTCTAATGACTTATGAGTTGTCTCTGCCTAACATCGACAAAAGGAACAAAGGAGTTGCTTTCAAAAGCTCAACACACAAGCAACCAGATCCTGAGGATTCTGATTCTGATGAAGACATCGATGCTACAATGACCCTTCTCACGAAAAATTACAACAAAGTCATGAGAAGATTCAGTCGAATGGGTGGACGGAATGTCACAGCAAATGCCAGAAACAAAGTTCCACAAAAAGCTCAAACAGGAGGAAGTCTTGACAGACCAAACAGGAGTGGGGAAGAAAAAAACAAAAACAAAGGACTTCAATGTCATGAATGTGAAGGATTCGGCCACCTCCGTAGAGAATGTCCAAATTTCCTCAAACAACAAAAACGAGGTTACAATGTCACCCTATCAGATGATGACAATGAAGATAGCGGATCTGAAGAGGTAAGCAACTTTGTTGCATTCACTACTACTACTCCTGTATGTAACATTGATAATTCTGCCAATATCAATGATGATCACCACCATCCAACTCCAAATGTGAATTGGACTAAAGAGCAATTAGTCGAGGCATACAAAGGCTTGCATACCAGATGGATCAAAGAAACTCTGATACTTGATCAATAAGGTGAACGGATTATCAGTCTTACCAACGACAAGTCTAGATTTCTAGAGACGATCGTGGAGTTAAAACGCGAAGTCACCAGAGTTAATGGAGAAATTAGTCTTATGACTAAATTAGTAAAGATGATGAATCCTAGCACGGAAAGCCTTGAGAAGATTCTATCAGTAGGAAAGCAGTCCAAGGATACGACGGGACTAGGGTACACACACGATATCCCCTCAACAGCAGCAACGAAGTTTGTCCCACAACAAGCCATAGTTGACAAGAAACCACTGGATGCCCCAACACATCCTACAAGACGACCTACAACAAATGCCATGACATCGTCTACAACATGTTCTTGTCAAGCAACTGCCAGAAGACATCCTCCACGCAAACAACAATACTACAGAAGACCAGCTTATCAATATCAATGGATATGTCATTACTGTGGTCAACGAGGTCACATCAGACCCTTTTGTTTTCAACTTCTTAGGAGGAAGCAAGCTCAGCTATCACAAAAGAAACATCAAAGGCATCTTTCAACTCCTCAGAAGACATCCCGTCTTGAATGGAGACCTAAGAACCTAGTCTATCGAGCTAATGTTGCATATACATACTTAAGCGCATCAACAAACAAAGACTGGTATCTCGACAGTGGATGCTCCCGACACATGACAGGTACTCCAGAGTTTCTTTCCAATCTCAAACTATATACAAACTGCTATGTTACCTTTGGAGATAGGATTCGAGCTCGAATCATTGGAAAAAGAGTACTCAAGCATCCAGGAGCCACTTGCCTGACTGAAGCATTACTTGTAGAAGGACTTAAGGCAAACCTGATTAGCATCAGCCAGATCTGTGATCAGGGTTCAGAAGTAAAATTCACTAAAGAAGCCTGTATAGTTAAAGACTTCGATCAAGTCACTATTCTACAAGGGGTTCGCTCAACGGATAATTGTTACATCTGGTCTCCCGAATCACATATCGAAGCAGCCAAGTGCCTTGTCTCCAAAGCAGAAGAAACCAAACTATGGCACAGAAAGCTTGGACATCTAAATCTTAGAAGTATGCAGAAGGCAATCTCTGAGCAGGCAATTACAGGAATTCCGAACCTGAAAATAGTGGAAGGAAAGATTTGCGGAGAATGTCCGATTGCTAAGCAAACCAAGATGTCACACAAGAAGCTACAGCATATCACCACCTCTCGAGTACTTGAGCTGATACATGTTGACCTCATGAGACCAATGCAAGTTGAAAGCCTTGGAGGAAAACGATATGTCTTTGTATGTGTAGACGATTACTCACGATACACTTGGGTTGACTTCCCTCGTGACAAATCAGATACCTTCTCGATCTTCAAGAACTTGTGCATCCAGGTTGAACGACAGAAAGGGGAGACAATTGGCAAAATAATTCGCCTTCGTAGTGATCATGGTCGAGAGTTCGAGAACAACAAGTTTGCAGAATTCTGCAATTCAGAAGGGATAGCTCATGAATTCTCAGCACCAATCACTCCCCAACAAAATGGCATTGTTGAGCGCAAGAACAGGACTCTACAGGAGATGGCTAGAGTTATGATGCTAGCTAAGGACATACCAACTCACTTTTGGGCAGAAGCACTTAACACTGCTTGCCATATCCACAATCGAGTCACTCTCCGACCAGGTATGTCAGTAACTCATTATGATATATGGAGGGGGAGAAAGCCCAATGTTAAGTACTTCCATATCTTTGGCTCCACTTGTTATATTCTGGCTGATAGAGAGCCTCGTCGAAAGCTTGACCCAAAAAGTGATGAAGGCATCTTCCTTGGCTACTCAAGGAATAGTCGCGCATACCGAGTCTTCAACAAACGAACCAAGACCATGATGGAATCAATCAATGTTGTTGTTGATGATGACTGCGAAGATGCCTTAGAAGATGCGACGGACGAAGACGGAGCCTATCCTCCCAAAAATGTCAGGAAGAATGTTTTTACTGATGTCAGAGAAGATGCTAGCAGCAAAACAGAAAATGATGATGCTAGTCCAAATGTCGATCATGACGAAGTAGTTCCTGAAACTAGCAACAAGAATCTCTCGCGAAGAATCCAGACTAATCATCCTATCTCTGGAGTAATTGGAGACCTGAATGAAGGCATACGGACCCAGTCAAGAACTCCTGAAGACTACAATGAGATGATAGGCAATATTTGCTTCGTTTCAAAGACAGAACCCAAAAATATCAATGAAGCCATCAATGATGAGTATTGGGTCAATGCTATGCAAGAAGAGCTGATTCAATTTGAGAAAAACCAGGTGTGGGAACTGGTGCCCAAACCAAGTGAAGAAAATATCATTGGCACAAAATGGATCTTCAAGAACAAGTCCGATGAGCTTGGCAACATCACTCGCAACAAAGCCAAGTTAGTTGCTCAAGGGTATACTCAAATTGAAGGAGTCGACTTCGATGAGACCTTTGCTCCTGTAGCAAGACTTGAAGCAATCCGTCTCCTACTAGGAATATCATGCCATCTACAGATAAAGCTCTACCAGATGGATGTCAAAAGTGCATTCCTGGATGGGGACCTCAATGAAGAAGTATATGTGTCGCAACCCAAAGGATTTGTTGATCCTCACTATCCTGATCATGTGTATAAACTCAAGAAGGCTCTCTATGGGTTGAAACAAGCACCAAGGGCTTGGTATGAAAGGCTCACAAAATTCCTGATTCAAAGCGGCTACACTAGAGGGGGAGTCGACAAGACCCTATTTGTGAAGAATGAAGACCGGAATTTGATGATAGCTCAAATATATGTCGATGACATTGTCTTTGGAGGGATGTCAAGCAAGATGGTAGAGATATTTATTCAACATATGCAATCAGAAATCGAGATGAGCATGGTGGGAGAGCTTACCTATTTTCTAGGCTTCCAAATCAAACAGCAAAAGGATAGCATCTTCATATCTCAGAGCAAATATGCGAAGAATATTGTCAAGAAGTTTGGGCTAGAGAAAGCCTCACATAAAAGGACACCTGCAGCTACACATGTCAAGCTAACTAAAGATGATCCAGGAGAAGCCATCGACCAACACCTATACAGAAGCATCATCGGTAGTCTTCTCTACCTTACTGCAAGTCGACCAGATATTGCCTACTCTGTAGGAGTATGTGCACGATATCAAGCTAATCCTAACGTTAGTCATCTATCTCAAGCTAAGAGAATTATAAGATATGTCTCTGGAACTACAGACTTGGGTTTGTTATACTCATTCGACACATCCTCTACCCTAGTGGGGTACCGTGATGACGATTGGGCTGGAAACACAGCGGATAGGAAAAGCACATCTGGAGGATGCTTCTTCCTTGGCAACAACCTCATATCATGGTTTAGTAAAAAGCAAAACTGTGTTGCCATTTCCACTGCCGAATCGGAGTACATTGCTGCTGGGAGTAGCTGCACACAATCGAATACAATGTCAGACAGGATGCCATGACTTTATATTGTGATAATGACAGTGCTATCAACATCTCCAAAAATCCTGTCCAACACAGTAAGACCAAACACATTGACATCAGACACCACTTCATTCGAGAACTGGTCGAAGATAAGAAGATCATCCTAGAGCACATCCTTACAGAGAAGCAACTTGCTGATATCTTCACAAAGGCATTAGATGCGAGCAGATTTGAGAATCTCAGATCATCACTCGGTCTGTGCACCATCAACGAGCAATAAGAAGTTGCAGAAACGGTTGAGAGGAGATAGTTGGTGCCTCTTCATGAACCGGTCCAAAATCCCAACACATGCCATTGGGCCAAGCATACCAAAAGCTCATATAAAGGAAGGAAAAGATACGCTCAGACTTTAACAGATTTGAATCAATCTGTTTTCAAAATCTAAACCTAGTCTGCCCCCTTCTCGTGTTCGCTCTCATCTCCCTCACCTCTCACATTCTGCAAATCTCACTACACAGACATGGTGAAAACTCGAAGCACGATAGTACCAAAGAAAGCCTCCGAACCTAAGAGAGCAGAAGCAAAAAACTCCAAGAGCAGCAAAGCAAAAACCAACAAGCATGGAGTTCGGATTAAAGGGCCAAAGACGCTGAAGAAAACAGAAGAAATCCCCAAGGAGACCTCACCGGAGGAAGCTCCAATGCCAACCTTTTCTCGAGTTCCTAAACGATCTCGAACCGGAAGCTCTGCATTCTCCATGTCAGACCTAACTGGGCCAGAAAGGGAGACTGATCTTGGCCAGGGAAGTCGAGAAGCTTCTATTTAGATTGTCCCCGTTCCAACAGCAACAAATGTCCCAGGTATCGATTTCTCCACCGATACCTCTAGAAATAGTGATTTGTTGGAATCACAACTGGAAAACCAAGACCTACCTCAAGAAGGTGTGGTAGAGGAACTGATAAATCCTAAAAGAGAAAAGGAGGACTTGACCCCGATCAGTCATGGGTTGGAGCGTATTGCTGAAGGAGAAAGAGAAGAAGAAGGAGGAACAGATGTCATACCTGAAGCCACAAAAGAGGCTGTAGTAGAAGAAGAAGTCGCTGACTCGGACGAAGCCGAGGAAGAAGCTGAGAAGGACAACAGTGTCGCCACAAATCACACAGAAGAAGTTCCTCTGGATGCCAGAGAAGATGCGACAGAAGATGCTACTGAGGCAGCACACACAGTGTTGTCATCCCTGAAGAAGAAGGTACTTGAAGAAAATGAGAGTCTAGCTGTGATGGTTGAAAAACTCAAAGAAACTAAGAAGAGGAAGGAGGTCAAAGATGATGGAGGTCCCAGCAACAAAAAGAAGAAGATGTCCGTCAAGGAAAAGAAAAGTGTGTCCAAAAGAAGATTGGTAGATGAAGCAACAGATGAAGAAGTAGAGGAGGCTACTGCAAAGGAAGAAAAGAAGGAAAAGATCCTGAAGACGGTCAAGAACACGACGAGTGTTCCTTACGACAATGTGTCGTTTCACTCGGCAGACGGTGCGAAAAGATGGGAGTTCGTATTCCAAAGAACGGCGTACCCAGAAAAGACCCTGTCATCGGAGCTGCTAGGACTAGAAGCCATTGTCCAGCTCCTGGAGAAGGCAGAACTAATGAAAACCGTCACAAACATTGGTAACCACTATCCCCTCTTGGTTAAGGAACTTATTGCCAATTTGCCTACTGGGTTTGGAACTCCGGATGATCTGGAGTTTGAGAAGGTGTATGTCAGAGGCATTCGCTTCAACATCTCCTCTGACATTATAAATGACTTCCTGGGAAGAAAGCGGGTTCGATCTATGCCACCACCCGACCTAAACAAAGTACTCCGTGAGATTACCGGAGACAAAAGCAGAACATGGCCGACCAAAGGCACTGTGGCAGCATCAGATCTTACTTCCAAGTACTCCATTCTCTTCCGGATTGGAGTAGCAAATTGGGCTCCCTCGACCCACGCATCATCTATCAAACCAGAGCTGGCGATACTAATCTTCCAAATACTAATCTTTGTGATTGATCATCTTATTCGCCATGCTAGATCACTTGCTGTAAAAATACCTATTGCCTTTCCGCCCCTTATCTCTGAGCTGCTTGTACATCAACACCCCGGAGTGTTGAAAACAACGGATAAGGTTGGCAAAAGAGGAGGACTGATTGTGGTGAGCCACAAGTTGTTTGAGGGCAAGCATGCTCCTGATCTTGTCAGGCCAGAAGCCAAGGCAACGACCAGTCGAGCCACAAGTGCCACCCCTCTAACCAAGACCACCAGCAGGGATGCAGTTATGCTTGAACGAGAGATAGCCGTGCTTGACGAGGACATCGTCAACTTGAAGACAACCCTGAAGCATCTCTCCCAGCGCCGATCACATTGCGCCAACCTGCTGAAATCCATGTCTCCTCCTGGCTCCGAAGATGATGACACCACCTCTCTGCCTAATGATCCAGAAGAGTCTACCCAAGATGCCTCCACTGAAGCGACTGAAGAAGAGACTGCAAGTTCTAGCAGCAGCTCTGTTTAAATTTCATGAACTTTCTGACTCTCGAACAACTGAACACTTTTATATTGTAATTTTTTGTTGAACACTGTTTCACGCTTACTCTCGACTGCTGATTGGGAGTAAGAGTGAGTTAAGTTTGGTTTATTTCTCATTACCCTGCCTAGTTACAAATATTTGTTTAAATTTTGGCTCTTTTTGAGCCAGCAAGGGGGAGTAAGTAGTAAGTTAAGTTAAATACGCGTGATCACAATGATACAAGGATGAAAGATAGAGACGACGCGAAGACGCAAGACGCGATAATACGCGCGACACTGCTGATCGACGAGATGACAAATGCGATGCAAAATGCGACGTAGAATACGATGAAGAATGATGTCCTTAAAAATAGCCAAAGGGGAAGATTGTAGTTACGACGGTTTTAGAGATTGGCTGATTTTTAAAGGAACTGAAGAAACATGTTACAAAGAATGTCAAAGCATCTTCTACGACATCTTGTGTAACATTGTTGACGGCATCTCGGTAAACATCCTGATCGAAGGAAATCAGGCAAGTCCAGATTCTGCAGGAAATACGATTACGATTACGAATTATGCAAAGTTCCAGAACGTCTGCAAATCAGGAAAGAAGAAAGACGGTGATTAAGAGGAAACCTATTAGGGTTAGTACTCATCCTCGATTGCTATAAAAGCTTAGGCTACCCCCTTAGCAATCGTGTGGTTCTTTATTTGTTTCCTAGCAACAATTTGCAAGGTTCTTAGACGTGAAGGTTTGCGGGCTGAGAAATTGAAGATTGAGCTTAGGATATTGTGCATCACATAACTATTGAGAGTTAGGTGATTGAGGGTTTACTGATCGCGTGAGTGAAGACTGCACACAACCACCAAGCTTGAAGAAGACTTGAAGACGACAGAGCAAGGCGATTGCTCGAAGAGTGGAATCAAGACAGAGTCTTGGATTCAAGGGGAGACCCTGAGATAGATTGCACTGTAAGACGTAGCATAAAGTATAGATCTAGGGATGATCACAGGTACTTGTATGTTCTGACGAATTACTGATAAGTGAAATCTTTCCACTAGGCTGAGAGCCCCCAGACGTAGGTGACGTTGCACCGAACTGGGTAAACAATCTGTTGTGTCATTGTTTATAGCTTTATATTTACTGTCCTACTTTACCTACGCAAGAAGTCAGGCACAACGTTATAGCTTCTCACGTAACATTGTGTGTGGCATCTTGCACGACTGGCTGATCAGAATTTCACAATGTATTTTCAATCTAATCATGTAATAAAGATTATTAGTTGAAATAAAATCGGCATTCATATTACTAAGTGTTGTAGTAATACTTTAAGTATGATTTTTGTTTGTATCATTGATGTGTCAACACATAATAGTAGATCTACAGATCAGATAAAATCTTACTTTAGTAGTCCCCGATCAGAATAAGCTTCATCAGAAGCGATCGCTATGAGGCTAACTCTAAATGATCACGCTCTACTGATCATGGTCAAAAGGGGGCCAGAGTTAGGTCATAGTATCACCAGACATGGGTGATATAGGACGACCCGATCATGAGTATATTACATAGACATAGTCATGAACATACACATATGTCGGCACATGAAATCATATCCTCAAACGGAAGGATCATTGAGGTCACTATGTAATGAGTGACGAGTTTGACTCAGTCTAACGTCTCCTGTAAAAGGGTTACAATAACGACTGTGATTGGCTTGATCACGAGTTACATGAGTTGACTCGATAGATCGCTGAAGGATTTATCCCTCCTACAGGCATGTGAGCATAAATCAATTTAGGCCACTTGGTGAGTACAATTGAAATACAATAGCATGGCCATGCAGTCGATACGAAGTATCAGTTAAAATTTAGTTAACTCAGAATCAAGAAACAAGACAATTGAACGAGGATGACTTGTCTATGCCTCGTGGTTGTCAAAGATATCAAGAGGATAAAAGGATAGATTCATGTACGAAAAGGTTAAGTTGAAATCTCGATAATCACAAGCGTTGGGTAATAATGATGTCTTGGTAGAGGCCACTCATGATGGAAAGGGTAAAATGGTAATTTTACCAGTCTGCTGATATGTCGTGAGCCTAGAGGGTCACACACTAAATGTTGAGTAAAATGGATGGAATCATATGGAAGAATCATGAGAGAGACAAAATCTCGTTTTGGATTAAACCAGATTAGACCAATTTCGATTTAGGACTAAACCAGAAATCTAGAACGGTTTAGCTGGACCTATTAATTATAATCTAACTAAATAGATTTAATTAATTTAACTAAACAGGGTCTAGCCAGAATGAGCTAAGCAAGAATGGGCTAAGCCAGAATGGGCTTCTTTACATAATTAATTAAAAGCTTTAGGCTTTAAGCCCATTAAGGCATTTAATTAATTACTGCTTATAAAAGGGAAATTTTCAGATCTGAAAATTAAGAAATTTTATTTCCAAAACCCCTAACTACTCTCCTCTCTCTCTCTCTCTCTCTCTCTCTCTCTCTCTAGCCGACCGGCCAACTCTCCCTCTCTCCGTCCATTTTGCTTGCTTCGATCTTCTGATGAGGATCGTTGTGAGTATCCCCGGATTGCTCTTCCTGTGTAGACGATCTTTAGAGGTTACTAAATCCTATTTAGTAACAAGGAGATTTTGAATCAAAGGTAATATTCAAGTTTTATTCTAGCCTAGATCTTGTGATCAATTCATGATTATGTAAAATCCTTATTAAAAATGGATATTTGAGGTTAATTTCTTGTATGGGCATAAAATTAATTGATTGAAACCCTCAAATAACTCCTTCAGTGGTATCAGAGCCTTGGTTACGCGTGATTTTGTATTCGAGCATGATAGGCTAGATTTGATTTTGGAATTTATTTCGGTGTTGTAAATTTAAAATTGCAAATTCTTTTTTTTTGGTTAATGAATTAATTGCTAAAGTTTTTTTATTATTGCTGAAAAATTAAAATTGATCGAGTTAGATCAAGATCGAGACCCGCGGGAGGCCGAGGCTAGCCGAGAGGCCAACCCCGGCCGTGCCATGGGCCGATCGGCCGAAACGAGGAAGCTGACCAGATCTGCCTGTGGCAGATCTGGCCGAGCCCCTCGACTCTGGCCAGGGGAAGGCCACGCCCTGACTGGCCAGGCGGCCCGCCACGGCCAGCCCTGGCGGCTAGGGTTTGGCCGAACCCAAAATTGGCCCTCGGGACAATTTTGGTTCGGTCAAACCGGAATGGATTCGGGTCACAAATGACCCAGAAAAATCTAGAATTTTTAGCAATAATTAGTTAAATTTTCAGACCGGTTCGGTTTTGATAAATCAGAGCGTGAACCGATTTAATTCAGAAATTAATCGGTTCAAGATAACGGGTTCGATAAACCGTATTTTATGATTTAAATCAACGTAAAATTGGAATTAATATTTTTGCTAGATAACATGCTTGTTTGACAACATGATTGTTTGATAACACGGTGTTTGCAACATGATTGCTAAGTTAGCCCGAATTTAGAATTTAATTTGGTTTGCAACTTGCGAGTTGCTTTTGGATTGTAATTTAATTGTGACCTGCGTGTCACGATATTTATTTTATTTAAATTAAATGTAATTACGAAATTCCAAGACGAGAAGAACCGAATAGAAGGACGGTAATCCCGAGGAGGTGTGGAGCCAGTGGGAGTCTAGGAGAATGAGGAAAGACAAGACCTAGTATATGTTTTAGTTTATTCCAGTAGGATTAGCGGGCTAGCTAAAGCAAGTTTACATTTATGTTCATGAATGTATGCTTGAATGTATGATTTAATATTCATAAGTTTATGTCAACTAGATCATCACCCACATGTGTAAAGATTTAATAATAATGAGTTTATCACGCACATGTAAACCGGAATTGAAAATATCTGTACATGGATTTGTAGATGATAATTTCAAGTTAAGATCAAGTAATGATCAGTGAGAATGGACATTTAAAAGGCAAGTAATTTCAAGTCAAGCTAGATACCGCCAACTTTTCATCACTTCGATTATTTCACAAACCCATGGGTGGATACGATTAACGTGGATCCATGGGAATGGGTTCTAATAGAAGATGGACAATCTTGCAGGGGTGCGTGCGCATTAGCGTAGTAACCATGCAGATTGGACCATGCGTTGAAAAATGGTTGACTTGGCTGCGATTCTCTGATGATCTGAGTCAGGGTGTCACATATAGGGCAATGTCGTATACATATAATGTATAAGCCCTAGCCAAGAATCACATGGCATTGTGAAAGGACTGGAGTGGCCTACTCCAATGTCCAAAACTGGGGCGATGAGATTAACTCACTTCAGTTTTGGGTATGTAGAGATCTTGGTTTAGATTCAGACACAAGAATCAGAAATGTTCATAATCAAGTATCTCTCACTTCAACTTAAATTAAGAATCTGATCAAATTTATTTTCATGTGTAGATTAATGGCACCGTCGCAACCCAAGTCAACACGTTCTGGCAATGAACCCTTAAAGTCTCTTCTATCGAGTGACAGGCTGTCAGGGACCAACTTCCTGGTTTGGGAGATGAACCTGAAGCTTGCCCTTCAGTATGACAGACAGGAGTATATCCTTACGGATAAGCCTATAAAAGTGCCTGCAGATGATGTCAGCGAAGCCGATAAGAACGCTTATGACAAGTACATAAGCGATCGACAAGATGTTGGCATCCTCATGGTCGGGTCCATGGAAAATGACACCCAGGACCAGTTCATGCATCTCATGGACAATCCACAAGAGATGATGGAGGAAATCAAAGTATACTACCAGAAGAATGCTCGTGTCGAAAGATACGACACTCTTAGGGAGTTGTTCTACAGCAAGTTGAATGCTGGTGAGGCAGTAAGCGCACATGTCCTCAAGATGAAGCGACTCTTTGATCATTTGGCCAGTCTAGGTCACAACTTCACATAGCAGCTGAAATCAGACATAGTCCTGATGTCGCTTCCAAAGGTTTATGAAGATGTGATCACAAATTACAATCTCCAAAATATGGAAAAGACTATCAAGGAACTGCATGTGATGTTGGTGATAGCAGAGAAAAATCTCAAGGGAAAGACCCCTGAGGTTCTGATGGTCAATAAGGGTGTCAACTTCAAAAGAGCTGGCAAACCTACTGGCACGTCACCAGGACATTCCAACAAGGGCAAGGCACCAGCAGTGGCGGGTAAGGGTAAGGCGCCAATGCACCTAACTGGGAAGATAAGGGCACCTAGAGGTCCGAAGATCCAAGCGGTTCCTAGAACCGAAGGGAGTACTTTGACCTCAGATCTGTTACTACTGCCAGCAGCCAGGTCATTGGAAGAAGGATTGCAAGCAGCATAAGGAATATGTGAAGAGCTTGCAGAAGGGAGGACAACCTTCAGGACCTGGATCACGTATTTACGTTGTTGTGTATAATTTAAACGTTACTTTCTCAGATACATGGGTAGTTGATACCCGAGCAGAAACTCACATTTATGTTAACCTGCAGGATCTAGAAAGTAAGAAGCTCCTTGGGAAAGGCAAGCGGGATCTGTTAGTCTTATGATGTCCACAGGGCTTATTTTAGTTTTGGACGATGTATTATGTGTACCTACATTTAGTAGGAATATTAGTTCAGTGTCCAGTTTGGAAAAACTTGGTTTTGTATTTGCCATAGACAATGGTTTATTTACTTTATCAAGAAATAATATTGTTTATGGCACTGCATCTATGGTTGGTGGATTATACATTTTAAATATTCATAACTCTAACTACAGTTCAAACTATAACATAAATAAGAGGTTGAAGTCGGATGACTTAAACCAGACAATGATGTGGCACTGTCGTCTATGCCACATAGGCGAGAAACGCGTCTCGACACTTCACAAGTGTGGGCTATTAAGCCCGTTTGAATTCACACCAATCGAGAGATGCAAATCTTGCATTATGGGAAAGATGACAAAGGCGCCTTTTGGCGGCTTAGGTGAAAAGGCGAGTGATCTCGTGGGCCTAATACATTCAGACGTATATAGGCCCATGAGCATACAAGCCAGGAGAGGTTTCAGATGCTTCATAACCTTTACCGACGATTTCAGTAGGTATGAGTATGTCTATTTAATGAGACATAAGTCGGAGTCCTTTGATAAATTCAAAAAATTCGAGAATGAAGTACACAACCAGCTTGGTAAGAGTATAAAGGCACTTCGTTCCGATCGAGGTGGCGAGTACTTAGATCAAGAATTTCTCAGTCAACTAAGGGATAACGGTATATTCTCGGAACTAACTCCGCCAGGAACCCCTGAGCTGAGTGGTATTTCCGAACGGAGGAACGAAACCCTGCTTGACATGGTTCGATAACGGAGTCACGCCGACCTTCCGGTATCTTTCTGGGGCCAAGCCCTAGAAACGGCCGCATTCATTTTGAATCGGGCACCTACAAAGGCAGTGGAGACCACTCCATTTGAGGTTTGGCAAGGGAAAGCTCCCAAGCTGTCTTTTCTCAAGATCTGGGGGTGCGATGTTTATGTCAAGCGGTTGCTTGGTGATAAACTCAAACCCAAGGCAGATAAGTGTGTCTTTGTAAGGTACCACAAAGAAACCATGGGGTACTACTTCTACAAACCTGAAGAGAACAAAGTCTTTGTTGCTCGAGGTGGGGCTTTCTTGGAAAGAGAATTCTTATCCAAGAATCCTAGTGGGAGTCTTGTGCTTCTTGAAGAAATTCGAGAAGACACTGAACATCCTACAGAGGATATAGAGGTTCCCGATGAGGTAAATGATCCAAGTCCTATTCCAACAGAAACTCTTGTAGGACCAAGGAGGTCTGAAAGATCTCGTCAAAACCCAGTCATATATGGCTTCTTAGCCACAGTGGGTAATGACTTGATCGTTATGGATCAGGATTATCCGCAATAGTTCAGCAAGCCTTGTCCAGTCCCAACTCCAAAGAATGGCAGAATGTCATGGATGAGGAAATGAAGTCCATGAAAGACAATCAGGTCTGGAACTTAGTAGACAGCACGCCTGGGATAAAACCAAGGCATGGACTATGATGAGACTTTTTCGCCAGTAGCCATGATTAAGTCAATTCGGATGATGTTAGCCATTACAACATATTTCAATTACGAGATATGGCAAATGGACGTCAAAACTGCAGTCCTTAACGGGAATTTGCAGGAGGATGTCTATATGACCCAGCCAGAAGGTTTTGTCGATCCAGAACATCCCGAAAAGTTATGTAAGCTGGATGTAACAATCCATTTATGGATTGAAGCAAGCTTCCAGGAGTTGGAACTTACGATTCGATGAAGCCATAAAAGAGTTCGGGTTTATCAGGAATCCAGATGAACCCTGTATCTACAAGAAGAGCAGTGGGAGTAACATAGTGTTCCTGGTGCTGTATGTCGACGACATACTGGTCATGGAAAATAACATCCCAACCTTGCTTAAGACCAAAGTTTAGTTAGGGAAGGGTTTTTCCATGAAGGATTTAAGAGAGGCCGCTTACATTCTGGGGATCAGGATCTATAGAGATCGATCCAAGAGAATTTCAGGCCTAAGTCAGACCACCTACATAGATAAAGTGTTGAGAAGATTCTCAATATTTGACTCTAAGAAAGGGAACCTCCCAGTACGACATGGCATCAAGCTCAACAAGAAACAGTGTCCTAGAAAATCTGAGGAGCTTAAGAAGATGGAGGGAATCCCTTATGCTTCGGCAGAAGGATCCATCATGTATGCCATGATCTGTACGAGGCCTGACGTATCGTTTTCCCTCAGCTGTGCCAGCAGATTTCAGTCTAACCCAGGTCAAGATCACTGGACTGCCGTCAAGTGTATCCTCAAATATCTGAGGAGAACAAAGGACGCCTTCTTAGTGTATGGCGGGATAGAAGGAGAACTAAGCGTCACTGGATATGTTGATGCTAGTTTTCAGACAAACCCAGATAACTTTAAGTCTCAAGGTGGGTATGTGTTCATGTTGAACGGGAGAGCTTTCAGTTGGAAAATCTTTAAGGAAGCGACAATAGCTGACTCCACCACGGAGGCAGAATACATAGCTGCGTCAGAGGCAGCTAAGGAGGCGGTGTGGGTCAGGAGCTTCTTGAGTGGATTAGATGTACTGTCGCGAACGTCTGATCCCGTGAGCTTAAGGTGTGACAACACAGGGGCCGTAACCAAGGTTCTAAAAAACGCTAGGCGCTAATCGGGCGGACAACACTCTAGAAGGATTAATCGGGGATTAATCGGATTTGTATTTTTTATTATTTTTAATATAGAAATGAATTATAATATATAAAAAATAAACAATCTCACAAATAATTAGTATAGAAGTATAAATCAATTAAGAATAAACCAATTAAACCAAACGCCTGAGACGTTTTAGGTCTAAATGTGTAAATTGTAATTTTCAATTGATTTTTTTTCTTTAAATAATAGGCCCGCCTGGGCCGATTAATCCCCGCCTAGGCCGATTAATCAGCCGCCTAGCCCGTTTTTTGGCCTCCACCGTTTTGAGCGCTCGACTAGTGAAAAACGGAACGGCAAACCCCAAATGAGCGCCTAGGCAACGCCTAGGCGGCTGCCTAGACCGTTTTTTGGAACACTGGCTGTAACACTAGCTAGAGAGCCTAGATTTCACAACAGGACCAAGCACGTCGAGAGAAAGTATCACATCATCAGAGAGATGGTTGATAAAGGCGAAGTAGAGATAAGCTACATTTAAACGCATGATAATCTAGCTGACCCCTTAACTAAGGCACTACCGCAGCCTAAGCATGAAGAGCATGTAAGGGGAATGGGTTTAGATTGGAATACCAATTGGGTCTAGGGCAAGTGGGAGACGTTTGGCTTTTTGTGCCCTAGCACAATATATTTTCAATCTAATCATGTAATAAAGATTATTAGTTGAAATGAAATCGGCATTCATATTACTAAGTGTTGTAGTAATATCTTAAGTATGATTTTGATTTCTATCATTCATGTGTCAACACATAATAGTAGATCTGCAGATCAGATAAAATCTTACTTAAGCAGTCCCCAATCAGAATAAGCTTCATAAGAAGCGATCAGTATGAGGCTAACTATAAATGATCACGCTCTACTGATCATGGCCAGAAGGGGGCCAGAGTTAGGTCATAGTATCACCAGACAGGGGTGATATAGGACGACCCGATCATGAGTATGTTACATAGACACAGTCATGAACATACACATATGTCGGACATGAAATCACATCCTTAGACGGAAGGATCATTGAGGTCACTATGTAATGAGTGACGAGTTTGACTTAGTCTAACGTCTCTTGTAAAATGGTTACAATAACGACTGTAATTGGCTCGATCATGAGTTACATGAGTTAACTCGATAGATCGCTGAAGGATTTATCCCTCATACGGACGTGTGATCATATATCAGTTTAGGTCACTTGATGAGTACAACTGAAATACAATAGCATGGCCATGCAGTCGATACGAAGTATCAGTTAAAATTCAGACAACTACGAATCAAGAAACAGGACAATTGAACGAGGATGACTTGTCTATGCCTCGTGGTTGTCAAAGATATCAAGAGAATAAAAGGATAGATTCATGTACGACAAGGTTAAGTCGAAATCTCGATAATCACAAGCTTTAGGTAATCATGATGTCTTGCTAGAGGCCACTCATGATGGAAAGGGTAAAATGGTAATTTTACCAGTCTGCCGACGTGTCGTGAGCCTAGAGGGTCACACACTAACGGTTAAGTAAAACGGATGGAATCATATGGAGGAATCACGAGAGAGACAAAATCTGGTTTTGGATTAAACCCGATTAGACCGATTTCGGTTTAGGACTAAACCGAAAATCTAGAACGGTTTAGCTGGACCTATTAATTATAACCTAATTAAATATATTTAATTAATTTAGCTAAACAGGGCCTAGCCAAAATGGGCTAAGCCAGAATGGGCTTCTCTACATAATTAATTAAAAACTTTGGGCTTTAAGCCCATTAAGGCCTTTAATTAATTATTGCCTAAAAAAGGTTATAAAAGGGAAATTTTCAGATCTGAAAATTGAGGAATTTTATTTCCAAAAACCCTAGCTACTTTCCTCTCTCTCTCTCTCTCTAGCCGACCGGCTAACCCCTCTCTATCTCTGTTCGTTTTGCTCGCTTTGATCTTCTAGTAAGGATCGTTGTGAGTATCCCCGGATTGCTCTTCCTGTGTGGACGATCTTCAGAGGTTACTAAATCCTATTTAGTAACAAAGATATTTTGAATCAAATGTAATATTCAAGTTTTATTCTAGCCTAGATCTTGTGATCGATTCATGATCATGTAAGATCCTTATTAAAAATGGATATTTGAGGTTAATTTCTTGTATGTGCATGAAATTAATTGATTAGAACCATCAAATAATTCCTTCAGGCTCCAGGCTAGCCACTGCCATCATCGATTTGCAAAACGGAGGCTGAGTATTTAACAACTTTGGAAGTAGCTAAGGAGGCTGTATGGATTATAAGTTCAGAACTGGGTTACACGTAATGCCAAACCCGTCAAAACCGGTGAACTTCGCTTGTGATAAATCGAAGGTCGTAACGACGACTATGAGCCATGATCACAAAAGTCCAAACAAATACTCAGCAGGATACTCTCTCGCTAGAGCGGTATTAAGATCTGTTTCATTGCTACTGATGAAAATACGGCCGACACCTTGACTAAATATAATGGTCATGCAAAGTCTGTGGAATAAACTGTAATTTCGATTGGATCTACGGGAAAGTGGGAGATTGTTGGAAATGTGCCCTAGCCCTATATACAGTTTAGGTGTAAATGTTCTATCATCGTTGCAATAAATAAAACGGCAATATATTATCATTGTGTTAAGTGTAATCTGATGTATATCATCGAGTGTGTCATCACTGATAGTAGAACTATACATCCTTAAGGATAACTCTTAACGGGTCCCTGGTCAAGAAAGCTTATCTGAAGCGACTAGTATGAGGAGGACTCTTGAAGGTCACGCTCTACTGATCATTGGCAATGGGATTGCCAGAGTCAAATCATAGATATCATCTGGGAGATGATATTGAACGACCCGGCCTGAGTATACAACATAGATGCAGTCATGAACATATTCAGTTTTCGTGGTATGACATGTATCCTAAGCACCGAGGGGTCTTTGTCACTACTGTGCAGTCATCAACCGAGTTTGACGTACGCCCATTGCTAGACCGTAATTGGTTAGCCATAACGGATATGATTGGCTCGGGGAGGGATTGTACGAGGAGTGCAAAGGATAGCCGAATGATTTGTCCCTCATACGATGGTATGAGAATGGTATCCGTTCAGGCCGCTCTATGAGATGGAATGAGAGGAAATGCATGGTCGTGCTATTGATACTAGGTATCATTTCTCAGTCATCTCGGAGATCAAGGAACATTGATTGACTAGATAAGGATGACGGCTCTATGCCTTATAATCAATTTGGATATCTGTGACAAAGGAATAGTGTTATAGACGACATGAGGTTATGTCGAATCGTCGATCATCATGTTCGTTGGGTAATCATAACGTCTTACTGGAGACCACTTATGATGGATGGGTGAAATTGGACTTCACGCCAATCTGCCAACAAGACATGAGCCTATAGGGTTACACGCAATAGGCTAGAACCCGAGGCAATTATGGAAAAAGGCAGAAGAGTGGAAAATGGAAGTTTTGGGTTATGGCCAGAATTGGGTTTTGGGCCACGGGCTAAAGGCCCAACACCTTGGGCCGGTCCGACCTATTAAGGCCCAAAATCAAACCCTAGGGTTCCATTTCTTTAGAGATGGCTGGCTATGGGGTTCCCCCCTCTTTTGGGGTGTGGTCCCCCCCTTTTTGCTTTATGGGCACATGGGTGTGGCCCCCTTTTTCGGAGACTTTCTTGTAATTTTGCCCAAAATTCTAGAGAGTTTTCAAGTGCCTCTCATTCTCTATAAATAGTGGCTCTTCCCTCTTATATTTCATCATCTTGAAACATTAGGAAACCTCAGTCAAAATTTTTCGGGAATCTCCAACTTGTTCTAGTAGGCATTTGGAGATTGGTTCTACACACCTCCTACCTCGCGTGGATTACCTATAGAGTGCTAGCCTTGCGGGGATAGCTTGGAGACGATCTTCTTGATTCTCTACACCATCTTGTTCATCATATTGCTAGAGAGGTAGAAATTTCAAAATCTCTACCCTCTTGCCATGCTTATTCTCCTACATCTTTTCTAATTCAAGTGCAAGTCGATCCATGCTTGGGGTGATATATAAGTTTTGATTTTTAATGCTTCCGCTATGCTTGTATGATTATATCATTCCCCAACATAACAAAAAATAGGAAAACAGCAAAATTATATTCACTAGCAAAAAACTATTTGCTGTTTATGATATATATACAAAAGTTGTGTAGGTTAGTAGTAAGTGCGTAGTATTTTATCCACAAGGTTATAGGTTTAAATCTTGAAATTGGCCAAACTTTTCTAATAGTTGTGGCTTTTTAAACTCACTTATATTGAACGTCTTCCATTCTCAATTTATTAAATTATTGTATTAGCTAATTATTATTTTTCGTTCTTCATACAAAAAAATTATTTTTTTCCATTATAAGTTAGTTAATTATTCAAAATTTGTGAATTTACTAAGAAAAGTTATGTTGTGAATAAGTACAATGGTGGCTCATTTGATAAATGAATCAAACTCGAAATCAGCCTATTAGAATTTGTTAATCGCGAACCAACTCTCTCCGTGTTTATATATACATGAAAGCTAATTTCAAAATCACCTAAAAAACATAATCAGACTCAAATTAGTTTATATTATATGCATTTATTAATTATTTTACTATTAATTTTCTTTAAAAAATTTATAAATCCACTGCTACATATAACAAATAACATATAATATATGTTGTTAGAATGATATAGTGATAGCATATAACATACATTTTATGCTAAATATAGCATATACGTTATGGTTGCTCTAATAGTAATCAACTAATCTCTTGCACATTATCATACTAATTAGGACATACAAAAACTTTATATAATACGATAAGGTTATTGATTCAAAATATCTCCATTTTCGTCACATAACAGAGCATGCGTTTTCTTCCTCGGAATTGGAATATTGAAATGACGAGTGAGACCCCGACGGAGGGTATGCATTAGAATGCATGGGAGGGGCATAATAGGAAGAAGAAAATGTAGGATTGGCTGTGTTATAGCTCAAGCCGTACACAGAAGGAGGAGGCGGCGGATAATAAATCTGCGGTCCCTGTGGATACGCATGCTGAGGTGGCAAGCCCAGACTCATCGAGTGCATAGGCATAACCGCGGGACCCGCCGCACCAGATCTGAACCTCTCAAAAGCACCGAAATCGGGTGAAACATTCATACCGGCGGCCGCGGCATCAGTTGAATTACTGATTTGCCCTTTACTCTTCCTTTTAGTCTTCTTACCCTCCTCAGGTTCGCCGGCGGTCTCACATTTGATGGGCTTTCGAGAAACATTCCTGTTCGTTGATTTCTTCCTCAGATGATCATGATCACGATCGTATGGTTCTTGTTTTTTGTGCTCATTGGTGGACTTCTTGTCTTTTTTCTCGGAGTATACAATGATGTCGGGCCAGAGCTCGGCGTGCTTCCCGGATTTGAGGAGCTTCTTGAGGAGCGTCCCTGCGTCCACATTTCCGGTCACTGTCACCTTATTCTGCTCCGCGTCTACAGCAGTCGTGTACACGCCTGATCAGAATCAAATAAATTATTAATGAAATATGATAATAACATTAACTCGAAATTAATCTATATTTACCATCTATGGCTTGAAGGACTTTCTTAACTTTCTTCTTGCAGCCTTCGCAGTGGATCGAAACCCTCAACACCCATGTCTGTAATTGCAACTAAAAATTAATCAAGAGGCCAATAATTAAAGGAATATAGAATAGACGACAGCAAATGACCTGGTATTGGAGGGGTTGAACTTGAAGAAACTCTTGTTGACCATAACGTTTTGTTCCCATTTCAGAAGAGAGTACTCAGTGTTGGTTGGAGTTGGAGGAATTGCTAGAAGTGGAACCGAATCCATAAATAAAGAAATTGAGAGAGAACATCCCCTACACAATGAAACCAATGAGAAGGTGACACATCCCCAAATTATTTTTATAATCTCTACTAATTTATTGTTTAGAACTAGATTTTGTGGGTCGGTTAGTTTGGTTGGTGCAAAAGGATAAAACTCCTTTATGCTCTGTATTTATTAGGAGATGAGAATCACAAAACCCGATCCGAATCCTCCCCGTTATTATCTCAACAGAGATGACAATGTCCCAAAACTCAATACACATCTGATATCCCTAATCCGATAGGATAATGAACGAGGATTCCTAAACCCAAACCAGCTCTTTGCCATCATCTATGATGAATTGGTGATGATGGGAAATTGATGGAGGGTAATGCATTTCGTAGAGTATTGGTTGGCAAATTGTCTGCTGCTTAGTAAATGACATTGTTTACTTCCAGCTACTTACAGGTCTATGTCTATATCATACTGCACCAAACTATAGTTACACATCATAAATTTGAATTAATCTCTTTTCTATTCAACAATGCCACTAAATATCCTTTTATTGCTGGAAAAAGATCTATATCCTATAAATGACACATTCATGATACTAAAAGAGTAGTTCAGGACTTGAATGTACCTTATTTATACTTCACTGCCAATATTCCAACTGGCGCTGCCATCAGAATAAATTCTACTTACAGCAAGAAACTGTAAATTTATGGTTTACCAATACTCTGCACCACAGTGACACATAAGTAATAATAGTTAAATATACATTCTCAGATCTTCAATCATTTTCTGATATGGAAAAATCTTACAGAATAGGAACTAGAGAACTTAAGAAAGTACCTTTATCATGCACAAACCGAGCAATCAGCCGTTGACCTGCTATGCTATGAATCTCCTTGTGTAAATGAGATGTAAAGCAAAAAGATACACATATCATGATAATGAACACCACAAGTTGAGCAAAATCATATAGAGTTTGCTTCCCTGTAAGTAAGGTCTTAGGTTCATGCACATACATCTAAGGACTAGAGCTTGTGCATCAGAACAAACTTCTTTAGGATACATAAAAAAGATAGATGTAACAATATACTCAGAACAGTTTCCGTTGGCAAATGAGTTAGCTATAATACTCTTAGTGTCATACAACACATCTTCAAGAGATTAAAATTAAGAGTAGTCATGATGGAGAAAAGGAAAGGATAGCAGTATCAATTATAGCACTTACAAATCCAGGTATATTAAAGTAAGCAAATTATGAGTTACAACAGTGATTTCAAGTTCGAGACAGACATAATTTCTATAGACTACTGTTAATTTTTCTGCATATAAGAACACCAAAAATAACAGAACCCAGGACTACCAAGGCTCCCTGCCTAGAAAGCCCAAACTCGGTCCACGTCAACGGCCTTGTTACCTGGAAGAGTACCTTCTTGAACTGTTCGTTCAAGTCCTCCAATGACCCGGTGTTATCAATCAAAATGTCTGCTTTCGACCTCTTCAAATCCAATGACATCTGAGCATTTATCCTGTTTCTTGCTTCCTCCTCGCTTGTTCTGTCTCTTTCCATGAGCCTCTGAAGCTGTGTCTCGGGATCAACCCATACTACAATGATGGGCTTTGTCCACTTATCCATCTTGGCCTCAAACAAAAGAGGGACATCAAGAACAATAACTTTAAACCCCTTCAACCATAGCTTCAGTATTTCAAAAAATATTCCAGAAGATATATAAGGAGCCAATATCCTACAAGAAGATGATAAACCAAATCTTGGATTAAGGCGACACCCAATTTTCATAACATTTCAATACAAACACCTGTCATGATAGAATAACAAGAAGACTGGCAATTGGCAAACTTGAGTAATATGAGTAGAAGTGATCCTCGCAAGTATATACCCAACTTTCAAAATAAAATAAAAAAGTTTGTGATGGGTCAACAAAGACTTGAAGAATGAAAACTAGAACACAAAATGAAGATGCGAGTTCACCAAAGTTTATGCATACACAACAAGTGCACTATGAGAATAAACAATAGAAATAGTAATTGTTCACTATGCATGAAAATGCTGCTAGCATACCGATTGAGAAGTTGCCGTTTCGAGGGGTCTGAGAATACAATTTGTCCAAATTTTGGCCTATCCACTTCTCCATTGGGTAGCAAAATATCCTGTCCAAATGCAGCAACCACTTTTTTCCATCCACCCGTGCCTTTCTTCAACACATCCTAGAAAAAACCCAGCTAATTCAATAAAATTACAAGAAGCAATTTTGATAAGATTTCAAAGGCTTCCTGAGTTGTGTGGTTCAGTACACCAACAACTGTCAGCATCTACCCCCGCCCTTATTTTCACCGGTCTATTTGAATCAATACATCACTCCATCGACTATGCAGACAAATTTATTTTTTCACCAGAACACAAGCCTCAAGGACAACGTAAAAATAACCCAACTTGACTAAGTCTCAACCTCAATAAAGAGGGGGGTAACATAGTCTGAATATGAAGGTAAATTGTACAATTGATAGACATGTACTCATGATGAATATAAGTAAAACAAAAAATGAAGCTGATTAGATAGCTTTTCAGAATAGATATCTTGATCTATGTCATAGAACAAAAGGACAACTTTTTTCACAATCAACTTTCGTAACATTCAGAACCAAAATTATAGCCAACCATCTGTTCTCCTCAATAAGATGAAAGGGCTCTCTACAGTCTACACAATAAGTGTTCCAATCCAGCATGTTTCTCACTTACGCTTCAAACAAGAGGATTTTCACGGCTTATCACTGATATTAGAAATGAAAAATGTAACTTTGAATATCACTCCCAAATGAATAAATTGCAATGCAATTATGTCATAGAATCTACATTGCAAGTTGCAATCAAATACGCATGCACCATGAGAATGAGGATAATGAAGTTGAATTGAAAAAAAGAAGCAATTCAATTGGGGGAAAACGCATAGATGCATCGTACGCGAGCAACGAGATCAGCATCAACGACGGGGACGCCATTGGAATTGAACAGATTTGAGACCGTACTCTTTCCCGATGAGATTCCTCCGGTGAGTCCTACGATCCTCATTCTTCTCCGATCCCCAATTCTCTCCGCGAGACTATGTTTCGTTTCACACTAGTCCTTAATTACCCAATTTGGTCCTGAATAATTATGACCCGCCCATATAGATGCGGGTTGGTAAAGAGAAGGCCCGTTAATCCCCCATATAAATGCGGGTCTGGAACTGTCAACCATGCAGGTTTGCGGGTGCTAGCTATAAAACTCAACTTAAACACTCAACTTGAACTTAAAATTGGGCCCCAGTTCATTAGAAAAATAGAGAATTGTTTTTCATTTCCATTGGTTTTGGAATATGAACTTTGAATCATAAGCCCAAATCATTAAAATCTATCTTATTTATAATGAAAATAGGAAGAAGTTAAAAAATGCATGTTTTAACATCTAGTTTCTTTAGAGTTTGACATCTGGCACTGAGATTTGTATATTTTTTAGTATGTGATTGTGTAAGGTTTTTGCAGGGTTGACACCTGGGGCCCTGCACTTCTTTCCCTCATCCGTTCTTCTATTCTAATTTTTTTTATTAATTCTTGAGTTGGTTTTTGGCAGTTGTTTTTATAGAGTAACCATTTGTTGGGGTTTTCCGGGATCTCAAGCACAGCGGAAGCAAAATTTTAACTGGTGCTAACAGATAGATGAATCAAGAGGGAGCATAAAGGTGGAACATTTACCTCTCGTAGTCCCGATGGAGTGCTCCCGAATCAGATCCAAGACGTGTCCTCAGACCCGTCCTCTACGATTGCACACACACGTGAGCTTGACTGATGAAGCACGGATTCTCATTGCAACTACTAGACTATAGTAGAACCCCTCTCACTCGATGTTCTAGCTCTAGGTGCAAGAACTAGAACCCTCTTGGTGGTGTAGCTAATATTGCCTCAAGGCTTTTTGTGGCTCTCACCCAAGGACTATATTTATAGGCTTTGGGTGAGAGCATAGGGTTTTCCACGTCTGACACAGGTGTCTATCAACACCACCCTTTTCGATGCCAGGCACAGGTGTTGATCGACATCACAAAGGTGGCGATCGACACCTCCTTGTGACGGTTTCGATCGACACCTCCTTGTGACGGTTTCGATCGACACCTCACTGCAATCATTCCCACATCACCTATTTTGGACCTCTTGAGTCCCATCGAGTCGCTTCGGTCTTGCTCTTTGTGTGTGACCCCGTAGGCCTGTGACCCATTGGCAGATCAACGTGAAATATCTTTACACCCGATCCATCACTAGTGGCCTCTAGTAAGACGTAGTGATTACCCAATGTCCACGAGGTATCAATCGGTTCGATATCCTCTCTCTGTCATCTGTATCATTAACCCTTTGTTTTCTTTAAAACTTATGAGATCGAAATGAGGCATAGAACCGTCATCCTCATGTATTCGATCTAGTTCTTTGATCTAGAGATGACTGATACGTAACTAGTGCGGCCACCCACTTCATCAGTTATGCTCATCAAGGGGCCCATAATCATACCCTTCACCACGTCTCACCGTGGGGAAAAAATCCCTTCGGACGCAATGTGCGCTCCCATTACAGTCTGTCCAAGAGTCAACGATGCTTGTTATAACTACCTTGTTACATATAGCGTTAGGACATGTCAAACTAATAGAGTAACGTGCATGTGAGCCACTCGCTCTAAGGTCTTAAGTTAGTGATCACGCGACGACGGAGTATGCGTTGGTGACAGGATCTGTGCTTCATACTCCAAGTCGAGTCATCCAATACGATCTTCCAAATGATATCCGTGATATGATTTTGGTAATCCCATTACCTAGATCAGCAGAATTTGACCTTAAGTTATCCTCACGCTAGTCAGTTATGGATAAGTATTCAACTAGGGATCCGTCAAGCATAATTTCATAGCATCTAAAGGTTCTATTATTAATGATTATTACAACACAATAATAATGAAAATCCATTTCATTGCATATAGGAGGATTACGTGGAAAAGACTTGGACTAGGGCACTAGCTCTTACAATCTCCCACTTGCCCCTAGCTCCAATCTAGATCCCAACGTAAACCCATTGACCTTACATGTCTTTCTTGTTTAGGCTGTGAGAGAGCTTATGTCAATGGGTCAGCTGCATCATCTTCTGTTGCAATTTTACAAATCTTCATTTCACCTTGATCTACGTATTCTCAAATCAAGTGAAAACGCCGCAGTACATGTTTGGATCTGGTATGTGCCCTGGGCTCCTTAGCATGTGCTATGGCGCCAGTGTTGTCGCAGTACAAATTCACCGGTGTGGATGAGTTCTTAATTACGTCCAGTCTGGTCATGAACTTTCGAATCCATACAGCCTCTTTTGTCGCCTCTTAAGCATCAATATACTCGGCCTATGTAGTAGAATCTGCAACGATCGGCCGCTTGAAGCTCTTCCAGTTAAAAGCTCCACCGTTGAGCACTAAACACACAACCAGACTGAGACCGTGAGTCATCCGGGTCATTCTTGACAGGTCTTAAGAGACATCATGTCTCGTTCAGACCATGGTAAACATGATGGATCCTATTGCAGATCCATAAGGGATCTCACTCATTCGCCTTAGCTCATCACGTGTTGTGGGACACTAAGTCTTGCTGATCTTTATACCATGTCTGATGGGGAAGAATCCCTTCTTGGATTCGTGCATCGAAAATCTCTTCAAGATGTCGATATAAGTGCTTGTACTTAGACCAAGTATCCTCCTCGGGCGATCTCGATAAATCTTGATCACCAGAATATACGCAGCCTCGCTAGGGCTGCCCATTGAGTCGGATTGGGTAGACCCAGCTCGGGTCGTACCCGGCTCGGTTTGAGTTGGGTACCAAAAAACTAATCCGATACTCGACTCGGTTGAGGAGTCGGGTAGTCAGGTTCGGGTAGACTCGGGTAGTTGGGTGAGTCGGGTATACCCAATACACCCGATGGGCCCATTTGCATTTTTTGAAGTAGGCCCACACAATTTTCAGCTTCAGCCCAAATTAGTTTTGATGCCCAATTTCCTTTAAACCCATTCATATATATATATATACATTTCCACAGTCATCACTTACATTTACACTTACAACTACATTTACATTTACAAATGATTGTACAAATTCATGCAATATAATTTATGTGCAAGTATTTCCAAATCCAACTCCACCACCAGCCACACTGCCCACTGCCCACTATTGCCACTGCCCGCTGCCACTGCCATTAACATGAAGAATGTTTATATAATTATAATTAAACTTTGAAAATATGGGCAATTTGCATGAACCAAAATGCATCTCAAAGAAAATAAAACACAAGTAATGTAATAGTATTATAAAAAAACAGTATGAAATCTGCCCAAAGAGCAATATTTGCTCAAACTTTTCATTAGATAATACTTTACTCAAACAAACAAACACATTCTCAAAGTTGTTAGCATACAAAAATGAACTAAATGTTCATCACCATTCACCACTAGTACCAAAATAAGGTGATCAAAAGTGAACAACAAGTTCAAACATCACCATAACGTTCAATCGAACTCAAAAGAAAAAAAGCATACTTAAACTTGAACACCATCCAAGAGGGAGCCTCATTTTGTAGCTTGAGTAGCATAACGAATTAAATATGTATGTTAATAAAGATAATTAGGGGTTTTCCATAATTGATAAAATAACAAATATTTGGAGATTTAATTATAGATTTGTCCAATTTAATGACCTTGCTCGACCTCTTCATTCTTGTGCAATACCTCCTCAAAGCCGTTTACAGATGTTGTTTCTCGTATCCAACTTTGAGTGCGCACTAATGCCTCCATTGTAGTCGGTAGTAAGGTGCTTCAGAATTCATTGAGAACCCTACCAGCCGTTGAGAAAGCTGACTCGGATGATACGGATGTGATAGGTATGGCCAAGAGATCCTTGGCTAGTATAGAGAGAATCAGGAATCTAGATGAGTTGTTCTTCCACCATCCCAAGATGTCGAACTTTGCCTCGTTGCTCTCTACATCTTCCGTCAAATATTTGTCCAACTCGATCTTTTTTACACCTTCTTAAAGAACTTGAGTTTGATCAAATGATCCACGAAATGTTTTCCTTGCAGGTTTAGAAACAACAGCAGCCGCACTTGCAGTAGTAGGTGTGCTACTAGTACCTCCAGGAGAAGGTGAAGTGCTACTACCTACAGATGAATTGAAAACATAGTCATCAAACAATTCATGCAAATCATTCTTTATATTAAGTTGTAAGGGTGCAACAATATCAGCAGGGTACATGTAATCCACAACATATTTCACAACATCTATCTTGTTCCTCGGATCGAAAATAGATGTTATGAAAATGTGCAAGTTCATTTGGGATACATTCGACCAATACTTGTCGAACTTTACCCTCATTTTGTTTGATATGGTTGTGATGTTGAAGTCATGCTCTGCCCCCGCTTGTTCCTCGTTGATGATCTCCAATATGGAATTAACTTCATCCAAAAAGTGTGAGACATGACATATTTGCAACCCGATACCCTCTTGGTCAAAACAAGGAAATGCTCGAAGAAATCCATGAACTTCTTGATGTATGTCCAATCTTCCTCCACCAACATACCCAACGACTCTGTTGAACCCTTCATGAATTTTGACTCTAGCTCATGTCGAAGAAGGGCGGTCTCGCTATCATACCTTTCGAAGGCAGGCTCCAAGGTTATGGCAGATTTAAGCATCAAGAAGATGGAGTTCCACCTAGTCGAACCATCAAGGACAAGTGAATTTCTAGAATCAAGCCCAGCAGCAGGTACACAATCTTTGAATATGTTCATCCTAGCGGCTGATTGTTTAAAAAACCTATCTGCCACCCTAATCTTTTCCACCGGGTTACCGAGAAAGGTCAAACCCTCGTTCACTATGAGGTTTATAACGTGAGCACAACACCTCATGTGCAAAAACTTCCCTCCTAGGACGTTCTTCCCTACCAAATTCATTTTCCTCCTCATAAAATGGACAACAACATCATTGCTCTGATATCATTTTTGTGCCCTAGTCCAATTGCTAGTAGTCTATAAATGTCTATGTATATTAATCATCGTTTGTAATAAATAAAACGGCTTTGTATTACTTATGTGTTGAAATAATATGTTGAGCATGATCTGATTTATGACCACTAAAGTAGTAGAACCATAAATCTGTACGAATCACACTTAACAGGTCCCTGGTCAAAATACGCTTCAATTGAAGCGACCAGTATGAGGATAATTCTCAATGATGTAGTTCTGCTTATCACAGGGATGTGGGATCCCAGAATCATATCATAGATTTCATGAGGTGATTGGTATCGGACGACCCGCTTTGAATAGTGTTTCATAGATTAAGTCATGAACATATTCAAATGCGATAGCTTGTCACAATATCCTTAGACCAAGGAGTCTTTGTGATCGCTATGCGGTTGACGTACGGTTTTGACTTGCGCCTAACGCTTTCCGTAACTGGATTGCAGTAACGGGCATGATTGGGTGGCGGAACGGATTGCATGAGTGACACGAAAGACGGCTAAGGGATTTATCCCTCATACTAAGGTATGGGAAAGATATTCGTTTAGGCCACTTGATCGAGAGTGACTGAGAGGAAGTGCATGGCCATGCCAGTGATACGAGTTATCAGTTCTCAGTCATCTCGCATATCAAGTAACGATGATTGATTAAACAAGGAGAACGACTCTATGCCTTGTGATCAATCAGGATGTCTAGAGTTAATAGGATAGTGACTTTTACGCACAAGGTTAAATTGAATAATCGATCATCATGCATCTTGGGTAATCATAATGTCTTACTAGAGACCACTTATGATAGATCGGGTAAGAGAGATCTCTTGCGTCGATCTGCCAACGGTGTCATGAGCCTGGAGGGTCACACACATACAATATGGATAACTTGAGACAAGGAAAGATTGGCGTTTTCTTGAGGAGCAAGACATGGCCAAAACTGAGGGTTTTAGGCCATGGATTCGGTTTTGTGAGAATGATTAGCGAATCGAGAAAACTGAGTTTGTCGTCGATATCGTATCGAACTTTGTTTGATAAGTGACGACAAAGGGTCGGATAATTTTTGGACACGGCACGCGACCGCATGGGCAAGCCCATTGGGCTCGGCCCATGAGGTCACTAGGCCGGCCCATTAAAGACCCAACAAAGGCCCAATAAGCATGGCTTGGCCGGCCCAGTTTGTGGAGCCAAGTGTGGGGGCCACACACCATGCTTAGTTGGTGTTGTTGATTATGATGAAAAGTGATTTGTGGGATTAGGTGGTGACATGCCTTTTAACCCATGCCTTCATCATTTGTTACTTTATCAATCAACTTTAATATATGATTAAGTATACAAAATATGACAACACAAGAAGAGCTCTCATTCTCTCTCTCTCTCTCTCATAGTGGCCGACCACTTCCTCCCCTCCCTCTCCCTTCCTTTGCTCTCTTGTTCTTCACACTCTAGTTCTAGTAGGCTAAGTGTGTTGGTCAAAAGGATCATCCTATTGGTGTGGACTTGCTCTAGAGAAGGAGATCATCTAGTTCTTCTTTCTTGATTCAACAAAACCAAAAGGTAAACTCTTGTGAAATAGTTTTTGCCTTGAGATTTAATGGTTTATGTTCTTGGACAGATTTTGGAGTTTATATTATTGTTGCTTCCGCTATTTTTGATCATCTTGATAGCTCCACAACCCTACAGTGGTATCAGAGGGTGGTTAACTCTCTTGATCTTTGTTTTGTTAAAGTTATTTCGGTTTTATGATGATTTACATGCCATATTTGTTGATAACATAATTTTAATGCTTTTATGGGTTAATTGCATGAAATATGTTAATTTTGAAAAATATATTGAATTTGAAATTTTTCGGATTTTTATTGGATTTGTCGGGTCAAAGACGGGACTCTCGGGGAGCCGAATTGGAGATACCGGACGGAGGTCACTAGAGTGCGGCGTTGGCCGGTGGTGACCGGGGTCGTCCCCACCCTTGGCCGAGGCCAAGAGTGGAGGCAAGCCTGGTTTGGGTTTTCCAAAGCCCAAACCGGGCCGTAGGCTAGGGCTCGGCCCATTGGGCTTCGGCCCGAAATGGTTTGTGCACGGTGATTTTTTGAACCATGGCACGAACTCGCAATCCAATATTTCGAAAACTTTCAAATTTGATCGGTTTCGATAAACCGTTTTTCGAAAAGGTCTAGTTTCGATAAACCCGACCAAGCAACTTGGCAAAATTAAAACTGAAATATTGCATATTATATGATGACATGTTTGTTTGATAACATGTTGGATGATGCGATGAAATGTATGATGTATTAGTAGCCCATTAGAATTTTATCGCTTTCACGGTTTGCACACCGTTAATGTTAGCGTGTAATTATTCTTTCATTCGAGCCCTTAAAGTGTAATTATTTTTTATCTGGTCTACGAACCGAGTATTAATTGTAAATTCTACTCAAAGTCGAGAAGGATGAAAAATCGAGAATAATGACGGTCTTGGAGGAAGTCCAAGAGCTAGTGGGAGCCCGAATGGGGAAGACAAGAAGATGTTATGTCTCGTAGACTCTTAGGGATAGGATGGGCTATTGATGCATATTTAAACGCTTTAAAATGCTTGCTTGAATTATTAGATGATAATTTATATACTAGCATGCTTAGCTTATGAGATTATAAGCCATCACCTCACATGCAAAGATTAAAAACGGTTTTATTTATTTGCATGTTTAAAGCGTTGTGAACCATCATCGCACGGGTTGTGATGGATGAGTTCAATTTGAAACGTGTATGCACGGGTTGCAAATGACGGCTTCAAAAGAAGATAGTATGTGATGCAATTAGAAACTTCACAACACGGGTTGTTAATGACGGGTTCATAATTGTACCAAAATACTTTCGAATTATTAAACACAACCAATCACACCTTAATTTGAGTCATGTGAGATGCCACCCAAATTCACACCCATGCAGGGACATTCTCTCGGTATTGTGCGCCTTAGCGGAGCACTGATAGAATGAGTTCTATATGGAATGGTCAACCTTGTGGGATGTCGTGCGCCTTAGCGGAGCATTTGCACAAAACTGATGCATATTTGAAGGTTAGTTGACTCGAGCACGAAACTCAGCCTGAGGTCAAGCTGGGGCATCAGAAGGGTAAGCCGTGTGCTTTTGAACATATCCTGACCAAGAATTACACAGGTTGTAATTGGATGAACGTCCTACCCAAATGGGTCAATTGGAGCAGTGCGCCTTAGCGTACTTCAATTCACCAATCATGGATCTTGGTTTAAAGATTCTAATAGAATCAAATGGTTGATGTTTAATTTGGATCTTCGTAAATTTATTCAACTTTTCTGATTAAATTTACTTTCTTCGTGTAGAAAATGGCTAGTAATTCAACAAACTCGTCTAATTTGTCATTGAGGGCTATACTTGATAAGTGTAAGCTCAATGGAACAAATTATCTGGACTACGACAGAAATTTACGACTTGTGTTAAAGTTGGAACGCAGGGAGTACGTCCTAGACAAGGCTATCCCGGTGGAGCCAGCTGCCAACGCAACGAAGGTCGTTAAGGATGCGTACTAGAAGCACGTTAGCGACTCTATCGACGTTGCGTGTGTCACGCTGGGTTGTATGGAGGCGGACCTCCAGAAACAGTTTATGGAGCTATCCCGTGATCCTTTTGCTATGTTTGCACAGATCAAGGATATGTTCAAGGAGAAAATAAATATTGAAAAATACACTGTTCTCTGAGAACTCATTGCCTACAAAATGTCAGCAGGCAGCTCCGTAGGTCCACACGTCCTACGAATGAATGGACATCTCGATCACCTAACTAGTCTCGAGTTGACTATGGAAAAGGAGATGGCTGCAGATTTCATTCTGCAATCCCTTCCTCATGCATATGGTGGTTTCGTCATGAACTATCACATGCATGACATGGATAAAACCGCATCAGAGTTGCACAACATGCTCGTGACTGCCGAGAAGAGCATAAGGGGCAATGCGCCCAAAGGTGTTCTTATGGTGAAAAAGGGATCCGGCTTCAAAGCTGGTGGTGAGAAGGGTAAAGGCCCAATGCACATGGCAGGAAAAAACAGATGACCTTTTGTCCCTTACAACTAAATCTTTCTACTAAAAATACTTGGGTACTGGACACTGGAGCTGAGTCTCATGTGTATGCGGATGTGCAGGTACTGCACAGTAGAAGAGATGTGGGCGAAAACAAGGTGGACCTAAGAGTTGGGAACAACGTGTGTGTTGCCGCAACTGCTGTAGGTTCGGTTGATCTTGTTTTTCCTAGTGGGCTTGTAATATAACTCCTTAATGTGTTTTGCGTACCTGCTTTCAGCAGAAATATTGTATCTATATCTCTTCTTGGAAAAGACGGCTATTATTTTGATATTAAGAATGGGGTTTTTAATATTATGGAAATGCTCACACAGTTGGAGGTTTATACATATTGAATATGCAAAACTCGAAATCCAACTTGCTCTATAATACTAATGCTAAGAGGTTTAAAACTGATGATTTAGACCAAACTTTTATATGGCATTGCTGTCTAGGTCACATAAACGAGAAATGCATCTCAGCGCTTCACAAGCGCAGACTTTTAAGTCGATTCGAATTCCAAACGATTGAAAGGTGCGAGGCTTGTTTAATGGGCAAGATGACTAAAGCACCCTTCACCGGAACAGGTGAAAGGGCAGGTGATCTATTTGGTCTAATACATTCAGACGTATGTGGACCAATGAGTACACCAGCCAGAGGTTGTTTAGGCTACTTTATCACATTTACTGATGATTTCAGTAGATATGGTTATGTCTATCTCATGAGATATAAGTCTGAAGCTTTTGATAAATTCAAATAATTTAGGACTGAAGTAGAAAACCAACTCGGGAAAAGTATTACGACACTCCGTTCTGATCGGGGTGGATAATACTTATCCGAAGAGTTTCTTAGTCATCTTACAGAATGTAGAATACTATCTCAGTGGACTCAACCAGGAACACCACAACTGAATGGTTTGTCCGAGCGAAGGAATAGGACACTGTTAGATATGGTTCGATCAATGTTAAGTCACAGTGATCTCCCGATCTCCTTCTGGGGTTACGCTATACAAACGGTCGCGTTCATAATAAATAGGGCTCCGTCGAAAGCAGTAGAAGGGACATCATTCGAGAAATGGTACGGGAGGGAACCCGTTTTGTCTTTCCTAAAAATCTGGGGTTGCGAGACTTATGTAAAACGGTTGCTAGCAACCAAGCTCGAACCAAGGTCAGATAAGTGCACTTTCGTCGGATATCCCAAAGAAACAAAGGGATACTACTTCTATAAACGAAGTGAGAACAAAGTATTCGTCGCCCGTGGTGGGATATTCTTGGAAAAGGAATTTGTTTCCAAGAAAGTCAGTGCGAGGACTATTCATCTTGATGAAGTTCTAGATGAGATAGTCACTCAGGAACCACTCGACGACCCCTTAGAAGAAGTAGAGCCAGAAGTGGTCGTTGAGCAAGAACCAATAGTTGTAGTTATTGAGGACGGTCCAAGGCGGTCTGAAAGGACCAGTCATGCACCTATCAGATACGGTTTTTTTGTAACTGGAGGTGATGAATTGGTGTTAGTGGACAATGATCCAGCTATCTTTTGAGAAGTCATGGACGGACCCGACTCTGAGAAATGGCTGGAAGCCATGAGGGAAGAAATGCAATTCATGTCAGATAATCAAGTGTGGGACTTGGTAGATCAAACCCCTGGCGCAAAAGTCATTGGGTGTAAATGGATCTTTAAAATAACGATAGACATGGATGGTAAACCTCAGACCTATAAAGCACGACTGGCCGTGAAAGGTTATAGACAAGTCCACGGAAGTGATTGTGAGGAAACCATTTCTCCAGTAGCTATGGTCAAATCTATTCGCATTCTACTTGCCATAGCAGCTTATCATAATTATGAAATATGGCAAATGGATGTCAAAACCGCTTTCATTAATGGGAAGTTAGCTGAGGACGTTTATATGTCCCAGCCTGAGGGTTTTGAGGATCCAAAGAATAAGGGAAAGATTTGTAAGTTGCTCAAATCAATTTACGGTTTGAAGCAAGCATATCGGAGTTGGAACCAACATTTTGATGAAGTTGGGAAACAGTTTGGCTTCATCAAGAACGGTGATGAACCTTGCGTATATAAAAAGGCATATGGGAGTAAGGTAGTCTTTTTGGTGCTCTATGTCGATGACATATTGCTCATTGGAAACGACGTCCCTACCCTGCTTTTGACAAAGGCTTGGTTAGGTGAGTGTTTTCCAATGAAGGACTTAGGCGAGGCTTCTTATATCTCGGGGATCAAGATATATAGAGATTGTGCCAAGCAGGTCTTGGGCTTAAGTCAGAGCACCTATATAGACAAAGTGTTGAGAAGATTCTCAATGCAAAATTCCAAGAAGGGACTGCTACCCATGCGTCATGACATAAAGTTTAGTAAGAGTCAGTGTGCTGAGACACCTGAAGAGCTAAAAAGGATGAATGAGATCCCATATGCTTCGGCAATAGGGTCCATAATGTATGCCATGATATGCACGAGACCGGATGTCTCGTTCGCCTTAAGTTGTACCAGTAGACATCAATCCAAACCGGTGAGGAGCATTGGATTGCAGTCAAGGCAATTCTCAAATATTTGAGAAAAAACAAGGACGCTTTTCTTATATACGGGGGAAGGAGTGATGATGATCTAGTTGTAAATGGATATGTTGACGCTAGTTTCCAGATAGACCCTGATGACTTTAAGAGTCAGTTAGGATATGTGTTTACGTTGAACGGTGGAGCATTCAGCTGAAAAAGCAAGAAGCAGGACACCATCGCATACATTGCTGCATTAGAAGCTGAGTATATTGTTGCATTAGAAGCATCGAAGGAGGCTGTATGGATCAGGAGTTTCATGGCTGGGTTAGGTGTAATTCAAAACCCATCTAACCCAGTAGACTTATATTGTGACAGCACCGGGCCATTGCGCAAGCTAAGGAACCCATAGCACATGACATATCCAAGCATGTACTCAGGAAGTATCACATCATCCGGGACATAGTTGCTAGAGCTGACGTGAAGATCCACTACGTTGCATCTGATGATAACACAGCCGACCCTTGGCCAAAGCTCTTCCTCAAGAAAAACATGATAAACATGTTAGGTCAATGGGGATAGACTAGGACTTAGATTGGAACTAGGGGCAAGTTGGAGATTAATAGTATTTTTGTGCTGTAGTCCAATTGCTAGTAGTCTATAAATGTCTATGTATATTAATCATCGTTTGTAATAAATAAAACGGCTTTGTATTACTTATGTGTTGAAGTAATATGTTGAGCATGATCTGATTTATGATCACTAAAGTAGTAGAACCATAAATCTGTACGGATCACACTTAACAAGTCCCTGGTCAAAATACGCTTCAATTGAAGCGACCAGTATGAGGATGGTTCTCAATGATGTAGTTCTGCTTATCATAGGGATGTGGGATCCCGGAATCATATCATAGATATCATGAGGGGATTGGTATCGGACGACCCGCTTTGAATAGTGTTTCATAGATTAAGCCATGGACATATTCAAATGCGATAGCTTGTCACAATATCCTTAGACCAATGAGTCTTTGTGATCGCTATGCGGTTGACGTACGACTTTGACTTGCGCCTAACGCTTTCCGGTCTACAAAATATCACAACACAAGAAGAGCTCTCATTCTCTCTCTCTCTCTCATAGTGGCCGGCCACTTCCTCCCCTTCCTCTCCCTTCCTTTGCTCTCTTATTCTTCACACTCTAGTTCTAGTAGGCTAAGTGTGTTGGATCAAAAGGATCATTCTATTGGTGTGGACTTGCTCTAGAGAATGAGATCATCTAGTTCTTCTTTTTTGATTCAGCAAAACCAAAAGGTAAAGTCTTGTGAAATGGTTTTTGCCTTGAGATTTAATGGTTTATGTTTTGGACAGATTTTGGAGTTTATATTTTTGTTGCTTCCGCTATTTTTGATCATCTTGATAGCTCCAAAACCCTACATGCTCGTTGCATTATCTAAACTAATGCACATAAGTCTATCAATCCCCCACTCATGAAGACATTGCTCAAGCGCCTTACCAATGTCTTCCCCCTTGTGGCTATTGATTTGACAGAACGAAATGATTTGCGAATGAAATTTCCAATCATCGTCAATGTAGTGGACGGTGATGCTCATATAATTAATGAGTTGGCTGCTTGTCCATGTATTTGTAGTAAGGGACACCCTAGGAGCCTTCAGTCTCACGAATTCCTTGAACTTATCCTTCTCGCTCTTATACATCTCGCCAAGATCTCTCGTGACGGTGCTCCTGCTTGGAATATGGAACAGAGGCTGGATTTTCTTCGTAAACCGTTGGAAATACTCATGTTCTACAAAACTAAGGGGCAACTCATGCATGATGAACATCCTAACTAAATCATGTATGCCCCATTGTTGATCAAGTACCCATGAACCCAATTTAGAAATGTCATCAGAAGTCATTGTAAAATTAAGTATACACTGATTTGTGGAATTGTTATACGGGTGACCCTTACAAATTTTAATATGCTTATTCCAATTTGTTGTGTCACAATCTTTACTATCAGCCTTATACTTAGCTATACAATACTTACAATGCGCATATAAAACACCGTGTTCATTAGGGGAAGGTAGGTGAAAATCATTCTATACATGACTATATTTCCTAATTGTTTTCAAGGGAGGTTCGAAAGTACCTAGGGTTGCTGCTCTTTGCTCAACAGTATGAGCAGTAGCAGCAGCCTGAGCGGCCTTTGATTCCCGAGCAGCAACAACCTATTCCCGTGTAATGAAGAATAAAAATGTATTAGCATCTTTGATTATGTGATCAATCAAATAAATTTAAATTTAAATGAGAAACCCTAAACCTAAACCCCCAATTTAAAATCAGAAACCATAACTCTAATACTACACAGATTAAATACATGTAATGTAAATTGTACATTAATCAAGTATAAACATAACCATTTCAACTATTTCTACACATATTATATAGGGATAATTCCAGATGACTACACCTGGATATGTCACATTATTACATGACTACACCTAGAATTTTTCGTGTCAGGGTGAATACCTAAGAATTTCATTTGTCTCACTTTACTCATTCCGTCCAACTCCGTTAGTTTTTAACATTTTTTTCCATGTGAAATGACTAAAATACCCTTATGGGTATTTTGAATTATTATAATTAGACTAAAAAGACGAAAAAGCCCTTACATATTCATCTAATTTTCTAATTAATGCCACTCCCTCTCTCTCCTCTATTTTGTCTATGATGGGCGTAGCCGGAGGCGGAGGGGATGGCGAAGGAGGGCTGGTCGGAGGGGAGGGGAAGAGGCGGAGGATGGTGGGCGGAGTCAGAGGGTCGGGGTCGAAGGAGCTCGAACCAGTGGGCACGAGAAGGAGGGAAGGGTGAGGGTTGGGGTCGAAGGAGGCGGAGGGTCGGAGGGGAGGGAGGCGGAGGGTCGGAGCTCGGTCGGAGGAGGGGAGGGAGGCGGAGGGTCGGAGGCCGAGTTCGAGCAGATCTGCTCGGAGGAGGAATCTGCTCGAGCTCCGGCGACTGGAGCTAGTGAGCTACTTCGACCCCGACCCTCCGACTCCGCCCACCATCCTCCGCCTCTTCCCCTCCCCTCCGACCAGCCCTCCTCCGCCATCCCCTCCGCCTCCGGCTACGCCCATCATACACAAAATAGAGGACGATTAGGAAAACATCCTGATCGACAGAAATCAGGAAAGTGCAGGTTCGGCAGAAAAGCAAGAAGACAATTAGGAAATTCCAGAACGACTCCTAATCTGGAAAGAAGAAAGACGACGATTAAGAGGAAACCCTTTAGGGTTAGTACTCATCCACGATTGCTATAAAAGCTTAGGCTACCCCCTTAGCAATCGTGTGGTTCTTTATTTGTTTCCTAGCAACAATTTGCAAGGTTCTTAGACGTGAAGGTCTGCGGGCTGAGAAATTGCAGATTGAGCTTAGGATATTGTGCATCACATAACTATAGAGAGTTAGGTGATTGAGGGTTTACTGAAAGCGTGAGTAAAGACTACACGCAACCACCAAGTTCATTGAAGAACTAAACCGACAGAGCAAGGCGATTGCTCGAAGAGTGGAATCAAGACGTTCTTGGATTCAGGGGGAGACCCTGAGATAGATTGCACTGTAAGACGTAGCATAAAGTATAGATCTAGGGTTGATCACAAGTACTTGTATGTTCTGACGGATTACTAATAAGTGAAATCTTTCCACTAGGCTGAGAGCCCCCAGACGTAGGTGACGTTGCACCGAACTGGGTAAACAATCTGCTGTGTCATTGTTTATAGCTTTATATTTACTGTCCTGTATTATCTACGCAAGAAGTCAGACACAACGTAATAGCATCCTGTGTAACATTGTGTGTGACATCTTGCACGACTAAGCTGATGTTACCAAGCTCATCGGACTTGTTCTTGAAGACCCATTTTGTGCCAATGATATTTCCTTCTCTTGGTTTGGGCACCAGTTCCCACACCTGGTTTTTCTCAAACTGAATCAGCTCTTCTTGCATAGCATTGACCCAATACTCATCATTGATGACTTCATTAATATTTTTGGGTTCTGTCTTTGAAACGAAGCAAATATTGCCTATCATCTCGTTGTAGTCTTCAGGATCCATCTGGTATGTAAACCTTTGTATGCCTCGACCAGTTGTTCTTTAGTTCAACGAGATGATAGGTAATATATGCTTCGTTTCAAAGACAGAACCCAAAAATATCAATGAAGCCATCAATGATGAGTATTGGGTCAATGCTATGCAAGAAGAGCTGATTCAATTTGAGAAAAACCAGGTGTGGGAACTGGTGCCCAAACCAAGAGAAGGAAATATCATTGGCACAAAATGGGTCTTCAAGAACAAGTCCGATGAGCTTGGTAACATCAGCTTAGTCGTGCAAGATGCCACACACAATGTTACGCAGGATGCTATTACATTGTTTCTTACTTCTTGCGTAGATAACACAGGACAGTAAATATAAAGCTATAAACAATGACACAGCAGATTGTTTACCCAGTTCGGTGCAACGTCACCTACGTCTGGGGGCTCTCAGCCTAGTGGAAAGATTTCACTTATCAGTAATCCGTCAGAACATACAAGAACCTGTGATCAACCCTAGATCTATACTTTATGCTACGTCTTACAGTGCAATCTATCTCAGGGTCTCCCCCTGAATCCAAGAACGTCTTGATTCCACTCTTCGAGCAATCGCCTTGCTCTGTCGGTTTAGTTCTTCAATGAACTTGGTGGTTGCGTGCAGTCTTCACTCACGCTTTCAGTAAACCCTCAATCACCTAACTCTCTATAGTTATGTTATGCACAATATCCTAAGCTCAATCTGCAATTTCTCAGCCCGCAGACCTTCACGTCTAAGAACCTTGCAAATTGTTGCTAGGAAACAAATAAAGAACCACACGATTGCTAGGGGGGTAGCCTAAGCTTTTATAGCAATCGTGGATAAGTACTAACCCTAAAGGGTTTCCTCTTAATCGCCGTCTTTCTTCTTTCCAGATTAGTAGTCGTTCTGGAATTTCCTAATCGTCTTCTTTCTTTTCTGCCAAACTTGCACTTTCCTGATTTCTGTCGATCAGGATGTTTGCCGAGACGCCGTCAACAATGACACACAAGATGTTGCAGAAGATGCTTCGACATTTTTTGTAACATGTTTCTTCATTTCCTTTAAAAATCAACCAATCTCTAAAACCGTCGTAACTACAACTTATGTGTTGAAGTAGTATGTTAAGCATGATCTGATTTATGACCACTAAAGTAGTAGAACCATAAATCTGTACGGATCACACTTAACGAGTCCCTGGTCAATATACGCTTCAATAGAAGCAACCAGTATGAGGATGGTTCTCAATGATGTAGTTCTACTTGTCATAGGGATGAGGGATCCCGGAATCATATCATAGATATCATGAGGTGATTGATATCGGACGACCTGCTTTGAATAGTGTTTCGTAGATTAAGCCATGAGCATATTCAAATGCGATAACTTGTCACGATATCCTTAGACCAAGGAGTCTTTATGATCGCTATGCAATGTACGTGTGGCTTTAACTTGCGCCTAACGCTTTCCGTAACAGGATTGCAATAACGGGCATGATTGGGTGGCGGAACAGATTGCATGAGTGACACGAAAGACGGCAAAGGGATTTATCCCTCGTACTACGGTATGGGAAAGATATCCGTTAAAGGCCTCTTGATCGAGAGTGAGTGAGAGAAAGAGCATGGCCATGTCAGTGATACGGGTTATCAGTTCTCACCCATCTCACATATCAAGTAACAATGATTGATTAAACAAGGATGACGACTCTATGCCTTGTAATCAATCGGGATATCTAGAGATAATAGGATAGTGACTTGAACGCACAAAGGTTAAATCGAATCATCGATCATCATGCACCTTGGGTAATCATAACGTCTTACTAGAGACCACTTATGATGGATCGGACAAGGGAGATCTTTTGCGCCGATCTGCCAACGATGGCATGAGCCTGGAGGGTCACACACATACAAGATGGATAACTTGAGACAAGGAAACCTTAACGTTTCTTGAGGAGCAATACATGGAAAAAACTGAAGGTTTTGGGCCATAGGTTCGGTATGAGAGAATAATTAGCGAATCGAGAAAACTGAGTTTTTTCGTCGATGTCGCGTCGGACTTCGTTTGATAAGTAACGACAAAAAGGGTCGGGCGACTTTTGGATACGGCACGAAACCACATGGGCGAGCCCATTGGGCTCGGCCCATGAGGTCACGTGACCGGCCCAACAAGGGCCCATTTTGGGCCCAATAAGCCCAACACGGCCGGCCACTTTGGTGGGTCTAAAGGTGGGGGCCACAACACACCATGCTTAGTTGGTGATTGTTGATTAAGAGGTGAGTGATTTAAGGGCGGGTAATGACATCTTTAAGCCCATACCAATCACCTTTTGACCTATGCTTATGAGATTGATGAAGTAGAGAAATATCAAGAAATTAATTACACAATTCACACTCACACATCTCTCTCTCTCTCTCTCCTTGGCCGGCCACCCTATTTGCTCCTCTCTTCTTGCTCTCTTGTTCTTCACTTAATTGTTCTAGTAGGCATTAAGTGTAGAATCTTGAAGATCATCCCTTTGGTGTGGACTTGCTCTAGAGAAGAAGATCACAAAGTTCTTCTTTATCGATTCAACAAAGACTTAAAGGTAAATTTCTTGTGGAATAGATTTTGCCTTGGGATTTAATGGTTCATGTTCTTGGACAAGGTTTGGAGTTGCTTTTTGTTAAATGCTTCCGCTATCTCGATGTTAAAGAACGCTCCAAAACCCTACAGTGGTATCAGAGCATGGTTAACCCTCTTAATCTTTGTCTTGTTGAACTTGTTTCGGTTTTATGATGATTTGCATGCCATATTTGTTGATAACATGTTTTAATGCTTTTTTGGGAAAATTGCATGAAATATGTTATTTTTGGAAAATATATTGAATTTGGAATTTTTCGGAAATTATTGTATTTGTCGGGTCCGAGAAGAGACTCTCGGGGAGCCGGATCGGAGGTACCGGACGGAGGTCACCGGAGGCCGGGAGAGGCCAGCGGTGACCAGGGCCGTCCCTCCTCTTGACCGAGGCCGAGAGGAGAGGCAAGTTCGGTTTGGGCTTTTCTAGGCCCAAACCGAGCCGTGGTGTTGGGGGCTCGACCCCTTGGGCTTGACCCAACTTGGTTCATACACGTTGATTATGTCCGTGGATGAACCCGCGATCCAATATTTCGAAAACTTTTAAATTTGATCGGTTTCGATAAACCGTTTTTTGAAAAGGTCTAGTTTCGATAAATCCGACCAAGCAACTTGGCAAAAATAAAACCGGAATAATTGCGTATTATTTGATAACATGTTGGATGATGTGATGAGATGTATGATGCATTAGTAGCCCATTAGATTTTATCGCTTTCTCGGTTTGCACACCGTTAGTGTTAGCATGTAATTATTCTTTCATTCGAGCCCATAAAGTGTAATTATTTTTTATCCGATCTACGAACCGAGTATTAATTGTAATTACTACTCAAAGACGAGAAGGATGGAAAATCGAGCACAATGACGGCCTTGGAGGAAGTCCAAGAGCTAGTGGGAGCCCGAATGAAAAATACGAGAAGATGTGGTGAGTCGTAGAATCCTAAGATTAGGATGGGCTATTGATGCATATTTAAACGCTTTATGTTTGCTCGCTTGAATTATTTAAATAATTATATGCTTGCATGCTTAGCTGAAAAGTTTATAAGTCATCACCTCACATGCAAGGATTAAAATCGATTTTAATTGTTTGCATGTTTAAAGCGTTGTGAACCATCATCACACAGGTTGTGATGGATGAGTTCGATTTTGAAACGTGTTTGCACGGGTTGCAAATGACGACTTAAAAAGAAGATTGTATAAGATACAATTAGAAACGTCACAACACGGGTTGTTTATGACGGGTTCGTAATTGTACCAAGATACTTTCGAATTATTAAACACAACCAAATCACAATATAATTTGAGTCAAGTGAGATGCCACCCAAATTCACACCCATGCAAAAACATTTTATCGGTGTCGTGCGCCTTAGCGGAGCATTGATGGAATGAGTTCTATATGGAAATGGTCAACTTTGTGGGATGTCGCGCGCCTTAGCGGAGCATCTTCACAAAGTTAACGCATTAGTGAAGGTTGGTTGACTTGACCACGATTCTTGGCCTGAGGTCGAGCTGGGGTATCGGAAGGGTAAACTGTGTGCTTTTGCACATACCCTGACCAAGAGTTACACGAGATGTAATTGGATGGACGTCCTACCCAAATGAGTCAATTGAAGCGGTGCGCCATAGCGTACTTTAATTGACAAATAAGGGATCTTTGTTTAAAGATTCTAAACCTTAGAATCGGATGGATGGTGTTTAATTCGGATCTTCGTAAATTTATTAACTTTTCTGATTAAATTTACTTTCTTCGTGTAGAAATGGCTAGTAATTCAACAAACTCGTCTAATTTGTCGTTGAGGACTATACTTGAAAAGTGTAAACTCAATGGTACAAATTATCTGGACTGGGACAGAAATTTACGAGTTGTGTTAAAGTTGGAACGCAAGGAGTACGTCCTTGACAAGGCTATCCTAGTGGAGTCAGCTGCCAACGCAATGAGGGTCGTTAAGGATGCATACCAAATACACCTTAGCGACTGCAACATAAAATCCGCAGCCATTTCCACCTGATCATCCAAACCGAGTCTGGTTAGATGTTCCTGAAGACATTTCATCTTCGTGACATGGAGACTAACAAGGCTCCAGCCTTAAGCTTGCAGGAGTTAAGTTCTATGAAAGTTTCATATCTTTCGACACGAGCTTTCTCCTTGAACATTTCCTTGACCTCTGCCTTACAGGTATGAGGGTCATCTGAAACGTTCCTGAACTGCTTCTGCAACTCTGGCATCCTACTGCCCACCATAATGCATGACACGTCGATTTGGTCATTAAGGAATTTTGATAAGTATTCTTAGTGCCCTAGCGAGGTTCAGCGGTGGCTCAGCAGGAGGTTTCTTGGTAAGGATATACTACTTGCGTTCATGCTTGAGTACAAGCCACAAGTTTCTATTCCAATCTGAGTAATTCATGCCCTTGAGTCGGTCCTCAATCTGGACTCTCAGTATGCTATTACTCCTTTATGTTGTGTTTGCCTTTTAGTTCTACATGGTAAAATTAATTAAAATTCAAGTTGGAGATTCAGATATAAAACACTTGTTTGATTCTAACATTAGAATCTGAACCATGATCCTATCATACCGTCAATTGAAGTGAACGGAGGCTCACAGCTCCAATTGAGAGCATCAAGGTAGGAATACATCCATTTACAAAACCATGTAATTCCTGGCTAGGGTCTGTACTAAAAGTACACGACATACCCTATACTGATACCCTAGGTCAGCCCTAGCTGACAATCGTAGACAAGTCTACCAAGCTTGAACTATGAACAAACTAATGTGGCTACTACGCGGAGGCGCACGCAACCACATATAACTGCCCATCTCATCTAGACTTCTTCTCGATGAATATTACGCGGAGGCGTACCGACATCCATAGGTTCAAAGCCCTTTTGAGTGCCCAAACTTGGATAGTATCACGCTTGACTTGTAATTACTTGCGTTTAAGTGAATTATAACAGTCTGATTGTATATCGATACAATCTTAATCTAGAATCATCAATTGCAAATCCATGCAAAGATGATCCCTTATCAGGTTACATGCAAGTCTGATTAAATACCGGTGTTTTAATCTTTGCATGTAGGTGATAGCTAATCATACATAAACTTGTATATTAAAACTAGGGTTAATTACAGTTTTCCCATACTTTATTGGCGTGTTTTACAGTTTGCCCCGACTATAATAAAAAGTTCATATTGAGATACGCTATAATTATTTTTTTTACAAAATTAACGATTCAGTCCAAATTTGGACGGAAAACCTGATTCTTTTAAGAAAAAGACAAAAATACCCCTAATTAGTTTTTGAAATTAAAAATATATAATTAGTTATTGCAAAAAGACATAATTACCCTTTATTGTTCATCGAATTTTCAAGATTATGCCATTAACATTTTTTTTATTCCTTCTTTCCTCCGTCACAGCCAAGACAGACGCCGACGATGCCGGTGAGCACCCGTCGCTGGCGAGCACTTGTCGCCGGAGAAGGCTCTGCGAGCATCCATTCCCTGCGTGGAGCTACAGCATCTCACCAGCCGATTCTGAAAAAAATTCGAGCTTCGAGGGAGCGTCGACCATGGCCGTCGAAGACTCCGCCAGATCTGTCTTTGCCGTCTAGCCCGTCGGTGGAGGAGAAAACAGAGGCGTCGAGCTCGTCGGTGGAAGAGAAAACACTCGTTTTTGTGCTATTTTTATTAGTTTCAAATTGTGTTATAATTTGGGTACGAATGCGTAGGTAATTAAATTTACATAATTTTGGAATTTAAATCACTGAATTTGGAGTTCTCTAGACAAAGATAAGGCCAAAAAACCAGTTCAGATTTGAAAATAATTTCAGATTGCTGGAGGTTGAAGACGAGTGAAATGGCAAATTGTTATATTAAACAACTGTGTACAAGATGGATAAATAAGTGGTTGGTGCAAGTGGTTGGGTGTTTATCTTACCTCTGGAGGGGTTGAGTTTTGAGTCTTAGTTTGAGCTACTTACTTTTTGTGATTTTACAACTCCTTTCAATAACTAAAAAAAAAAAATTCAAACCACACACAGTGATTCGAACTTGCATACACATGCCAGAGTTGCGTCAACACAACCACCGAGCTACACACTAATAACGTCTCATGTTCTCTTGAATTATGTATATAATACGAAAACTGATAAATTTCTTCAAACGACGCCGTTCGAATCGTCTTCAACCTCCAGCCATATGAACTTGATTTTCAAATATAAACTGGTTTTCTGGCCATATCTTTGCCTAGAGAACTCCAAATTAAATGATTTAAACTCCAAAATTCTCTTAATTTAATTACATACACATTCATACAAAAATTATAACACAATTTGAAACTAATAAAAATAGCACAAAAACGAGCGTCTTCTCTTCCACCGACGAGCTCGATGCCTCTGTTTTTATCCTCCACCGACGAGCTCGACCACTCTTTTTTCTCCTCCACCGACGAGCTAGACAGCGATGACAGAGCGGAGTCTTCGACTGCCATGTTCGACGCTCCCACGAGCTCGAATATTTTTCAGAATCGTCTGGCGAGATGTCAGCTCCACGCTGGGGATGGATGCTCGCAGAGCCTCCTCCGGCGACGAGCGCTCGCCGGCGATGGGTGCTCACCGGCGTCGTCAGCATCTAGCTTGGTTGTGACGGAGGAAAGAAGGAATAAAAAAAATAATGATAATGGCATAATCCTGAAAATTAGATGAACAATTAAGGGCAGTTATGTCTTTTTTCAATAACTAATTATATATTTCTAATTTCACAAACTAATCAGGGGTATTTTTGTCTTTTTCTTAAAAAAATCAGGTTTTCCGTCCGAATTTGGACGGAATCGTTAATTTTGTAAAAAAAATAATTCTAGCGAATCTTAATTTGAACTTTTTATTATAGCTGGGGCAAACTGTAAAACACGCCAATAAAGTATGGGCAAACTGTAATTAACCCTTAAAACTATCATACATTCATGCATAAAAAATATACAAATGTAACGGTAAATTATACATAGCTAAGCCCATTTTAGGTTTCTAAGAATCTAGCAAAACTATTCCTAAAGACTTGGTCTTCAAGGTCCAGACTTGCTCCATTCTCGTGGACTCCCACTGGCTTCGAGCCTCCTCTAAACTTCGAGTCTTCCTCTTGACTTGTATCTTGCGTCGATCTTCATGATTACAAATTTAAATCAAATAAATAAATTAAAAATCACGACACACAGGCCGTATTAACTACAACCTAAAACTTAACAACACACATGTTGCAAAACCGAAATTAAAATACACAAGTCTAGAGGGCTTAGCTACATCATGTGGAAAATCTCATGTTATCAAAGATCATGTGATCACTCATAATGCTTATCAAACAACAAATTTTTCCAAATTTTATCTTTCTTAAGTGTGGAAAAATTTCGGTTTATCGAAACCGGACGGTTTAATTAATTATTGAATTTTGAACCGGTTCATGCTGGTTTATCGAAACCGAACCAAATATGAAAATTAAAAATTTTAGAGCTTTAAATATTCTCGCGAACCGGCCGGTTCACCTTTAATCTGGTCGAGCCGAACCGGCCCAACCGAGGTCGACCGCGGAGGCATCCATGGTGGCCCGCGAGGGCTGCCATAGTCGCCCGCGGGGCTAACCGTGGTCGCCAACGGGAGTAACCATGGTGGCTCGTGGCAGCGACCATGGTGGCCCGCGTGGGCTGCCATGGTCGCCCGTGGGCAACCTGGTCGGCCTTTGGTGCCGACCATGGTCTGCCCTAGGGCATTCCATGGTCCACCAAGGGTCTCGACCCTGGTTAGCCATGGCTCGGCCATGGCTAACCTGAAACAACTCCAAAATTAATTTTTCCAATTTTTCAAAAACAATTAAATCTGATTTTTTTTTTCAATTTCATGCATATTCATTCGAAGAACATAAGAAAATAAAATTAAAAATCAGATCATGCATAAAGAATTAAACTCAAAACAACCATGCTATGATACCACTGAAAGGGATTCCCATGGGTTTCAAAGAAGCGGAATGAATTAACTATAGGAATCAAAGAAGAACATAAGGATCTTATTGAGACATTCAGCATGTATATAACCTTTTCAAATCTGAAAATTATACATTTAATCGATTGAAAACACAAGTATAGTGTTTCTCTATCAAGTCCACACAAACACAATAACCTTGGGAGGTTTTCTCACTATCTCTTGCTAATGAAATTGTGAAGAAGAGGACAAAAATGGCAATGGAGGAATGGAGAGGGAGGGTTGGCAATGTGAGAGAGGATTAGGGAGTGATTGCCAAAAAATTGAGCTTAATATGGTAAAAGAATATTGTGTAATCATAAAAAAAATCTGATTTTGAAATTCAAATTGATAATTACACAATTTACCCATTTAATCTCATAATTACAATCTTGCCCCATTCATGAATTAAAACCCTAAATGGGCATTAAGCCCATTTAGCCAAATCCAAATCAAAACCCATTTAATTGAATTCTAATTATGTTTAGCTAAACCGGTTCAATCTCCCTAACTCGATTTCTTCAACCGTCTGGTTAATAAACCTAGGCCAGATGCGCCAAGGTTTATTAACACTTGGGATAAATTCCAAGGAGAGAATCAATCAAATCATTTTCAATTTGACTAAACTGAAAAGCGGATTCTCCCAATTACCATCCATGCTTATTTGTCACGTATTGTACTTAAAGCGTGTGACCCTCTAGGCTCACGACCCGTTGGCAGATTGGTAAAATTACTATTTTACCCTTTCCATCATAAGTGGTCTCTAGCAAGACATTATGATTATCCAACGTTCTTGATTATCGATTATTTGACTTAACCAGTTATCGTGCATGTCATTGTCCTTTTATCAAACCAAAATCCAGATTGATCAATAGGCATAGAACCGTCACCCTAATTTATCAATCACTGTTTCTTAATATCTGAGATGACTGAAAACTGATACTAAAGTATCACATGCACGGCCGTGCTATTCCTTCAGTCATACTCATCAAGTGGCCTAAGCAGATATCTTTCTCATACCGGATTATGAGTGATAAATCTCTCAGATGTCTTTCGAGTTCACTAATGCAATTAATAACCAAGCCAATCACAGCCGTTATGGCTACCCTTTTACATGTAACGTTAGACTAGGCCAAACTTAAAAATTCATTACACAGTGCACACAAAGACTACTTGGTCTTAGGATATAATGACAAGCTACAATCTGTGAACATCTCATGACAATATTTATGTTGCATACTCACAATGGGGTCGTCCGATATCATCGACCTGATGATATCTATGATATAACTCTGGCGCATACTTTGCCATGATCAGTAGAGCGTGATCACAAGGAGTTGGTCTCATACTGATCGCTTCTTAGAGAAGCTTAGCTGATCAGGGACTCATCAAATATAATTCTTTCTGATCTATAGTTCTACTATTAGTGGTTACACACATAATGACATAGATCAAATTACATTCGATATATTAATACAATACATTAGTAATATATGCCGATTTATTTATTCGGAAAGATGATAAAACATTACATCTGTAGATCACTTTTATATTGGACTGGGGCATAACTCTAACAGCCATAACTGTGTTGTTACTGCTTATGACTGCAGTTGGCTGCACTTCTTCATGTATATCTGCCATCTATGATCTATTAAAATTTCCATAATATTGCCAAAAGAAAATAAATTTGGCCATCAATTCACTCCGACCATATATGGTGCAGGTTTTGTACAGTACGAAACGAGATGAACTGATGGTTCCTATACCATAGTGTTTAGTCAGTATTGAAGTGTGATTTAAACTTTTTTTACTTAGAATGCATTCAATTAGGTCAGAAAACATCACTGAATGTAGTGTTGTAGAAATGGAACCCGGACATTGAGCCTGCAAATTAATGAATTATGAGTAGATTTATATGAAGTATATTCCAGAATGAAACCAATTATTTTTGTCTTTCAGGATATCTTATTTTTGTCTTTCAGGATATCTTCTAGCCTGCCTGAAAGTCCAATGCTAATTCTTGGGAAGTACAATCAAAACATTATTAACATGCGACTTGAAGTGATCATAAAAATAATAACTTAACTTGTTATTTCTCCAAGAAGATTGCATATACGTATACAGCTTGTCTTCACGTGAAAGTTTGTGTCGACCAGCTTCAAACAAACTGTTTGGCACAAAATTTAAATGTATAATGTCATAAAACCAAGCATAGGATCAGCTTTTGTACAGTATTAGTAGTGTTGAGGATCTTAGAACCGCAGGAATATTTTCCTTGCACAGCTAATAACTCATTTACAGACAAAACATATCCTGACTTGACATGCATAATTTTTCTCATTGCAAGTTTCTTTGGTTATTGGGCAGTCATTAGATGCTATAAAGCTTGATTAACTACAAAATTTTAATCCAGTCCAATCATAGGCTATTTTTACAAGAATTGGTCTGAGATCCAACACACAAAAAATCCAAAATTAGGCTGATTACTAAATGTTATGTTTGGCATTAGTGGAATGGGCGAGTTAAGTGAGGCTGGTCTTGACATGTGAACCTAGTACTTGACGTGAACGAACAACAAAAACAAAAAAATCCCATCTGCCTTTCAACTTTGATTGGTGATTTTGTTTAGATTTTTAATGATAAGAAAGTCTAAGCATTAATAATATCATGAAACAATAGTCAAGTATATTAGAAATGAAAGAATAAATATCAAAGTAGATAACTGGACATGAAATTGAAACTTTCTTCCGTTGGTTGGATCGGAGTTGTACAGGCAGAGTCCATTGCCATTTGATATTGTTTCTCTCACAGATTGTTGGAGTGACCATCACATGTAATCATATGAATTATCAGTATTCACAGTGCCCATCTATTCTTTACTGTTTCATGCCCATAACTTGTTGGAGTCACCATCACATATAATCATACCAATGATTAGGATTCAATATTTAAACTTAGTCGAGTGTTAATTCATAAATAAGGTTGGAAGTAAACTCTTTTATACTAGTTAATTTTGAATTGTTATATGAACTAGTGACAACTTAATCAGACAAATATATTTTCTTTTCCTCTTTCTGAACAGTAGTTAATTGATCAGAAATGGGGAATAATAATTCAAGTTCCAGTGGGGGGCAGAGGGTTATTTAAACCTAAATATAGTGATGTCTGATTGCTGTATACAGCTTTTCAAGTCCCAATTTAGAAGCATAGAGAGATAAAACCAAGGCACATGACTATATTAATATTTTTATTTTTGGTAGGATGGTCAGTACCTTGACGCAGTCATTAACTTTCATGTCTTGTGATGTGAAGATTTGGAGTTCATTTGAGGTGACACCCTTTATTAATAACTGCTTGCTCCAAGATCCAGGGACTCTCCTTGCTTGTACCTCCATTTCCAACATAGCCACACCACAAACATCTCTCTTTCTAGTGTGTGTAGATAGAGAGACCATAGAACCACAGATCATCTTGTGTAATATTGTTACTTAGAAATGTCAAATACTGATGTTCTTGTAGTGATACAAGACAAGTTCACTGCTGATCATCAAGAAGAGGAAGAACTTTCATTGAAGCAGTTGATTAGAAATGACTCATTGGCGATTGAGTCCACCAAGGTGAAGGGCTCTCACGCCCGTCATTCAAAGGTAGTATAACAGTCAGTCCTCTGCAAAAGTTTATTTCTATTACTATGTGTGACTTACTTTGATTTTGTTAATTTATGAAGAAGCATGTAGAGTTGTCGGTGATATTGCATCTAGCGTTCCAAAGCATCGGGATAGTATATGGAGACATTGGCACATCGCCTTTGTATGTGTTTGCAAGCACCTTCTCCGATGGTGGCATCAAACACAAAGACGACATAATTGGCGTTCTTTCCTTGATCATCTACACCATCACCTTGATAACTCTCATCAAATACGTCTTCATAGTTCTCAAGGCTAATGATAATGGCGATGGTAACAACTATGACTTTCATGTTACACGAGCATCATTCGATTCAGTAGACACGTCAATTTACTATTACATATGAATTTTGAAAAACATTTAGGAGGGACTTTTGCTTTGTACTCCCTGATATGCCGGTATGCCAAGGTTGGTTTGATCCCAAGTGAAGAAATTGAAGACAAGAACGTGTCTACTTTCGCACTCCAATTACCAGATATTCGAATGCAGTTGGCCTCGAAGATCAAGTCTAAGCTAGAGAAGAGCCAATTTGCTAAGTTCTTCCTATTGATTGCCACCATGCTCGGTACTTCCATGGTGATTGGGGATGGTGTTCTTACTCCTGCTATCTCAGGTTTGTTTTTTTTCCAAATATAATTTACAGTTGTTGGATTATCCAAGTTATTTTTGTTTTTCAGCATCTCTTTAATTTCTGATGGCTTATATATCTTGTGTAGTTCTATCAGCTGTGGAAGGAATCAAGTTAGCTACATCTGCTATGACAGAAGGTATGCACTATTTTTGTATGGTGTCAAGAATATTAGAGATCCAATTATTCAATTATATTTAGAAAAAACTCGTTTGCAGTCATGTTTTTAGGTGTCCATATAATCTCTCTAAATCTATTCTCTTGAAACAGTAGCTGATTCATGGTTATTGATTTGCTCTATGAACAATGAAGTTATGTGATTTATCTGTTTTGGTTTAAACAGACAGGATTGTTTGGGCTGCGGTAACCATTTTGGTGTGCCTTTTCGTGGCTCAGAGGTTTGGAACTGACAAAGTCGGCTACACCTTTGCTCCTATAATTTTTGTCTGGTTTGCATTACTTGGTGGCATTGGTGTCTACAACCTCTTCAGATTTGATCACGCAGTTGTTGGAGCAATAAACCCACTCTACATAGTATATTACTTCAAGAGGAACAAAGAAGAAGCTTGGATCTCCCTCGGTGGCGTTGTCCTTGCAATCACAGGTTCGCCTCACTCCCAAACCTCATGTTTACCGATCTACGTACTGACGAGTGAATTCCTAACCATGTATATATAATTAACATGCAGGAACTGAAGCACTATTTGCTGATGTTGGTCACTTCACTGTCCAGTCAATACAAATGAGCATGTGTGCGGTCGCCTATCCATCTCTGATACTAGCCTACACAGGCCAAGCGTCCTTCTTGCGCTTGCACTCGGATTTGGTCAAAGAAACATTCTTCAGGTCGGTACCAGAAGCGTTGTACTGGCCCATGTTTGTGATGGCCATTCTGGCTGCAATTATAGCCAGCCAGGCCATGATTTCAGGTGCTTTCGCGACTATCCAACACTCCCTGTCACTCGGCTGCTTCCCCAGAGTCAAGATTGTCCACACATCGGCTAAGTATCCGGGACAAGTCTATATACCAGAAATCAACTACCTTCTCATGCTCGCTTCCGTTGGAGTCACTCTTGGCTTCAGGACCACCGCCAAGATTGGCAATGCATATGGTAAACCATAAAACCCTATCTCTCTTGTTTTGAATTAATCTCAACACATGCTGATTAATTGCTCAAGTACTAAGTACAAGTAGCAGAGAGTGTAATATAAAGACAACCGGGAACAATATCTAAAACAATTCTATAAATAGCATTTATAGAAGCATAACTAATATTGTTGAAGCTGTAAATTAACACTATGATAGAAGTATATATATGAGAGATGCAGAATTGCTCCCTTATAACCTCTAACTAACTAATTAATAACATGGTTAACTTTTTATGTCAATATATATATGTTATGGAGTGATGATGATGTGGTTAATGGCAGGGATAGCAGTTGTGCTGGTGATGGCACTCACCTCCTCTTTCCTAGTACTGATCATGATCATGATATGGAAAACCAACATATTCCTCGTCATCGCATATATTCTCGTGATCGGCACGGTGGAGGCCATGTACTTGAGCTCCGTCCTCTTCAAGTTCAACCAAGGAGGCTACTTGCCCTTAGCCTTTGCCGGAGTCCTCACGGGAGTAATGTACATCTGGAACAGCGTCTACCGGAAAAAGTACCACTACGAGGTGGACCACAAGACACTGCCGGAGGAAATGAAACAGATAGCCAAGGACGACCACTTCTGCCGCCTCCCGGGCCTCGCCGTCTTCTACTCCGAGCTCGTCCACGGCATTCCTCCCATCTTCAAGCATTACGTCACCAACGTCCCCGCAATCCACTCCGTCCTCGTCTTCGTCTCCATCAAGTCACTGCCCATAAGCAAGGTCCCGCTGGAGGAGCGCTTCCTGTTCCGCCGAGTTGAGCCCAAGGAGCTCAACGTCTTCCGTTGCGTCGTCCGGTACGGCTACACGGACGTCAGGAACGAGACCGAGCCGTTCGAGACAATGCTCGTCGAGAGAGTCAAGGAGTTTATCAAGGAAGAGTTTTGGACGGTGATGGGGTGCAACGAAAAGGATGGAGAAATGGACTCGAATCCGGTGGAGGTGGAGGCGATGGAGAGGGAGGTGGAGGCGGTGGACAGGGCGTGGCGGGCGGGGGTGGTGCACTTGGTCGGAGAGAGCGAGGTGATAGCCGGGAAAGGAGCGGGGTTAAGGAAGAGGATTATGATAAACCATGCATACAATTTCTTGAAGAACAACTTGAGGAAGACTGAGGTTTACGATATTCCTCACAAGCGCATGCTTAAGGTTGGGATGACTTATCACCTTTGAACTCACTCATCTTCCACACTACAATATTGGGTATTTAATTAGGGACTTATTCATAGTTTCAATGCAATATCTATCCCACCTTAATTCTCTTTCACACTCAACTTGTGTCGGGTCTCTCAAGAGGGAAAATGGTTATATTTTGCCCCTTTATGCTTGAGGGTTATTCTTGAGACTAGTACATGACTTTTAGAAATTATAAGTTTGGTTATAACTTTTAGTTTTTTATCTGCTTTGCTTATAACTTGCTTCATCATGGTCGTGTCCAAATTTGTGTACACAATTTAATAAAAAAAATGATTTACTTAAATCATTTCAGACTTTGTTCATTAAATACTTAATTCCAACTTATTATATTCTCTTCAAAAAAAATATAGTTCCAACTTTATGTAATTGAATTAAAATTAATATCGAGTTTAATATTATACTCAATAATAATGATAACCCATAATTCCAACCTATAATCCATCTAAAATAAAGTTAGGGTGACAACCTATAATATGAGAAATAATGCATATTATTCATTTTGTGCGAGTGGTTCAAGAACACTCTAACTAACCAATGGTCAAGAGTTAATGACAGGCTACTACATCTAATAACTCTTTGGTACCCTAACTATTTTTCTTATTTTTATGTTTGAGATAATCTACCCCTAAAAGATCTAAACTACTCTGGGTTGAAAAAAACAAAAAAAAAACGTTAAAAAAATTTAAGAGTGTGAAATATCTGGTCGGAGGTCTGGTCCAGATATGGTTTTCTGCTCTTTTATTTTTAATCGTTTATTTTTATTTATTTTCAAATATGGGTATTTTAGGGTTAGATTATCCCAAACTAATAGTTAGGTACTACAAAAATAGTTAGGGTACCAAGGTGTCAAAGTGGTATAGTTAGGTGTAGTAAGCCGTCATTTTCTCTTTTTATTAACTCCCTCCAACTAAAAATTTAATTATTTTTATAATCTCTTAAATTATCAAAAACTGTATGTTACCTTTTGCCGCATATCCAAAATTCACAGGTAATAACCGCCCCATCAACTGCTAATATAAGAAATAAAAAAACACAAACATTTTTAAAATTAAATGTCATATTACTGAAGTTGCCTAAGTACGTGTGGTGGCTTCACATACATCAAACCGAACAAAAACCTACATAATTGTGAATTTTTATTTTTATTTTATGGAAATGTTAGCTAACTACGCCTATATTTGACGTTTTGGCAGATAACTACACCGAAAAAATAATTTCCATCCGACAAGCATCCTGGTTCGGAGATTTTGGCACCATTAGTGTTTAGTTTCAATATTTGTTAGTATGTATGGGAAGAAAATGTTATGCCTAGGGGTGAGCAGAAATGTCCGGTTGACCTGGCCTAACTCACGAACTTAGCCCAACTCGCTCTCTCTAAGTCACAACCCAGAAAGGCTCGGGCCAGGAACGGGCCACCATATCATATCACAGGCCAGGTTAGAGACATGAAATGGAAAACCCGGGCCAACCCGGTGTAGTGACATAATCTTTAGCTCGCATATTTATTTCTCAGTCCAATTCAGACCCAGCCCCCACAAAACAGAAATGAGTCAAATGACACATTCGGTCTCTCTCTCTCCCTCTCTGAGTGCGCGTGCAAAAATACAAGACTGCCCCTCACTTAAGTGTAGATGCACGCTCTGCAACGTTCGTGCGATGTTTTAATCTCCAAGATAAGCGGCAGAACACACATCTCTATTTAAGTGAGGGGCAGTTCTGTATTTTTGCACGCGCACTCGTAGCGCTAGTAGTGAAACTTTTGCTTTTCAGTAGAACTCTTGCATTTTTAGTAGAATAATTTTGTTATTTTCATAATTGCTTCAGCGTATGAACCGAAACTCAAATAATCAAATAATCAAAACGAAAAACAATTTCCTATACTACTAACATATGATAGATGTTAAATATGAATCCTATAAAACTGAAATTTTAATAAAAAATCTATCCCAGTCGATATATGTACAAACATTTTGTCTTCTGTTAGTAGTAAATAAATCGGCATTTTATTATCATTGTGTTGTGATAATAAGTTTAGCATAATTTAATCTAAGGTCATCGAGTGTGACATCACTGATAGTAAAACCCTTAGATACGCATAGAATTATAATTGACGAATCCCTGATCAAAAGCTTATAAAGCTACTAGTATGAGGATGACTCTTGATCACGTTCTACTTATCATAAGTATAGAGGTTTATCAAGTCAAATCATAGATATCAGTCGATAAGTGATATTGGACGATCGGACCTGATTATGGGACATAGATTCAGTCATGAACACTATAAGAATGACAACTCTATGCCTTATGTTCAAACAAGATATCTAGTGACAAAGGGATTATGATAGTTACAACAAGTGTTAAGTCGAATCACCGATCATCATCATTGGGTAATCATATTGTCTTACTAGAGACCACTTATGATAAATAGGAAAAGTAGGGTTTGGGGCCATTTTCCAATGAGTCATGAGCCTACAGTGTCACACACAAAGAGCAAACCCAAAGTTAAGTCGGCTTACGAATCCCATTAGGAGGAATAAATGTAAAAAATGTTTTCTAGATTTATGCAGATAAGTCAGATTGCGGGCCATATATCTCCTAAACCAGGGCTCTAAACTATAAACTATATCTCACAAAACTTGTAGGAATTTGAGTCTTCTTTAATCTAGTGCCAGTTTCCGGTCAATCTGACTCCAAACCAGAGTTATATGAGTCACGCAAGTTTGGTCATCGGAACTGAAAATACGCAGTTTACTTTCCTATTTCGGTTTGGAGTTTTGAAATCTAAGACCAATAAAGAAAAGGGAATTGGGGAGCACAAAGTTTGAGGTATTTTCTGAATTAGAAATTCATAATAAAGTAGGATTTTATTGGAAATAAGACCAGAACACTAAACCTATAAATATGTTGCAACGGTTTAGTTTTAACCTTAATGCGAGATTCACAACATTAGAAATTCTCCTAAAATTCCAGATATGATTATCAGCTTATTAGATTTGATTTGAGAAGAAAAATTCTAGTAGATTGTTCTTCGTCAAGCTTCGATAAAGACTTGCTCGTGTGGATACCGTTAGGGAGCGCACCCCGAAGGAGACGATTTCGATTTATTCATGAAGAACTTGTGCACTCTCAATGGTTTGGTAAAGCCGGATCTACAAGAGATAATTGAAAGTTTCTAACCCTTTCATCAATTGAGCTTAAACATGCAGTAGATCCTTACTAGGAAACGGGGTTAATTTTGTTATTTACTTTCGCTCCGCATGAATGAGATCTCTCGTTTCCCAACACGAAACTAATTAAACTCTATCATGAAAAAGGAAATAACAAATTGTTCTACTAGAAATGCAAGAGTTCCACTGGTGGTGCAAAAGTTCCACTACAAGTACTGCGAGTGCGCATGCAAAATAACGGGACTGGCCCTCACTTAAGTATGGACGTGCGCTCTGCCACGTGTCGCGCACTGTTTTAGTCTTGCCAGATGAGCGGCTCAGAACGAGTTTGGACGTTTCACTTGTTTGTACTAGGTGCATCCTTATATATATAAGGATAGCCATTTACTGTTAGAACGTTAAAACGTCAGTGCACCGTTGGATCTGTATTTTGATCTAAGTCTCACACGTGTGACCTTGCCCGCAGATTCAACATGCAAAAATCTGCGCCAGGGTATTATTGGAAAATCGCATATACACAAAATCTGTCCTCTTTTAAGATTTATTCTGTTGTCGAAAATATTTCTTTTCCTTTAATGTAATTTCATATCTTTATTTAATGTCTTCGACAGTGGTTAGGTTTATGAGTTTCTATTTTTTGATTCATCAATTTGTCTGTGTTTGAGGTCTGAGTTTCTGCACAACCATACCATAATAATATGTATGAGTTTAAATTGTATTTTATCTTTTGAACATAGAACTTCTGATCAAAGGCACACACATGTAAAATGGAGACACATTAGGTAGGGAACAACCATAACATAATTTAATTTAATTTGGAGACACATGTTCTGGCCATACTACTTTTGAGTAAATTCACAAGCATCTAAAACATGGACACACTTGGTAGTGAACAACCGTACCAGAATATGAATACAATTTCAAATTGTACTATGTCTCTTGGCCAAACTGCAATTGAGTAAAGCCACACGCATGTAAAACATGTATAAACTTGGTAGTGGATAACCATATTGTAATACTATGTATGAGTTTAATTTGTATTTTATCTTCTTGCCATAGTACTTCGGATTAAAACCACACACATGTAATCCAAGGACACGCTAGGTAGGGAACATCTATAATATAATATTAATTTGAATTTAATTTGTATTGTATCTTTTGGCCATTTTACATTTGAGTAAAGACACTCGCATGTTAAACATGGACACACTTGGTATTGGATAGCCACACAATTGTTAGTCCTAGTGCCCTAGTTCAATTGTAAGAAATCTGTAAATGTCCATATTGTACTTTATCATCTGTTTGTAAAAAATGTAAAGCGGCTTTATATTACTTATGTGTTGAAGTGATATGTCGAAGAGTGTTTTGATCTATGTCCACCATGCGAAGTAGAACCATAGATCGGGATAAATCACTATTGACGGGTCCCTAGTTGATTATGCTTCTAGAAGCCACCAGTATGAAAGATGACTCTTTATGACTCACGTTCTATTAGTCATTGGAATGGGATTCCGGAGTTTGATCATAGATGTCATGTGCGACAAGATATTGGACGACCCGATCTGAATATGTGACATAGATGCAGTCATAAGCATTGAAATTCTGATTCGTAGCTGAGTCAAGAAGTCGAACACAAAGTCGTAACTTGTGTATCGACTACTTGCCTAAATTGCAGACCGTAGTTTAAATAATAACCAAGAAATAAGAACGACACCAGAGATGATTACCCAGTTCGGTGCAACGTCACCTACGTCTGGGGGCACTTTGCCAGTGGAAAGGTTTTCACTATATGGTAGTCAATTGTACAACTTCAAGCACCAACTAGCTATCACACAAGCTATTGTCCTAAGCTACTATGGATCTCACCGTGAACAACCTCGACCAAGGTCCTCTCCCCCTGTCTTTGAGATCCTCTCAATTCCACCCTTCGAGCAAGCGCCTATGCTCGGTGTCGTAGTCTTCTTTGACAGATTTGTGAATCTTCAATCACGAACACAAGAACCCTAACCGATCAAGCACTCAATCTTCGTGACTTGATGTTTGATCGGAGCAAAGCCGTTCTAGCAAACTAATCAGCCTCTCAACACGCCAATGGTGCACGATTAAGAGCTCTGAGAAATTTTGCAAATTAAGAACGAGAACGGACGAGCTGCTAATGGGGAAGCCCAAGCTTTTTATAGCAGCTCCACATTCCTAATCTTTCTCGGATTAGGAATAGGAAGTCTCAGACTTTCTAAACGAATTAGGCAAGCAGAGTTGCCGCCTTTGCTGACGTGTTAATGACAGCTGGAAGTCGCCTGGCCTGTTGACGTCATTCTCTTGCGCTCCAAGTCTTTCAGTTGTTGTGACGTCATTCTTCTTTCGCTCCAAGCAACTCTAAATAGGAAAGCTTCAGACATTTCCTAATCTGGGGCGTAATCAGTCGCTCCACATGTCGTGTAACATGTTACACTGACTTTTTACTTTTGCGCTAAAAAATTATGCCAACTCTAAACGTAGCAACAATCTCCCCCTTTGGCAATTTTTTAGGCAAACACATTTTTAAGCACATCGTCATCTTGTGGCAGTTACGCACAGCAAGCGATGCGACTTCTGTATGCGTCTTCTGGTGCGGCTTCTCTGGTTCGTCTTCTGGAGCGGCGACTTCTGTGCGCAACTTCTGTTTGCGACTTCTGGCACAACTTTTCGTCTCTTTGCGCAACTTTAGCTTATATCTCCCCCTGTTTGTCTAACAATATTGCCAAAGGAAATCATACAACGATATTCGATTAATAGCAGGGTATAAACCAGCTCAAACCATGAGCAAATATCCCAAAACCAGAGTCACAAAGTGCAGGAAATTAACTCGAACAGTCCCCGAGGATTTAAGTAGTTTGTTCGAAGCAAGTTATCAGACTAAATCAGAGAAATGTTTAAAAAGAGGTGGAGTCATTGACATCATCGTCATCTTCAGCAGGAGCGGTGCGGAGGTCATGTAGGAGGGCTTCACAGGCAGTCTTGCGGGTTGTCAGAGCAGCAATCGTCTTCTCCAAGTCATTGATCATATCCACCAGTTCTTCCTCCATTATGGTGCCGAGAGGTCCAGAAGGACGTGACCTGGAACTAGCTTCAGATGCTTTGGCCATGGGAGGAGTGAGATCCCTCATATGCTTGCCCTCAAAGTTTTTGAGGCTTATAGTGAGGGGCAGAGGCTTCTTTCCAGGTACATCAGTCTCTCGAACAAGGTGAGGACATTGTTGGAGGAGAAGTCCAATGATCAATGATGGAAACCCAATAGGTAGCTTGACAGCAAATGACTTGGCATGTTTGACAAGGTGCTCAATGACATATGAACCAAAGTCAAGAGGGGATTGCGTACCTATTTGGTAGATAAGCTTTGCTAATTCAGTTTTGATGCTTGACCCGTGAGTGGAGGGCGCCCAGTTTGCCAAGCCAATGCTGTATAGAATGGAATATTTGGCAGTGAGCTCTGCAGCCGCAATGGTATCCTTGAAGGGCCAGACCTTTTTCCTTCCTCCAGTGATCTCAAAAGCCACTTTGTTCAAGTGAGGGACTTCTGGAGTGACTTCTGGGTCCTCTCTGTCTAGATAAGCATTGATTGTGGTGGCAGATATTTCAAAGCATTCTTCTCGAACAAAGACCTTTCTGTACTCATCATCTTCTGGGTCATTAAACTCACTTGAGAGATTGATAATGAACTCCTTGACAAGCGCTGGGTAGAACGGCCCGATGTTGATGACCGTGTTGGTCAGGCCTGAGCCACAGAGGAGTTCAACAATTGCGTTCATTCCTTGAGATTCGGTAGAGAGCTCTCTCTCCGGGTAGATGTTGCGCTGGTACACGTATTGCCACTTGACAACATTGTCTACTGAATGGAATGAGACATTGTCTGTTGGGGATTTTGGGACGTTTTTGGGGAGTTTCAGACCTCCCATCGACTTCTTGACTCGTGGGAGTAAGAAACGAGTTTCTTCTTCTTCTGGGGCAGGGATTGTTATTGAAGTCGATGACTTCTTTCTTGACTTCTTCATTGGTTTAGGAGCAGATGCTCCTCCTTTCTCTGTAGCTTTTCTTTTAGGGGTTAATCTTCTCGGCACTGGTGGTTCTTCTTCTTCATCAATCAACTTCCTTGTTGGTTGTTTTCTTTTCTTAAGCCCTTTGGGCACAGATTCTTTCAGAGGCGTTCTGTCCTCTCGTGTAACTTCTTCATCCACGGTTTTGGTCGTATTAGTTTCTTCTGTGTTGACAAGATCGTCCAAAGGTTGAGGGACTTTCGGTGGGACTACCGTATCTTCATTCAGTGCTGAACTACTATCCGGAGCGACAAGAGGACTGTCAGCTTTCTGCATGGCTTCATTTAGTGGGGACTTCTCTGGTTCAGGCGTTGATTTTGGGGGGCTAAATCGATCCTCACAGCTAGCACCATGGATCTCAGGAACGAGGGTTTCTAGAGCTTCTTTAGACAGATTCTTATCTACAGGGTCTACTTCAGAAGTGACAGTAGGGTTACCTTGTAGGGGCGTCTGAGTAGAGTGAGAGCCTTCCTCTTCTAGGTAAGCAGATTTGGATAAACTGTTGTCCTTCTCAATGGCAGGAGTTGCCTCTACTGGTGTGATAGTTGGAGACGAGGTCGTTGCTCCCTGAGGCATTGCCGAACCCTCCCCTGAGGTATTTCCTCCTCGAATCTTCACTCCATGTTTGTTTGTTGAAGATTTTGAGGCAGACAACTTCATGGCAATCATCTTCACCCTCATCTTGGCTCGCAGTTTCTTGGAGGCAGAGGGAACGCGTCCGCTTCTAGTTCCAACCATTTGAGAGGAGGATTTGATTGGACTTGTTTCGGAAGAGAAGAGCAAATTGTTACATGTGTAGATAGTTTGTGGTGCCCTAGCGGTTTTGGGAAGGTGGAAGGAGTGTGCAGACCTTTTCTGCGCGGAAGTTGAAAGGAGTGATTGCTGATTGGTTGACTGTCAGATTTCTATCATTCCTTTTTTGAACTTTAAAAATAATTTCAACTGGGCTTTTGACAACGGAATTTGGGCCCGACTTGATTTTGTGGACCCTTGTTGGTCCTGATAGAGAGAGAGAGTAAAATCAACTAAAAGCTCCCTCTCTTCTTTCTTGACTTCTGGTTACTCCGGACAGCAAAGTCCAAGGGATGACCTTAGACTTTCAAACCTGTTAGCATCTAACGCCTTTGTGAATTTGTCAGCGACTTGTTTCTCAGTGGGTAGGTATTCGAGCTTTATCTTTTTGTCTTCTACAAGCTCTTGAATAAAGTGATGCCTGATATCAATATGCTTTGTTTTGCTGTGTTGAACTGGGTTCTTCGAGATATTGATTGCACTAATGTTGTCATAGAACAAAGTCATGACTTCTTGGTTGACCCAGACTCGGCCAACATCTGTTTCATCCAATGAAGCTAAGTACAGCTACTTCCAGCTGCAATATATTCGGACTCAGCAATAGAGAAAGCATTTTGCTTTTTGCTGAACCGGGACACAAGATTGTTCCCAAGATAAACACAACCTCCAGTGGTACTTCTTCGATCTGGTGTGCTTCCCACCAAGTCAGCATCACAGTATCCAACAAGAGTAGGAGAGGTATCCAAAGAGTATAGCAAGCCCAATTCATAGGTTCCCGAGATGTACCTTATTATCCTTTTGGCATGAGTTAAGTGACTGACTTTTGGATTGGCTTGATATCGCGCACAGACTCCCACAGAGAAAGCGATGTCGGGTCGACTTGCTGTTAGATAGAGAAGACTTCCTATTATGCTTCGATAGAGGCTTTGATCAACTGGTTCTCCAAGATCGTCCTTTGTGCATTTGACATGAGTGACAATGGGGGTTCTTTTGTGTGAAGCCTTTTCTAACCCGAATTTCTTCACAATATTCTCTGTATATTTGCTTTGGGAGATAAATATTCCATCTTTCATCTGTTTGATCTGAAATCCTAGGAAGTATGTGAGCTCACCAACCATACTCATCTCAAATTCAGATTGCATATGTTGTACGAAACGTTCCACCATCTTGTCTTACTTTCCTCCAAATACGATATCATCGACATATATTTGAGTAATCATGATGTCCCTTCCTTCCTTATTCACAAAGAGAGTTTTGTCTACTCCCCCTCGAATATATCCCTTCTGTACTAGGAATTGGGTAAGGCGTTCATACCATGCTCGTGGAGCTTGTTTGAGGCCGTAGAGAGCTTTCTTTAGTTTGTAGACATGATGAAGAGAGTTATGATCTTCAAATCCCTTTGGCTGAGCAACATAGACTTCTTCGTTGAGATTTCCATTAAGGAAGGCACTCTTTACATCCATCTGATAGAGTTTGAAACGCAGATGGCATGCTATGCCGAGAAGAAGTCGGATGGCTTCTAGTCTGGCTATCGGAGCAAAGGTTTCTTCGAAGTCAACTCCTTCTACTTGTGTGTACCCCTGAGCCACCAGTCTTGCTTTGTTTCGAGTGATGTTTCCTTGCTCGTCAGACTTGTTTTTGAATATCCACTTTGTCCCGATGACATTGACATCGTCTGGCTTGGGTACTAGTTCCCAAACTTCATTCCTTGCAAATTGAACCAATTCTTCTTGCATGGCGCAGACCCAGTACTCATCATTGATGGCTTCTTGTATATTCTTTGGTTCAACTTTTAAGACAAAGCAAATGTTACCTATCATCTCTTTGTAGTTAATAGGTGCCTTTTGTCGAGTCCGCACTACTTCATTGATGTCTCCTATCACATCCTGGGATGGGTGATTCTTCTGAATTCTTCTTGACGGAGCTCTCTGTTCTATGGGAGATGCCTCTTTGTCCGAGATGATTGGGCTTTCGTCTTCAGATTCTTTGTTGCGATCTTCGCCTCTGACTTCTGGCCTGACTACTCCTGAGAGATTTAGGACATCTTCCTCATCATCACTGGGTCTCTCATAAATGTCATGAATTACAATATTGATGGATTCCATTATAGACCGGGTGCGTTTGTTGAAAACACGAAAGGCCCGACTATTTCTGGAATAGCCAAGGAAGATGCCTTCATCGCTTTGAGGATCAAGTTTACGTCGAGGTTCCCTATCTGCAAGTATGTAGCATATCGATCCAAAGACATGGAAATATTTGCCATTAGACTTCCTCCCCCTCCATATTTCATAAAGAGTGAGCGATGTTCCAGGACGGAGGGTTACTCTATTATGAATATGACAAGCCGTATTCAGAGCTTCAGCCCAGAAGTGCTGCGGGATGTCTTTGGCTAGCATCATGACTGTTGCCATTTTTTGAAGAGTACAATATTTCCTTTCCACGATTTCGTTCTGCCGAGGAGTGATATGGGCAGAGAATACATGAGCTATTCATTCAGCATCACAGAAGTTTGCGAAGCTGATGTTTTCAAACTCCTTTCCATGATCACTTCTGAGTCGGACGACTTTGCCGATGACTTCTCCTTTTTCTCATTGAACTCTTCGACATAGGGCTTCAAAGACTGAGAAAGTGTCTGACTTTTCTCTAATAAAGTCAACCCAGGTGTACCTTGAGAAGTCGTCGACACAGACAAATATGTACTTCTTACCTCCTAGACTTTCTACTTGCATAGGTCCCATAAGATCAACATCTAGAAGTTCTAGAACACGAGAAGTGGTAAGATGTTGTACCTTCTTGTGTGACGTCTTAACTTGTTTGCCAATCTGGCATTTTCCACAATTTTTTCCTTCAACAATCTTGAGGTTGGGAACTCCAATGATCGCCTTTTCAAAGAGAATCTTCTGCATGCTCCTCAAACTGATGTGACCGAGTTTGTGATGCCATAGCTTCGTTTCTTGTGCTTTGGATAAAAGGCACTTGGTTGGCAAGGTTGTGACTGTTGGAGACCATAGATAACAGTTATCAAGAGACCTGTGTCCTGTCATGACTTCCTTCTGGTAAGACCTTCTACCAGTAGAGCCTCTTTCAGGCATGGTGAGTTAGGAAGGTTAAGTTTTCCTTTCCCGAGTACTCTAGCTTTTACTCCGTCACCAAAAGTGACAAAGCTATTAGTGCAAGGTATTAAAGTGACCAAGAATGAGCTATTACCAGTCATATGTCGAGAAGATCCACTATCAAAGTACCAATCATTGCTAGTTGAAGCTTTTAGAGCGGTGTAAGCAATATTTGCTCGATAGTTTACCTCCTTGACTCGCCATTCCTTACGTGGTTGGGCTTTCTTGATGGTGGTCCTTTGCTTGACGAAGCTCCTTCCATATAGACGATAGCAGAAAGGTCGAATGTGACCTCTTCGTCCACAGTGGTAACATACCCAGTTATGTCTATTGTTCTTTGTCCTAGAGGTGACCAGGGTATGAGGCGTTTTGGTCGCTTGGTCAAGTGTGAAGTTAGTTGACATTTGACGGGGCTTGTGGGTGACGACCTTCTGAGGAACGAAAACGGTGTGTGATGATGAAGCTTCTTTCGAATATCCAAGGCCTTCCATATTTCTAGCTGGTTTTCCGATCGAGAGAATTTGATCTAAAGTGTCAGTGCTTGGATTCATCATCTTTACAGACTTGGTGACTTGTTCTAACTCGTTTTTTAACCTAGCCACTTCCCTTTTGAGATCAACAGTAGTTTCGAGAAGTCGTGACTTGTCTTCGTTAAGAGAAAGAATGAGAGCATTTTGTTTTTCGATTAGCTGAGAGTCTTCAAGCCACTTGACATACCATTCGTTGTATGCGTTGTTGAGAGTCTCATCGGATAGCTCATCATCAGAGTCAGATTTCTTTGAAATCTCGGGTGGTTGATCTATTGTGGAGGCAGTAAAAGCAACATAGTTACTTGTATGTTCAAACTCACTGTCTTCCTCATCTTCATCGTCAGTTAGAGAGGCATTGAATCCCTTCTTCTGTTTCTTTAAGAAGTTAGGACATTCTTTCTGCATGTGCCTGTACCCCTCGCAATCAAAGCACTGGACTCCTTTTTCTTTTCCTGATCGTTCACCATGTCTACCATCGTTATTAGTGCTCTCGAGCTTCTGGAATTTGTGCTGAGGCTTGTCTCTGACTTCTCGGGTGACATTCTTTCCTGTCATCTGGTTAAATCTCCTCATGACTTTATTGTAGTTTTTGGCCAGCATAGCGATAGTCTCGTCAATTTCACTATCCGAATCAGAGAACACCAAGTTCTTCTGCTTTTGGGTAGAACTTTTGAAAGCAACACCTTTATGCTTCTTCTCGATGAGAGGTAGGGAGAGCTCGAAGGTCATAAGTGATCCCATGAGCTCATCGAACTTCAGCGTCTTTAATTCATGAACTTCTTCTATGGCCGTGATCTTCATCTTAAATCTGGGACTTAGGGCTCTCAGCGTTTTTCTGACTAGATCTTCATCGGTCATAGGCTTGCCAAGTGAATATGATTCATTGGCTAGATCCTTGATACGTACATTGAACTCAGCTATAGTTTCGTCTTCATTCATGGTAAGGGCTTCAAAGTTGGTCGTAAGGTACTGTAACTTTTGCTCTCTGACTTTGGATGTACCCTCATAAGCAACAGCAAGAGTATCCCAAGCAATTTTGGCACTTGTGCATCTGTTGATAAGTCGAAACACATTTTTGTCTACTCCATTAAATATAGCATTGTGTGCACGAGAATTACCTAGGGCGGTTTCATCTTCTTCCGCTCTCCACTCTTTTTCTGGTTTGATGCTAGTTTGATTTCCTTGAGCATCAGCATAGTGAGATTCCTCCCATCCATTGATGACAGCCTTCCAGGTTTTGCTGTCGAGAGACTTCAAAAAGGCACACATCCGTGCTTTCCAGTACCCATAATTTGTTCCGTCGAGCACCGGTGGTCTATTGACAGATTCTCCTTCCTTTGAGTCCATATTAGCAACTCAGAATTTTTGCAGGAAAATCACCTAAGAGATAAGGTGCCTCCTTGGTCGAGGTTGTTCACGGTGAGATCTATAGTAGCTTAGGACAATAGCTTGTGTGATAGCTAGTTGGTGCTTGAAGTTGTACTATTGACTACCTAATAGTGAAAAACCTTTCCACTGGCAAAGTGCCCCCAGACGTAGGTGCGGAGTCACCGAACTGGGTAATCATCTCTGGTGTCGTTATTATTATCTGTTTACTGTTTACGTTTACAGTTTACTTTTAGGCAAGTAGTCGATACACAAGTTACGACTTTGTGTTCGACTTCTTGACTCGACTACGATTCAGAATTTCAATTGGCATCAGAGGAGGCACCTTTTCTTTTAGGTGATTTTCCTGCAAAATTTCTCAATAGCCAATATGGACTCAAAGGAAGGAGGTTCAGTAAATTGACCACCAGTACTCAATGGAACAAACTATGGAACTGGAAAGCTCGGATGTGTGCCTTCTTGAAGTCCCTCGACAGCAAAACCTGAAAATCAGTCATCAATGGATGGGAGGAACCTCACTATGCTGATGCTCATGGAAATCAAACCAGCATCAAACCAGAAAAAGAGTGGAGCGCGGAAGAAGATGAAGCCGCCCTAGGTAATTCTCGTGCACTCAATGCTATCTTTAATGGAGTAGACAAGAATGTGTTTCGTCTTATCAACACGTGCACAAGTACCAAAATTGCATGGGACACTCTTGCTGTTGCCTACGAGGGTACTTCCAAAGTCAAAGAGCAGAAGTTATAGTACCTCACGACTAACTTTGAGGCCCTAACCATGAATGAAGATGAAACTATTGCGGAGTTTAAATTGCGCATCAAGGATCTGGCCAATGAATCATATTCACTTGGCAAGCCTATGACCGATGAAGATTTAGTCAGAAAAACGCTGAGAGCTCTAAGTCCCAGATTCAAGATGAAGATAACCGCCATAGAAGAAGTCCATGACTTGAAGACACTGAAGTTTGATGAGCTCATGGGATCTCTAATGACTTTCGAGCTCTCCCTACCTCTTATCGAGAAGAAACACAAAGGTGTGGCTTTCAAAAGTTCTACTCAAAAGCAAAAAAACTCGACGCACTCTGATTCGGATAGTGACATTGAGGAAACTATCGCCATGCTGGCCAAAAACTACAACAAAGTCATGAAAAGATTCGGCCAGATGACAGGGAGGAACGTCACCCGAGAAGTCAGAGACAAGCCGCAGCACAAGTTTCAGAAGCTCGAAAACACAACTAACGATGGTGGACGAGGAGAACGATTAGGTAAAGAAGTTTAGTGCTTTGAATATGAGGGGTATGGACACATGCAGAAGGAATGTCCCAACTTCTTAAAGAAACAAAAGAAGGGATTCAATGCCTCTCTAACTGACGATGAAGATGAGGAAGACAGTGACCTTGAGCATACAAGTAACTATGTTGCTTTCACTTCCTCCACAATAGATCAACTTTGAAACTTTAAAACTTTCTTGGTTACTTTAAAACTTTGCACAAATAGCTTCGTCACTTTTGGAGATAGAGTAAAAGCTAGAGTACTCGGGAAAGGAAAACTCAACCTTCCCAACTCACCATGTCTAAAAGAGGCTCTACTGGTAGAAGGTCTTACATCCAATCTCATCAGCATAAGTCAAATATGCGATTTAAATCTGGACGTCAACTTCACTCGTGACAAGTGCTCGGTAAAAGACGAACAGCAGAAGGAAGTCATGACAGGCCACAGATCCCTTGATAACTGTTATCTATGGTCTCCAACAGTCACAACCTTGCCAACCAAGTGCCTTCTATCCAAAGCCCAAGAGACAAAGTTATGGTATCAAAAACTTGGTCACATCAATTTGAGGAGCATGCAAAAGATTCTCTCTGAAAAGGTAATCATTGGAGTTCCCAACCTCAAGATCATTGAAGGAAAAATCTGTGGAGAATGCCGGATTGGGAAACAAGTCAAGACATCACACAAGAAGGTACAACATCTTACTACTTCTCGTGCTCTAGAACTTCTTCATGTTGACCTTATGGGACCTATGCAAGTAGAAAGTCTAGGAGGGAAGAAGTACATATTTGTATGTGTAGACGACTTCTCAAGGTACACCTGGGTAGACTTTATTCGAGAAAAGTCAGACACCTTCTCAGTCTTTGAAGCCCTATGTCGGAGAGTTCAACGAGAAAAAGTAGAAGTCATTGGAAAAGTCGTCCGACTTCGAAGCGATCATGGAAAGGAGTTTGAGAACATCAGCTTCGCAAATTTCTGTGATGCTGAAGGAATTGCACACGAATTTTCTGCTCCCATCACTCCTTAGCAAAACGGGATCGTTGAAAGGAAAAATCTCACTCTTCAAGAAATGGCAAGAGTCATGATGTTAGCCAAAGACATCCCGCAACACTTCAGGGCTGAAGCTTTGAATACGGCGTGCCATATTCATAATAGAGTGACCCTTCGCCCTGGAACTTCGCTCACTCTTTATGAAATATGGAGGGGGAGAAAGCCCAATGTCAAATATTTCCATGTCTTTGGATTGATCTGCTACATACTTGCAGATAGGGAACCTCGACGCAAACTTGATCCTAAGAGCGACGAAGGCATCTTCCTCGGATACTCCAGAAATAGTCGGGCTTTTCGTGTATTCAACAAACACACCCGGACTATCATGGAATCCATCAATGTCGTGATCGATGACAGTAACGAGCAACCCAGTGACGAGGACGAAGAAGTCTTATATCTCTCAGGAGAAGTCAGACAAGAAGGCAGAGGAGAAGTCAGACCAGAAGTCAAAGACGATGAGCGCAACAAAGAGTCTGAAGACGAAAGTCCAATCATACCGGATAAAGAGGCATCTTCTATAAGGCAAAGAGCTCCGTCAAGAAGAATTCAGAAGAATCATCCACCCCAGGATGTGATTGGAGACATTAATGAGGGAGTGCGGACTCGACAAAAGGCATCTCTTGACTACAAAGAGATGATAGGTAACGTTTGCTTTATTTCCAAAATTGAGCCAAAGAATATACAAGAGGCCATCAATGATGAGTACTGGGTTTGCGCCATGCAAGATGAATTGGTTCAATTTGCAAGGAATGAAGTCTGGGAACTAGTACCCAAACCTGACAATGTCAATGTCATCGGGACAAAGTGGATATTCAAAAACAAGTCTGACGAGCAAGGAAACATCACTCGAAACAAAGCAAGACTGGTGGCTCAAGGATACACACAAGTAGAAGGAGTCGACTTTGAAGAAACTTTTTCTCCAGTAGCCAGACTGGAAGCCATACGACTTCTTCTCGGCATCGCATGTCATCTGCGTTTCAAACTCAATCAAATGGACGTAAAGAGTGCTTTTCTTAATGGAAATCTCAACGAAGAAGTCTATGTTGCCCAACCAAAAGGCATTCGAAGACCATGACTCTCCTCACCATGTCTACAAGCTAAAGAAAGCTCTCTACGGACTCAAACAAGCTCCACGAGCATGGTATGAACGTCTTACCCAATTCCTTGTACAGAATGGCTATATTCGAGGGGGAGTAGACAAAAATCTCTTTGTGAAGAAGGAAGGAAAGGACATCATGATTGCTCAAATATATGTCGACGACATTGTATTTGGAGGGAAGTCAGACAATATGGTGGAACGTTTCGTCCAACATATGCAGTCTGAATTTGAGATGAGTATGGTCGGTGAGCTCACATACTTCCTAGGCTTCCAGATCAAGCAGATGTCTGATGGAATATTTATCTCCCAAAGCAAATACGCAAAGAACATTGTCAAGAAGTTCGGGTTAGAAAATGCCTCACACAAGAGAACTCTTTGGATGAAACAAATGTTGGCAGAGTATGGAGTCAAGCAAGAAGTCATGACTTTGTTCTGTGACAACATCAGTGCTATCAATATCTCGAAAAACCCAGTGCAACATAGCAAGACAAAGCATATTGACATCAGGCACCACTTTATTCGAGAGCTTGTAGAAGACAAGAAGATAAAGCTCGAGTATTTACCCACTGAGAAACAAGTCGCTGACATCTTTACCAAAGCATTAGATGCTAACAGGTTTGAAAGTCTGAGGTCACCCCTTAGACTTTGCTGTCTAGAGTAACCATAAGTCAAGCAAGAAGAGGGAGAGCTTTTAGTTGATTTTACTCTCTCTCTATCAGGACCAACCAGGGTCCACAAAATCAAGCCGGACCCAAATCTTATTATCAAAAGCCCAGTAGTCTTATTTGAATTTTAAAAGAGAAAAAGAATGATTGCACGCTGACGATCAACAAATCAGCAATCGTTCTGTTCAACTCCGACGCAAGAAAGGCTCTGCACCTCCTCCACCTTTTGAAACCGCTAGGGCACCACAAATCAAAAATTCTGCAATTGAAAGATTTTGTTTTCTCCTCTCAAGAGCAAATCCTATCAAGCTTTCTGCCAAATGGTTGGTACCCGAAGCGGACGAATACCATCTGCCTCCAAGACGCTACGAGCAAAAATGAGGGCAAAAGTGATTGCCAAGAAGTTGTCGGCCTCCAAATCGACGACAAACAAATATGGAGTGAAGATTCGTGGAAGAAATCTGCCTGTGGAAGGATCGGCGAAACCTAAGGATGGACCAATGGAGGCAATTACCTCCACTGAAGAGAAGGACAAAGCTGCCAACCTAGAAGAGGAAGGCTCTTACACTTCGCAGACGCCACCACAAGGTACTTCTACTACCCTTTCTATAGGAAACATCATAGACAAAGAGGCGTCTGAAGAGGCTCAAGGAACTCTCCCCCCTGAGGACCATGAGACCGTCTGTGGAGATAAATCTAGCCCCCAAAAATCTGCACCTACGCCAGAAAAATCCCCACCAACAGAAGTCTTGCAAAAAGCCGACAGCCCACCGTAGTCCAGGACAGTGAACCTGGGATAAATGAAGAAACTGAAGTCATCCCAGAAGTTGCTCAACATGTAGAGAACATTATCAGTATAGAAGAAGGAGATGTAGCAGAAGCCATGGAAGAAGAAGCTGTGCCTAAAAGGCTTGAGAGAAGGAAGCTACCAACAAGAAGGTTGGTCGATGAAGAAGAAGAACCCCAAGTACCGAGGAGATTGACCCCAAAGAGGAAAACCACAGAGAAAGGAGGAGCATCTGCTTCTAAACAGCCGAAGAAGTCTAAAAGGAAGTCACTAACTTCTGTAGCAACATCTGCTCCAGAAGAAGAGGAATCTGAAGAAGAAGACACGCAGATTGTGCTACCACGGGTCAAAAAGGCAATGGGAGGGCAGAAACTCCCCAAGAATGTGCCTAAAGCTCCTACAGATAATGTCTCCTTCCACCCTGTAGACAACACGGTTAAGTGGCACTATGTATATCAGCGCAAGATCTATCCAGAAAGAGAGCTTTCCACAGAGACGCAGGGGATAAACTCGATCGTGAAACTTCTCCGAAGAGCAGGCCTGACCAATACGGTCATAAATATTGGGCCATTCTACCCAGCATTGGTCAAAGAGTTTATTGTCAACCTTTCAAGCGAGTTTGATGATCCAGAAGACGCTGAATACCGAAGGGTGTTCGTTCGGGGAGAATGCTTCGAAATATCTGCCTCAACCATCAATGCCTATCTTGGCAGAGAAGACCCAGAAGTCACTCCAGAAGTCCCGCACTTGAACAAAGTAGCGGTCGAAATCACTGGAGGACGGAAGAAGGTCTGGCCCGTCAAAGACACCATTGTGGCTACTGAGCTTACTGCCAAATACTCAATTCTCTACCGCATTGACCTGGCAAATTGGGCACCTTCTACACACGGGTCGAGCATCAAAACTGAATTGGCTAAACTCATATACCAAATAGGTATGCAATCTTCTCTTGATTTTGGCTCATATGTTATTGAACATCTAGTCAAGCATGCCAAATCATGCGCTGTCAAGCTTCCTATCGGGTTTCCTTCATTGATCACCGGTTTCCTTCTCCAACAATGTCCTCACATTGTTCGAGAGACGGATGTTCCGGGTAAGAAGCCACTGCCCCTTGCTATCAGCCTCAAGAACTTCGAAGGCAAGCATTTGAAGGACCTCGCACCTCCTATGGCCAAAGCATCAGGAGCTGGTTCAAGCTCTCGACCTTCAGGACCACTTGGAACTAGGATGGAGGAAGAATTGGTGTAGATGATCGATGATCTGGAGAAGTCAATTGCGATGCTATCAATGATCGATGATCGATGATCGATGATCTCGAGAATTGGTGTCGCCAGTGAAGCTCTTCTCGATGACCTCCGCTCTGCTCCTGCTGCTGAAGATGATGTTGAGGACTCCAACTCATTTTAAGTTTTCTCTGAATTTACTATGATAAACTTGTTCCAAACACACTCTTAAATCCTCGGGGTATGTCCGAGTTACTTTTCTGCACACTATGACACTGGTTTTATTTGCTCATGGTTGAGCTGGATATTTGCTCATGTTTGAGCTGTTTATTTTGCTCATGGTGTAAGCTGGTTTTTTACCCTGCTGTTTAGTCGAATTTCATTGTATGATTGCCTTTGGCAATATTGTTAGACAAACATGTTAGAGTTGTGCCCCAGTCCAATATAAAAGTGATCTACATATGTAATGTTTTATCATCTTTCCAAATAAATAAATCGACATATATTACTAATGTGTTGTAGTAATATATCGAATGTAATTTGATCTATGTCATTATGTGTGTAACCACTAATAGTAGAACTATAGATCAGAAAGAATTACATTTGATGAGTCCCTGATCAGCTAAGCTTCTTTATGAAGCGATCAGTATGAGACTAACTCATTTACTGATCATGGCAAAGTGCGTGCCGGAGTTATATCATAGATACCATCAGGTCGATGATATCGGACAACCCGATTGTGAGTATGCTGCATAGATCCAATCATGAGATACTCACATATCGTAGCTTGTCATTATATCCTACGACCAAGGAGTCTTTGTGTACACTATGTAACGAATACCTAAGTTTGACCTAGTCTAACGTTATCTGTAAAAGGGTAACTATAACGGCTTCGATTGGCTTTGATATTGATTGCACTAGTGAACTCGAAAGGCGTCTGAGGGATTTATCACTCATACTTCGGTATGAGAAAGATATCCGTTTAGGCCACTTGATGAGTATGACTGAAGAAAGAGCACGGCCGTGCAGGTGATACCTTAGTATCAGTTTTCAGTCATCTCAGATATCAAGAAACAGTGATTGATAAATTAGGATGACCATTCTATGCCTATTGATCAATCTGGATATCGGTTTGATAAAAGGACAGTGACATGTACGATAATAGGTTAATTCGAATAATCGATAATCACGAACATTGGATAATCATAATGTCTTGCTAGAAGTTACGCCAGGATACGCCAGAAATCGCGCCAGAAGTTGTGCATAGAAGTCGCCGCTCCAGAAGCCGCTCCAGAAGTTAAACCAAAAGCCGCTCCAGAAGATAAACCAGAAGCCGCACAAGAAGTCACATCAGAAGTCACATACTTGCTGTGTGCGTAACTGCCTTAAGGTGACGATGTGCCTGAAATGTGTTTTAAGTCACATCACTTGTTGTGCGTAACAACCACAAGATAACTCACTTGATGTGCGTAACTGCCACAAGGTGACGATGTGCTTAAAAAGGTGTTTGCCTAAAAAATTGCCAAAGGGGGAGATTGTTGCTACGTTTAACTGTTAGCATAATTTTTTAGCGCAAAAGTAAGAAGTCGTGCAACATGTTACATGACATATGGAGCGACTTGTTACGATCCAGATTAGGAAAGATCTAAATCTTGAAGCGAAAGAAGAAAGGCGCCACGAAGACTTGGAGCGCAAGAGATTGACGTCGACAAGTCAGGCAACTTCCAGCTGACAGTAACATGTCAGCAATAGGCGGCAACTCTACTTTCCTGATTTATTCAGGAAGTCAGAACAGGCAATACGACTTCCAGCTGTCGTGGAAGGCGGCAACGACTTGCCTGATTTGTTCAGGAAGTCTGAAACTTCCAGTTCCTGGTCCGAGAAGGATTAGGAATGTGAAGCTGCTATAAAAAGCCTTGGGCTTCCCATTAGCAGATCATCCGTTCTTGTTCTAACAATTGCAAGATTTCTCAGAGCTCTTAACCGTGCACCATCGGCGTGTTGAGAGGCTGATTAAGATTCGCTAGAACGGTCTTTGCTCTGATCAAACATTAAGTCGTGAAGACTAAGTGTTTGGATCGGTTAGGGTTTTTGTTTGTGATTGAAGATTCACAACTCCGTCAAAGAAGACAATGACACCGAGCATAGGCTTGCTCGAAGGGTGGAATTGAGAGGATCTCAAAGACAGGGGGAGAGGCCCTTGGTCGAGGTTGTTCACGGTGAGATCTATAGTAGCTTAGGAAAATAGCTTGTGTGATAGCTAGTTGGTGCTTGAAGTTGTACTATTGACTACCTAATAGTGAAACACCTTTCCACTGGCAAAGTGCCCCCAGACGTAGGTGCGGAGTCACCGAACTGGGTAATCATCTCTGGTGTCGTTATTATTATCTGTTTACTGTTTACGTTTACGTTTTACTTTTAGGCAAGTAGTCGATACACAAGTTACGACTTTGTGTTCGACTTCTTGACTCAGCTACGATTCAGAATTTCAGTATCTTAGAGAGCAAGCCAATTATACATTCCTCCTTTTGTTCTTGTTCTTGGTAAGGAAATGGTGATTTTTATTTTGTCTTGTGAATCTAACTTGGTAGAGATTCTTGTGTAGTCTTGGTTATATTGTTGTTTGCTTCCGCTTTGCTCTTTGCTCTACTCATTCCAAGACCTAACAGTGGTATCAGAGGCATGGCTACCTCCAAGATTCACAAAGGTTTTGTGTGTTTAATTTCGGTTTTTGCATCATTTTGGCATATTGTTTGATAACATGTGTATATTTATTGCTTTTGCGTTAATTTCTATGAAAATGTAATTTTTGAAAAATTATTCAAATTTGGAACTTTTGAAAAACTTGGATTTTTCGGGTCAACGGACCGGGACTCTCGGGGAGCCGGAGTGGCGCGGCCAAACCGTCCCTGCAAAACCTTTGTGAATCTTGGAGAGGGTGGTGGTGGCGGGACGATGAAGAGGGTGGCCCGACCCTCGGGCGTCGGTGACATTGGCACGGGCCATTGGGCTTCGGCCCAATGGGCTCGGCCCAATTGGTTTTTTGTGACGTGTTTCCAAACCTTCTCAACAAACCCGCAATGCAAAATTTGAAAATTTCAATTTTGAACCGTTTCGATAAACCGCTTTTCGAAAACAGGTCCAGTTTTGATAAATTGGACCGGGAACTCGACAATTAATTAAAGCCGAAATTATGCATATTCTGTGATAATATGATTGTTTGATGACATATTGTATGATGTGTTGTTGGCATGGTGCACATAATAGCCCGGAGCTCGTTTAATTTATTTATCGCTTTTATTACGGTTTGCGAACCGTTAGAAATAGCGTGTAATGTTTTTTCGAGGTGTGGTCGCTGAACCACTTATGTGTAATAATTATTCTTTCGCGGCTTGCCAGCCAGTGTATTTAATTGTATTCGTTTGCTCGAGGCGGCGGTCTCGACAATTCTAAGAACAATTGCATCTAGAAAGGCGGTCTCGACCATTGCATCGACTTGGAGTTGGTGGAGCTCGTGGGAGACCTAGTTTAAGGGGCTATTATGTGCACGATTAAATGTGTTGCTTGGATTAGTTTGCATGTGTATTTTACTCGTATTGGATATGTGCTAGAATTGCATGTTTAACTTTTATTTCAAGCAAATCACCTCACATGCAAAGATAATAAATCATATTATATTTCCTTGCTTGTTTTGTGCCCTAAGAACCGTCTCTGCATTGGATGTAATTGACGTGTTCATAGTAAGATTGCACTAAGGGCAGTTAGAGGCATCATTTATCGATATATAATGAGTGCGCTCGTGCCAAATCACATCTGGGATGTGGTTGGAGTCTTAAACACAACCAGACAAGTAAATTTGGGTCATATCAGATACCGCTCAATTCTCGACACCTTACTACCTCCCCGTCTTATGGGTGTCGTGCGCCTTCGCGGAGCACCTACATAGTGTCGGGCCATTGTTGAGAATTGGTGGACCTGGCTATGATTCTTAGCCAGGGTTGAGTCGGGGTATCAGATAGGGCGAGCCGTGTATGAATGTACATACCCTAGCCAAGAGTCACATTGGATGTGATTGGACGTAGTCCTTCCTACATAGCTTGATTAAGTTGTGAGCCTTCGCTCAGCTTAATCGAGTGAATCAAGGATCTTGGTTTAGATTCTAATAGATTTAGAATCAAATGGTTAGTGTATAACTCGATCTTCATTTAAATTTATTCAGTTTTCTGATTAAATTTGTTTGTCGTGTAGATCAAAATGGCAAGTTCTTCAGCAAGTAATAGTAGTTTGTCGTTGAAAACCATACTTGACAAGGTCAAGCTCAACGGGATAAACTACTTGGACTGGGAAAGGAATTTGAGGATAGTCCTCAAATTCGAACGCCAAGAATATGTCTTGGATAAGGCTATTCCCCAAGAGCCAACACTTAACGCCACGATGGCCGTTGAAGGACGCTTATCAAAAGCACCTTAGCGATTCCATTAACGTGGCGTATATTATGCTAGGCGCCATGGAGAGTGATCTCCAAGAGCAGTTCATGGAGCTTTCCACTAACCTTTTTGCCATGTTGGCATAGATAAAGGTCATGTTCAAAGAAAAGGCATGTATCGAAAGATACAATATCCTTAATGAACTTCTATCTTGGAAGATGACAACAGGAGGCTCCGTGGGTGCTCATGTCCTAAAAATAAAGGGGCATCTCGAACATCTTACAAGACTGGGTCTTAATATGGAGAAAGAGATGGCAGCAGATGTCGTTCTGCGATCCCTTCCTTGTGCCTATGTTGGGTTCGTCATGAACTATCATATGCACGATATGGACAAGACCATATTAGAGTTACATGACATGTTAGTAACTGCTGAAAAGAATATCAGGGATAAGGGATCCAAGGATGTTCATATGGTCAATAAAGGGACCAGCTTCAAGAAAGGAGTTGGGAAATGCAAGGGTAAGGTCCCTGTGCACTTGGCAGGCAAGATGAGATTTCCGCTGACTCCTAACCCTCTTAAGAACTCGGAAGCCAAGATGAAGGCTAAGGAAGCCGAGAAGTTCTGCTTCTACTGCCAGAAGCAAGGACATTGGAAACGGGACTGCAGGAAATTCCAGGATGATCAGAAGAAGGGCAGCGGGACCGTGCCTTCATCAGGTATTTTCTTCATAGAGTTGTACCTCTCTACTTCTATAGATTCATGGGTATTAGATACCGGGGATGAGTCTCACATATGTACTAACGTGCAGTGGCTGGAAATTAGAAGGGACTTGGAGAAGCGGGAAGTGGACCTAAGAGTGGGCAACCATATCAAGGTTGCGGCAACCGCTGTAGGATCCATTAGTTTAGCTTTGCCAAGTGGGCTTGTTTTTGTACTCCATAATGTATATTGCGTATTTACTTTCAGTAGGAATATTATATTTTGTATCTGTACTTGATAAAGAAGGTTATAATTTTGGTATTGGAAACGGGGTTTTCAATATTTTACGCAATGAAATGTTTGTAGGATTTCCATGGGTTCTGAAAAATAATTTTATGCAGCGGACTGAAATTGACCATGGAAATCGATGTTTGAAGATCTTATTGTGAATAAAAATCAGCATGCAAAATAATATTATAGATCTGAATTTTTACCTTGCAAATGGACAAAACACAAAGAGTATGTGTTTCTCTAGGTTATCCACACAAACAAAATAAAAATGGCCAAGGCTTCTACACACAATCTTACTAGCGTTGTGTGTAGAATTGAGCAAGAACAACAATGGAGGTTGAGAGAGGGAGGGTCGGCCAAGAGAGATGAGAGAGGGGGTGTGTTGGTCGAAAATATTAGGGTCTTTAGGGAATAAATCGTGTGATTAAAAATCAGATTTTTAATCATTATTAAAATCTCTAAATAAACCCCTTAAAACCCTTATTCACACTTAAGCCTCATTCTTAATTAAAACCAAGAATGGGCTTTAAGCCCACTTAGCTAAACCTAATTAACACCCATTTAAATTGAGTTCTAATTACGTGGTTTAGCTAAACCGGTCCAATCTCTCTAATTTGATTTCTTCAACCATCTGGTTAATAAACCTAGGACAAAAATCAACCGAATCGTTTTCAATTTGACTAAACTGAAAAGAGGATTCTCCCAATTACCATCCAAGCTTGTTTTGCTACATACTGTACTTAAAGTGTGTGACCTTCTAGGCTCACGACCCGTTGGCAGACTGGTAAAATTGCTATTTTACCCTTTCCATCATAAATGGCCTCTAGCAAGACATTATGATTACCCAATGTCCGTGATTATCGACGATTCGACTTAACCTGTTATCGAACATGTCACTTTTCTTTTTATCAAACAGGTATCTAGATTGATCAATAGGCATAGAACCTTCATCCTAATTTATCAATCATTGTTTCTTAATATCTGAGATGACTGAAAACTGATACAAAGGTATCACCTGCATGGCCATGCTATTCCTTCAGTCATACTCATCAAGTGGCCTAAACGTATATCTTTCTCATACCGGAGTATGAGTAATAAAACCCTCAGACGTCTTTCGAGTTCACTAATGTATAACCAAGCCAATCAGAGCCGTTATGGCTACCTTTTTACAGGTAACGCTAGACTAGGTAAAACTTAGAGATTCTTTACACAGTGCACACAAAGACTCCTTGGTCTTAGGATATAATGACAAGCTACGATCTGTGAGTATCTCATGACAGAATCTATGCTGCATAGTCACCATCGGGTCGTCCGATACCATCGACCTGATGATATCTATGATATAACTCCGACACATACTTTGTCATGGTCAGTAGAGCGTATCACAAGGAGTTGGTCTCATACTGATCGCTTCTTAAAGAAGCTTAGCTGATCAGGGACTCATCAAATGTAATTCTTTCTAATCTACCGTTCTAATATTATTGGTTTTATACATAATGACATAGATCAAATTACATTCGATATATTACTACAGCACATTAGTAATATAATGCAGTTTTTATTAGATCAAAAAAAGATAAACATTACATTGTAGATTAACTTATTACATTGGACTAGGGCCCGATCCTAACATTGTTTTATGCTTGTGCTAACATAGTCGGAGGATTATACATATTAGATATGGCTAACAATGCCTCAAGCTCTATTTAAAATGTTAATACCAAAAGGTCTAAATCTGACAATTTAAACCAAACTCTAATATGGCACTATCGTTTAGGCCACATAAATGAGAAACAAATATTAGCACTTCACAAGTGCGGACTTAGTCCATTCGAATTCCATTCGATTGAAAGATGCGAGGCTTGTTTGATGGGAAAAATGACTAAAGCGCCCTTCGTCGATCGCGGTGAAAGGGTGGGTGACTTATTGGGCCTAATACACTCGGATGTGTGTGGGCCAATGAGTACGCTTGCCAGAAGAGGTTTTGGCTACTTTATCACATTTATTGACGACTTCAGTAGCTATTGTTATGTCTACCTAATGAGACATAAGTCTGAAGCTTTTGATAAATTCAAAGAGTTTAAGACTGAAGTGCAAAACAAACTCGAAAAAAGTATCAAGGCACTTCGATCGAATCAAGGTGGAGAATACTTGACCACAGAGTTTTTGGATCATCTTGCAGAAAGTGGGATCCTTTCGGAATGGAATCCTACTTTCCAAGGCCCAAACTGGGCCGTGTTAAGTTGGGCTCGGCCCAATGGGCTCTCGGCCCATTGGCTTGGCCCGACTTGGTTCGTGCGTGGTGTTTGATCCATGTCACGAACCCGCGATCCAATATTTCGAAAACTTTCAAAATTTAATCGGTTTCGATAAACCGTTTTTCGAAAAAGTCTAGTTTCGATAAACCCGACCAAGCAACTTGGCAAAATTAAAACCAGAATTATTGCATATTATTTGATAACATGTTTGTGTGATAACATGTTGGATGATGTGATGAAATGTATGATGCATATGTAGCCCATTAGATTTTATCGCTTTCACGGTTTGCATACCGTTAGTGTTAGCGTGTAATTATTCTTTTACTCGAGCCCATAAAGTGTAATTATTTTTTATCCGGTCTACGAACCGAGTATTAATTGTAATTATTACTCAAAGACGAGAAGGATGGAAAATCGAGCACAATGACGGTCTTAGAGGAAGTCCAAGAGCTAGTGGGAGCCCGAATGAGAAAGACGAGAAGATGTGAAGACTCGTAGAATCCTAAGATTAGGATGGCCTATAAAATGCATATTTAACGCTTTATGAATGCTTGCTTGAATTATTTAATTAATAACATGCTTGCATGATTAGCTTATAAGTTTATAAGCCATCACCTCACATGCAAAGATTAAAATCAACTTTAATTGTTTGCATGTTTAAAGCGTTGTGAACTATCATCGCACGGGTTGTGATGGATGAGTTCAAATTTGAAACGTGTTTGCACGGGTTGCAAATGACGGTTTCAAATGAAGATAGTATGTGATACAATTAGAAACGTCACAACATGGGTTGTTGATGACAGATTCGTAATTGTGCCAAATACTTTCGAATTATTAAGCACAACCAATTTACAAGCTAATTTGAGTCAAGTGAGATGCCACCCAAATTCACACCCATGTAGAAACATTTTATCGGTGTCGTGCGCCTTAGCGGAGCATCGATGGAATGGGTTCTAGATGGGAATGGTAAACTTTGTGGGATGTCGTGCGCCTTAGCGGAGCATCTGCACAAAGTTAACTCGTTAGTGAAGGTTGGTTGACTCGACCACGATTCTTGGCCTGAGGTCGAGCTGGGGCATCGGAAGGGTAAGCCGTCTAGGTCACATAAATGAGAAACGCATCTCAGCGCTTCATAAGCGCGGACTTCTAAGTCAATTCGAATTCCAAGCGATTGATAGATGCGAAGCTTGTTTAATGGGCAAGATGACTAAAGCGCCCTTCGCTGGTTTAGGTGAAACGGCAGGTGATCTATTGGGTCTAATACATTCAGACGTATGTGGACCAATGAGTACACCAGCCAGAGGTGGTTTAGGCTACTTTATCACATTTACTGACGATTTCAGTAGATATGGTTATGTCTATCTCATGAGACATAAGTCCGAAGCTTTTGATAAATTCAAAGAGTTTAGGACTGAAGTAGAAAACCAACTCGGAAAGAGTATCAAGGCACTCCGTTCTGATCGGGGTGGAGAATACTTATCCAGGGAGTTTCTTAGTTATCTTACTGAAGGTGGAATACTATCTCAGTGGACTCCGCCAGGAACACCGCAACTTAATGGTGTGTCCGAGCGGAGGAATCGGACATTGTTGGATATGGTTCGATCGATGTTAAGTCTCACTAATCTCCCGATCTCCTTCTGGGGTTATGCTCTGCAAACGGCCGCATTCATAATAAACAGGGCTCCTCGAAAGCAGTGGAAGGGACATCATTCGAGAAATGGTACGGGAAGGAACCCGTTTTGTCCTTCCTAAAAATCTGGGGTTGCGAGGCTTATGTAAAACGGTTGCTTGCAACCAAGCTCGAACCGAGATCAGATAAATGCACTTTCATCGGATATCCAAAAGAAACAAAAGGATACTACTTCTACAAACCGAGCGAAAATAAAGTTTTTGTCGCTCGAGGTGGGACATTCTTGGAAAAAGAGTTCATTTCCAAGACAGTCAGTGGGAGGGCTGTTCATCTTGATGAAGTTCTAGATGAGATAGTCACTCACGAACCACTAGACGACCCACTAGAAGAAGTAGAGCCAGAAGTGGTCGTTGAGCAAGAACCAATAGTTACAGTTAGTGAGAACGGTCCGAGGCGGTCTGAAAGGATAAGTCATGCACCTGTCAGATACGATTTCTTAGTAACTGAAGGTGATGATTTAGTATTAGTGGACAATGATCCAGCTACCTTTCGAGAGGCCTTGGACGGGACCTACTCTGAGAAATGGCTGGAAGCCATGAGGGAAGAAATGCAATCCATGTCAGATAATCAAGTGTGGGACTTGGTGGAACATACCCCTGACGTAAAAGTCATTGAGTGTAAATGGATCTTTAAAATAAAGATAGACATGGATGGCAAACCTCAAACCTATAAAGCAAGACTGGTAGCAAAAGGTTATAGGCAAATCCACGGAATGGACTATGAAGATACCTTTCTCCAGTAGCTATGGTCAAATCTATCCGCATTCTACTTGCCGTAGCAGCGTATCACAACTATGAGATATGGCAAATGGATGTCAAAACCGCCTTCCTCAACGGGAGGTTAGCTGAGGACGTTTATATGTCCCAGCCTGAGGGTTTTGAGGATCCAAAGAATAAGGGAAAGATTTGCAAGTTGCTCAAATCAATCTATAGTTTGAAGCAAGCATCTCAGAGTTGGAATCAGCGTTTTGATGAAGTAGTGAAACAGTTTGGCTTCGTCAAAAACGATGATGAACCTTGCGTGTATAAAAAGGCAGATGTGAGCAATGTAGTCTTCTTGGTGCTTTATGTTGATGACATACTGCTCATTGGAAACGATGTCCCTACCTTGCTCTTAACAAAGACTTGGTTAGGTGAGTGTTTCGCAATGAAGGACTTAGGCGAGGCCTCTTACATCTTGGGGATCAAGATATATAGAGACCGTGCCAAGCGGGTCTTGAGCTTAAGTCAAAGCACCTACATAGACAAAGTGTTGAGACGATTCTCAATGCAAGATTCAAAGAAAGGATTGCTGCCCATGCGTCATGGCATGAAGCTTAGCAAGAAGCAGTGTGCTGAAACACCTGTAGAGCTAGCAAGAATGAATGAGGTCCCATATGCTATAGGATCCATAATGTATGCCATGATATGTACGAGACCGGATGTCTCATTTGCCCTGAGCTGTACCAGTAGACATCAATCCAAACCCGGTGAGGCACACTGGATGGCTGTCAAGGCGATTCTCAAATATTTGAGAAAAACCAAAGACGCTTTTCTTGTATACGGGGGGAGAAATGATGATCCAGTCGTCAAAGGATATGTCGACGCTAGTTTCCAGACAGACCCCGATGACTTTAAGAGTCAGTTGGGATATGTGTTTACGTTGAACGGTGGAGCATTCAGCTGGAAAAGCAAGAAGCTAACACCATTGCCGACTCTACGACCGAAGCTGAGTACATTGCCGCATCTAAAGCGGCAAAAGAGGCTGTATGGATCAGGAGTTTCATGGCTGGGTTAGGTGTAATTAACAACCCATCTAACCCAGTAGACTTATATTGTGACAACACCGGGGCCATTGCGCAAGCTAAGGAACCCAGGGCACATGACAAATCCAAACATGTACTCAGAAAGTATCACATCATCCGCGACATAGTTGCTAGAGGTGACGTGAAGATCCACTACGTTGCAACTGATGATAACACAGCCGACCCCTTGACTAAGGCTCTTCCACAAGGAAAACATGATAAACATGTTAGGTCAATGGGTATAGACTGGGACATAGATTGGAACTAGGGGCAAGTGGGAGATTGATAGCATTTGTGCCCTAGTCCAATTGCTATTAGCCTGTAAACGTCTATGTACAATATCATCGTTTGTAATATATATATAAAACGGATTTGTATTACTTATGCGTTGAAGTAATATGTTAAGCATGATCTGATTTATGACCAATAAAGTAGTAGAACCACAAATCTGTACGGATCACACTTAACGAGTCCCTGGTCAAGCTATGCTTCCTTGAAGCGACCAGTATGAGGATGGTTCTTAATGACGTGGTTTTACTTGTCATAGGGATGAGGGATCCTGGAATCATATCATAGATATCATAAGGTGATTGATATCGGACGACCCGCTTTGAATAGTGTTTTCATAGATTAAGCCATGAACATATTCAAATGCGATAGCTTGTCACGACATCCTTAGACCAAGGAGTCTTTGTGATCACTATGCAATGAACGTGCGGCTTTAACTTGCGCCTAACGCTTTCTGTGACAAGATTGCTATAAAGGGCATGATTGGGTGGCGGAACGGGTTGCATGAGTGACACGAAAGACGGCTAAGGGATTTATCCCTCATACTACGGTGTGGGAAAGATATCCGTTAAAAGGGCCTCTTGATGGAGACTGACTGAGAGTAAGAGCATGGCCATGCCGATGATACGGGTTATCAGTTCTCAGCCATCTCACATATCAAGTAACAATGATTGATTAAACAAGGGTGACGACTCTATGCCTTGTGATCAATCGGGATATCTAGAGATAATAGGATAGTGACTTGTACGCACAAGGTTAAATCGAATCATCGATCGTCATGCACCTCGGGTAATCATAACGTCTTACTAGAGACCACTTATGATGGATCGGGCAAGAGCGATCTTTTGCGCCGATCTGCCAACGGTGGCATGAGCCTAGAGGGTGACACACATTCAAGACGGATAACTTTTGACAAGGAAACCTTAACGTTTCTTGAGGAGCAATACATGGACAAAACTGGAGGTTTTGTGCCATAAGTTCGGTTTGAGAGAATAATTAACGAATCGAGAAAACTGAGTTTTTCCGTCGATGTCGCATCGGATTTTGTTTGATAAGTAACGACAAAAGGGTCGGGCGACAAAAGGGTCGCGTCGGACAAAAGGGTCGGCCCAACAATACCTCTTGGCCAGCCCACATGGTGGGTCCATGTGTGGGGGCCACACAACACCATGCTTAGTTGGTGATTGTGGATTAAGAGGTGAGTGATTTAAGGGGTATGGGTTAAAGCACCTTTATGCCCATACCAATCACTTTTAACCCATACTTGTGAGTTGGATGATGAATTCAAATACAAGACTTTAATTCATTAATCCATTAATCACAAAACTCACACAAAACTCTCTCTCTCTCTTATAGTGGCCGGTTACCCCTTGCTCCTCTTGTTCTTGCTCTCTCGTTCTTCATTTAATTGTTCTAGTAGGCAATTAAGTGAGGGATCATCAAGATCATCCCCTTGGTGTGGACTTGCTTTAGAGAAGAAGATCCGAACGTTCTTCTTTATTGATTCAACAAGACTTAAAGGTAAATATCTTGTGGAATAGATTTTGCTTTGGGATTTAATGGCTTATGTTCTTGGACAAGGTTTGGAGTAGATTTTCTTATAATGCTTCCGCTATCTCGACGATCTAGAACGCTCCAAAAACCTACAGATAGTGCAGATCCAACTGAACCCATTCAGGAACCACTGGACGACCCAGTAGAATGGATGGAGCCAGAGGAGGTAGTAGTGGAGGGACCACTTTCTGTAATTGTTCTGGAAGGCCCAAGGCGATCTGAAAGAGTCAGTAATCCACCTCCTAGATATGGTTTCTTTGTGTCTGGAGGTGACGATGTGGTTGTAGTGGCTAACGATGATCTAGCTAATTTTCAGGAAGCCGTGAACGGACCTGACTCTGAATTGTGGCTGGGAACCATGAGGGAGGAAATGCAATCCATGTCGGACAACAAAGTATGTGAGTTGGTTGATCCAATAGATGGTGTGAGACCCATCGGATGCAAATGGATCTTCAAAGTGAAGATGGACATGGACGACAATCCTCAGACCTATAAAGCCCGACTGGTAACAAAAGGTTATAGGCAGATCCAAGGGATTGACTATGAGGAAACCTTCTCTCTAGTGGCTATGGTCAAATCGGTCCGAATTCTTCTTGCCATAACAACTTATCATGATTATGAGATATGACAAATGGATGTCCAAACCGGTTTCCTAAATGGAAATTTGACAGAGGGCGTGTATATGTCTCAGCCCGAAGGTTTTGTCGATCCAAAGAATAAGGGAAAGATTTGCAAGCTGTTAAGATCCATTTATGGATTAAAACAAGCTTCTCAGAGTTGGAACCTTCATTTTGATGAAGCTATTAAGGGATTTGGCTTTATCAAGAACGAGGATGAACCGTGCATTTATAAGAAGGCCGACGGGAGAAAAAGATCACCTTTCTGGTGTTTTATGTCGATGACATTCTACTCATTGGAAACGACATCCCAACCTTGCATGAGAAAAAAGTTTGGTTAGGGAAGTGTTCTTCAATGAAGAACTTAGGCGATGCTGCTTATATCATAGGGATTAAGATATATAAAGATCGCACCAAGAGGGTCTTGGGTTTAAGTCAAAGCGCCTATGTGAACAAGGTATTGAGTAGGTTCTCAATGCTCGATTCCAAGAAAGGATTCTTGCCCGTGCGTCATGGTATTAAGCTCAACAAGACTCAATGTCCTGCCTCACCTGATGAACTGAAAAAGATGATGTGAATCCCATATGCTTCGGCGGTAGGATCGATCATGTACGCCATGATATGTACGAGACCGGACGTCTCGTATGCCTTGAGATATGCCCGTAGACATCAGTCTAACCCTGGTGAAGAGCACTGGATTGTGGTCAAAGCAATTCTCAAGTATTTGAGAAGAACTAAGGACGCATTTCTGGTGTACGGGGGGAAAGATGATGTTGAACTAGTCGTCAATGGATATGTAGACGCTAGTTTCCAAACAGATCGTGATGACTTTAGAAGTTAATCGGGATATGTGTTTATGCTGAATGGCGGAGCTTTTAGCTGGAAGAGCGTGAAGCAAGATACCGTCGCTGACTCTACGACTGAGGCCGAGTACATAGCTGTTGTGGAGGCAGCTAAAGAGGCTGTGTGGATAAGGAAATTCATGGCTGGGTTGGGCGTAATTAAAATCTCGTCGAACCCAGTGAATTTATTTTGCGACAACACGGGAGCCATTGTGCAAGCTAAAGAGCCCAGATCGCATAACAAGACCAAGCATGTACTCAGGCGATGCAACCTCATCAGAGACATTCTGAATAAGGGGGACGTGAAGATCACCTATATTACTACGGATGATAATATAGTGGACCCATTGACTAAGGCACTCTCACTGCAAAAACATGAGATGCATGTGAAGTCAATGGGATTGAACTGGGATTTAGATTGGAACTAGGGTCAAGTGGGAGATTGTTAGTCCTAGTGCCCTAGTTCAATTGTAAGAAATCTGTAAATGTCCATATTGTACTTTATCATCTGTTTATAATAAATGTAAAGCGGCTTTATATTATTTATGTGTTGAAGTGATATGTCGAAGAGTGTTTTGATCTATGTCCACCATGCGAAGTAGAACCATAGATTGGGATAAATCACTCTTGACGGGTCCCTAGTCGATTATGCTTCTAAGAAGCGGCCAGTATGAAACATGACTCTTTATGGCTCACGTTCTTTTAGTCATTGGAATTGGATTCCGGAGTTTGATCATAAATATCATGTGGGACATGATATTGGACGACCCGATCTGAATATGTGACATAGATGCAGTCATGAACATATTCAGTGTCGTAGCTTATCATGTATCCTTAGACCAAGGAGTCTCTGTGATTACTATGCGGTAAACAACTGAGTTTGACTTGAGCCTAACGTTGTCCGTAAAAGAGCTTCCACAACGGCCAGGATTGGCTTAGGGATGGACCACAAAAGTGACGCGAAAGGCGGCTAAGGAATTTATCCCTCATTATACGGTATGGGAATGATATCCGTTTAGGACACTTGATCGAGAGTGACTGAAAACAACGTATGGCCATACACATGATACTAGGTATCAACTTTCAGTCATTTCACAAATCAAGGAACAGTGATTGAGAATAATAAGGATGACGGGTCTGTGCCTTATCTCGATCAGGATATCTGGAGATAAAAGGATTGTGACATAAACGACAGAAAGGTTAAATTCGAAAAAGGTCAATTTATCATGCACAGTGAGGCGATTCTAGAGTCCCGGTAGTCTCCAGTGATGTAGGATCGGATAAAATAGGATTTTATGCCGATCTACTGACATGTATGAGCCTAAGAGGGTCACATCGAAGAAAATACTCAAGGAACGATATGGCAGAGATCGGTAAAGAGGAGATTGACACGAGACATGGCCAAAATGGGGTTTTGGGCCATGGGCCCGTGAGGAATGAGAAGTTGGCGGGTCGAGACAAGGCCGAGGGTCTTGGGAACGATCGCGTTGGGTGATGTCGGACATACCCAGGATGAGATGGCACGACACGAGACCTTGAGGGCGTGGTCTAGGGCCGCGGCCCACAAGGCCAAGGCAGCCCAAGCAAGAACTTGCCCAAGTAACCACCCGGTTGCTTGGCAACTACTTGGTTAGCTTAGTTGGTTTGTTAGTGGTTAACACCTCTTACCTTTTCACCAACTAAAGCTACTTTATCTCATCCTAATCTCAATATATCATTATATTATTAGTAAGTTGGATTAAAATATTAGATGATAATGATAATATCTCTCGTAATAATCCCACTCTCCTTCTCTTTTTCCACACGTAACACAAAAGGAAAAGCCACTCCCTTTCTCCCTCTTGCTCCTCTCGGCCGAGACCACTAAGAAGCCAAAGAACTTCAATTTCTTTTCCTTCTCTTGTTCTCTTGAGCTTTCATACAAGAACTACATAAGGCTTTGATCCCTTGGAGGATATGTAGGCATCTTAGAGAGCAAGCCAACCATCCATTCCTTCTTTTGTTCTTGTTCTTGATAAGGAAATGGTGATTTTAGTTTTGTCTTGTGAATCTAACTTGTTAGAGATTCTTGTGTAGTCTTGGATATATTGTTGTTTGCTTCTGCTTTGCTCCTTAATCTACTCATTCCAAGACCCAACAACAATTAGCAAAGGAAATCTACAGCTCACTGAGCCATAGTCATTACGACATACGTCGTCAATTTTGTTTTGTCGAAATCTCGCCATTTTCGCCTATTTAATGTGATACGGATCGAGTTTGTGATACAAACCAAAACGAAATAGAGAAGAAATTGAACAAATAGAGGTAAGAGATTGAGAATTAGGTCCGAATTTTAATTTCTGATCTGTTTCGTAATAGGAAAAAGGGAAATGTTGTGCACGAAATTATGGGAAAATTCTGAGTTAAAAATTCACAATTAAGTAGGATTTTATCAAGAATAAAATCTCTACACCCCATGATAGCATTTTTGTGCCCTAGTCCAATTGTTAGTAGTCGATAAATGTCTATGTATATTTATCATCGTTTGTTATAAATAAAACGGCTTTGTATTACTTATGTGTTGAAGAAATATGTTAAGCATGATCTAATTTATGACCACTAAAGTAGTAGAACCATATCTCTGTACGGATCACACTTAACGAGTCTCCGGTCAATATACGCTTCAATTGAAGCGACCAATATGATGATGGTTCTCAATGATGTAGTTTTGCTTATCATAAGGATGTGGGATCCCGGAATCATATCATAGATATCATGAGGTGATTGATATCGGACGACCCGCTTTAAATAGTGTTTCAAAAATTAAGCCATGAACATATTCAAATGCAATAGCTTGTCACGATATCCTTAGACCAAGGAGTCTTTGTGATCGTTATGCGATCGACGTACGACTTTAACTTGCGCCTAACGCTTTCCGTAACAAGATTGCAATAACGGGCATGATTGGGTGGCGGAACAGATTGCATGAGTGACACGAAAGACGACTTAGGGATTTATCCCTCGTACTACGGTATGGGAAAGATATCCGTTACGGCCGCTTGATCGAGAGTGGCTGAGAGAAAGAGCATGGCCATGCCAGTGATATGGGTTATCAATTCTAAGCCATCTCACATAGCAAGTAACAATGATTGATTAAACAAGGATGATGACTCTATGCCTTGTGATCAATCAGGATGTCTAGATATAATAGGATAGTGACTTGTACGCACAAGGTTAAATCAAATCATCGATCATCATGCACCTTTGGTAATCATAATGTCTTACTAGAGACCACTTATGATGGATCGGGCAAGAGAGATCATCGATCATCATGCACCTTTGGTAATCATAATGTCTTACTAGAGACCACTTACTGGAGGGTCACACACATACAATATGGATAACTTGAGACAAGGAAACATTAATGTTTCTTGAGGAGCAAGACAAGGACAAAACAGAAGGTTTTGGTCCATGGATTCGGTTTGTGAGAATAATTAGCGAATAAAGAAAACTGAGATTTTCGTCGATGTCGCATCAGACTTTGTTTGATAAGTAACGACAAAAGGGTCGGATAACTTTTGGACACGGCATGCGACCGCATGGGTGAGGTCATTGGGCTCAGCCCATGAGGTCACCAAGTCGGCCCAACAAGGGCCCAAATAAGGCCCAATAAGCCTACATGGCCGGCCACTTTGGTGGGTCCAAGTGTGGGGGCCACACACCATGCTTAGTTGTTGTTGTTGATTAAGAGGAGAGTGATTTAAGGGGATTAGGTGATGACATGTCTTTAACCCATGCTTTCATCATTTGTTACTTTAATCACCCATGCCTTATGAGTTGATGAAGTAGACAAAAGAGAAACAATTCACTTACAACTCACTCACTCTCTCATTGTGGCCAACCACCCTCTCTCTCTCCTCTCTTTACTCTCTTGTTCTTCGCACATTAGTTCTAGTAGGCTTTTTGTGAAGGATCATAAGGATCATCCTCTTGGTGTGGACTTGCTCTAGAGAAGAAGATCATATAGTTCTTCTTTCTTGATTGAACAAAGACTAAAAGGTAAATTCTTGTGGAATAGATTTTGCCTTGAGATTTAATGGTTCATGTTCTTGGACAGTTTTTTTGGAGTTCTTAATGTTTATGCTTCCGCTATCTCGATGATCTTGAACGCTCCAAAACCCTACAGTGGTATCAAAGGGTGGTTAACCCTCTTAATCTTCGTCTTGTTGAACTTGTTTCGGTTTTATGATGATTTGCATGCCATATTTGTTGATAACATGTTTTTAATTGAAATATGTTATTTTTTGAAAATATATTGAATTTGGAATTTTTCGGATTTTTATTGGATTTGTCGGGTCCGAGACGGGACTCTCGGGGAGCCGAATTGGAGGTACCGGGCGGAGGTCACCGGAGGCCGGGGAAGGCCGGCGGTGGCCGGGGCTGTCCCCGTTCTTGGCCGAGGCCGAGAGGGGAGGAAAGCTCGGGTTTAGGCTTTCCAAAGCCCAAACCGAGCCGTGAGCTTGGGCTCGGCCCAATGGGCTTTGGCCCGTTGGGCTTAGGCCCGACTTGGTTCATGCATGGTGATTTTTGATCCGTGGCATGAACCCGCGATCCAATACTTCGAAAAGTTTCAAATTTGATCGGTTGCGATAAACCGTTTTTTGAAAAGGTCTAGTTTCGATAAACCCGACCAAGCAACTTGCAAAATTAAAACTGGAATCTTGCATGTCATTTAACATGTTGGATGATGTGATGAGATGTATGATGCATTAAATAACCCATTAGAATTTTATCACTTTCACGGTTCGCACACCGTTAGTGTTAGCGTGTAATTATTCTTTCATTCGAGCCCTTAAAGTGTGATTATTTTTTATCCGGTCTACGAACCGAGTATTAATTGTAATTTCTACTCAAAGTCGAGAAGGATGGAAAATTGAGTACAATGATGGTCTTGGAGGAAGTCCAAGAGCTAATGGGAGCCCGAATGAGAAAGACGAGAAGTTGTTATGTCTCGTAGAATCTTAAGGATAGGATGGGCTATTGATGCATATTTAAATGCTTTATGCTTGCTTGCTTAAATTATAAGATAATAATTTATATGCTTCCATGCTTAGCTTATGAGTTTATAATCCATCACCTCACATGTAAAGATTAAAAACGATCTTAATTAGTTTGTATGTTTAAAGCGTTGTGAACCATCATCGCACGGGTTGTGATGGATGAGTTCAATTTTGAAACGTGTTTGCACGGGTTGCAAATGACGGCTTCAAAAGAAGATAGTATATGATACAATTAGAAACGTCACAACACGAGTTTTTAATGACGGGTTCGTAATTGTACCAAAATACTTTTGAATTATTAAACACAACCAAATCACAACATAATTTGAGTCATGTGAGTGATAGCATTTTGTGCCCTAGTCCAATTGCTAGTAGCCTGTAAAGGTCTATGTACATTATCATCGTTTGTAATATATATATAAAACGGCTTTATATTACTTATGTGTTGAAGTAATATGTTGAGCATGATCTGATTTATGACCACTAAAGTAGTAGAACCATAAATTTGTACAAATCACACTTACCGAGTCCCTGGTCAATCTACGCTTCTATAGAAGCGACCAGTATGAGGATGGTTCTTAATGACGTAGTTCTACTTGTCATAGGGATGAGGGATCCCAGAATCATATCATAGATATCATGAGGTGATTGATATCGGACGACTCGCTTTGAATAGTGTTTTCATAGATTAAGCCATGAACATATTCAAATGTGATAGCTTGTCACGATATCCTTAGACCGAGGAGTCTTTGTGATCACTATGCAATGTACGTGCGGCTTTAACTTGCGCCTAACACTTTCTGTAACAGGATTGCAATAACGGGCATGATTGGGTGGCGGAACGGGTTGCATGAGTGACACGAAAGACAGTTAAGGGATTTATCCCTCATACTATGGTATGGGAAAGATATCCGCTAAAAGGCCTCTTGATTGAGACTGACTGAGAGTAAGAGCATGGCCATGCCGGTGATTCGGGTTATCAGTTCTCAGCCATCTCATATATCATGTAAAAATAATTGATTAAACAAGGGTGACGACTCTATGCCTTGTGAGCGATCGGGATATCTAGAGATAATAGGATAGTGACTTGTACGCACAAGGTTAAGTTGAATCCTCGATCGTCATGCACCTTGGGTAATCATAACGTCTTACTAGAGGCCCCTTATGATGGATCGGGCAAGAGCGATCTTTTGCGCCGATCGGCCAACGGTGGCATGAGCCTGAAGGGGTCACACACATTCAAGACGGATAACTTGAGACAAGGAAACCTTAACGTTTCTTGAGGAGCAATACATGGACAAAACTGGAGGTTTTTTGCCATGGGTTCGGTTTGAGAGAATAATTAGCGAATCTAGAAAACTGAGTTTTTTCGTCGATATCGCGTCGGACTTTGTTTGATAAGTAACGACAAAAAGGGTCGGACCTTTTTGGACACGGCACGAAACCACATGGGCGAGCCCATTGGGCTCGGCCCATGAGGTCTCATGGTCGGCCCAAACAAGGGCCCAATAAGCCCTCTTGGCCGGCCCACATGGTGGGTCCATGTGTGGGGGCCACACAACACCATGCTTAGTTGGTGATTGTGGATTAAGAGGTGAGTGATTTAAGGGGTATGGGTTAAAGCACCTTTAAGCCCATACCAATCACTTTTGACCCATGCTTATGAGTTGGATGATGAATTGAAATACTAGACATTAATTCATTAATCAAATAATCACACAACTCAAAAATATCTCTCTCTCTCTCTCTCGCTTGGCCGGCCACCTTGCTCTCTCCTCCATCTTGCTCTCTTGTTCTTCATTTAATTGTTCTAGTAGGCAATTAAGTGAAGGATCTTCAAGATCATCCCCCGTTAAATCCGAAAGTTCTTCTTTATCGATTCAACAAGACTTAAAGGTAAATATCTTGTGGAATAGATGTTGCCTTGGGATTTAACGGTTTATGTTCTTGAAAAAAGGTTTGGAGTAGATTTTATTATAATGCTTCCGCTATCTCGACAATCTAGAACGCTCCAAAACCCTACAGTGGTATCAGAGGGTGGTTACCCTCTTAATCTTTGTCTTGTTGAATTTGTTTCGGTTTTGTGAATATTTGCATGCCTATATTGTTGATAACATGTTTTTATTGCTTTTTGGTAAAATTGCATGAAAAATGTTATTTTTGAAAATATATTGAATTTGGAATTTTCGGAAATTATTGGATTTGTCGGGTCCGAGAAGAGACTCTCGGGGAGCAAGATCGGAGGTACCAGACGGAAATCATCGGAGGCCGGGGAGGCCGGCGGTGACCAGGGCCTTCCCCACTCTCGGCCGAGGCCGAGAGTGGAGGCAAGTTCTGTTTGGGCCTTCCAAGGCCCAAACCGAGCCGTGACATGTTGGGCTCGGCCCAATGGGCTTTCAACCCATTGGCTTGGCCCGACTTGGTTCGTGCACGGTGTTTGATCCGTGGCACGAACCCGCTATCCAATATTTCGAAAACTTTCAAAATTTAATCGTTTTCGATAAACCGTTTTTCGAAAAGGTCTAGTTTCGATAAACCCGAGCGAGCAACTTGGCAAAATTAAAACCGCAACAATTGCATATTATTTGATAACATGTTTGTGTGATAACATGTTGGATGATGTGATGAGATGTATGATGCATTAGTAGCCTATTAGATTTTATCGCTTTCACGGTTTGCATACCGTTAGTGTTAGCGTGTAATTATTCTTTCATTCAAGCCCATAAAGTGTAAATATTTTTTTATCTGGTCTACGAACCGAGTATTAATTGTAATTACTACTCAAAGACGAGAATGATGGAAAATCGAGAACAATGACGGTCTTGGAGGAAGTCCAAGAGCTAGTGGGAGCCCGAATGAGAAAGACGAGAAGAAATGGTGACTCGTAGAATCCTAAGATTAGGATGGGCTATAAAATGCATATTTAACGCTTTATTTTTGCTTTCTTGTATTATTTAAATAATAACATGCTTGCATGCTTAGCTTATAAGTTTATAATCCATCACCTCACATGCAAAGATTAAAATCGATTTTTATTGTTTGCATGTTTAAAGCGTTGTGAACCATCATCGCACGGGTTGTGATGGATGAGTTCAAATTTGAAACGTATTTGCACGAGTTGCAAATGACGGGTTCAAATTAAGATAGTATGTGATACAATTAGAAACGTCACAACACGGGTTGTTGATGACGGGTTCGTAATTGTGCCAAATACTTTCGAATTATTAAGCACAACCAATTTACAAGATAATTTGAGTCAAGTGAGATGCCACTCAAATTCACACCCATGTAGAAACATTTTATCGGTGTCGTGCGCCTTAGCGGAGCATCGATCGAATGGGTTCTAGATGGGAATGGTAAACTTTGTGGGATGTCGTGCGCCTTAGCGGAGCATCTGCACAAAGTTAACTCGTTAGTGAAGGTTAGTTGACTCAACCACGATTCTTGGCCTGAGGTCGAGCTGGGGCATCGGAAGGGTAAGCCGTGTGTTTTTGCACATACCCTGACCAAGAGTTACACGGGTAGTAATTGGACGGACGTCCTACCTAAATAAGTCAATTGGAGCGGTGCGCCTTAGCATACTTCAAATGCCGAATAAGGGATCTTGGTTTAATGATTCTAAACCTTAGAATCGGATGGTTGGTGTTTAATTCGGATCTTCGTAAATTTATTCAACTTTTCTAATTAAATTTACTTTCAACTCATCTAATTTGTCGTTGAGGACTATACTTGAAAAGTGTAAACTCAACGGGACAAATTATATGGACTGGGACAGGAATTTACGACTTGTGTTAAAGTTGGAACGCAGGGAGTACGTCCTTGATAAGGCTATCCCGGTGGAGCCAGCTGCTAACGCAACGAGGGTCGTTAATGGGCAAGATAACTAAAGCGCCGTTCGCTGGTTTAGGTGAAAGGGAAGGTGATCTATTGGGTCTAATACATTCAGACGTATGTGGACCAATGAGTACACCAGCCAGAGGTGGTTTAGGCTACTCTATCACATTTACTGACGATTTCAGTAGATATGGTTATGTCTATCTCATGAGACATAAGTCCGAGGCCTTTGATAAATTCAAGGAGTTTAGGACTGAAGTAGAAAACCAACTCGGAAAGAGTATCAAGATACTCCGTTCTGATCGGGGTGGAGAATACTTATCCGAGGAGTTTCATAGTTATCTTACTGAAGGTGGAATACTATCTCAGTGGACTCCGCCAGGAACACCGCAACTTAATGGTGTGTCCGAGCGGAGGAATCGGACATTGTTGGATATGGTTCGATCGATGTTAAGTCTCACTGATCTCCTAATCTCCTTCTGGGGTTATGCTCTGCAAACGGCCACATTCATAATAAACAGGGCTCCGTCGAAAGCAGTGGAAGGGACATCATTCGAGAAATGGTACGGGAAGGACCCCGTTTTGTCCTTCCTAAAAATCTGGGGTTGCGAGGCTTATGTAAAACGGTTGCTTGCAACCAAGCTCGAACCGAGATTAGATAAGTGCACTTTCGTCGGATATCCAAAAGAAACAAAAGGATACTACTTCTACAAACTGAGCGAAAATGAAGTTTTTGTCGCTCGAGGTTGGACATTCTTGGAAAAGGAGTTCATTTCCAAGACATTCAGTGGGAAGGCTGTTCATCTTGATGAAGTTCTAGATGACATGGTCACTCGAGAACCACTAGACGACCCACTAGAAGAAGTAGAGCCAGAAGTGGTCATTGAGCAAGAACCAATAGCTACAGTTAATGAGGACGGTCCGAGGCGGTCTGAAAGGATAAGTCATGCACCTGTAAGTTACGGTTTCCTAGTAACTGGAGGTGATGATTTAGTATTAGTGGACAATGATCCAGCTACGTTTCGAGAGGCCTTGGACGGAACCGACTCTGAGATATGGATGGAAGCCATGAGGAAAGAAATGCAATCCATGTCAGATAATCAAGTGTGGGACTTGGTGAAACAAACCCCTGAACGTAAAGGTCATTGGGTGTAAATGGATCTTTAAAATAAAGATAGACATGGATGGCAAACCTCAGACCTATAAAGCAAGACTGGTAGCAAAAGGTTATAGGCAAATCCACGGAATTGACTATGAAGAGACCTTTTCTCCAGTAGCTATGGTCATATCTATCCGCATTCTACTTGCCGTAGCACCATATCATAACTATGAGATATGGCAAATGGACGTCAAAACCGCCTTCCTCAACGGGAGGTTAGCTGAGGACGTTTATATGTCCCAGCCTGAGGGTTTTGAGGATCCAAAGAATAAAGGAAAGATTTGCAAGTTGCTCAAATCAATCTATGGTTTGAAGCAAGCATCTCGGAGTTGGAATCAGCGTTTTGATGAAGTTGTGAAACAGTTTGGCTTCATCAAGGACGATGATGAACCTTACGTATATAAAAAGGCAGATGGAAGAAAAGTAGTCTTCTTGGTGCTTTATGTTGATGACATACTGGTCATTGAAAACGACGTCCCTACCTTGCTCTTAACAAAGACTTGGTTAGGTGAATGTTTCGCAATGAAGGACTTAGGCGAGGCCTCTTACATCTTGGGGATCAAGATATATAGAGACCGTGTCAAGCGGGTCTTGGGCTTCAGTTAAAGCACCTACATAGACAAAGTGTTAGGACGATTCTCAATGCAAGATTCAAAGAAAGGATTGCTGCCCATGCGTCATGGCATGAAGCTTAGCAAGAAGTAGTGTGCTGAGACACCTGCAGAGCTAGCAAGAATGAATGAGATCCCATATGCTTCAGCTATAGGGTCCATAATGTATGCCATGATATGTACGAGACCGGATGTCTCGTTTGCCCTAAGCTGTACCAGTAGACATCAATCCAAACCCGGTGAGGCACACTGGATTGCCGTCAAGGCGATTCTCAAATATTTGAGAAAAACCATAGACGCTTTTCTTGTATACGGGGGAAGAAATGATGATCTAGTCATTAACGGATATGTCGACGCTAGTTTTCAGACAGACCCCGATGACTTTAAAAGTCAGTTGGGATATGTGTTTACGTTGAACGGTGGAGCATTCAACTAGAAAAGCAAGAAGCAGGACACCATTGTCGACTCTACGACCGAAGCTGAGTACATTGCTGCATCGGAAGCGGCAAAAGAGGTTGTATGGATTAGGAGTTGCATGGCTGGGTTAGGTGTAATTCAAAACCCATCTAACCAAGTAGACTTATATTGTGACAACTCTGGCCATGCCAATGATACGGGTTATCAGTTCTCAGCCATCTCGCATATCAAGTAACAATGATTGATTAAACAAGGGTGACGACTCTATGCCTTGTGATCAATCGGGATATCTAGAGATAATAGGATAGTGACTTGTACGCACAAGGTTAAGTCGAATCATCGATCGTCATGCACCTTGGGTAATCATAACGTCTTACTAGATGCCCCTTATGATGGATCGGGCAAGAGCGATCTTTTGTGCCGATCTGCCAACGATGGCATGAGCCTGAAGGGTCACACACATTCAAGACGGATAACTTGAGACAAGGAAACCTTAACGTTTCTTGAGTAGCAATACATGGACAAAACTGGAGGTTTTGTGCCATGGGTTCGGTTTGAGAGAATAATTAGCGAATCGAGAAAACGGAGTTATTTCGTCGTTATCGCGTCGGACTTTGTTTGACAAGTAACGACAAAAAGGGTCGGACCTTTTTGGACACGACACGAAACCACATGGGCGAGCCCATTGGGCTCGGCCCATGAGGTCTCATGGTCGGCCCAAACAAGGGCCCAATAAGCCCTCTTGGCCGGCCCACATGTTGGGTCCATGTGTGGGGGCCACACAACACCATGCTTAGTTGGTTATTGTGGATTAAGAGGTGAGCGATTTAAGGGGTATGGGTTAAAGCACCTTTAAACCCATACCAATCACTTTTGACCCATGCTTATGAGTTGGATGATAAATTGAAATATTACACATTAATTCATTAATCAAATAATCACACAACTCAAAAATATCTCTCTCTCTCTTGCTTGGCTGGCCACCTTGCTCTCTTGTTCTTCATTTAATTGTTCTAGTAGGCAATTAAGTGAAGGATTTTCAAGATCATCCCCTTGGTGTGGACTTGCTTTGGAGAAGAAGATCTGAAAGTTCTTCTTTATCGATTCAACAAGACTTAAAGGTAAATATCTTGTGGAATAGATTTTGCCTTCGGATTGAACGGTTTATGTTCTTGGACAAAGGTTTGGAGTAGATTTTATTATAATGCTTCCGCTATCTCGACGATATAAAACGCTCCAAAACCCTACAGTGAGATGCCACCCAAATTCACACCCATGTAGGGACATTCTCTCGGTGTCGTGCGCCTTAGCGGAGCACCGATAGAATGGGTTCTATATGAAATGGTCAACCCTGTGGGATGTCGTGCGCCTTATCGGAGCATCTGCACAAAACTAAAGCATATGTGAAGGTTGGTTGACTCGACCACGATTCTCGACCTAAGATCGAGTTTAGGCATCAGAAGGGTAAGCTATGTGCATTTGCACATACCCTAACCAAGAATTACACATGTTGTAATTGGACAAATGCCCTACCCAAATAGGTGAATTGGAGCGGTGTGCCTTAGCGTACTTCAATTGACAAACTAGGGATCTTGGTTTAAAGATTCTAGTTATTAGATTCAGATGGTTGGTGTTTGATTCAGATCTTCGTAAATTTATTCATCATTTCTAATTAAATTTACTTTCTTCGTGTACAAATTGGCTAGTAATTCAACAAACTCGTCTAATTTGTCATAGAGGGCTATACTTGATAAGTGTAAGCTCAAAGGAACAAATTATCTGGACTGGGACAGAAATTTGCGACTTCTGTTAAAGTTGGAAAGCAGGGAGTACGTCCTAGACAAGGCTATCCCGGTGGAGCCAGCTGCCAACGCAACGAGGGTCGTTAAGGATGCGTACCAAAAACACCTTAGCGACTTTATCGACGTTGCGTGTGTCATGCTGGGCTGCATGGAGGCGGACCTCCAGAAGCAGTTTATGGAGTTATCTGATGATACTTTTTCAATGTTTGCACAGATCAAGGATATGTTCAAGGAAAAAGTACGTATTGAGAAATACACTATTCTCCGAGAACTCGTTGCCTGCAAAATGTCAGCATGCAGCTCCGTAGGTCCACTTGTCCTACGCATGAAGGGACATCTCGATCATCTAACTAGTCTCGGAATGATTATGGAAAAGGAGATGGCAGCAGATTTCATTCTGCAATCCCTTCCTCATGCATATGGTGGGTTCATCATGAACTATCACATGCATGACATGGACAAAACCGCATCGGAGTTGCACAACATGTTAGTGACTGCCGAGAAGAGCATGAGGGGCAGTGCGCCTAAAGGTGTTCTTATGGTAAAGAAGGGATCCGACTTCAAAGCTGGTGGTGATAAGGGTGAAGGCCCAATGCACCTGGCAGGGAAGAACAGACGACCCTTCATTCCTAAACCTTCCATACCCATGAAGGGCAAGGGGAAGGTAAAGGAGTGGGTCTGTTTCTACTGCCAAAAGCCTGGTCATTGGAAAAAGGACTATAAGCAGCTGAAGGAAGATCAGAAGAAGGGCGGTGGGGCCGCTACTTCGTCAGGTATTCCATTAGAGCTAAATCTTTCTACTATAAATGCTTGGGTACTAGACACTGGAGCTGAGTCTCATGTCTGTGCGGATGTGCAGGTACTGCGTAGTAGAAGAGATATGGGCGAAAACGAGGTGGACCTAAGAGTTGGGAACAACGTGCATGTTACCGCAACTGTTGTGGGTTCGGTTTATCTTGTGTTGCCCAGTTGGCTTGTAATAGAACTCCTAGATGTTGTTTTGCGTACCTGCATTCAGCAGGAATATTGTATCAATATCCCTTCTTGAAAGCGAAGGTTATTATTTTGATATTAAGAATGGGTTTTTTTAATATTATGCGCAATAACATGTATTATAGAAATGCTCATACTGTTGGAAGTTTATACATATTAAATATGCAAAACTCGAGTTCCAACATGCTCTATAATGTTAATGCTAAGAGGTTTAAAGCTAATGATTTAGACCAAACTCTAATCTGGCATTGTCGTCTAGGTCACATAAATGAGAAACGCATCTCAGCGCTTCATAAGCGCGGACTTCTAAGTCAATTCGAATTCCAAACGATTGAAAGGTGCGAGGCTTGTTTAATGGGCAAGATGACTAAAGCGCCCTTCATCGGTATAGGTGAGAGGGCAGGTGATCTATTGGGTCTAATACATTCAGACGTATGTGGATCAATGAGTACACCAACCAAAGGTGGTTTAGGCTACTTTATCACATTTACTGATGATTTCAGTAGATATGATTATGTCTATCTCATGAGACATAAGTCCGAACCTTTTGATAAATTCAAATAGTTTAGGACTGAAGTAGAAAACCAACTCGGAAAAAGTATTAAGACCCTCTGTTCTGATCGGGGTGGAGAATACTTATCCGAAAAGTTTCTTAGTCATCTGACAGAAAGTGGAATACTATCTCAGTGGACTCCGCCAAGAACACCGCAACTTAATTGTGTGTCCGAGCGAAGGAATCAGACATTGTTGGATATGGTTCGATCGATGTTAAGTCACACTAATCTCCCGATCTCCTTCTGGGGTTACGCTCTACAAACGACCGCGTTCATAATAAATAGGGCTCCGTCGAAAGCAGTGTAAGGGACATCATTCGAGAAATGGTACGGGAAGGAACCCGTTTTGTCCTTCCTGAAAATATGGGGTTGCGAGGCTTTTGTAAAACGGTTGCTTGCAACCAAGCTCGAACCTCCGATAAGTGCACTTTCGCGTATATCCCAAAGAAACAAAGGGATACTAGTTCTATAAACCGAGCGAAAACAAAGTATTCGTCGTCCGAGGTGGGATATTCTTGGAAAAGGAATTTATTTCCAAGACAGTCACTGGGAGGACTATTCATGTTGATAAAATTCTGGATGAGATAGTCGCTCAGGAACCACTGGACGATCCCATAGAATAAGTAGAACCAGAAGTGGTCGTTGAGCAAGAACCAATAGCTACCGTTAGTGAGGAAACCTTTAACTATTGAGCAAGAACCAATAGCTACAGTTAATGAGCAAGAACCAATAAAGCAAGACTGGTAGCAAAAGGTTATAGACAAGTCCACGGAATTGACTATGAGGAAACCTTTTCTCCACTAGCTATGGTAAAATCTATTCACATTCTACTTGCCGTAGCAGCTTATCATAATTATGAGATATGGCAAATGGATGTCAAAACCGCTTTCCTTAATGGGAGGTTAGTTGAGGACGTTTATATGTTCCAGCCTGAGGGTTTTCAAGATCCAAAGAATAAGGGAAAGATTTGCAAGTTGCTCAAATCAGTTTATGGTTTGAAGCAAGCATCTCGGAGTTGGAACCAACGTTTTGATGAAGTAGTGAAACAGTTTGGCTTCATCAAGAACGGTGATGAACCTTGCGTGTATAAAAAGGCAGATGGGAGTAAAGTATTCTTTTAGGTGCTATATGTCGATGACATATTGCTCATTGGAAACGACGTCCCTACCTTGCTCTTAACAAAGGCTTGGTTAGATGAGTGTTTCGGAATGAAGGACTTAGGCGAGACTTCTTACATCTTGGGTATCAAGATATATAGAGATCGTGCCAAGCAGGTCTTGGGCTTGAGTCAAAGCACCTATATAGACAAAGTGTTGAGAAGATTCTCAATGCATAATTCAAAGAAAGGACTGCTGCCCATGCGTCATGGCATAAAGCTTAGAAAGAATCAGTGTGTTGAGACACCTGAAGAGCTAAAAAGAATGAATGAGATCCCATATGCTTCGGCTATAGGGTCCATAATGTATGCCATGATATGTACGAGACCGAATGTCTCGTTCGCCCTAAGCTGTACCAGTAGACATCAATCCTAACCCGGTGAGGAACACTGGATTGCAGTCAAGTCAATTCTCAAATATTTGAGAAAAACCAAAGACGCTTTTCTTGTATACAGGGGAAGAAATGATGATGATCTAGTCGTCAGAGGATATGTTGACGCTAGTTTCCAGACAGACCCTGATGACTTTAAGAGTCAGTTGGGATATGTGTTTACGTTGAACGGTGGAGCATTCAGCTGGAAAAGCAAGAAGCAGGACACCATCGCCGACTCTACAACGGAAGGTGAGTATATTGCTGCATCGGTAGCAGCAAACGAGGCTGTATGGATCATGAGTTTCATGCCTGGGTTAGGATTAATTCAAAAAAGCTATCTAAACTAGTAGACTTATATTGTGACAACACCGGGGCCTTTGGGCAAGCTAAAGAACCCAGGGCACATAACAGATCCAAGCATGTACTTAGGAAGTATCACATCATCTGTGACATAGTTGCTAGAGAGGACGTGAAGATCCACTACGTTGCATCTGATGATAACATAGCCAACCCCTTGACCAAGGCTCTTTCTCAAGCAAAACATGATAAACATGTTAGGTCAATGGAGATAGACTGGGACTTAGATTGGAACTAGGGGCACGTGGGAGATTGATAGCATTTTTGTGCCCTAGTCCAATTGCTAGTAGTCTATAAATGTCTCTGTACATTTATCATCGTTTGTAATAAATAAAACGGCTTTGTATTACTTATGTGTTAAAGTAATATGTTAAAATCTGATTTATGACCACTAAAGTAGTAGAACCATAATTTTGTACGGATCACACTTAATAAGTCCCCAGTCAATATACGCTTCAATTGAAGCGACCAGTATGAGGATGGTTCTCAATGATGTACTTCTGCTTATCATAGGGATGTGGGATCCCGGAATCATATAATAAATATCATGAGGTGATTGATATCGGACAACCCACTTTGAATAGTGTTTCATAGATTAAGCCATGAACATATTTAAATGCAATAGCTTGTCACGATATCCTTAGACCAAGGAGTCTTTGTGATCGCTATGCGATCGACGTACGACTTTAACTTGCGCCTAACGCTTTCTGTAACAAGATTGCAATAACGGGCATAATTGGGTGGTGGAACGGATTGCATGAGTGACACGAAAGACGACTAAGGGATTTATCCCTTGTACTACGGTATGGAAAAGATATCCGTTAAGGCCGCTTGATCGAGAGTTACTGAGAGAAAGAGCATGGCCATGCCAGTGATACGGGTTATCAGTTCTCAGCCATCTCACATATCAAGTAACAATGATTGATTAAACAAGGATGACGACTCTATGCCTTGTGACCAATCGGGATGTCTAGAGATAATAGGATAGTGACTTGTACGCACAAGGTTAAATCAAATCATCGATCATCATGCACCTTGGGTAATCATAATGTCTTACTAGAGACCACTTATGATGAATCGGGCAAGAGAGATCTCTTGCGCCGATCTGCCAACGGTGGCATGAGCCTGGAGGGTCACACACATACAATGTGGATAACTTGAGACAAGGAAACATTAACGTTTCTTTAGGAGCAAGACATTTACAAAACTGGAGGTTTTTTGCCATGGGTTGGTTTGTGAGAATAATTAGTGAATCGAGAAAACTGAGATTTTCGTCGATGTCGCGTCGGACTTTGTTTGATAAGTAACGACAAAAGGGTCGGACAACTTTTGGACACGGCACGCGACCGCATGGGCGAGCTCATTGGGCTTGGCCCATGAGGTCACTAAGCCGGCCAACAAGGGCCCAAATAAGGCCCAATAAGCCTACATGGCCGGCCACCTTGGTGGGTCCAAGTGTGGGGGCCACACACCATGCTTAGTTGTTGTTGTTGATTAAGAGGAGAGTGATTTAAGGGAATTAGGTGATGACTTGCCTTTAACCCATGCTTTCATCATTTGTTACTTTACTTACCCATGCTTTATGATTTGATGAAGTAGACAAAAGAGAAGCAATTCACTTACAACTCACTCACTCTCTCATTGTGGCCGGCCACCCTCTCTCTCTCGTCTCTTTGCTCTCTTGTTCTTCACACATTAGTTCTAGTAGGCTTTTTGTGAAGGATCATAAGGATCATCCTCTTGGTGTGGACTTGCTCTAGAGAAGAAGATCATATAGTTCTTCTTTCTTGATTCAACAAAGACTAAAAGGTAAATTCTTGTGGAATAGATTTTGCCTTGAGATTTAATGGTTCATGTTCTTGGACAGTTTTTGGAGTTATTAATGTTTATGCTTCCGCTATCTCGATGATCTTGAACGCTCCAAAACCCTACACCCCATAGTTCTATATATATGGTGTATCGGTTTACTTGAAACCCTAATGCGATATTCACAACATTATCAATTCCACCAAATAACTCTAGATCTAATTAGCATCTAATTAGATCTGATTTGAGAAATCAATTCTAGTATATTGCTCTTTTTCAAAGCTTCCATAAAGACTTGTTGGTTTGGATACTGGTAGAGAGCGCATGAAGGAGACTTTCGATTGATCCGTGAACAACTTGTGCATTCTCAAGGGTTTGATAAAGCCAGATCTACAAGAGGTAAATTGATGTTCTATCCATTTCATCAATTAAATTTAAACATGCAGTGAATCCTTGCTACGCGGTTAATTAATTTTTTTTATTTTGCTTCCGCTGATTTGTATGAGATCCGGCGTTTTCAACAAGACTATCCAACCAAGCCCATTCTTACCCCTAGTTATACCCTTAACATCACTTACAATACTAACTATTCACTTGTCACGCATTGGAGTCGGTTCCTCGTATGTTGGCATATGTAAAACTTAGTCTTGTACCTATTTGAATAAATACTCTAAATTGAAACTGGTGCTTAACTTAATGAATCACAAGGTTTACCCAACCCAACCCACTTCACTAAGTATAAGTATATTTCAAGACGCATTAAATTTATCAACCAATTATATAAAAAAAATTGAATCATACAATTTTTTACAAATAGAGATCCCTAAATCAGTATATAAAAACTAAAATCTCTCTCTTTGGTTCATCGCTTAATAGCGGGTTGGGGGTTGACGAACCTCCAAACTGCACCAGAAAAACCAGGTTCCTCATCATCCAACCCAGACCCACTCGAAAATCTATGGGTTGGGCTTCATATGTTCTTGGCCTACCAGGTTGGTTGGTTGGGCTTGGGTCCGAGTCCTATCTACTCCCATTTAACCATCATAATGACCTTAGGAACCATCATGTGTAAACCCCGGGGGGAAACGTATTAATCAACTACATTTCTTCTTAACACCATGACAGAGTGAACCAAGCATGAAAGTGGGAGTTCAAGAACATACCTCCCTCCGGGTTAAGGGTTTGACAGCAATGGATGAAAAATCTACAAGTGGAAGTTATTTTGGTGGTGGGGGTTTGCGTGTTTGAGAAAGAAATAAAATGTTGTGATACATATTTTATAAAGAGGGAATGGAAGATGACAGTTTGAGAGAGAGATAGCGAATTTTAAGGGAGGAAGAAGGAGTATTGAATGTAGGGGTAATTACAGATCAGTACCAAGTTGAAACCTCATTACAGGATTGGTAACACAAGTATGAAATTTTTTTTCTCAGTCCCCCGAGTTTAAAACGTTAACATTTTAGTTCAAATTCAGTTAAATCTAACAAGAATACTGTTAAATTTATTTCTAATACCCGAAATGCCCATGAAATAATTTTTTTAATCTTATTTATTAATTGGGATAATTATGAAATGACTATTTTACCCCTAATTAAATAATCAATTGAAGTAATGAATTTGGGGTAAATTTGACTTTTCAAATATATGGACAAAACAATTAAAAGTTTTGAAAATAATTATGAAATTACAAATTTGCCCTCCACTCCCTCTCTCTTCCTTCAACCTCATCCCCAACCCTAATTGTGAGTCCCTCTCTCTTCCTTCATAGCTCACTGAAGCAAGACCAGAGGTCGCGACCAAAAATTCGTCGGCGGCCATGAATCGGCGTCGAAGGCCAGGAACGGAGCTTCAGGGTGCCATGGAGGTGGTGGAGATGTTTCCCATGACTTCGTCTTCTTCGCGATAAACAGAACCCGCCGATTCGTGGCCGCCGACGTCTGCTCTAGATTCTCCTTCTCCTTCGACCACCGCCACGAGCTCGTCGCCTTCGATCTGCTCGTCGTTGACCTTGAGCGAGTCCGCGAGGACAAGCAGTGGGAGAGATACCATATCAACGAGTCGTCGCCAAAGTAAGAATCGCTCGCCGACGACGTCGAGACCATACCAGATCACTAGAGTCGTCTGGTGTGAACTCGGGACGGTGGCACCTCTTGTTGGCGTTGTCCTTCTCCGCTCTTTATGGCGAGACCAGATCGGAAAACAGAGTTCCGATCTGCCGCCGGGCCACTTCAAGCCCTACCCTCCCCTTTACGTCACATACGCCGCCGCTCCGATGCAGAGCTCTCAGGTACTAATTCTCGATTTGGGCTCGATCGTCGAAAAAACCCTAAAATGGGCGGTTGGTGATTGAAGGATATTGTGAAAATGATGCCTTGGCTTGAAGATTTTTTTGAGGGTTTCGGGCGTTGAGGTTGAGGCCATTGGTGCTTCAATCTGGGTCTTGGCGAGCTCGAGAACGAAGACAGTGAACTCCCAAATTAATTTATGTTTCGTGTTTGTGAGGGATATGGGGTCGGAGACCGTAGAGGAACTGATTCTGGGCGCTACTCCGGCGGCGCGAGCTAGGGCACCGGGATGCTCGCTGGCGCCAATTTGTAAAGGTCGTCGACGAGGAAGGCAAACATGACTAGGAACAAATTATTTTTTTACTTTGTAATTTTTCTTTTTGTCAGAAGATGCAATATTTGATGCTGTCAATTTGAATCCTTAGATTGAATTTTGTGACGAGGAACATCCCATTGGGTTTTGTCAATTTGCAGATTGAATTCCATTGATTCATTGAGTGAGAAAGAAGTCAATTTGCAGATTGAATTCTATTGATTCATTGAGTGACAAAGAAGAAGAAATAAATAATAGTTAGGGAGGTCAAAAAGGAGGGAAAATTAGACATTTCACAAGAGATTTTGAATTCATTTATTAATTTATTTTAAAAGACTAAAATACCCTGACACCATAAGCTTATATTATTGATCAAGTGAGGGTAGAATAGTAATTTCACAGTTACTGATAATTATGCATTCAAAACTTACAGAACAAGGGCATTTTGGACTTTTTACAACTCACATCAGTTACATCTAATGGAATCTAACCTAAGTGTAACATAATGAAACTTGGGGGACCCATAACAAAAAAATCAAACTTGGGGTACCAATCCTGGAATGAGGTTTCGGTGGGTGTACTGATATGTACAAAAAATATTTTTTAGTTCTCCCAGAGAGTAGGATTCATTGGCTAGATCACGAATACGAACATTGAAATCTGCAATTGATTCGTCTTCTTTCATGATGAGGGCTTCAAAGTTGGTAGTCAGGTATTGCAGTTTTTGTTCTCGAACCTTAGTTGTTCCTTCATATGCAACGGCCAGGATGTCCCATGCTGATTTGGCAGTTGTGCATGTGTTGATTAGTCTGAACACGTTCTTGTCAACACAATTGAAGATAGCATTCAGAGCTCGAGAATTTCCCAGTGATTCTTCATCTTCATCATTGGTCCAGTCTTTTTCTGGTTTTGGGCCGATAGGATTGCCATCTCTGTCACTGAGTTGTGGTGCATTCCAACCGTTGAGTACAGCCTTCCATGTCTTGTTGTCAAGTGACTTCATGAAGGCACACATTCGAGCCTTCCAATCGCCATAGTTGCTTCCATCTAGAACAGGTGGTCGATTTATGGATCCTCCTTCTCTGGTATTGTCCATCTTTGATCAAAATATTTGTTTAGGACCTTCACCTAAAGCTATAGGTGCCCCCTCTGATACCAATTGAAATTCTGATCAGTTTGTCGTGCAAGATGCCACACACAATGTTACGCAGGATGCTATAACGTTGTGTCTGACTTCTTGTGTAGATAATGCAGGACAGTAAATATAGAGCTATAAGTAATGACACAGCAGATTGTTTACCCAGTTCGGTGCAACGTCACCTACGTCTGGGGGCTCTCAGCATAGTGGAAAGATTTCACTTATCAGTAATCCGTCAGAACATACAAGTACCTGTGATCACCCCTAGATCTATACTTTATGCTACGTCTTACAGTGCAATCTATCTCAGGGTCTCCCCCTGAATCCAAGAACGTCTTGATTCCACTCTTCGAGCAATTGCCTTGCTCTATCGTCTTCAAGTCTTCTTCAAGCTTGGTTGTTGCGTGCAGTCAAAACTCACGACTTCAGTAAACCCTCAATCACCTAACTCTCTATAGTTATGTGATACATAATATCCTAAGCTCAATCTGCAATTTCTCAGCCCGCAAACCTTCATGTCTAAGAACCTTGAAAATTGTTGCTAGGAAACAAATAAAGAACCACACAATTGCTAAGGGGGTAGCCTAAGCTTTTATAGCAATCGTGGATGAGTACTAACCCTAAAGGGTTTCCTCTTAATCGCCTTCTTTCTTCTTTTCAGATTAGGAGTCGTTTTGCACTTTCCTAATCGTCTTCTTGATTTTCTGCCGAACCTGCACTTTCCTGATTTCTGTCGATCAGGATGTTTGCCGAGACGTTGTCAACAATGTTACACAAGATATCGTAGAAGATGCTTCGACATTCTTTGTAACATGTTTCTTCAATTCCTTTAAAAATCAGCCAATCTCTAAAAACGTCGTAACTACAATCCGCTTGACGTAAACGTCGCACCCCCAGATCTTGAGGAAAGACAACTTGGGAGTTTTCCCTTGCCAAACCTCAAATGGAGTGGTCTCCATTGCCTTTGTAGGTGACCGATTCAAATGAATGCGACCATTTCTTGGGCATGGCCCCAGAAAGATAGTGGAAGGTCGGCATGACTCATCATGGAACGGACCATGTCAAGCAAAGTTTTGTTCCTCTGTTCGGAAACACCATTTAGCTGAGGGGTTCCTGGCGGAGTTAGTTCCGAGAGAATGCCATTATCCCTTAGGTGACTGAGAAATTCTTGATCTAAGTATTCGCCACCTCGATCAAAACGAAGTGGCTTTATACTTTTACCAAGCTAGTTCTGTACTTCATTCTGGAATTCTTTGAATTTATCAAAGGACTCCATCTTATGTCTCATTAAATAGACATACCCATACTTACTGAAATCATCGGTAAAGGTTATGAAGTATCTGAAATCTCTCTTGGCATGTGTGCTCATGTGCCCACATACATCTGGATGTATTAGGCCCAGGAGATCACTCGCCCTTTAACCTAAGCCGCCAAAAGACGCCTTTATCATCTTTCCCATAATGCAAGATTCGCATCTCTCGATTGGTGTGAATTCAAACGGACTTAATAGCCCACACTTTTGAAGTGTCGAGACGTGTTTCTCGCAAATATGACCCAGACGACGGTGCCACATCACTGTCTGGTTTAAGTCATCCGATTTTAACCTCTTATTTACGTTATAGTTTGAACTGTAGTTAGAGTTATCAACATTTAAAATGTACAAACCACCAACCATAGATGCAGTGCCATAAACAATATTATTTCTTGATAAAGTAAATAAACCATTATCTATGGTAAATACAAAACAAAGTTTTTCCAAACTGGACACTGAAATAATATTCCTACTAAAAATAGGTACACATAATACATTGTCCAAAACTAAAATAAGCCCTGTGGGCATCCTAAGACTAACAGAAGCGACAGCCGTCGTTGACACCGAACTGTTGTCTCCGACTCTCAGATCCCGCTCGCCTTTCCTAAGGAGCTTCTTACTTTCCAGATCCTGCAGATTAACACAAATACGAGTTTCTGCTCCGGTTCCAACTACCCATGTATCTGAGAAAGTAACGTTGAGATTATACTGAACAACGTAAATACCTGATCCAGGTCCGGAAGGGTGTCCTCCCTTCTGCAAGCTCTTCATGAAAGGGATTCCCATGGGTTCCAAACAATAATTTCATGCAGCGGAGCGAAATTGAACCATGGGAATCGAAATAAAACTTGAATCTTAATGAGAAATTCAGCATGTTATAAAACTTTTGAAATATGGAAACTTACCTTGTTAATCGATTAAAACACAAAGTAGTGTTTATCTATCGAGTCCACACGAGCACAACAACCACCGTTAGTTTTCTCTCACACACTTGCTAATGAATATGAGAAGAATTGAACAAAATTGGCTATGGAGGAATCATCCATGGAGAGTCGGCAAAATGAGAAGGAACTGAAGAGAGGGAGTGTCGAAAATATAAGCTAAATAGGGAAGGAAAATATTGTGTAATTATTGTGTAATTATTACAAAAAATCTGATTTTCAATTTCAAATAAATAATTACACATCTAACCCCTTTAAACTCATAAATGCACTCTTACCACATTAATGAATTAAAACCCTAAATGGGCTTCAAGCCCATTTAACTAAATCCAAATTAAAACCCATATAATTGAGTTCTATTTATGATTTAGCTAAACCGGTTCAATTTTCCCAACTTGATTTCTTCAACCGTCTGGTTAAAAACATAGGCCAGATATCAACCAAATCGTTTTCAATTTGACTAAACTGAAAACCGGATTCTCCCAATTTGTCACGTATTGTACTTAATGCGTATGACCCTCTAGGCTCACGACCCGTTGGCAGACTAGTAAAATTACTATTTTACCCTTTCCATCATAAGTGGTCTCTAGCAAGACATTATGATTACCCAACGTTCGTGATTATCGATTATTCGACTTAACCTGTTATCGTACATGTCACTGTCCTTTTATCAAAACGATATCCAGATTGATTAATAGGCATAGAATCGTCATCCTAATTTATCAATCACTATTTCTCGATATCTGAGATGATTGAAAACTGATACTAAGGTATCACCTGCACGGCCATGCTATTCCTTCAGTCATACTCATCAAGTGGCCTAAACAGATATCTTTCTCATACCGGAGTATGAGTGATAAATACCTCAGACGTCTTTCGAGTTCACCAATGTAATTCATAACCAAGCCAATCACAACCGTTATGGCTACCCTTTTACAGTTAACGTTAGACTAGGTCAAACTTAGAGATTCATTACACAGTGCACACAAAGGCTCCTTTGTCTTAGGATTTAATGACAAGCTACGATATGTGAGTATCTCATGACAGTATCTATGTTGCATACTCACAATCGGGTTGTCAGATATCATCGATCCGATGATATCTATGATATAACCCCGACACATAATTTGCCATGATCGGTAGAGCATGATCACAAGGAGTTGATCGCATGCTGATCGCTTCATAAAGAAGCTTAGCTGATCAGGGACTCATCAAATATAATTCTTTATGATCTACAGTTCTACTATTAGTTGTTACACACATAATGACATAAATCAATTTACATTCGAGATATTACTATAATACATTAGTAATATATGCCGATTTATTTATTCGGAAAGATGATAAAACATTACATTTGTAGATCACTTTTATATTGGACTAAGGCATAACTCTAACTGAAATTATGAATCGTAGCCGAGTCAAGAAGTCGAACACAAAGTCGTAACTTGTGTATCGACTATTTGCCTAAAACGTAAACCGTAAGCTAAACAATAAACAGATAATGATAACGACACCAGAGATGATTACCCAGTTTGGTGACTCCGCACCTACGTCTGGGGGCACTTTGCCAGTGGAAAGGTTTTCACTATAAGGTAGTCAATAGTACAACTTCAAGCACCAACTAGCCATCACACAAGCTATTGTCCTAAGCTACTATAGATCTCACCGTGAACAAACTCGACCAAGGGCCTCTCCCCCTGTCTTTGAGATCCTCTCAATTCCACCCTTCGAGCAAGCCTATGCTCGGTGTCGTTGTCTTCTTTGACGGAGTTGTGAATCTTCAATCACAAGCAAAAACCCTAACTGATCAAGCACTTAGTCTTCGTGACTTAATGTTTGATCCGAGCAAAGGCCGTTCTAGCAAATCTTAATCAGCCTCTCAACACGCCAATGGTGCACGGTTAAGAGCTCTAAGAAATCTTGCAATTATTAGAACAAGAACGGATGATCTGCTAATGGGAAGCCCAAGGCTTTTTATAGCAGCTCACATTCCTAATCCTTCCCGGATTAGGAACAGGAAGTTTAAGGCTTCCTGAATAAATTAGGCAAGTCGTTGCCGCCTGACAGGCTGGAAGTCGTCTTACCTGTTCGGACTTCCTGAATAAATCAGGCAAGTCGTTGCCGCCTATTGCTTACGTGTTACTGACAGCTGGAAGTCGCCTGGCTTTGTCGAAGTCACTCTCTTGCGCTCCAAGTCTTCGTGGCGTCTTTCTTCGTTCGCTCCAAGCGTCGTCGAAATAGGAAAGCTTCAGGCCTTTCCTAATCTGGATCGTAACTAGTCGCTCCACATGTCATGTAACTTGTTGTACTGACTTCTTACATTTGCGCTAAAAAATTATGCCAACACTTAAACGTAGCAACAGTAACAATCTCCCACTTGCCCATGGTTCCAATTTAATAACTGATCTACTCCCACAGACCCTACATGTTCCTCATGCCTTGGCTGTGGCTGAGCCTTTGTCAAGGGATCGGCCATATTATCATCAGTCAAATAGTGTTTAATCTCCATGGATTGCTTAAAACTTATCCAGCTGAAAGCGCCACCACTCAACACAAAATATATCCTAACTGAATTTTGAAGTCAAAATATATCCTTACTGAATTTCGAAGTCATCTAGTGTAATTGGCCGGGGTTAGATTGGAATCTGCTAGTACAGCTTAGTGCAAACGAGACTTCCAGTCTTGTGCACATCCTGACATACATGATGGACCCGACAATCGAAGCATAAGGGATCTTACTCATCCTGCTCAGCTTATGAGGAGTACTTGGACTTTATAGCTTGCTGAGCTTAATGCCATGACGCATGGATATGTATCCTTTCTTATAATCAAGCATTGAGAGTCTTCTCAAAACTTTACCTACATACATGTTTAGACTTAGCAACATGTTCTGACTTAGGCCCAAAATCCTTTATGGAAAAATCTGTAGAGATCCTGATGCCTACATTATATGTAGCATCACCTAAGTCCTTCATCGATAAGTAATTCCCTAACCAAGTTTTGGTGGCAAGGTCGGGATGTCATTCCCGATGAATAAATACCAAGGATACAATATTACTCCGGCTCGCTTTCTTATGTACGCAAGGCTCACTTTCAGCTTTATCAAAGTAAAGGTTCCAACTCCCTAAAGCTTGCTTCAATCCATAAATGAATCTTTGTAGCTTACATATCTTTCCGGTATTCTTTGGATCTACAAAACCTACAGGCCGTGAGATATACACACCCTCGAGTAAGTTCCAGCTAAGGAAGGGGGTTTGACATCCATCTGCCATAATTATGGCTAAGAATAATCCGGATCAAACTGACCATTGATACTAGTGAAAAGGTGTCATCATAATCCATGCATTGAATCTGACGATAACCTTTTACAACCATCCTAGTCTTATTGGACTGAGGATTTCCATCCATGTCGGTCTTTATCCTATATATCAACTCAGAACCGATGGGTTTTATCCCAGGGGTTTGATGAACCAAGAACCAGACTTGGTTGTCTTACATGGATTTCATTTCTTCACTCATGACGTTCTGCCATTTTTCGGAATCTAGACTGGTCAAAGCTTGTCTGAAGGATTCTGGATCATCCTGATCCACCAATATCAAGTCATTTCCCTCAGTGGCTATGAAGCCATATCTGTCTGGAACATGACGAGATCTTTCAGACCTCCTTAGTTTCTCGCTGGGTATGTAGAAGTTGTATCTCTTAGTTTCTTAAGGATATCTTACGAAGAAACATTTGTCTGATTTGGATGCCTGCATCTCTGCTACCCAAATCTTTTAGGAAAAACATACTAGGATGTTTCCCACACCATATATGACTGTGGTCCATTTCTTATGTGGCTACTACGAAGGCACACACATCCAAACAGAACTGACCATCTCATCCCGCTCCAATCCCAATGAATACTACGCGGAGGCGCACGCATCCACAGTAACGGGAGTCATAATGAGTGTCATGTGGTGTACCTTCTGTGACTCTGGTCCAGCTTTTATTTGGCTACTACGTGGAGGCGCACGCATTCAAATAGAACTGATAAACTTATCCAGCTCGCATCCCAATGAATACTACGCAGAGCATGATTCAAAATGAATGCGGCCGTTTCCAGATTCAAGTATTAGTTGAACTCTCTTCTGACCTGAGTACTCATAGGTCCACATACGTCGGAATGTATTAGACTTAATAAGTCACTCGCCTTTCACAGAAACCTGTGAAAGGTGCCGTTGTCGTTTTGCCCATTAGGCGAGACTTGCATCTTTAAGTTTGAGTGAATTCAAACGGACTTAAAAGTCCACACTTGTGAAGTGTTAAAATGCGTTTCTCGCTTATTAGGCAAGACTTGCATCTTTCAGTTTGAGTGAATTCAAACGCACTTATAGTCCACACTTGTGAAGTCCACACTTGTGATGTGTTTCTCGCCTATGTTCCTTAAATGACGATGCCAGATTATAACTTGGTTTAAATCATCAGATTTAAGCCTTTTCTTATTTACGTTATAGCGATTAAGCTTACCAACGTAAATATCTGATCCTGAAGATGTGGATACCCACTCTTCTTCACATGATCCTTGTATTGCTTACAATCCCTTATTCCTGTGTCCTGGCTCATTGCTGTGATATCAGACCTTCTCCATTTTGTCCTTAGTCTCCACAGCAACTTTGGGAGCTGCTTGAACCCTTGGACGCTTGGGGTGTCTGATTTGCCCTGCAAGGTGCTCAGGAGCCTTACCCTTACCCTAATCAGGTTTCTTGAAGCTGACCTTCTCGTTGACCATAAGAACCTCTTTGGACTTGCCCTTGAGGTTCTTTTCAGTGGTCACAAGCATCCCATGAAGCTCTGTTAAGGACTTGTCCATGTTATGCATATAGCAGTTTACTACGAAATCACTATATGTATCTGGAAGTGACTGCAACATAAAATTCGCAACCATTTCCACTCGATCATCAAAACCGAGTCTGGTTAGATGTTCCTGAAGACATTTCATCTTTGTGACATGGGGAGTAACAGGGCTCTAGCCTTAAAACCCATAATTGCATTTCATCTTCGTGACAAGGGTTATCACAATTTATCACAAAAATTTGATTTTGAATTTTAAATAAATAATTACACAACTTACCCCTTTAAACCCATAATTGCACACTTGCCCCATTCATGAAATAAACCTTAAATGGGCTTCAAGCCCATTTAACCAAATCCAAATTAAAACCTATATAATTGAGTTGTAATTATGGTTTAGCTAAACCGGTCCAATTTCCCCAACTCGATTTCTTCAACCGTCTGGCTCATAAACCTATGCCAGAATTCAATCGAATCGTTTTCAATTTAACTAAACTGAAATGCGGATTCTTTCAATTTCCATCCATGCTTATTTGTCATGTATTGTACTTAAAGCGTGTGACCCTCTAGGCTAACGACCCGTTGGTAGACTGATAAAATTACTATTTTACCCTTTTCGTCATAATTGGTCTCTAGCAAGACATTATGATTACCCAACGTTCGTGATTATCTATTATTCGACTTAACCTGTCATCGTACATGTCACTGTCCTTTTATCAAACCGATATCACGATTGATCAATAGGCATAGAATCGTCACCCTAATTTATCAATCACTGTTTCTTGATATCTGAGATAACTTAAAACTGATATTGAGGTATCCCCTGCACGGCTGTGCTATTCCTTCAGTCATATTTATCATGTGGCCTAAACGGATATCTTTCTCATACCGGAGTATGAGTGATAAATCCCTCAGACGCCTTTCAAGTTCACAAATGCAATTAATATCCAAGCCAATCAAAGTCGTTATAACTACCCTTTTACATGTAACGTTAGACTAGGTCAAACTTAGGTATTCGTTACATAGTGTACAAAAAGACTCTTTGGTCTTAGGATATAATGACAAGCTACGATCTGTGAGTATCTCATGACTGGATCTATGTTGCATACTCACAATCGGGTTGTCCGATATCATCGACCTGATGATATCTATGATATAACTCCGGCACGCACTTAGCCATGATCAGTAGAGCATGATCACAAGGAGTTAGTCTCATACTGATCTCTTCTGAAGAAGCTTAGCTAATCAGGGACTTATCGAATGCAAATCTTTCTAATCTACAGTTCTACTGATGATATAGATCAAATTACATTAGATATACTACTACAACACATTAGTAATATAATCCCTTTTACTATATCGAAAAATGATGTTCTTTACAATATAGATTGAGGAATTACACTGGACTAGGGCATAATCCTAACACTTACTTCCATCCTCCCTTTTGTAAACGCAAGGTTCATCATCGTTATTGATAAAGCCAAACTGTTTCACAACTTGATCAAAACGTTGATTCCAACTCCTCGAAGCTTGCTTCAATCCATAAATTGACTTGAGCAACTTACAAATCATTCCCTTATTCTTTGGATCTACAAAACCTTCATGTTGCGTCATATAGACGTCCTGAGTTAAGTTCCCATTAAGGAAGGCGGTTTTGACATCCATCTGCCATATCTCGTAGTCATGATATGATGCGATGGCAAGAAGAATTCGGATAACTTTGACCATAGCCACTGGAGAAAAGGTTTCCTCATAGTCAATACCTTGAATTTGTCTACAACCTTTTGCTACCAAACGTGCTTTATAGGTCTGAGTATTGCAATCCATGTCTGACTTCTTCTTGAAGACCTATTTACAACCAATGGTATTAACACCAACGATTGGATCAATCAAGCTCAAGACTTGATTATCGTACATGGATTGCATTTCCTCCTTCATGGCTCCCAGCCATTTCTCGGAGTCGGTACTGTCCACGGCTTCTCGAAAGGAGGTGGGTTCATTATCTTGATCCACCAATACCAGCTCATCACCTTAAAGCACAATGAATCCATATCTCACAGGTGGATGATTTGTCCTTTCAGACCACCTTGGACCGTCTTGAAGAACTGCAGTGATTGGTTCCTGCTCTACTACCTGCTCTGGCTCCATGTCTTCTATTGGGCTTTCCGGTGATTCCTGAGAAGCCACATCCTCTGGAATTTCATCCAGACCTAGATAGTTCTCCACTTTGTTGATGTCGTCTGCCTTAGCGGAGCATCTTCAAAAATGCGTTATATACAAGCTTGCTAAAGTTCTATCTAGATGCCGTGCGCCTTAGCAGAGCATCTTTATCGGACTTTGCATACAAGATTTGGTTGATTTAATTGCGATTCTCGACCAGGGTCGAGCCAGGGTGTTAGAAAGGGTATGCCGTGTACAATCGTACAGACCCTTGCCAAGAATTACATGCGTTGTAATTGGACCCAATTGCACGGGATGTAATTGGATGCATGTCCTACCTAAATAAATGAATCGGAGCGGTGCGCCTTAGCGTACTTTGATTCACGATTCACGATTCACGAATCATGATTCTTGGTTTTAGATTCTATTAACTTAGAATCGAAAGGTTGGAGTTTTATTCAGGATCTTCGTAAATTTATTCAACTTTCTGATTAAATTTACTTTCCTTGTGTTGATTAATGGCAAAAAACTCAACGAACTCGAACAGTTTGTCGTTGAGGCATATCCTTGAAAAGGGTAAGCTCAACGGAACAAACTATCTTGATTGGGACATTAACCTACGACTTGTGTTCAAGTTGGAACGCAGGGAATATGTCCTGGACTGGGCTATCCCTTTGGAGCCAGCACTTAACGCCCCGACGGCCGTTAAGGATGCATACCAAAAGCACCTTGGCGACAATGTCGACGTGGCGTGTGTGATACTGGGCGCTATGGAGCCGGAGCTCCAGAAGAAGTTTAAGGAAAGGAAAGCGATGATGTCATAGATAGGGGTTATGTTCAAGGAAAAGGCTCAACTCGAAAGATTCGGGATTTTCAAGGAACTCCTCGCCTACAAAATGTCAGCAGGCAGTTCTGTAGATCCACATGTCTTGAAAATGAAGGGGCACCTCAACGGCCTAAATCGACTCAGGCTCGGGGTGGAAAAGCAGATGGCAGCCGATTTTGTTCTGCAATCCCTTCCTCATCCATATGATAGCTTCGTTATGAACTATTATATGCATGATATTGAAGTGCAAGTACAATTGGTGGTTTGTATGTATTGAATATGGAAATCCCCAATTCAAATCAGCTCTGTAACGTTAATATGAAAAGGTTTAAATCCGATGATTTGAACCAAACTCTAATATGACACTGTCGTCTAGGCCACATAAACAAGAGTCGCGTCTCAGCACTTCACAAGTGCGGACTATTAAGTCCATTCGAATTCAATTCGATTGACAGATGTGAGGCTTGTTTGATGGGCAAGATGACTAGAGCGCCCTTCATCGGGAGAGGTGAGAGGGCGGGTGACCTATTGGCCTTAATACACAAAGATGTGTGCGGACCTATGAGTTCACTTGCCAGGAGCGGTTACAGTTATTTCATCACTTTTACTGACGATTACACTTTTACTGACGGTTATGTCTATTAAATGAGACATAAGTCTGATGCTGTTGATAAATTCGAAGAGTTCAAGACTGAAGTACAGAACCAGCTCGGGAAAAGTATAAAAGCACTTCGTTCGGATCGAGGTGGAGAATACTTATCCCAAGAGTTTCTCGATCATCTTGTGGAAAGTGGGATATTATCAAAGTGGACTCCGCCGGGAACACCTCAATTAAAGGGAGTGTCCGAGCGAAGGAATCGAACATTGTTAGATATGGTTCGATCCATGATGAGTCATGCTGATTTGCCAATATCCTTCTGGGGTTATGCTCTTGAAACAGCCGCATTCATATTGAATAGGGCTCCAACGAAGACAGTGGAAGGGACACCTTTTGAGCAATGGTACGGGAAGAAGCTCGTTTTGTCCTTCCTCAAGATTTGGGGTTGCGAGGCTTTTGTGAAGTGTATGCTCTCAAACAAACTCGAACAAAAATCAGACAAATGCATCTTCGTTGGGTATCCCAAAGTGACAGGGGGATACTACTTCTACAAACCGAGCAAGAACAAAGTTTTCGTTGCTCGTGGTGGGGTGTTTTTGGAAAAGGAGTTCATTTCAAAAACAGATAGTGAGAGAACTATAGATCTGGATGAAATTCTAGAGAATGTAGCTTCTCAGGAACCACCTGAAAGCCCAGTAGAAGATATGGAGCGAAAACAGGTAGTAGAGCAGGAACCGATCACTACAGTTCTTCAGGACGGTCCAAGGCGGTCTGAAAGGACCAGTCATCCACCTGTGAGATACGGACTCTATGTAACTCAAGGTGATGAGCTGGTATTGGTGGATCAAGATGATGAACCCACCACCTTTCGAGAAGCTGTGGACAGTACCGACTCCGAGAAATGGCTGGGAGCCATGAAGGAGGAAATGCAATCCATGTACGATAATCAAGTCTGGAGCTTGATTGATCGAATCGCTGGTGTTAAAACCATTGGTTGTAAATGGGTCTTCAAAAAGAAGAAAGACATGGATGGCAATCCTCAGACCTATAAAGCATGTTTGGTAGCATAAGGTTATAAACAAATTCAAGGAATTGACTATGAGGAAACCTTTTCTCCAGTGGCTATGGTCAAATCTATCCGAATTCTTCTTGCCATCGCAGCATATTATGACTACGAGATATGGCAATTGGATGTCAAAACCGCCTTCTTTAATGGGAACTTAAACGAGGACGTCTATATGACGCAACCTGAAGGTTTTGTAGATCTAAAGAATAAGGGAAATATTTGTAAATTGCTCAAGTCCATTAATGGATTGAAGCAAGCTTCAAGGAGTTTGAATCAACGTTTTGATCAAGCTGTGAAACAGTTTGGCTTTATAATGAACGATGATGAACCTTGCGTTTACAAAAGGGAGGATGGGAGTAAGATAGTCTTTTTGGTGCTATATGTTGACGACATATTATTCATTGGAAACGACATCCCAACCTCAACAAAGGCTTGGTTAGGGGAGTGTTTCGCAATGAAAGACTTAGGCGAAACCTCTTACATCTTGGGTATTAAGATATGGAGAGATCGCACCAAGCGGGTCTTGGGTTTAAGTCAAAGCACCTACATAGACAAAGTGTTGAGGAGATTCTCAATGCTTGAAGCCAAGAAAGGATTCTTATCCATCCGTCATGGCATAAGACTAAGCAAGACTCAACGTCCAATGATGACTGATGAGCTGAAAAGAATGAGTGGAATTCCATACGCTTCGGCTATTGGATCCATCATGTATGCCATGATATGTACGAGACCAGACATCTCGTTTGCCTTAATCTGTACCAGTAGGCATCAATCCAACCCGGGTGAGGAACATTGGATTGCGGTCTAGGCAATCCTCAAATACTTGAGGAGAACCAAGGACGATTTTCTTGTTTATGGGGGAAGAGAAGATGATGAACTAGTCGTCAAAAGTTTTGTTGACGCTAGTATCCAGACGGATCAGAATGAATATAAGAGTCAGTCTGGATATGTGTTCATGTTGAATGGAGGAGCTTTCAGCTGGAAGAGCAAGAAGCAGGATTCCACCGCTGACTCTACAACGGAATATGAGTACATCGCTGCCTCAGAAGCAGCGAAGGAGGTTGTATGGATCGGGAGCTTCCTAACTAGATTAGACGTAATGTCCATTGCGCCATTGCGCAAGCTAAAGAGCCCAGAGCACATAACAGATCCAAACATGTACCTAGGAAATATCACATGATTCGAGAAATCATCGAGAGGGTGATGTGAAGATCACTTACGCTACAACAAATGATAACACAACCGACCCTTTGACCAAGGCTCTTCCTCAACCTAAGCACGAAAAGCATGTGAGGTCAATGGGTATAGACTGGGCTTACATTGGAACTAGGGGCAAGTGGGAGATTATAAGCTTTTTTGTGCCCTAGTCCAATTGTAATAGTCAGTAAATGTCTGTATATATTAATCATCGTTTGCAATATATAAAATCCGCATTATATTACTTATGTGTTGAAGTAATAGGTTAAGTCTGATCAGATCTATGACCATTAAAGTAGTAGAACCATATATGCTTCAATGAAGCGACCAAGTATGAGGATGATTCTTTATGGTAATGTTCTATTTACCATTGGGAGGGTTCCCGGAATCAGATCATAGTTATCACTCGGGTGAGTGATATTGGACGACCCGCACTGAATGGTGTTGCATAGATACAGTCATGAAGACATTCAATTGTGGTAGCCTGTCATTGTATCCTTAGACCAAGGAGTCTTTGTGATCGCTATGTAGTAAAGAACCGCGTTTCACTTGCTCCTAACGTTGTCCGTAACAAGACTACCATAACGGACAAGATTGGCACGGGGACGGATTGTATGTATGACTAAGGGATTTATCCCTCACACTATGGTATGAGATATGTATCTATTTAGGCCACTCGATAGAGATTAACTGAAGGGAGAGCATGGCTATGCCAACGATACGAGGTATCAATATTCAGTTTTCTCACAAATCGAGAAATAGAGATTGATTAAGTAAGGGTGACTACTCTATGCCATATGATCAATCTAGATACCGGGCGATTAAAGGGATAGCGACATGTACTAGATGAGGTTAAATCGAATCATAGATCATCATGCGCGTCGGGTAATCATAACGTCTGACTAGAGGCCACTTATGATGGATCGGGTAAAATCGAATATTACGACGATCCGCCGACGATGGCATGAGCCTAAAGGGTCACACAAATAGGATATGGATTTTGAGAGAAACGATGAAAGATTGGGAATTAGTTCGACGCGAGGCAACAAAAGTCGGATAATAATTGGACCCGGCATGGGCCCACATGGCCAAAGCAATTGGGCTTCGGCCTATGAGGCCCATGGTGGCCGGCCCAATAGGTCGCCCATTTGTGGGTCCACCCAATCATCCAACCTTCTTGACAAGATGGTGATTTGCCAAGGTATGGGCAAGGTATGGGCAAGATATGGGCTAGTCGTGGCTAGGCATGGGCAAGTGGGATTTGGTTTGCAAGAACACTTTATACCATGCTCCATCACCAACTCATCCATCTAAGACTAAGAGTGAGAGGGCATTGTGGCATAACACATAACACACAAAACACAAAAGTACTCACTCTATCCGTCCTCTTGACTCTCGGCCGAACACCCTTGAAGGGTTTCCTTCTCCAATTTTCTCTCAAGCTTCACACTATACTCTAGTGTGCAAGGATCATTCAAGATCATCCCATCCGTGTGGACTACTTTGGAGTTGAAGATCTCAAACGTACTTTAAGTTTTGATTCGAGCAAACCGAAAGGTAAATACTTGTGATTTCGTTTTGTCTTGGTATTTAATGGTTTCACGATCTTGGACAGATTTGGGGTTTATATATATTCTTGCTTCCGTTTCCATGGTGTTCTTGGTAGCCCCAAAGTTCCTACAATACTACTACAACACATTAGTAATACAATGCCTTTTTATTAGATCGAAAAACATGTGAGGTCAATGGGTATAAACTGGGCTTACATTGGAACTAGGGGCAAGTGGGAGATTGTAAGCTTTTTTGTCCCCTAGTCCAATTGTAATAGTCAGTAAATGTCTGTATATATTAATCATCGTTTGCAATATATAAAATCCGCATTATATTACTTATGTGTTGAAGTAATAGGTTAAGTCTGATCAGATCTATGACCGTTAAAGGAGTAGAACCATATATGCTTCAATGATGCGACCAAGTATAAGGATGATTCTTTATGGTAATGTTCTATTTACCATTAGGAGGGTTCCCGGAATCAGATCATAGTTATCACTCGGGTGAGTGATATTGGACGACCCGCACTGAATGGTGTTGCATAGATACAGTCATGAAGACATTCAATTGTGGTAGCCTGTCGTTGTATCCTAAGACCAAGGAGTCTTTGTGATCGCTATGTAGTAAAGAACCGCGTTTCACTTGCTCCTAACGTTGTCCGTAACAAGACTACCATAACGGACAAGACTGGCAAGGGGACGGATTGTATGTATGACTAAGGGATTTATCCCTTATACTATGGTATGAGATATGTATCTGTTTAGGCCACTCGATAGAGATTAACTTAAGGGAGAGCATGGCTATGCCAACGATACGAGGTATCAATATTCAGTTTTCTCACAAATCGAGAAATAGAGATTGATTAAGTAAGGGTGACTACTCTATGCCATATGATCAATCTAGATACCGGGCGATTAAAGGGATAGCGACATGTACTACATGAGGTTAAATCGAATCATAGATCATCATGCGCGTCGGGTAATCATAACGTCTGACTAGAGGCCACTTATGATGGATCGGGTAAAATCGAATATTACGACGATCCGCCGACGATGGCATGAGCCTAAAGGGTCACACAAATAGGATATGGATTTTGAGAGAAACGATGAAAGATTGGGAATAAGTTCGACGCGAGGCAACAAAAGTCGGATAATAATTGGACCCGGCATGGGCCCACATGGCCGAAGCAATTGGGCTTCGGCCCATGAGGCCCATGGTGGCCGGCCCAATAGGTGGCCCATTTGTGGGTCCACCCAATCATCCAACCTTCTTGACAAGATGGTGATTTGCCAAGGTATGGGCAAGGTATGGGCAAGACATGGGCTAGTCGTGGCTAGGCATGGGCAAGTGGGATTTGGTTTGCAAGAACACTTTATACCATGCTCCATCACCAACTCATCCATCTAAGACTAAGAGTGAGAGGGCATTGTGGCATAACACATAACACACAAAACACAAAAGTACTCACTCTATCCGTCCTCTTGACTCTCGGCCGAACACCCTTGGAGGGTTTCCTTCTCCAATTTTCTCTCAAGCTTCACACTATACTCTAGTGTGCAAGGATCATCCAAGATCATCCCAACCGTGTGGACTACTTTGGAGTTGAAGATCTCAAACGTACTTTAAGTTTTGATTCGAGCAAACCGAAAGGTAAATACTTGTGATTTTGTTTTGCCTTGGTATTTAATGGTTTCACGATCTTGGACAGATTTGGGGTTTATATATATTCTTGCTTCCGTTTCCATGGTGTTCTTGGTAGCCCCAAAGTTCCTACAATACTACTACAACACATTAGTAATACAATGCCTTTTTATTAGATTAAAAATGATATACATTGCAATATAGATTGAGGAATTACATTGGACTAGGGCATAATCCTAACAACATGATGATTGAAGGTCCGATTGAACCTTCAGTCGGTATCGAAACCCAAACCAAGAAGAACTATCCCACGCTCGGGTAAATATTCCTCCCTTCCATGGAAAGAATGACCCTGAAGCCTACCTCGTTTGGGAGCGAAAAGTCGATATTATTTTGGATGGTCGGCGTGTTGGGGATTCCCAGGGTTTGGCGCAGCGGAAATTAATTGAGAATCCCGGTAAGGATCTTGATCAATCTCTAGATTAATGATGTGTCGAGAAAGATCGGATTTTTACTTCTTGAAGCGTAAGATGAACAAATCAAAAGAAACGTCCTCGGGACCCGTCCTCTACCGTCTTGCACATGCGGGAGCTTGATGCCGATGCGAGAATCCTCTTCCTGGCTACTAGACCGAGCAAGAAGCCCTCCTCATTCAAGGTCTCTAACCGTCAAGATGCACGAGTTAGAGAATTTTGAAAGTGAATAGCAATTGGTACCCAAGGCTGGAGGCTGTCACCAAATGCCTCTATATATAGGCTTTGAGTGAGGCCTAGGGCAAAGAGCCCGTCAGACATAGGTGTCGATCGACACCACCCATGTCTATGTGCCGATCGACACCCCGTAGGTATCGATCGACAACCCACATGTGGTCACCATTTCTATTCGACTCTCGTTCATGGCATGCGACCTTGTAGGCCCGTGACCCATTGGCAGATCAGCGTGAAAAGTCATTTCACTTGATCCATCACTAGTGGTCTCTAGTAAGACATAGTGATTATCCAATGTCCATGAGGTATCGTTCGACTCAATATCTCCTTTCTGTCATCTGTATCACAAACCCTTTGTTTTCTTTATGGCGTATGAGATAGATCGAGGCATAGAGTCGTCATCCTCATATATTCGATCTAGTTCCTTAAATTCCGAGATGACAGATTCGTAATTGGTGCGGCCGCATACTTCACCAGTCACACTTATCAAGGGGCCCAGAACCATACCCTTCACCACGTCTCACCGTGGGGATACAAATCCCTTCGGACGAAATGTGCGCTCCCACTATAGTCCGTCCAATAGCCACCAATGCCTATTATGACTACCCTGTTACAGGCAACGTTGGAGCATGTCAAACTATAGGACTAACGTGCATGTGAGCTACTCGCTCCAAGGTCTCAAGGCAGTGATGACACGACGACGGAGTGTGCGTTGGTGACTTAATCTATGTGCCATACTCCAAGTCGGGTTATCCAATACAATCTCTCATATGATATCCGTGATATGACTTTGGTAATCCCATTACCTCGATCAACAGAACTTGATGTCAAGTCATCCTCACGCTAGTCACTTATGGATAAGTATTCGACTAGGGATTCATCAAGCATAATTTCATAGTATCTAAGTTTTCTACTATTAGTGATGACACACTCAATGACTTTAGATGAAATTATCGATTGACTCATTATTATAACACAATAATAATGAAAATGCCTTTTATTGCTAAACAGAAGATTACATAGAAAAGACTTGCACTAGGGCACAAGCTCTAACATGGCATTGTTCGGAGGTAAGCAAAGTTAAACTCGCATCCCTTGATTTTTATGACTATGCATTTGTTTGGTGGGATCAAATGGTCTTAAACAGAAAAAAGCATCGGGAACCCACCATCGACCCATGGGAGCTTATGAAGTTCATCATGAGAAGAAGGTTTCTGCCAAACCATTACCATCGAGGTATTTATACCAAACATCAATGACTCAACCAAGGTAATCGAAGTGTGGAGGAATACTACAAAGAGATGGAAATGTTAATGGCTCGATTCCTAGTCGGGCTCAATGTCGACATCGCCAACAAAATAGAACTCCACCACTACGTAGAGTTTGAAGAGATGGTACATATCGCCAACACAATTGAGAAGCAATTAAAAAGAGGAAGTAATCAATCGTCCATGAAAGCCAAAAAGACGTCTTGGAAGACTCAAGACTTCTTGGAAGACACCCTACCCACTACGAGAAGAAAAGGTGACGGAAAACTCCAAAATAACGGCTCCACCAATGACCACTACACCAATTGCCCGTGCTTCTCAAGATAAGGCCGGTGCTAGAACTTCAAGAAATAGCGATGTAAGGTGCTTCAAGTTCCTAGGCAGAGGACACATCGCTAGCCAATGTCCAAACAAGCGCATCATGATATTGACGGAAAATAGAGACTATGTCACCATCGAAGGACGAGAAGGCTCAACGAGAGACCATCTTCCAAACACGGTGCTACATAAAAGATAAGGTTTGTAGTTTAATTATTGACGGTGGTAGTTGTACTAATGTAGCCAGTACTAACTTGGTCGATATGCTTGCTCTATTATTAATCAACCACCTACGACCCTACAAGCTTCAGTGGCTCAACGATAGTGGAGGCATAAAGGTCGCTTATCAAGTTATCGTTCTATTCAAAATTGGGAGGTACGAAGACGAGGTCCTTTACGACGTAGTTTCGATGGAGGTCGTACATGTACTACTTAGTCGGCCATGGCAATTTGACCAAAAATTATCCCACGACTGCTTCACTAACTAGTACACTTTCCGCCATAACCATTGCGAGATCACCATATCACCGCTATCTCCAAAACAAGTTCTCCAAGATCAATCCCAAATGTACCAACAAAAAACAAAATGTGAGGGAGAGAGAGTGCAAACACTTGAGTGCCCAACACATGAGAGTCAGACACGTGAGAAAAATATAAGATAGAAAAATAAAAATGAGAGTACACTACAAAAGAAAAAAAGAGAGAAAGCATGAAGAAACTTATTTGCCAAAAAAAGTGAGGTGATAGGAGCGCCTAAAACCGGACATGCGATGTTACTTATTGTCCAGAAGGAGAAGGTATTGTGGGCTTCTAACTCTTTATCAGATTTACTACCTTGTGTTTTACCACTTTTGCAGGAGTTTGAGGACGTGATACCGGAGGACATTCCACCCAGATTGCCGCCAATCCACGGGATCGAACACCAAGTTGACTTTATCACTAGAGCCTCAATTCCCAACCGTCCAGGCTATCATACCAATCCCGACGAGACCAAGGAACTCCAACCACAAGTTGATGAATTCTTATCTAGAGGGTACATCCGTGAAAGCATGAGTCCTTGCGCCGTACCTGTCTTACTTGTTCCTAAGAAAGATGGGACGTGGAGAATGTGTGTTGATTGTCGAGCCATGAACTAAATTACGGTAAAATATCGTTTTCCAATTCCTCGCTTAGATGACATGTTAGATGAATTGCATGGTTCTTTCATTTTTTCTAAAATTGATATAAGGGATAATTCCAGATGACTACACCTGGATATGTCACATTATCAGATGACTACACCTAGAATTTTTCGTGTCAGGGTGAATACCCAAGAATTTCATTTGTCTCACTTTACTCATTCCATCCAACTCCGTTAGTTTTTAACATTTTTTTACATGTGAAAGACTAAAATACCCTTCAGATGTAAATAATTGTTTTCAAATTGAATGAAAAGACTAAAATACCCTTCACTATTCATTTAATTTTCAAAAAAATACCACTCATACTCTCTCTCTCTCTCTCTCTCTCTCTCCTCCATGTCCTCCACCACCACTGCCACCGCCTCCATCACCACCACCACCTCCATCTCCTCCACCACCACCACCATCTCCTCCCTCTCCGTCGACACCTCCTCCACCACCACCACATCTCCTCCCTCTCCGTCGACACCTCCTCCACCACCACCACCACCACCGCCGCCACCACCTCCATCTCCACCGCCACCACATCCATCTCCTCCACCACCATCTCCTTCCTTTCCGTCGTCACCTCCTCCACTACCACCTCCATCTCCTCTCCCTCTATCACCACCTCCGGCCGACTTCCGGCGAAGCTCCGACCGACTTCCGGCAAGGCTCCGACCGACTTCCGACAAGGCTCCAACGATGGTGGAGGAGATGGTGGTGGTGGTGGTGGTGGAGGGGCGTGGAGGGGATGGCGGTGGAGGAGATGAAGGTGGTAGCGGTGGTGGTGGTGGATGAGATAGATGAGGTGGGGATGGAAGGGGAGGAGATGGTGGTGGTGGTGGTGGCGGTGGAAGGGCGTATAGGAGATGGATGTGGTGGTGGTAATGATTGAGAAGGTGGAGGAGATAGAGGTGGTGGCGGTTGAAGGGCGTAGAGGAGATGGATGTGGTGGTGGTAATGATTGAGAAGGTGGTGGCGGTGGTGGAGGAGTTGGCGACGGAGGGGGAGGAGATGGTGGTGGTGGTGGTGGAGGGAATAGTGGTGGAGGAGAGAGAGAGAGAGAGAGAGTATGAGTGGTATTTTAGTCTTTTCACATGTAAAAAAATGTTAAAAACTAACGGAGTTGGACGGAATGTGTAAAGTGAGACAAATGAAATTCTTGGGTATTCACCCTGACACGAAAAATTCTAGGTGTAGTCATCTGATAATGTGACATATCCAGGTGTAGTCATATGGAATTATCCCTTGATATAAGGAGTGAATATCACCAAATGTGCATAAAAAAAGGAGATGAATGGAAATGACATTTAAAACTAAACATGGCTTATATGAATGGTTAGTTATGCCTTTTGGATTGTTGAATGAACCTAGTACGTTTATGAACCTAATGAACCATATCTTACAATCATTCATAGGGATGTTTATTGTTGTTTACTATGATGATATCCTCATTTATAGTAAAAACATGCATGATCACTTGTTACACTTGACCACTATTTTTGAGACTGTTCAGAAAAATTATATGCTAACCTCAATAGGTGCACTTTTTGCACTGACGAGCTTGTCTTTCTTGGATATGTTGTTAGTAACAAAGGAATTACCATTTGATTGCATTTTTGTGCCCTAGTCCAATTGCTAGTAGTCTATAAATATCTGTGTATAGTTATCATCGTTTGTAATAAATAAAACGGCTTTGTATTACTTATGTGTTGAAGTAATATGTTAAGCATGATCTGATTTATGACCACTAAAGTAGTAGAACCATAATTCTGTACAGATCACACTTAACGAGTCCCTGGTCAATATACGCTTCAATTGAAGCGACCAGTATGAGGATGGTTCTCAATGATGTAGTTCTGCTTATCATAGGGATGTTGGATCCCAGAATCAAATCATAGATATCATGAGGTGATTAATATCGGACGACCCGTTTTGAATAGTGTTTCATAGATTAAGCCATGAACATATTCAAATGCGATAGCTTGTCACGATATCCTTAGACCAAGGAGTCTTTGTGATCGCTATGCGGTCGACGTACGGCTTTAACTTGGCCTAACGCTTTTCGTAACATGATTGCAATAACGGGCATGATTGGGTGGCGGAACGGATTGCATGAGTGACACGAAAGACGGCTAAGGGATTTATCCCTCGTACTACGGTATGGGAAAGATATCCGTTAAGGCCGCTTGATCGAGAGTGACTGAGAGAAAGAGCATGGCCATGCCAATGATACGGGTTATCAGTTCTCAGCCATCTCACATATCAAGTAACAATGATTGATTAAACAAGGATGAGGACTCTATGCCTTGTGATCAATCGGGATGTCTATAGATAATAGGATAGTGACTTGTATGCACAAGTTTAAATCGAATCATCAATCATCATGCACCTTGGGTAATCATAATGTCTTACTAGAGACCACTTATGATGGATCGGGCAAGAAAGATCTTTTGCGCCGATCTGCCAACGGTGGCATGAGCCTTGAGGGTCACACACATACAAGATGGATAACTTGAGACAAGGAAACATTAACGTTTCTTGAGGAGCAAGACATGGAAAAAACTGAAGGTTTTGGGCCATGGGTTCGGTTTGAGAGAATCATTAGCGAATCGAGAAAACTGAGATTTTCGTCAATGTCGCGTCGGACTTTGTTTGATGAGTAACGACAAAAGGGTCGGATAACTTTTGGACACGACACGCGACCACATGGGCGAGCCCATTGGGCTCGGCCCATGAGGTCATTAAGCCGGGCCAACAAGGGCCCAAATAAGGCCCAATAAGCCCTAGTGGTCGGCCACCTTGGTGGGTCCAAGTATGGGGGCCACACACCATCCTTAGTTGGTGTTGTTGATTAAGAGGTGAGTGATTTAAGGGGTTTTGGTAATGACTTGCCTTTAACCCATGCTTTCATCATTTGTCACTTTAATGACTCATGCCTTATGTGTTGATGATGTAGACAAATGAAGAATTAATTCACAAGACTCTCACTCTCATTTTCTCTCTCTATTGGCTGACCACCTCCTTCACTCCTCTCTTCTTGCTCTCTTGTTCTTCACATATTAGTTCTAGTAGGCTCTTTGTGAAGGATCTTAAGGATCATCCTCTTGGTGTGGACTTGCTCTAGAGAAGAAGATCATATAGTTCTTCTTTCTTGATTCAACAAAGACTAAAAGGTAAATTTCTTGTGGAATAGCTTTTGCTTTGAGATTTAATGGTTCATGTTCTTGGACAAGGTTTGGAGTTGCTTTTGTTTATGCTTCCGCTATCTCGATGATCTTGAACGCTCCAAAACCCTACAGTGGTATCAGAGCATGGTTTACCCTCTTAATCTTCGTCTTGTTGAACTTGTTTCGGTTTTATGAGGATTTGCATGTCATATTTGTTGATAACATGTTTTAATGCTTTTTGGGTAAATTGCATAAAATATGTTATTTTTGAAAAAATATATTGAATTTGGAATTTTTCGTATTTTTATTGGATTCGTCGAATCTGAGAAGGGACTCTCGGGGAGCCGGATTGGAGGTACCGGACGGAGGTCACCAGAGGCCGGGGAAGGCCGGCGTTGACCGGGGCCGTCCCCCTGCTTGGCCGAGGCCGAGAATGGAGGCAAGCTCGACTTGGGCTTTCCAAAGCCCAAAACCGAGCCGTGATGTTGGTCTCGACTTGGTTCGTGCACGTTGATTTTTGGTCTGTAAGGACCGCTCCCGGTCAATTTGGGTCAATTTTGTGAAAAATGGATAAAAATTTAAAAATTCGCGATTTGACCAAAATTTGACCCGAGAGTCACCGAGGACTACTATTTGAGCCATTTTAAGTTGAAATTGTAATATCATGGATATTAGGTTCATATGGAAGCTAAAATTTAGCGAAACATCACGGTTCCGACGGTTTCGAAAAACGTGTCCGTTTCGGACGATTTCGGGTCCGAAATGACAAAAGTGGATTGTGGGACCCCCTACTTTACACTTTGAATGATTCTAGAGGGGGGGAGACTTTTTGAGTGGTTAATGTTAAGAGGGTTAATTTAGATTTAAAAAAAATTGGAAATTATAATATTTAATTAGTTTATTGATTAAATAATATAGTTTAAGTGTTAAAGAGGGGGGAGGGGAAGCCATACTCGGCAGAACCCAAGAGAAGGAGAGAGAGAAAGGAGGGCTGGCCAAGAGGAGAAGAAGAAAGAAGAGGAGAAGGGATTTTGGCGATTTCCCGACGATCCGACCGCGTGATCGACCATTTTCTTGCGTATTCGGGTTCCTCACATCATTGGCTACGGTAAGCAACTCATTTTTTTCTCATCGTGATGAGTTTTAGTTGTGGGTTGATGAGAAATGAGTGAAATGATGATGGAGTGGAGTTGTAGGGGTGTTTTGGAACATTTTGGGACGTTTTTGGAATTTTCCGGCGGCCGGAGGGTTCGCCGGAGCTCCGGCCGGTCACCGGAGCTCCGGCCAGTGTGGTGGCGCGCCGGAGGTGGCCCGGCAGTGGCCAGCGCCCTGCCATGGCTGGCCGTGGTGGCCTATGGACGACCGTGGGCCGTTTGGGCCTCTCGGGCCGTGAGTGGCCCGGGTGGTCCCACGAGCCCGAAATTCGGGTTTGTGAGTTTCGGGAGGTCTCGAGTGACCCTCGAATCAATAGTTGACACCCTTGGTGATTTTTGGATTTAAATTACGAAAATTGGAAAATGTGTGTCGAAACTTTAAATTGCGCGATTAAATCGCTCGGGTGTCGGAATTCGATTCCGTCAATTGCTTTGGTCCTCTCGAATATAATTAGGAATTTAGACACAAATTTGGGAATTTTCGGAGGCCCGAGGGACAATTTCACACAAGCGGGCAGATTCGACTTCACGGGCAAAATGGGCCGTTCCGGGCCCATTTTGACAACTTAGGTTAATTAAGAAGTGTTGGAGTGAGCGATACTTGTCGGGGTGGCACTTGGGTTTAATTTCATGAAAATCCAGATTTCGGTTAGTTATTAAAACTTGTGATTTTGTCACTTTTAGATTCCTTTGACGACCGCGGGAAAGGAAAGGCATAGCTTGGCGTCGCGAGAATCTTAGGAGCTTACGTTGGAAATTTGAGGTAGGGGGACATAGCTTACCTAGACTCATTCCCTTGATGCATTGATTGAATTTATTTGAGTATTTAGTTGAGATAAAATGAAATGTTTGAACACCTTTTGCTCGATGTTGTGAATTAAGTAGCATGTTGATGTGTTGATATAGATGCCTCGCTGTGAATTAGTTGAGTACCAAACTTGAACTGCTTGTGAGCACCTAGTTGTGCATGGTTATATTATTGCTTTTCAGACGATGACTTATTCCGTCTCGCACTTGTCTTGTTTGTGTGGATGTAAATGCCTCTCTGTGAACTAGTTTCTTGCACTTGGTTTGTTTTCTGTGAATGTATCGAAGGGTGTTGGGGTGTGGTTGGTAAGAGAGTTGTGATGTGGAAGGGTGGAAAGGTGATGGGAGGCTGTGTGGTTGGATGGATAATCGAGTCAGGAGCGGTACCCCTCCTGGCCGTGATCGATTTCCATTCGGGGGTTGAACCGAGTCAAGGGTGGTACCCCTTGGCCGTGATCGGTTACCTCAATTGTATGGCGGTGTGGTTGGATGGATAATCGAGTCAGGGGCGGTACCCCTCCTTGCCGTGATCGATTTCCATTCGGGGGTTGAACCGAGTCAAGGGTGGTACCCCTTGGCCATGATCGGTTACCTCAATTGTGTGGTTGTGTTTGGATGGGCAATCGAGGCAGGAGCGGTACCCCTCCTGGCCATAACCTATTCCCGTTCGGAGGTTGAACCGACCAAGGGTGGTACCCCTCGCCGGTCGTAATCGGTTACCTCGGGAGTTGTGACGTGGTTGGTGGATGAGTAGTGGAAGTGTTGTGATTCGTACTTTACTGACTCCTCTGTGCTTACATGTATGTTTTTCCTCATCCTTGCTGTTTGTTTTAGTCTCTGGGTAGCGTGTTCACCCCTACTTGTAGTTGTGCAGGTTGGTGATTCTGAGCACACTTTTGGTGGGAGCTTTTGGGGATGTGTCGTGTCGACGCACTGTGTTTTTTTGTTGTTGTTGGCTTTTGTAGACTCTGGTCTGAGTCATTTGCCATGTATATTTCTGTACCGCAACTTGTATAAAATATTTTGATGTAAATATTTGATTGACTGGCCATGTCGTGCCTCACTTTTGTACGCGTTACTTGTTGGTTTAATACAGATTTTAAAAGGAGAAATGGTATTGATGTATTTGTTGTAAACATGTTTCTTTATTTGACTCGTGCAATCCCATTTTGAACTAGGGACGCCTAAATCAAAATGTGATGGCTTCGTGCGAGAATAGTTATGTTGTAATTTGAGGACGCTCGAGTTATTTCATAACTATATCGCATCGTGTTATTTCAAAGGTTTTTAAATTCTTCGGGTAACGACTTTAATTCGAGAAACCGGATTTTGGGGCGTTACAGGTCCGTGGCATGAACCCGCGATCCAATATTTCGAAAACTTTCAAATTTGATCGGTTTCGATAAACCGTTTTTCGAAAAGGTCTAGTTTCGATAAACCCGACCAAGCAATTTGGCAAAATTAAAACCGGAATATTGCATATTATTTTATACACATGTTTGTGTGATAACATGTTGGCTGATGTGATGAGATGTATGATGCATTAGTAGCCCATTAGAATTTTATCGCTTTCACGGTTTATACACCGTTAGTGTTAGCGTGTAATTATTCTTTCATTCGAGCCCTTAAAGTGTAATTATTTTTTTTCGGGTCTACGAACCGAGTATTAATTGTAATTGCTACTCAAAGTCGAGAAGGATGGAAAATCGAGCACAGTGACGGTCTTGGAGGAAGTCCAAGAGCTAGTGGGAGCCCGAATGATAAAGTCGAGAAGATGAGATGTCTCGTAGAATCTTAAGGATATGATGGGCTATTGATGCATATTTAAACGCTTTATGATGCTTGCTTCAATTATTAGATAATAATTATATGCTTGCATGCTTAGCTTATGAGTTTATAAGCCATCACCTCACATGCAAATATTAAAAACGATTTTAATTGTTTGCGTGATTAAAGCGTTGTGAACCATCATCGCACGGGTTGTGATGGATGAGTTCAATTTTGAAACGTGTTTGCACAGGTTGCAAATAACGACTTCAAAAGAAGATTGTATATGATACAATTAGAAACGTCACAACACGGGTTGTTAATGACGGGTTCGTAATTGTACAAAAATACTTTCGAATTATTAAACACAACCAAATCACAACATAATTTGAGTCATGTGAGATGCCACCCAAATTCACACCCATGTAGAAACATTCTCTCGGTGTCGTGCGCCTTAGCGGAGCATCGATAGAATGGGTTCTATATGGAATGGTCAACCTTGTGGGATGTCGTGCGCCTTAGCGGAGCATCTGCACAAAACTGATGCATATGTGAAGGTTGGTTGACTCGACTATGATTCTCGACCTGAGGTCGAGCTGGGGCATCAGAAGGGTAAGCCGTGTGCTTTTGCACATACCCTGACCAAGAGTTACACGGGTTGTAACTTGATGGACGTCCTACCCAAATGGGTCAATTGGAGCGGTGCGCCTTAGCGTACTTCAATTGACAAATAAGGGATCTTGGTTTAAAGATTCTAAACCTTAGAATCAGATAGTTGGTGTTTAATTCGGATCTTCGTAAATTTATTCAACTTTTCTGATTAACTTTACTTTTTTCGTGTAGAAATGGCTAGTAATTCAACAAACTCGTCTAATTTGTCATTGAGGACTATACTTGATAAGTGTAAGCTCAATGAAACAAATTATCTGGACTGGGACAGAAATTTGCGACTTGTGTTAAAGTTGGAACGCAGGCAGTACGTCCTAGACAAGGCTATCTCGGTGGAGGCAGCTGCCAACACAACGAGGGTCGTTAAGGATGTGTACCAGAAACACCTTAGCGACTCTATCGACGTTGCGTGTGTCATGTTGGGCTACATGGAGGCGGACCTCCAGAAGCGGTTTATGGAGCTATCCCATGATCCTTTTGCAATGTTTGCAAAAATCAAGGATATGTTCAAGTAGAAAGTACGTATTGAAAAATACACTGTTCTCCGAGAAGTCATTGCCTGCAAAATGTCAGCAGGCAGCTCCGTAGGTCCACATGTCCTACGCATGAAGGGACATCTCGATCATCTAACTAGTGTCAGAATTACTATGAAAAAGGAGATGGCTGCGGATTTTATTCTGCAATCCCTTCCTCATGCATATGGTTGGTTCGTCATGAACTATCACAGGCATGACATGGACAAGACCACATCGGAGTTACACAACATGTTAGTGACTGCCGAGAAGAGCATAAGGGGCAGTGGGCCCAAAGGTGTTCTTATGGTCAAGAAGGGATCCGGCTTCAAAGATGGTGGTGATAAGGGTAAAGGCCTTATGCACCTGGTAGGGAAGAACAGACGACCTTTCATTCCTAAACCTTCCATGCCCATGAAGGGCAAGGGGAAGGTAAAGGAGTCACTCTGTTTCTACTGCCAAAAGCCTGGTCATTGGAAAAAGGACTGTCAGCAGCGGAAGGAAGATCAGAAGAAGGGCGGTGGGGCTGCTACTTCGTCAGGTATTGCATTAGAGCTAAATCTTTCTACTATAAATGCTTGGATACTAGACATTGGAGCTGAGTCTCATGTCTGTGCGGATGTGCAGGTACTGCGTAGTAGAAGAGATGTGGGGGAAAACGAGGTGGGCCTAAGAGTCGGGAACAACGTGCGAGTTACCGCAACTAATGTGGGTTCGGTTGATCTTGTTTTGCCCAGTGGGCTTGTAATAGAACTTTTTGATGTGTTTTGCGTACCTGCTTTCAGCAGGAATATTGTATCAATATCCCTTGTTTAAAAAGAAGGTTATTATTTTGATATTAAGAATGGGGTTTTTAGTATTATGCGCAATAACATGTTTTATGGAAATGCTCACACAGTTGGAGGTTTATACATAGTAAATATGCAAAACTCGAGATCCAACATGCTCTATAATATTAATGCTAAGAGGTTTGAAGCTAATGATTTAGGCCAAACTCTAATCTGGCATTGTCGTCTAGGTCACATAAATGAGAAACGCATCTCAGCGCTTCATAAGCGCGGACTTCTAAGTCAATTCGAATTCCAAACGATTGAAAGATGCGAGACTTGTTTAATGGGCAAGATGACTAAAGCGCCCTTCACCGGTATAGGTGAGAGGGCAGGTGATCTATTGTGTTTAATACATTCAGACGTATGTGGACCAATGAGTGCACCAGCCAGAGGTGGTTTAGGCTACTTTATCACATTTACTGATGATTTCAGTAGATATGGTTATGTCTATCTCATGAGACATAAGTCCGAAGCTTTTGATAAATTCAAAGAGTTTAGGACTGAAGTAGAAAACCAACTCGGAAAGAGTATCAAGGCACTCCGTTCTGATCGGGGTGGACAATACGTATCCAAAGAGTTTCTTAGTCATCTTACAGAAAGTGGAATACTATCTCAGTGGCCTCCGCCAGGAACACCGCAACTCAATGGTGTGTCCGAGCGGAGGAATCGGACATTGTTGGATATGGTTCGATCAATGGTAAGTCACACTGATCTCCCGATCTCCTTCTGGCGTTACGCTCTACAAATGGCCGCGTTCATAATAAATAGGGCTCCGTCAAAAGCAGTGGAAGGGACATCATTCGAGAAATGGAACGGGAAGGAACCCGTTTTGTCCTTCCCGAAAATCTGGGGTTGCGAGGCTTTTGTAAAACGGTTGCTTGCAACCAAGCTCGAACCGAGATCAGATAAGTGCATTTTCGTCGGATATCTAAAAGAAATAAAGGGATACTACTTCTAAAAACCGAGCGAAAACAAAGTATTCGTCGCCCGTGGGATATTCTTGGAAAAGGAATTTATTTCCAAGACAGTCAGTGGGAGGACTATTCATCTTGATGAAGTTCTAGATGAGATAGTCGCTCAGGAACCACTAGACGACCCCTTAGAAGAAGTAGAGCCAGAAGTGGTCGTTGAGCAAAAACCAATAGCTACAGTTAATGAGGACAGTCCAAGGCAGTCTGAAAGGACAAGTCATGCACCTATCAGATACGGTTTCCAAGTAATTGGAGGTGATGATTTGTTGTTAGTGGACAATGATCCAGCTACCTTTCGAGAGGCCATGGACGGAACCGACTCTGAGAAATGGCTGGAAGCCATGAGGGAAGAAATGCAATCCATGTCAGATAATCAAGTGTGGGACTTGGTAGATCAAACCCCTGGCGTAAAAGTCATTGGGTGTAAATGGATTTTTAAAATAAAGATAGACATGGATGGCAAACCTCAGACCTATAAAGCAAGACTGGTAGCAAAAGGTTATAGGCAAGTCCACGGAATTGACTATGAGGAAACCTTTTCTCCAGTAGCTGTGGTCAAATCTATTCGCATTCTACTTGCCGTATCAGCTTATCATAATTATGAGATATGGCAAATGGATGTCAAAACCGCTTTCCTTAATGGGAGGTTAGCTGAGGACATTTATATGTCCCAGCATGAGGGTTTTGAGGATCCAAAGAATAAGGGAAAGATTTGTAAGTTGCTCAAATCAATTTATGGTTTGAAGCAAGCATCTCGGAGTTGGAATCAGCGTTTTGATGAAGTAGTGAAACAGTTTGGCTTCATCAAGAACGATGATGAACCTTGCGTGTATAAAAAGGCAGATGGGAGTAAAGTAGTCTTTTTGGTGCTCTATGTCGATGACATATTGCTCATTAGAAACGACGTCCCTACCTTGCTCTTAACAAAGGCTTGGTTAGGTGAGTGTTTCGCAATGAAGTACTTAGGCGAGGCTTCTTACATCTTTGGGATCAAGCTATATATAGACCGTGCCAAACGGGTCTTGGGCTTGAGTCAAAGCACCTATATAGACAAAGTGCTGAGAAGATTCTCAATGAATAATTCAAAGAAAGGACTGCTGCCATGCGTCATGGCATAAAGCTTAGTAAGAAAGAGTGTTATGAGACACATGTAGAGCTAAAAAGAATGAATGAGATCCCATATACTTCGGCTATAGGGTTCATAATGTATGCCATGATATGTAAGAGACCTGATGTCTTGTTTGCCCTAAGTTGTACCAGTAGACATCAATCGAAACCCGGTGAGGAACACATGATTGCAGTCAAGGCAATTCTAAAATATTTGAGAAAAACCAAAGACGCTTTTCTTGTATTCGGGGGAAGAAATGATGATGATCTAGTCGTCAAAGGATATGTCGACGCTAGTTTCCAGACAGACCATGATGACTTTAAGAGTCAGTTGGGATATGTGTTTATGTTGAACGGTGGAGCATTCAGCTGGAAAAGCAAGAAGCAGGACACCATTGCCGACTCTACAACGGAAGCTGAGTATATTGCTGCATCGGAAGCAGCAAAGGAGGTTGTATGGATCAGGAGTTTCATGGCTGGGTTAGGTGTAATTCAAAACTCATCTAACCCAGTAGACTTATATTGTGACAACACCGGTGCCATTGCGCAAGCTAAGGAACCCAGGGCACATGAAAGATCCAAACATGTACTCAGGAAGTATCACATCATCCGCGACATAATTGCTAGAGGTGACGTGAAAATCCACTACGTTGCATCTGATGATAACACAGCCGACCCCTAGACCAAGGCTCTTCCTCAAGCGAAACATGATAAACATGTTATGTCGATGGGGATAGACTGGGACTTAGATTGGAACTAGGGGGAAGTGGGAGATTGATAGCATTTTTGTGCCCTAGTCCAATTGCTAGTAGTCTATAAATGTCTATTTATATTTATCATCGTTTGTAATAAATAAAACGGCTTTGTATTACTTATGTGTTGAAGTAATATGTTAAGCACGATCTGATTTATGACCACTAAAGTACGGATCGCACTTAACGATCACACTTAACGAGTCCTTGGTCAATATTCGCTTCAATTGAAGCGACCAGTATGAGGATGGTTCTCAATGATGTAGTTCTGCTTATCATAGGGATGTGGGATCCTGGAATCATATCATAGATATCATGAGGTGATTGATATCAGACGACCCATTTTGAATATTGTTTCATAGATTAAGCCATGAACATATTCAAATGCGATAGCTTGTCATGATATCCTTAGACCAAGGAGTCTTTGTGATCGCTATGCGGTCGACGTACGGCTTTAACTTGTGCCTAACACTTTTTGTAACAGGATTGCAATAACGGGCATGATTGGGTGGCGGAACGGATTGCATGAGTGACACGAAAGACGGTTAAGGGATTTATCCCTCGTACTACGGTATGGGAAAGATATTCGTTAAGGCCGCTTGATCGAAAGTGACTGAGAGAAAGAGCAGGGTTATGCGAGTGAAACGGGTTATCAGTTCTCAGACATCTCACATATCAAGTAAATGATTGATTAAACAAGGATGACGACTCTATGCCTTGTGATCAATCGGGATGTCTAGAGATAATAGGATAGTGACTTGTACGCACAAGGTTAAATCGAATCATCGATCATCATGCACCTTGGGTAATCATAATGTCTTACTAGAGACCACTTATGATGGATCGGGCAAGAAAGATCTTTTCCGCCGATCTGCCAACGGTGGCATGAGCCTGGAGGGTCACACACATACAAGATGGATAACTTGAGTTAAGGAAACATTAACGTTTCTTGACGAGCAAGACATCGACAAAACTGAAGGTTTTGGGCCATGGGTTAGGTTTGAGAGAATAATTAGCGAATCGAGAAAACTGAGATTTTCGTCGATGTCGCGTCGGACTTTGTTTGATGAGTAACAACAAAAGGATCGGATAACTTTTGGACACGGCACGCGACCATATGGGCGAGTCCATTGGGCTCAGCCCATGAGGTCACCTAGTCGGCCCAACAAGGGCCCAAATAAGGCCCAATAAGCCCAAGTGGCTGGCCACCTTGGTGGGGCCAATGGTGGGGGCTATACACCATGCTTAGTTGGTGTTGTTGATTAAGAGGTGAGTGATTTAAGGGGTTTAGGTAATGACTTGCCTTTAGCTCATGCTTTCATCATTTGTCACTTTAATGACCCATGCCTTATGTGTTGATGAAGTAGACAAATGAAGAATTAATTCACAAGACTCTCACTCTCATTTTCTCTCTCTATTGGCTGGCCACCTCCCTCTCTCCTCTCTTCTTGCTCTCTTGTTCTTCACATATTAGTTCTAGTAGGCTCTTTGTGAAGGATCTTAAGGATCATCCTCTTGGTGTGGACTTGCTCTAGAGAAGAAGATCATATAGTTCTTCTTTCTTGATTCAACAAAGACTAAAAGGTAAATTTCTTGTGGAATAGCTTTTTCCTTGAGATTTAATGGTTCATGTTCTTGGACAAGGTTTGGAGTTGTTTTTTTTTATGCTTCCGCTATCTCGATGATCTTGAACGCTCCAAAACCCTACACAATTGACCAAGCGAAGGTGAAAGCAATACAAGAATGGCCAACACAAACAAACGCTGGCCATGTTCAGAGTTTTCACGGACTTGCTAGTTTCTACTGGCGATTCATCAAAGACTTTAGCACCATCGATGCCCCGCTCAGCGAGGTAGTCAAGAAGAATGTTGGTTTCAAATGGAACATGGTTCAAGAAAAGGCGTTTCAACTACTAAAAGACCGTCTCACAAAAGCACCCCTTTTAGCCTTGCCTGATTTCACAAGAAATTTTGAGGTTGAGTGTGACGCCTCCAGAGTAGGCATTGGAGTTGTTCTCATGCAAGAAGGTCGTCCATTACCATACTTTACCGAGAAGCTAAGTGGAGCCTCATTAAATTATCCAACATATGATAAGGAGATGTACGCTTTGATTCACGCACTTGAGACGTGGCAACATTATCTTATCTCGCGAGAATTTGTCATTCACACTGACAATGAGACATTGAAGTACATCAAGGGACAACACAAACTCAACCGAAGACACGCACAATGGATCGAGTTCCTTGAATCATTTCAATATGTCATCAAATATAAGAAAGGTAAGGAGAATGTGGTAGTTCCCGCCCTTTCTTGAAGGTATGTACTTCTTTCTTCATTGGATGCAAGATTACTAGGACTTGAGGGTATAAAAGAGTTGTATAAAAATGATCCCGATTTTTGTACAATCGTTGAAAATTGTGAAAATTTGGCATTTGGTTATTATTATGGACATGAAGGTTTTTAATTTAAAAGAACTAAATTGTGTATACCATACAGTTCACTTCGGGAATTGCTTTTGAGAGAAGCTCATGGAGGTGGCTTGATGGGACATTTTGGAGAGGCAAAAACACTAAGGACACTTCAAGTACATTCTTTTTTGGCCAAAACTAATTAAAGATGTGAAGAGAATTTGTGAATTATGTGTGATTTGTAAGCAAGCTAAGTCAAATGTCCAACCGCACAATCTTTACACACTGTTACCCATTCCATACGCACCATGGATATATGTTTCAATGGATTTTTTCTTAGGACTCCCTCACACCAAACATGGTCATGACTCGATATTTGTGTTAGAGTTATGCCCCAGTCCAATATAAAAGTGATCTACATATGTAATGTTTTTTCATCTTTCCGAATAAATAAATCGACATATATTACTAATGTGTTGTAGTAATATATCGAATGTAATTTGATCTATGTTATTACGTGTGTAACCACTAATAGTAGAACTCTCCCTCACACCAAACATGGTCATGACTCGATATTTGTGTTAGAGTTATGCCCCAGTCCAATATAAAAGTGATCTACATATGTAATGTTTTTTCATCTTTCCGAATAAATAAATCGGCATATATTACTAATGTGTTGTAGTAATATATCGAATGTAATTTGATCTATGTTATTACGTGTGTAACCACTAATAGTAGAACTGTAGATCATAAAGAACTACATTTGATGAGTCCCTGATCAGCTAAGCTTATTTATGAAGCGATTAGTATGAGACCAACTCCTTGTGATCACGCTCTACTGATCATGGCAAAGTATGTGCCGGAGTTATATCATAGATATCATCAGGTCGATGATATCGGACAAACCCGATTTTGAGTATGCAACATAGATACCGTCATGAGATACTCACTAATCGTAGCTTGTCATTATATCCTAAGACCAAGGAGTCTTTGTATGCACAGTGTAATGAATCTCCAAGTTTGACCTTGTCTAACGTTACCTGTAAAAGGGTAGCCATAACGGCTGTGATTGGCCTGGTTATGAATTAGATTTGTGAACTCGAAAGACGTATGAGGGATTTATCACTCATACTCCGGTATGAGAAAGATATCCGTTCAGGCCACTTGATGAGTATGAGTGAAGGAATAGCACGGCCGTGCAAGTGATACCTTAGTATCAGTTTTCAGTCATCTCAGATATCAAGAAACAGTGATTGATAAATTAGGATGACGATTCTATGCCTATTGATCAATCTGGATATCGGTTTGATAAAAGGACAGTGACATGTACGATAACAGGTTAAGTCGAATAATCGATAATCACGAACGTTGGGTAATCATAATGTCTTGCTAGAGACCACTTATGATGGGAAGGGTAAAATAGTAATTTTACCAATCTGCCAACTGTTCGTGAGCTTAGAGGGTCACACACATTAAGCACGATACATGACAAATAAGCATGGATGGAAATTGGGAGAATCAGGTTTTCAATTTAGTCAAATTGAAAACGATTCGGTTGATTTTTGGCCTAGGGTTTTAACCAGACGGTTGAAGAAATCAAGTTGAGGAAATTGAACCGATTTATCTAAACCGAAATTAGAAGTCAATTTAATGGGTTTAATTTGGTTTTAGTTAAACGGGCTTAAAGCCCATTTAGGGTTTTAAGTGATGAATGAGGAAAAGTGCAATTAAGAGTTTAAGAGTTTAAGATATGTAATTAATTTATTTTGAAATTCAAATCATTTTTTTTTTTAATTTAAAATTAATTGCAACATATTTTCCCTTATTTTTCTCTCTAATTTTGGCATTCTCCCCCTATTCCCTCTCCACTTTGCCAACTCCCTCATGAACTATTCCTCCATTGTTTTTGTCACATAATTCTCAAAACATTCAATAGCAAGAGTGTGAGAGAAAACCGATTCGTGGTTGTTGTGCTTGTGTGGATTCAATAGAGAAACACTACGATTGACAAAGGTAAATTTTCAGATTGAAAAGCTCAAGAACATGCTGAATTTTTTCATTACGATCTTCATCTCTTTCGATCACCATGGTTACATAAGGCTCCGTTGCATGAAATTTACGTTTGGAACCCATGGTGATCCCTTTCAATTTGTTGTTGTTGACAGGTTCTCTGAAATGGCACATTTTATACCTTGTCACAAAACTGATGATGCTTCCAATATCGCTAATGTATTTTTCAAAGAAATTGTTACATTGCATCATATATGCCAAAACCGAACCGGACGTTCAACCGGCCACAAGAAGTATATTATTTTAATTAAATAATTATTTATTTATTTTTATTTTTGTGTAATTGAATGTGCACCATTAGTTATCATTTACTTGGGGGTTTGTTTTTCATTACTTATGTTTTTGGGGTTATGTTCTATTCATTCAATTGGTATTATTACCATTGAATTAGAAGACCTTTAGGTAGCTTTTCTTTCACTACAAATAAGTGTTTAAGCTGTAGTTTGAGATAGACTTGAATTATATAAAACATTATGTGATTGTGTGTTTAGAGATGATTCTCTTAGCTCTATAACTTACCAAGAATTTGTGCTCAAAATTCTTGTGGCGGTCGTCCGAATTATCAACAGGAATTCCGCAACCCATCGTGGCTTCATTCGTTCCATCCTACATCGAAGGTTCCAACACGAAAACTTTGTATCTATCCGAACATTTTCGATAGACGGTCCGCATAAGATTTTTGAACCCAACAATGTATATTACTTGAGCTTCGTATGTCCAAATTTTTTGGTTCCTTTTGGAGAGTAAATTTCAGCCAGTTCTCTACAACTTTTGTGTTTTGCACCAAACCCAGTTCAGACAGCAAGACCTTCCTCTGAAGCAAAACATTTTACCTGACAATAGTGGACAGATTCTTTGGTTATGGTTCGGATCTCCAAGTGAACACCGGATATGCAAGATCGGACTTGAAATTCCAAGGCGCCTACGTACCTGTCTAAAAGAATCAAAATCTTCGTACTTCGACTAGAGAACCCGAGAAATTTGTGCAGAGGTTCAGTATGTAAAAATTTTATGAAACTTGTAAGAAAGAGATGAGAGGCCCTCTTACTTATAGAGAAAGGCTAGAATAATGAAGCATGAATGCGTCCACAAAATGGACTAAGTTCATCCACCCCACAAATATTATCCACTTGCCCACTTTTCTAACAAGTGGCCTTAATTTGCTTTAGTGGGGTTATTGGGCTGAAACCCTAGGTTTCAGCCATGGGCTCCCAAGTTAGGCCCAATTTTTCCTGTCCTTTCTCATCACCGGTATGTCCCACACACCCCGAAACGGTCGTGTCCAAAAACCCTAAGTTTTGGCCCAGTCTGTGACCCTTTCTTCATACACGGGCCCACGGCCCAAAACCCTAGGTTTTGGCCATGGCTCATGCCTCATAAATTACCGTTGTCTGCCTTCATATCCCCAAGATTATATCCTCTTGGTGTGATCCTTTAGGCTCATGCCCCTTTGGCAGATCGGCGTAAAATCCCATTTTACCTGATCCATCATAAGTGGCCTTTAGTTTGACATTATTATTACCAAAAGTACAAGATTATATATTAATCGACTTAGCCTCATGCAGTCCATGTCACTATTCTTTTATCACTAGATATCTTTATGTCACCCTTATTTAATCAATCAATGTTTCTTAATATGTTAGATGATTGAAAGATTATACATAGTACAATGGCCTAAGCAGATGTCATTCCCATACTAGAGTATGAGGGGTAAATCCTTTAGCCTTCTTTCGTATCACTCATGCAACCCGTCCCTAAGCCAATTATGGCCGTTATGGCTACCCTTTTACGGATAACGTTAGGCTCAAGTCAAACTCAGATGTTGACTACATAGTGATCACAAAGATTCCTTACAAGGATACAATGACAAGCTACCACAACTGAATATGCTCATGACAGAATCTATGTGACATATCGGGTCGTCCAATTTCAATCCCACATGATATCTATGATCTGACTCCGGGAATCCCATTCCTAATGATCAGTAGAACATGGATCATAAAGAGCCATCCTCATAGTGGTCGCTTCTGTGAAGCTTAATTAACTAGGGACTCGCTAAGCGTGATCCGTACGGACCTATGATTTTACTTCGCATGGTGGACATAGATCAAATCACACTTAACATATTACTTCAACACATAAGTAATATAATGTCGTTTTATTCATTCATTGCATACGAGGATAAAATTATTACAAACTATTAACTTACTATTGGACTAGGGAACAAATGCTTACAAAATGTGGTAAAAATCAAAGAAACTCCAAATTAACATTTGAAGATGGTGAAGCAAATACAAGGCTTAGAGAAGAATTTGTTGTATTTGTGTCGATGCCTTGCTTCCAAATGAATGTGTCCTCCCAATATTGTACATCAAAAAATATGACATTAGTATGAGTCTCCAAATCATAAATTTTTTAAGCCTTTTGACCACTCAAATAACCAATGAATATTCCTAGATGAGATTTAGGGCGAATTTGTCACGAGTATTCTTGTGCACATAACATAAGAAACCAAAGCTTCATAAATGTGTATATGTTGGTGTGCGACCGAAGAGCATCTCAAATGGTGTTACATTACGTATAACATATAAAGGAATTCCGTTGGTTAGATAAGCGGCTGTAAGAACACACTCTTCTTAAAATTTAATAAACAAACGTGCTTGAAATGGTAGAGCTCGAGCTACTTCAAGTAAATGACGATGCTTTCTTTCCACAACACCATTTTGTTGCGGAGTCCCCGTATAACCTTTACAAAATTCCATCCCAAATGTGGTATAGTATGCAATGAGTTCGTGATATATGATATCGCACCCTCCATTTGTGCGTAGAGCCCTAACGTGCGTGTTAAATTGTCCTTTGGCCTAATAAAAAAAAATGTAATAATGTATCTTTTGTCTTTAACTTGTACTTCATCAAATAAACCCAAATAGTGTGACTATAATCAACAACAATTGATAGAAAATAATGGCAAAAAAAAAGAGAAGGAGTTTCATATCCCCTCCAAATGTCAGAGTGGATTAAGTCAAAAATAGTAGTAGCTTTATGCTCACTAATGGGAAATTCAAGTTGTGAATGGCGTGCCCTACAACACGCATCACATGGGGATGATCTACGCTTGTTGGTAAGAGGAGGTAAATTGGGTACCAAAATGAGGCGATCAACCGGTATATGCCAAAGCGTTGATGCCCTAATTCAGCGTTGCTTTCTCTGAAGGAGATCACCACGGGTTCCAAAGATTGAAAATCATGCAGCGGACAATATGTAACCGTGGTGATCGATAAATACTTGATCTTAATGCTATTTGAACATGTTATGAACATTATTAAAATCTGATATTTACCTCTTGAAATCGACAAGAACACATGCGTAGTGTCCTCTCTATCAAGTCCACACAAGCACACAACCGAAATGGTTTTTCTCTCTAATTTTTGCTAGAAAATTCAAAAGAAAACTTGAGCAATAATAGAGGTAGAGAGGAGAGAGTGAGTTCGGCAATGAGGGAGAGAGAGAGGGAGTTGGTTGCTGAAAAAATCAAAAGGATAAGTTAATAATGGATTATGTGATTTTTAATTTGAAATTAAATTGAATTTCAAAATAAAAATTGCATTATCCATCCTTTTAATCCTTCTTATTTGTATTTAACCCCTCTCTTATCTTAAACCCTAAATGGGCTTTAAGCCCATTTAACTAAAACCCAAATTAAACCCGTTAACTTGAGTTCTAATTTCGGTTTAGTCAAAACGGCTCAATTTCCTCGAATTGATTTCTTCAACCGTCTGGTTAAAACCTTAGGCCAGAAAACTACCGAATCGTTCTCAAATCTCATCCATAATTATTGTCATGTATTGTGCTTAATGCGTGTGACCCTCTAGGCTCACGAATAATTGGCAGACTAGTAAGATTACCATTTTACCCTTTCCATCATAAGTGGCCTCTAGCAAGACATTATGATTATCCAATATTCGTGATTATCGATTATTCGACTTAACCTGTTATCGTACATGTCACTGTCCTTTTACCAAACCGATATCCAGATTGATCAATAGGCATAGAACGGTCATCCTAATTTATCAATCACTGTTTCTTGATTTCTGAGATGACTGAAAACTGATACTAAGGTATCACCTGCATGGCCATGCTATTTCTTCAGTCATACTCATCAAGTGGCCTAAACGGATATCTTTCTCATACCAAAGTATGAGTGATAAATCCCTCAGACGCCTTTCAAGTTCACTAGTGCAATAAATGCCAAAGCCAATCGAAGCCGTTATAGCTACCCTTTTATAGATAACGTTAGACTAGGTCAAACTTAGGTATTTGTTACATAGTGTACACAAAGACTCCTTGGTCTTAGGATATAATGACAAGTTACGATATGTGAGTATCTCATGACTGGATCTATACAGCATACTCACAATCGGGTTGTCCGATATCATCGACCTGATGATATCTATGATATAACTCCGGCACATCTTTGCCATGATCAGTAGAGCGTGATCACAAGGAGTTAGTCTCATACCGATCGCTTCAGAAGAAGCTTAGCTGATCAGGGACTCTATCGAATGCAACTCTTTCTGATCTATAGTTCTAATGTAAGTGATTACACACATTATGACATAGATCAAATCACATTAGATATATTACTACAACACGTTAGTAATATTATGCCTTTTATTATGTAGAATAATGATGTCCGTTACAATATAGATTGAGGAATTATTTTGGACTAGGGCAGAAACCTAACAATCTCCCACTTGCCCCTAGTTCCAACCTAAGTTCCAATCTACCCCCATAGACTTCACGTGCGCCTCATGCTTAGGCTGCGGTAAAGCCTTTGTCAGGGGATCAGCAATATTGTCATCAGTCGATACATAAGCCATCTCCACATCACCGTTATCAATATACTCTCTGATAATGTGATACTTCCTCTGTATGTGTTTAGTTCTGTTGTGGAATCTGGGCTCTTGAGCTAATGCTATGGCCCCAGTGTTATCACACAACAAGCTTACCGGATCAGATGCTCGCGGCATTACATCTAATCCAGTTAGAAAGCTTCTAAACCATACGGCTTCCTTAGCTGCTTCTGCTGCAGCTATGTACTCAGCCTCTAATGTAGAATCGGCAGTTGTGGCTTCCTTGAAGCTCTTCCAGCTGAATGCTCCGCCATTTAACACGAATACAAATCCTGCTTGTGATTTGAAATCATCAGGATCTGTCTGAAAGCTAGCATCAACATATCCTATAACTGCTAGTTCTCCATCCTTCCCACCATACACTAGGAATGCGTCTTTAGTTCTCCTTAGATACTTTAGGATACTCTTGACAGCAGTCTAGTGCTCCTGGCCTCGGTTAGATTGATATCTGCTGGTACAGCTTAATGCGAACGAGACGTCTGGTCTTGTGCAAATCATAGCATACATGATGGATCCCACAGCCGAAGCATATGGGATCTTACTCATTCTGCTTAGCTCATCAAGAGTCATAGGACTCTGTTGTTTGCTAAGCTTAATGCCATGTCGCATGGGTAAGTATCCCTTCTTAGAATCATGCATTGAGAATCTTCTCAACACCTTATCTATGTAAGTGCTCTGACTTAGGCCCAATATTCTCTTGGGTCGATCTCTGTAGATCTTGATGCCCAAAATGAAAGCAGCATCACCTAAGTCCTTCATCGAGAAGCATTTCCCTAACCAAGCTTTAACTTCAAGCAGGGTTGGGATGTCATTCCCGATGATCAGTATGTCATTGACATATAGCACTAGGAATACTATTTTACTCCCACTCGCTTTCTTATATACGCAAGGCTCACTTTCGTTTTTGATAAAACCGAATTCCCTTACGGCTTCATCAAAACGAATGTTCCAACTCTGTCAAGCTTGCTTCAATCCATAAATGGATCTAAGCAGCTTACAAATCTTTCCGGATTCTCTGGATTAACAAAACCCTCGGGCTGTGTCATATACACATCCTCTTTTAAGTTCCCGTTAAGGAAGGCGGTTTTGACGTCCATCTGCCATATCTCGTAGTCATAGTATGATGCTATGGCTAGAATGATCCGGATAGATTTGACCATAGCCACAGGTGAAAAAGTCTCGTCATAATCGATACCTTCGATTTGGTGATAACCTTTCGCAACCAGTCTAGCTTTATAGGTCTGAGGTTTTCCATCCATGTCGGTCTTAATCTTATAGACCCATTTGCAACCGATGGGTTTTATCCCAGGGGTCTGATCCTCCAAGTTCCAGACTTGGTTATCTGACATGGATTTCATTTCCTCATTCATGGCGTTCTGCCATTTTTCGGAGTCTGGACTGGCTAAAGCTTGTCTGTAGGTTTCTGGATCATCCTGATCCACAAACATCAAGTCATTTCCTTCAGTGGCTAGGAAGCCATATCTGATAGGAGCTTGACGAGATCTCTCAGACCTTCTTGGACCACCTGGAATGGGTGTCTGGATTGATTCTTGATCAATGACCTCTTCTGGCTCCTGTATTTCTACATTCGGCGCAATGGGTTGCTCCGTATCTTCTTGAATTTCTTCAAGATGCACGGCACTCCCACTAGCTCTTTTGGAAATAAATTCCTTTTCCAAAAATACCCCTCCTCGAGCAACAAAAACTTTGTTCTCGCTGGGTTTGTAGAAATAGTACCCTCTTGTTTCTTTAGGGTACCCCACAAAGACACATTTGTCTGATTTGGGTTCGAGCTTATCGCCTAGCAAACGCTTGACGTAAGCTTCACATCCCCAAATCTTAAGGAAAGCTAATAAGGGTTTCTTCCCGTTCCACACTTCGTATGGAGTGCTTTCCACTGCCTTTGTAAGAGCCCGATTCAATATGAATGCGGCCGTTTCTAGGGCATAGCCCCAGAAGGAGATAGGAAGATCAGCCTGACTCATCATTTATCGAACCATGTCAAGCAAGGTCCGATTTCTCCGTTCGGATACACCATTCATTTGAGGTGTTCCAGGCGGAGTCAATTCAGAGATGATCCCACACTCCTTTAAATGACTGTGAAAGTCTTGGTCTAAGTACTCACCGCCTCGGTCAGATTGAAGCGCCTTTATACTTTTACCAAGCTGGTCATGTGCTTCGTTCTGGAACTCTTTGAACTTGTCAATGGTTTCCGACTTATGTCTCATAAGATAAACATATCCATATCTACTGATGTCATCAGTGAATGTAACGAAGTAGTGAAAACCTCTTCTGGCCTGAGTGCTCATGGGCCCACAAACATCGGAATGTATGAGGCCTAGTAAGTCACTCGCCCTTTCACCTAAACCGGCAAAAGGTGCTTTTGTCATTTTGCCCATAAGGCATGACTCGCATCTCTCAATTGAAGTGAATTCAAATGGACTTAGAAGCCCACACTTGTGAAGTGTTGAGATGCGTTTCTAGCCAATATGGCCTAAGCGGCAGTGCCATATCACAGTCTGGTTTAAATCATCGGATTTAACCCTTTTGTTACTGATATTATAAATCGAGCTAGTGTCAGTGTTTTGAATATTAAGAATATATAAACCACCAACTAATGAAGCATTGCAATAAAACATGTTTTTCTTGAAAAATACTAAAAACTCCATTATCAATTGTAAAATGATATCCTTCCTTGTCCAGCAAGGAAATTGAAATAATATTTCTGCAAAACGCAGGTACACAATGAACATCACTTAAAAATAAAACTAGCCCACTGGGCAAACTGAGACTAATATCTCCTACAGCAGTTGTCGAGACTTGATTGCCATCGCCAACTCATAGGTCCGCCTCGCCCTTGCTCACTTCTCTTTTACTTCCCAGAGCCTGCACATTAACACAAATGTGAGATTCTGCACCGGTATCAAGTACCCAAGAATCTGAAGTAGATAAGCTGAGATTGAGCTCAATAACAAATATACCTGATCCTGAAGACGTGGAAGCTCCACTCTTCTTAAGAAACAACTTGTGTTTCTTGCAATCCTTCTTCCAGTGCCCCAGTCCTTGGCAATAGAAGCAGACGACATCCTTCTTAGGATTCTCAACAGCCTTTAGAGCTGCTTGACCCTTAGGCTGTCGAATCTTCCCTGCTAGGTGCATAGGAGCCTTACCCTTCCCCAGGCTGGCTTTCTTGAAGCTCACTTGCTTGTTGACCATAAGAACCTCCTTGGTTTTCCCCTTAAGATTCTTTTCAGCAGTCACAAGCGTACCATGAAGCTCTGACACGGTTTTGTTCATGTCATGCATATTGTAATTTCCAACGAATTCACGATATGCTTCTGGAAGTGAATGCAGCACAAAGTCTGCAGACATTTCCTTGTCCACAGGATGACCTAGCCTGGTCAAATGTTCCAAAAGACGTTTCATCTTAAGGACATGAGGACTGACATGAGCTCCAGCCTTTAGCTTGCAAGACATCAGTTCAACGAAAGTGTCGTATCTTTCGACACGCGCTTTCTCTTTGAACATTTTCTCGATCTCAGCCATACAGGATTTGGGATCGTCGGAAATGTCCAAGAACTGTTGCTGCAAGTCCGGCACCATACTGCCCATCATGATGCACTGCACGTCAATCCGGTCGCTAAGGAATTTCTTGTAGGTATCCCTTAGCGCCCTTGAGGCGTTCAGTGCTGGTTAAGTAGGTGCTTGTTCCTGGGTAAGGATATAATCCTTACGTTTATGCTTGAGAACGAGTCTCAAATTCCGGTCCCAATCGAGAAAGTTTACGCCGTTATTCTTATCATTCTCGATTAGTGACCTAAGCGCGCTACAAGAGCGATTCGTGTATGCCATATTATATCTACACAGTAAACAACTTTTAATTAGTATTAATTAAAATTGAAGTTGGAGATTTAATTATAAAACACTTTCTGATTCTAACTTTAGAATCTGAACCAGGATCCCATCATACTCTCAATTGAAGTGAACGGAGGCTCACTGCTCCAATTGAGTGCATCAAGGTAGGAGTACATCCATCTACAAGACCATGTAGTTCCTGGCTAGGGTCTGTACTTGTTAGTACGTGGTATACCCTATACTGATACCCTTGGTCAGCCCTAGCTGACAATCGTAGACAAGTCTACCAAGCTTGAACTATGGATAGAACTAATGTGACTACTACGTGGAGGCGCACGCACCCACACAGAACTACCCATCTCATCCAGACTTCTTCTCTATGAATGTTACGCGGAGGCGTACCAACATCCATAAGGTCAAAGCCCTTTTGAGTGCCCAAACTTGGATGGTATCACGCTTGACTTGTAATTACTTGCGTTTAAGTGAATTATAAGAGTCTGATTGTATATCGATACAATCTTAATCTGGAATCATCAATTGCAAATTCATGCAAAGATGATTCCTTAGCAGGTTACATGCGAGTCTGATTAAATTCCGATTTTAATCTTTGCATGTGGGTGATAGCAAATCATACATAAACTTGTATATTTAAACTATCATACATTCAAATATACAAATGTAACAATAAAATATGCATAGCTAAGCCCATCTAAAGGTCCTAAGAATCTAGCAAAACCGATCCTAAAGACAAGGTCTTCAAGATCCAAACTTGCTCCATTCTTTTGGACTCCCACTGGCTTCGAGCCTCCTCCAATCCGAGTCTCCTTCTTGACTTGATTCTTGTGTCGGTCTTCGTGATTACATATTAAAATAAATTAAATAAAATACAAATCACGACACGCAGGCCGTATTTACTACAACCCAAAATTAAGCAACACGCAGGTTGCAAAACTGAAATTAAATGCAAATCTAATGGGCTTAGCTAGCATCATGTGGAAAACATCATGTTATCAAAAATCATGTTATCAAACAACATGTTGACCAAACAAATAATTTTTCCAAATTTTATCTTGTTTAAGTGTGGAAAAATTCCGGTTTATCGAAACTGGACGGTTTAATCGATTAATTGAATTTTGGACCGGTTCTCGCTGGTAAATCGAAACCGAACCAAATCTGAAAATTAAATTTTATTAGGGTTTCCAAATATCCTTGCGAACAAACCGGTTCGCTCGAATCTGGTCGAGCCGAACCGGCTCAACCGAAGGTCGCCCGTGGAGGAAACCACGGTGGCCCGTGAGGGCTGCCGAGGTCGCCCACGGGGCTGACCGTGGTCGGCCACGGGAACGACCATGGTAGCCCGCGAGGGCAGCCATGGTCGCCCCTAGGGCAGACCCTGGTCGCCCGCAAGGGCAGACCGTGTCGCCCGCGGCAGCGACCATGGTCGCCCGCGAGGGCTGCCATGGTCGCCCGTAGGCAACCCTCTTCGGCTCATGGTGCTGACCATGGTCTGCCCTAGGGCATTCCATGGTCCACCACGGGACTCGACCTGGTCGGCCATGGCTAAGCCATGGCTAACCCCGAAAAACCCAAAAAAAAAAAATTAATTTTCGAATTTCAAAAATTAATCAAATCTGAAAAATAATTTTGATTTACATGCATGCTAATGATGAAGAACACATATAAACATAAAAAAAAATCAGATTTAAACATATACAAATAAACATAATAACCATGCTCTGATACCACTGAAGGAGATCACCACGGGTTCCAAAGATTGAAAATCATGCAACGGACAATATGTAACCGTGGTGATCGATAAAAACTTGATCTTAATGCTATTTGAACATGTTATGAACATTATTAAAATATGATTTTTATCTCGTGAAATCGACAAGAACACAAGCGTAGTGTCCTCTCTATCAAGTCCACACAAGCACACAACCGAAATGGTTTTTCTCTCTAATTTTTGCTAGAAAATTCAAAAGAAAACTTGAGCAATAATGGAGGTAGAGAGGAGAGAGTGGGTTCGGCAATGAGGGAGAGAGAGAGGGAGTTGGTTGCTGAAAAAATCAAAAGGATAAGTTAATAATGGATTATGTGATTTTTAATTTGAAATTAAATTGAATTTCAAAATAAAAATTGCATTATCCATCCTTTTAATCCTTCTTATTTGCATTTAACCCCTCTCTTATCTTAAACCCTAAATGGGCTTTAAGCCCATTTAACTAAAACCCAAATTAAACCCATTAACTTGAGTTCTAATTTCGGTTTAGTCAAAACGGCTCAATTTCCTCGAATTGATTTCTGCAACCGTCTGGTTAAAACCTTAGGCCACAAAACTACCGAATCGTTCTCAAATCTCTTCCATAATTATTGTCATGTATTGTATTTAATGCGTGTGACCCTCTAGGCTCACGAATAATTGGCAGACTAGTAAAATTACCATTTTACCCTTTCCATCATAAGTGGCCTCTAGCAAGACATTATGATTATCCAATATTCGTGATTATCGATTATTCGACTTAACCTGTTATCGTACATGTCATTGTCCCTTTACCAAACCGATATCCAGATTGATCAATAGGCATAGAACGGTCATCCTAATTTATCAATCACTGTTTCTTGATATCTGAGATGACTGAAAACTGATACTAAGGTATCACCTGCATGGCCATGCTATTTCTTCCGTCATACTCATCAAGTGGCCTAAACGGATATCTTTCTCATACTAAAGTATGAGTGATAAATCCCTCAGACGCCTTTCGAGTTCACTAGTGCAATAAATGCCAAAGCCAATCGAAGCCGTTATAGCTACCCTTTTACTGATAACGTTAGACTAGGTCAAACTTAGGTATTTGTTACATAGTGTACACAAAGACTCCTTGGTCTTAGGATATAATGACAAGTTACGATATGTGAGTATCTCATGACTGGATCTATGCAACATACTCACAATCGGGTTGTCCGATATCATCGACCTGATGATATCTATGATATAACTCCGGCACATCTTTGCCATGATCAGTAGAGCGTGATCACAAGGAGTTAGTCTCATACTGATCGCTTCAGAAGAAGCTTAGCTGATCTGGGACTCTATCGAATGCAACTCTTTCTGATCTATAGTTCTACTATAAGTGATTACACACATTATGACATAGATCAAATCACATTAGATATATTACTACAACACGTTAGTAATATTATGCCTTTTATTATGTAGAATAATGATGTCCGTTACAATATAGATTGAGGAATTATTTTGGACTAGGGCACAAACCTAACATTCTCTTTGAGTAATCAATTCCTTCCCTAAGACCGTTGGTTCAAAATAATAAAGACCGTTCCACATTCCACATCTTCCAATCAGCTGCCTCGTCGATAAATCTTGTATCACGCATAAATTTAGATAAAATATTAGAGCTGCATTAAGATCACGTATTAATTAATTTATTGGCATCAAATTAAATTGAAATTTTAGAACTCCATGGGCTTTTTGGAGGGTCAATTTTGTGTCAAGCTCCACTTGACAAATTGACTTGACTTTACCAGTCTCGCCATTCGGTATTTAGACCAATGGCACATTTTTCGAATACTTAATATTAATAAATTATCACATTCATTAGTAATGTGATTAGAAGAGCTACTATCAGTGATCCAAGTCGGTTTAAATGAACTAGACTTATCTCGTGAGTTAGGACATGTTCATTCTTTGCTACAAGAAAATGGTTTATGTTGTACTGCAAAAGCTAACAAACAAATAAAATGACGTTACCCTCTAGTGATCATATGACTATGTGAGCCCAATCGTTGAGTATGACTTAGGCCCAATTCATCTAAATCAATGGCTTTTTTCTATTTGATTGTATTAACCGTAACTCTTGGTTTTACTTGAGATTGTCGACCCTTAGTGCGATTGGCTTAGAACAACACTATGGGTCTCACGAGTTTGGCGTGAATAAATCATGTGGGATTGGTGCATAAAGCACATTCCTCCTTTATGATGATACATCATGAAATTCATATGGTTTGTCGTACCAAGATGTCTAACATATGTTGTAACAATCGGTTTGAGAACTTGGTTGATCACAGATACAGGACAGTAAATAAATAAAACATTAAACACAAGACACGTGATATGTTTATCGAGTTTGGTGCAACATCACCTACGCCTGGGGCATTCTGTCGGTGGAAAAGATTTCACTATCAAGCAGTCAACAGTACAACACAGGCATCAACTGATTATCACACAAATCATTATCCTAGCTACTATTACTACTTAGTGAATGCCTAGACCAAGGACTTCCCCTTTCTTTGAGACCGCCTCAATTCCACCCTTCAAGGAAACACCTATGCTCAGTTTTATCGTTGTCTTTCTAAGAGCTTGTGCCCTAGTCCAAGTCTTTTCTATGTAATCTTCTGTTTAGAAATGAATGACATTTACATTATTATTGTGTTATAGTAATGTGTCAAGCGATATTTATTCTAAAGTCATTAGAGTGTCATCACTAATAGTGGAGCCTTTAGATACTATGAAATCGTGCTTGACGGATCCCTAATCGAATACTTATACATAAGTGACTAGCGTGAGGATGACTTACTATCATGTGCTGTTGATCGAGATGTAGAGTCATATCACGGATATTGTCTGGGAGACGATATCGGATGACCCGGCTTGGAGTATGTGTAAGGTTATGGAGCGTTCTAGATCGTCGAGATAGCGGAAGCATTATAAGAAAATCTACTCCAAACCTTGTCCAAGAACATAAACCATTAAATCCCAAAGCAAAATCTATTCCACAAGATATTTACCTTTAAGTCTTGTATGAATCGATAAAGAAGAACGTTCGGATCTTCTTCTCTAAAGCAAGTCCACACCAAGGGGATGATCTTGACGATCCCTCACTTAATTGCCTACTAAAACAATTAAATAAAGAACAAGAGAGCAAGAACAAGAGGAGGAAGAGGGTGGCCGGCCAAGCTAGAAGAGAGAGAGAATTTTGTGTGGTTTTGTGATTAAATGAATAATGAATTAAAGTCTTGTATTTCAATTTATCATCCAATCTCACAAGCATGGGTTAAAAGTGATTGGTATGGGCTTAAAAGTGCTTTAACCCATACCCCTTAAATCACTCACCTCTTAATCCACAATCACCAACTAAGCATGGTGTTGTGTGGCCCCCACACATGGACCCACCATGTGGGCTGGCCATGAGGTCTTGTTGGGCCCTTAATGGGCCGGCCATGAGGCTTTATGGGCCGAGCCCAATTGGCCCTCCCATGTTGTCTCATGCCGTGTCCAAAGGTCGCCTGACCCTTTCGTCGTCACTTATCATACAAAGTCCGACGCGATATCGACGAAAAACTCAATTTTTCTCGATTCGCTAATTATTCTCTCAAACCGAACCTATGGCACAAAACCTCCAGTTTTGTCCATATATTACTCCTCAAGAAACATCAATGTTTCCTTGTCTCAAGTTATCCGTCTTGAATGTGTGTGACCCTCTAGGCTCATGCCACCGTTGGCAGATCGGCGCAAAAGATCGCTCTTGCCCGATCCATCATAAGTGGTCTCTAGTAAGACATTATGATTACCCAAGGTGCATGTCGATCGATGATTCGACTTAACCTTGTGCGTACAAGTCACTATCCTATTATCTCTAGATATCCCGATTGATCACAAGGCATAGAGTCGTCACCCTTGTTTAATCAATCATTGTTACTTGATATGCGAGATGGCTGAGAACTGATAACCCGTATCATTGGCATGGCCATGCTCTTACTCTCAGTCAGTCTCCATCAAGAGGCCTTTTAACGGATATCTTTCCCATACCATAGTATGAGGGATAAATCCCTTAGCCGTCTTTCGTGTCACTCATGCAACCCGTTCCGCCACCCAATCATGCCCTTTATAGCAATCCTTTTACAGAAAGCGTTTGGCGCAAGTTAAAGCCGTACGTTCATTGCATAGTGATCACAAAGACTCCTTGGTCTAAGGATGTCGTGACAAGCTATCGCAATTGAATATGTTTATGGCTTAATCTATGAAAACACTATTCAAAGCGGGTCGTCCGATATCAATCACCTCATGATATCTATGATATGATTCCAGGATCCCTCATCCCTATGACAAGTAGAACTACGTCATTAAGAACCATCCTCATACTGGTCGCTTTAAGGAAGCATAGGTTGACCAGGGACTCGTTAAGTGTGATCCGTACAGATTTATGGTTCTACTACTTTAGTGGTCATAAATCAGATCATGCTTAACATATTATTTCAACACATAAGTAATATAAAGCCGTTTTATATATATATTACAAATGATGATATAGTACATAGACGTTTACAGGCTAATAGCAATTGGACTAGGGCACAAATGCTATCAATCTCCCACTTGCCCTTAGTTCCAATCTAAGTCCCGGTCTATACCCATTGACCTAACATGTTTATCATGTTTTGCTTGTGGAAGAGCCTTGGTCAAGGGGTCGGCTGTGTTATCATCAGTTGCAACGTAGTGGATCTTCACGTCACCTCTAGCAACTATGTCGCGGATGATGTGATACTTTCTAAGTACATGTTTGGATCTGTTATTTGCCCTGGGTTCCTTAGCTTGCGCAATGGCCCCGGTGTTGTCACAATATAAGTCTACTGGGTTAGACGAGTTTTTAATTACACCTAACCCAGCCATGAAACTCCTGATCCATACAGCCTCTTTTGCCGCTTCAGATGCGGCAATGTACTCAGCTTCGGTCGTAGAGTCGGCAATGGTATCCTGCTTCTTGCTTTTCCAGCTGAATGCTCCACCGTTCAACGTAAATACATATCCCAACTGACTCTTAAAGTCATCGGGGTCTATCTGGAAACTAGCGTCGACATATCCTTTGACGACGAGATCATCATTTCTGCCCCGTATACAAGAAAGGCGTCTTTGGTTTTTCTCAAATATTTGAGAATCGCCTTGACAGCCATCCAGTGTGCCTCACCGGGTTTGGATTGATGTCTACTTGTACAGATTAGGGCAAACGAGACATCCGGTCTCGTACATATCATGGCATACATTATAGACCCTATAGCCGAAGCATATGGGATCTCATTCATTCTTGCTAGCTCTGCAGGTGTCTCATCACACTGCTTCTTGCTAAGCTTTATGCCATGACGCATGGGCAGCAATCCTTTCTTTGAATCTTGCATTGAGAATCGTCTCAACACTTTGTCTATGTAAGTGCTTTGACTTAAGCCCAAGACCCGCTTGGCACGGTCTCTATATATCTTGATCCCCAAGATGTAAGAGGCCTCACCTAAGTCCTTCATTGCGAAACACTCACCTAACCAAGTCTTTGTTAAGAGCAAGGTAGGGACATTGTTTCCAATGAGCAGTATGTCATCAACATAAAGCACCAAGAAGATTATATTGCTCCCATTTGCCTTTTTATACACGCAAGGTTCATCATCGTTTTTGACGAAGCCAAACTGTTTCACTACTTCATCAAAACGCTGATTCCAACTCCGAGATGCTTGCTTCAAACCATAGATTGATTTGAGCAACTTGCAAATCTTTCCCTTATTCTTTGGATCCTCAAAACCCTCAGGCTGGGACATATAAACGTCCTCAGCTAACCTCCCGTTGAGGAAGGCGGTTTTGACATCCATTTGCCATATCTCATAGTTGTGATACGCTGCTACGGCAAGTAGAATGCGGATAGATTTGATCATAGCTACTGGAGAAAAGGTCTCTCCATAGTCAATTCCGTGGATTTGTCTATAACCTTTTGCTACCAGTCTTGCTTTATAGGTCTGAGGTTTGCCATCCATGTCTATCTTTATTTTAAAGATCCATTTACACCCTATGACCTTTACGTCAGGGGTATGATCCACCAAGTCCCACACTTGATTATCCGACATGGATTGCATTTCTTCCCTCATGGCTTCCAGCCATTTCTCAGAGTCGGTTTCGTCCAAAGCCTCTCGAAAGGTAGCTGGATCATTGTCCACTAGTACTAAACCATCACCTTCAGTTACTAAGAAACCGTATCTGACAGGCGCATGACTTATCCTTTCAGACCGCCTCGGACCGTCCTCATTAGCTGTAGCTATTGGTTCTTGCTCAATGACCACTTCTGGCTCTACCTCTTCTAGTGGGTCTTCTCGTGGTTCCCGAGTGACCATCTCATCTAGAACTTCATCAAGATGAACAGCCCTCCCACTGATTGTCTTGGAAATGAACTCTTTTTCCAAGAATGTCCCACCTCGAGCGACAAAAACTTTATTTTCGCTCGGTTTGTAGAAGTAGTATTCTTTTGTTTCTTTTGGATATCCGACGAAAGTGCACTTATCTGATCTCGGTTCGAGCTTGGTTGCAAGCAACCTTTTAACATAAGCCTCGCAACCCCAGATTTTTAGGAAGGACAAAACGGGTTCCTTCCCGTACCATTTTTCGAATGATGTCCCTTCCTCTGCTTTCGACGGAGCCCTGTTTATTATGAAAGCGGCCGTTTGTAGAGCATAACCCCAGAAGGAGATCGGGAGATCAGTGAGACTTAACATTGATCGAACCATATCTAACAATGTTCGATTCCTCCGCTCGGACACACCATTAAGTTGCGGTGTTCCTGGCGGAGTCCACTGAGATAGTATTCCACCTTCAGTAAGATAACTAAGAAACTCCTCGGATAAGTACTCTCCACCCCGATCAGAACGAAGTGCCTTGATATTCTTTCCGAGTTGGTTTTCTACTTCAGTCCTAAACTCTTTGAATTTATCAAAAGCTTCGGACTTATGTCTCATGAGATAGACATAACCATATCTACTGAAATCGTCAGTAAATGTGATAAAGTAGCCTAACCCACCTCTGGCTTGCGTACTCATTGGTCCACATACGTCTGAATGAATCAGACCCAATAGGTCACCTGCCCTCTCACCTAAACCAGTGAAGGGCGCTTTAGTCATCTTGCCCATTAAACAAGCTTCGCATCTATCAACCGTTTTGAATTCGAATTGACTTAGAAGTCCGCGCTTATGAAGCGCTGAGATGCGTTTCTCATTTATGTGACCTAGACGACAATGCCAGATAAGAGTTTGGTCTAAATCATTAGCTTTAAACCTCTTAGAATTTACATTATAGAGCATGTTGGATCTCGAGTTTTGCATATTCAATATGTATAATCCTCCAACAGTGTGAGCATTGCCATAATACGTGTTGTTGCGCATAATATCAAAAAACCCGTTCTTAATATTAAAATAATATCCCTCTTTTTCAAGAAGAGAAATTGAGATGATATTCCTGCTGAAAGCAGGTACGCAAAACACATCATTAAGTTCAATTACAAGCCCACTGGGCAAAACAAGGTTCACATAACCCACGGCAGTTGCGGCAACTCTGGTATTGTTCCCAACTCTTAGGTCCACCTCGTTTTCCCCTATATCTCTTCTACTGTGTAACACCTGCACATCCGCACAGACATGAGACTCAGCTCCAGTGTCTAGTACCCAGGTATTAATTGTAGAAAGATACAACTCTAATGGAATACCTGATGAAGCAGCGGCCCCACCGCCCTTCTTCTGGTCCTCCTTCATCTGCTGACAGTCTTTCCTCCAATGACCAGGCTTTTGACAGTAGTAACAGACCGACTCCTTTGCCTTCCCTTTGCCTTGTACGGGTATGGGAGGTCTAGGAATAAATGGTCGTCTGTTCTTCCCTGTTAGGTGCCTTGGGCCTTTAACCTTGCCACCACCAGCTTTGAAGCTGGGTCCCTTCTTGACCATAAAGACATTTTTGGACGAACTGCCCCTTATGCTCTTCTCGGCAGTCACTAGCATGTTGTGCAACTCCGACGCGGTCTTGTCCATATCATGCATGTGATAGTTCATGACGAACCTACCATATGCATGAGGAAGGGATTGCAGAATAAAATCCGCAGCCATTTCCTTTTCCATAGACATACCGATACTAGTCATATGGTCAAAATGCCCCTTCATCTGTAGGACGTGAGGACCTACGGAGCTGCCTGCTGACATCTTGCAGGCAATGAGTTCTCGGAGAACAGTGTATTTTTCAATACGTACTTTCTCCTTGAACATATCCTTGATCTGTGCAAACATTGCAAACGGATCATGGGATAGCTCCATAAACTGCTTCTGGAGGTCCGCCTCCATGCAGCCCAGCATGACACACGCAACGTCGATAGAGTCGCTAAGATGTTTCTGGTATGCATCCTTAACAACCCTCGTTGCGTTGGCAGCTGGCTCCTCAGGGATAGCCTTATCAAGGACGTACTCCCTGCGTTCCAACTTTAACACAAGTCGTAAATTTCTGTCCCAATCCAGATAATTTGTTCCATTGAGTTTACACTTTTCGAGTATAGTCCTCAATGACAAATTAGACGAGTTTGTTGAATTACTAGCCATTTCTACACGAAGAAAGTAAATTTAATCAGAATGGTTGAATAAATTTACGAAGATCCGAATTAAACACCAACCATAAGATTCTAAGATTTAGAATTTTAAACCAAGATCCCTTATTCGTCATTTGAAGTGCGCTAAGGCGCACCGCTCCAATTGACTTATTTAGGTAGGACGTCCGTCCAATTACAACCCGTGTAACTCTTAGTCAGGGTATGTGCAAAAACACACGGCTTACCCTTCCGATGCCCCAGCTCGACCTCAGGCCAAGAATCGTGGTTGAGTCAACCAACTTTCACTAACAAGTTAACTTTGTGCAGAAGCTTCGCTAAGGCGCACGACATCCCACAAAGTTTACCATTCCCATCTAGAACCCATTCTATCGATGCTCCGCTAAGGCGCACGACACCGATAAAATGTTTCTACATGGGTGTGAATTTGGGTGGCATCTCACTTGACTCAAATTAGCTTGTAATTTGGCTGTGTTTAATAATTCGAAAGTATTTGGTACAATTACGAACCCGTCATCAACAACCCGTGTTGTAACGTTTCTAATTGTATCACATACTATCTTCATTTGAATCCGTCATTTGCAACCCGTGCAAACACGTTTCAAATTTGAACTCATCCATCACAACCCGTGCGATGATAGTTCACAACGCTTTAAACATGCAAACAATTAAAGTTGATTTTAATCTTTGCATGTGAGGTGATGGCTTATAAACTTATAAGCTAATCATGCAAGCATGTTATTAATTAAATAATTCAAGCAAGCATTCATAAAGCATTAAATATGCATTTTATAGCCCATCCTAAACTTAGGATTCTACGAGTCTTCCTCATTCGGGCTCCCACTAGCTCTTGGACTTCCTCCAAGACCGTCATTGTGCTCGATTTTCCATCCTTCTCTTCCTTGAGTAATAATTACAATTAACACTCGGTTCGTAGACCGGATAAAAAATAATTACACTTTATGGGCTCGAATAAAAGAATAATTACACGCTAACACTAACGGTATGCAAACCGTGAAAGCGATAAAATCTAATGGGCTACTAATGCATCATACATTTCATCACATCATCCAACATATTATCACACAAACATGTTATCAAATAATATGCAATAATTCCGGTTTTAATTTAGCCAAGTTGCTTGGTCGGGTTTATCGAAACTAGACCTTTTCGAAAAACGGTTTATCGAAACCGATTAAATTTTGAAAGTTTTCGAAATATTGGATCGCGAGTTCGTGACACGGATCAAACACCACGCACGAACCAAGTCGGGCTGAGCCCAACTATACACGGCCCAGTTTTGGGCCTTGGAAGGCCTAAACCGGCCTTGCCGCCACTCTCGGTCTCGGTCACCGCCGGCCTCCCCGGCCTCCGGTGACCTCCGTTCGGTACCTCCAATCCGGCTCCCCGAGAGTCCCTTCTCGGACCCGACAAATACAATAATTTTCGAAAAATTCCAAATTCAATAAATTTTCAAAAATAACATATTTCATGCAAATATCCCAAAAAGCATTAAAATCATGTTATTAACAATTTGGCATGCAAATAATCACAAAACCGAAATAAATTCAATAAGACAAAGATTAAGAGGGTAACCAACCCTCTGATACCACTGTAAGGTTATGGAGCGTTCTAGATCGTCGAGATAGCGGAAGCATTATAAGAAAATCTACTCCAAACCTTGTCCAAGAACATAAACCATTAAATCCCAAAGCAAAATCTATTCCACAAGATATTTACCTTTAAGTCTTGTATGAATCGATAAAGAAGAACGTTCGGATCTTCTTCTCTAAAGCAAGTCCACACCAAGGGGATGATCTTGACGATCCCTCACTTAATTGCCTACTAGAACAATTAAATGAAGAACAAGAGAGCAAGAACAAGAGGAGGAAGAGGGTGGCCGGCCAAGCTAGAAGAGAGAGAGAATTTTGTGTGGTTTTGTGATTAAATGAATAATGAATTAAAGTCTTGTATTTCAATTTATCATCCAATCTCACAAGCATGGGTTAAAAGTGCTTGGTATGGGCTTAAAAGTGCTTTAACCCATACCCCTTAAATCACTCACCTCTTAATCCACAATCACCAACTAAGCATGGTGTTGTGTGGCCCCCACACATGGACCTACCATGTGGGCCGGCCATGAGGTCTTGTTGGGCCCTTGATGGGCCGGCCATGAGGCTTCATGGGCCGAGCCCAATGGGCCCTCCCGTGTTGTCTCATGCCGTGTCCAAAAGTCGCCTGACCCTTTCGTCGTCACTTATCATACAAAGTCCGACGCGATATCGACGAAAAACTCAATTTTTCTCGATTCGCTAATTATTCTCTCAAACCGAACCTATGGCACAAAACCTCCAGTTTTGTCCATATATTACTCCTCAAGAAACATCAATGTTTCCTTGTCTCAAGTTATCTGTCTTGAATGTGTGTGACCCTCTAGGCTAATTCCACCGTTGGCAGATCGGCGCAAAAGATCGCTCTTGCCCGATCCATCATAAGTGGTCTCTAGTAAGACATTATGATTACCCAAGGTGCATGACGATCGATGATTCGACTTAACCTTGTGCGTACAAGTCACTATCCTATTATCTCTAGATATCCCGATTGATCACAAGGCATAGAGTCGTCACCCTTGTTTAATCAATCATTGTTACTTGATATGCGAGATGGCTGAGAACTGATAACCCGTATCATTGGCATGGCCATGCTCTTACTCTCAGTCAGTCTCCATCAAGAGGCCTATTAACGGATATCTTTCCCATACCGTAGTATGAGGGATAAATCCCTTAGCCGTCTTTCGTGTCACTCATGCAACCCGTTCCGCCACCCAATCATGCCCTTTATAGCAATCCTTTTACAGAAAGCGTTTGGCGCAAGTTAAAGCCGTACGTTCATTGCATAGTGATCACAAAGTCTCCTTGGTCTAAGGATGTCGTGACAAGCTATCACAATTGAATATGTTTATGGCTTAATATATGAAAACACTATTCAAAGCGGGTCGTCCGATATCAATCACCTCATGATATCTATGATATGATTCCAGGATCCCTCATCCCTATGACAAGTAGAACTACGTCATTAAGAACCATCCTCATACTGGTCGCTTTAAGGAAGCATAGGTTGACCAGGGACTCGTTAAGTGTGATCCGTACATATTTATGGTTCTACTACTTTAGTGGTCATAAATCAGATCATGCTTAACATATTACTTCAACACATTAGTAATATAAAGCCGTTTTATATATATATTACAAACGATGATATTGTACATAGACGTTTACAGGCTAATAGCAATTGGACTACGGCACAAATGCTATCAGTATGGAGCATAGATTAATTCACCAACGCATTCCCCGTCGTCGTGTAATCACCGCCTTAATACCTTGGAGCCAGTGGCTCACATGCACGTCACTCCAGTAGTTTGACATGCCCCAACGGTGCCTGTAACAGGATTGTCATAACGGGCATTGTTGGCTATTGGACGAACTGTAGTGGGAGCGCACATTGCGTCCGAATGGATTTGTTTTCCCATAGTGAGACGTGGTGAAGGGTATGGTTCTAGGCCCCTTGATGAGCATGTGTGAGAAAGTGTGCGGCCGCACCAATTACGTATCATTCATCTCAGAATTCAAGGAACGAGATCGAATACATGAGGAGGACGACTCTATCCCTCATTCTATCTCATATGCCTTAAAGCAAACAAAGGGTTAATGATAAAGATGACAGACAGGAGATATCGAACCGATCGATACACTCGTGGACATTGGGTAATCACTACGTCTTACTAAAGGCCACTGGTGATAGATCGGGTGAGATGGGTTATTGACGGGAGGAAATCTCGGCAAGCCGAAATCTAACCGCTCCCGAGCACAGGGCAAGTGCACCGGTTGTCAAGTAATATAGGGGGTTTTAAAGCCCCGAGTTATCGATCCCACGAGGACCGTTAGCTGTTGAACATTGGAGTACAAGTGTCTAATGTGTCGAGTCTAAGCGATCAAAAATTGGTTTTGATTTTTGTGAAAAAATTAAATTAAAATATCAACATGAGCATGTAATATATGAAAGTGTCACCAATCACAAATGCACACTCCCGAAATATGAATTAACAACACAAGAAACAAATATTATAAAGGCGATCGGGAAGTCGGGATTTCGGGGGGTATTTCATTTTACAGATTTTAATGGATTCGATTATTAATTATGGGAAAACATATTTAAGAAGTGGAATTAAGTGCCGAGAATTCCAAAAAATATCTTTCGTTTGCAAGGGTTTCGTCTAATTAAAATATATTGTTAGGATTGTGCCCTAGTCCAATGTAATAAGTTATCTACGTGTAATGTTTTATCATTTTTCGAATTAATAAAACGACATTATATTACTAATGTGTTGTAGTAATATATTTGATGTAATTTGAGCTATATCATTATATGTGTCATCCCTAATAGTGCAACTGTAGATCAGAAAGAATTACATTTGATGCGTCCATCATCAATTAAGATTCATTAAGAAGCGATCGGTATGACATTAACTCTTTATGATCATGCTCTACTGATCATGGCAAGGTAGTGCCGGAGTTAGATCATAGGTATCATCAGGGAGATGTAACCGGATGACTCGATGGTGAGTATGCAGCATAGATAATGTCACGAGCATACTCACATATCGTAGCTTGTCATTATATCCTAAGACCAAAGAGTCTTTGTGATCACTATATGACGAATCTCTAAGTTTGACCAAGTCTTTTGATCAATCTAGATATCGATATGATAAAAGGATAGTGATAGTTGTCGTGCAAGATGCATACACAATGTTATGTATGAAGCTATAACACCGTGTATGACTTCTTGTGTAGATAACGCAGGACAGCAAATATAAAGCTTAATAAACAATGACACAGCAGATTGTTTACCCATTTTGGTGCAACGTCACCTACGTCTGGGGGCTCTCAGCCTAGTGGAAAGGTTTTACTTATCAGTAATTCGTCAGAACATACAAGTACCTGTGATCACCCCTAGATCTATACTTTATGCTACTTATTACAGTGCAACCTATCTCAGGGTCTCCCCCTGAATCCAAGACTCTGTCTTGATTCCAATCTTCGAGCAATCGCCTTGCTCAGTCGGTTCAAGTCATCGTTGAACGTTGTGGTTGCGTGCAGTCTTCACTCACGCGATCAGTAAACCCTCAATCACCTAACTCTCAATAGTTATGGTGATACACAATATCCTTAGCACAATCTGCAACCTCTTTGCCCGCAAACCTTCACGTCTAAGAGCTTTGCAAATTATTGCTAGGAAACAAAATAAAAGAACCACACGATTGCTAAGGGGGTAGCCTAAGCTTTTATAGCAACAGAGCATGAATACTAACCCTAATGGGTTTCCTCTTAATCACCGTCTTTCTTCTTTCCAGAATCAGAGACGTTCTGGAACTTTTCATATTTCCTAATCGTAGTCGTACTTTCTGCAGAACATGGACTTTCCTGATTTCCGTCGATCAGGATGTTTGCCGAGATGTCGTTAAGAATGTCACACAGGATGTCGCATATGATGCTTCGACATTCTTTATGACATTTTCTCTAGTTCCTTAAAAATAAGCCAATCTCCAAAACCATCGTAACTACAAGGTTAAATCGAATCATCAATATTCATGAACATTAGGTAATCATAATGTGTTACTAGAGGCCACTTTTGATGGAAAGTGAAAAATGGTAATTTTGCCACTCTGCCAACGGGTCGTGAGCCAAGAGGGTCACACACTTTAAGCAAAGTATAGCAAAAGTGAACTTGGAAAAGTCAGTATTTGAAGAATATGAGAATTGGGAAATTCGCAATTTGATTTAATTAAATCTAGTGTGAATTAGCTAAACTAGTAATCGGTTTAAAGTAATTGGGGCGGTCTAACTAAGACATTTAATTATAACCCAATTTAAATGGGTTTAATTAATGGACTTGGCTAAGTGGGCTTTAAGCCCATTCTTATTACAATTATAATTATAATTGAAATAAGAAGTTAATTAGGATTTGGAAAGTGGAAGATATTTTCATAAATCATTTAAGGAATAATCCTACACTAATTTCCTACCCTAATTTTTTGCCACAATACCCCATTGTCGCGCCTCCCTCCCCCTCTCTCTCTTGTTCTTCAATTGTTCTTGCTATTTTCTTAAAAATAACTAGTAATTGGTTTTGTAGATTTCATTCTAAAGGTCCTTTGCTTGTGTGGATACAACTAGAGATCACAAAACAAAATATTTGTGATATTGGATTCGATTTTACAAGGTACAATTGCATATTTTATTTATATTATGTTTGCTGAAAATTTTCACATGATGATCTGTTCAAAGTTCTAAGGTTCCATGGTTAAATTTGCTTCCGCTATGCATGAGTTTAATTGTTTTGGACACAATGGATTCCTTCATATTAGTTCGGCTGGTACTAAAATACCTAATTAGGTTCGTTTTAAAGGTCGTAGGAATCTCCATCCTTCAGCCTGGCGCTCTATTGATGTAAACCGTACCCATGGTAAAAATATCCCCGTCACATATTGCAATTATGAAGTCGTCACAAATCAAATTACAACCCCAAGATACACCATGTAGATCCGGCCCCCGAATGCTAAGGTCCACCTAGGTCGATTGCTATCACCTCTCTTCCTAGATTTTATCTAAACTCAGGCCTACCAGGGAAAGCAAGCATTAAGTTCACATTCAGAGTCTTAATCCATTTCACAAACCCAATAAATTCAGTCTTTAATTAATGAAATTAATATCCCCGTTCATCCCTTTCCCCGACCTAAATACTTAGCTACTCATGGAATTAAGAACACAATTCAACACATCCATGGCAATCATCATCATATTCAACATGCAATCCAATGCAAATATCATAAAAAAAAACTCCCCAATTAGTTCCCAAAATTCAATCTCATTACAAGCATGCGAATCCTAAATTACAATATGAAAAATAACCTTAAAATAACTACTACCAACCTCAAAAACGTCCCTCAATTCTTCCTTCAAGTCGCCTCCAAGTCGTCTACTAATTGCCTCCAATTGATCACCCACGATCATTTTCTTCTCTCTTTTTCTAATCCCCTTTAACGATATGATTTTTCTGTATATTGGGTGATAAATTCGTAGGTAGAGGGGTTGGGTATATATAGGAAGGAGGGGGGGGGGGGAATCTTTTCAAAAAAAAATGCATGATTTTAGGAGCTGGTTTGACCAACTTGCCGGGTGAGCCTGTCGGGTGGGACCCGGTAGGTTAGTTTTTTCTCTTCCACGTGCGTCACAAAGGGGCCACGGGTTGCCGGGTTGGAGCCGGCAGGTTGACCCGGTAGGGTCTTCTGTAGGTGGCCTTGATTTGCCCGGTTAAGGAGAATGCTGCCGGGTTGCATCCGGCAGGTCAACCCGGCAGGGTGCTGGAAGGTGACCTGGTGAGCTTTCCTCTCGAGTTGTCGGGTTAGCACAAGCTTGCCGGGTTGCACCCGGCAGGTTGACCCGACAACCTCTTCCCGCTTTCCCGACTTTGCGATTCTAGCTCCTTTTTGTCGTTTTTCATCAAAAGCACTTCTCGGGCCATTCGTCAGTTAAACTAGCATTTTATTCACAAAAATCTACTAATTCGGGACAAAATAAGAATAAAAATGAGGAGATTTGACTAGGTTAGATACATAATATCCGACCTTATCAACTACCCCACACTTATCCTTTTCTCGTCCCAAGAAAAAGAACAAAAACAAAAGTAAAAGTTACGAATTTTTAAATACATTATTTTCCCGAATCAAACCCCAAGGTAACTCGTAGGAGGAGTTCGGGTCCTCCCGAGGGCTTATCAGAATGGAATGCCCACGAGTCCTTATTCAAAGCAATTAGACTCGATCCTAGAAATAAAAAGACTCAAACAATACGACAAGGAAAAAATCAAAAATATATTCACAAGAAAGTATATACACAATAACATAATTATCAAATCATATTAGGCATGTTGATGAAAAGACAAGCTCAGAACTACTATTAATGAATTGACCAATCTCACCCAGTAGATCACACAGGACCCTAGAAATTGAATAAATACCACTTAGATGAGAAGAAAACATTTCCCTTAGTTCGATCTCACCTTTGTGCAATGCATATTTCCAAACCATGTCGATCACTTTTCACTCAAAGCTTAAAGTTCATATGCTATCAATTCGACCACATCTCCACTAATTTGTAGGAGATTCAAATGCCCATTGGGCTGAATTCATATGTAGGACTTTATTAGGCTTGTAACGTGTAGTAGCTTAGGCTAAGGTGGGTGTATAGAAGATCAAAAAGTGGCTCATGTGGTGCACCACCAGTAAGTTGCTTTAAAATCTAACAAAAACCCGAGTACTAAGTTCTCCCCTTAGCATGTTACATGCGCTAAAATATCAACCGCTTCCCATATTGTGTTTCTCTTAGCATGTTATGTTGCTAAGAATATCAGCCCCCTTTTCCCATTTTGTGTTTCCCTTGCCGTTTTTAACATTCGGCCCAAAAACCCAAATTTTCTTTTGTTTCCCAAGACTTGCAAATATGTTTTTCCTCAAATGCCCATAGTTTGAAGATTTTATTTTCTGATGCCGGGGCTCTTTTATTTTTTATTTTTTGAACATAAATGATACATTACCCCGCGCACCTAGTGTAGGGATGAACATTTGAGAAAACAAGTCATGTGAATCAAAATAAAACCCATTTTGGCTTTAAATGATAGCCAAAAATAATCTGTAAACCCGAATAAATCGTTCCTAAATGATCTGTAAACCCGAATAAATCAACCCATCACTTATAAAGCAACAAAGCAATGATGCAAGGGATCAAAATAATTTTTGGAAAAATTATAAAAGGCTTAATGTAGGGTTTGTAATGTAGGGTTTCATAAAAAGGCTTTTTAGGCTTAGACAAGGTACTATGGAAATATTATATCAGGGTAGGTTTTATGGCTGAAGCGATCCAAAGAAGGCCTACGAATTAAGTGGTCCATGAAAACACCGAACTCCTATCTATTTCACCTCGAGTGCTCTCCCCTCTAGTTCTAGACTTAATTTACCAAGCAGGATTGGACAAGGCAAAAAAATATACAAAGCACTAAGGATCAACCAATCATAGAGTAAACACCCGATTCATGTTAGATTTGTGCCCTAGTCCAGTGTAATAAGTTCGTTTGTACACAATGATTTATCATCTTTCGAATAAATAAAACGGCATTATATTAGATGTAATTTGATCTACATCAATATGTCTGCCATCACTAATAGTAGAACTGTAGATCAGTAAGAATTACATTTAATGAGTCCATGATCAGTTACGCTTCATTATGAAGTGATTAGTATGAGACTAACTCTTTATGATCATGCTCTACTGATCATGGCAAGGTAGTGCTAGAGTTAGATCATAGATATCATCAGGGAGATGATATTGGATGGCCTGATGGTGAGTATGTAGCATAGATGCTGTCATGAGCATACTCACTTATCGTAGTTTGTCATTGTATCCTTAGACCGTGGAGTCTTTGTGATCACTGTGTAGTAAGTATCTAAGTTTGACTCAGCCTAACGTTGCATGTAAAAGGGTAGCCATAAGGGCTTTGATCGGCTTAGGTATAAGTAACATGAGTGAACTCGAAAGACGGCTAAGGGATTTATCCCTCACACTCCGGTATGGGATTGATATTTGTTTAGGCCATTTGATGAGTATGACTGAAAGATATTGCATGATCATGCCAGAGATACTTTGTATAAGTTTTAAGTCATCTCAAACATCGAGAAACAGTGATTGATTAAACAAGGATGATGGTTTTATATCTTACGATCAATCTAGATATCGGGTGATAAAAGGATAGTGACATGGATGATAAGAGGTTAAATCAAATCATTGATATTCATGGACGTTGGGTAATCATAATGTCTTGCCAGAGGCCACTTATGATGGAAAGGGAAAAATAGTAAGTTTTCCAGTCTGCCAACGGGTCATAAGTCTAAAGGGTCACACACTTTAAGCAAGATATATCAAAAGGGATTTGAAAAGGTAGTAAGAGAATTGGAAAAATTCTCCTTTCGTTTTAGTGAAATTGCAGCGAATTAGTTTAAACCAGAAATCGGTTTAAGGGAAATGAATCGGTCTAGATAAACCATTTAACTAGAACCCAATGTAAATGAGTTTAATTAAGGTTTAGCTAAATGGGCTTTTGAGCCCACTTCTTAATATAATTATAATAAAGATATTATGGGATTTAAATTAAAAGGGAAAATAATTTTGAAAATCAAAAAATGAAAATGATTTGATTTTTTCAATTACTCTCCCCATTTTTCTTTGCAATTTTTTCGAAAATCCTCTCCCATTTTCAGCTCTCACTCTCTAACTTCTTCTCCATTTTTTTTTCTTTTTCTCTAACTTTTTAGCAAAAAGTGTTGAAGAAGTTTTGAGCTCCAAAAGACCTTGTTTTTGTGGACTTTCTAGATAACACAAAGAGTATTTGTGTTTGTGATTCAAGGTATTTTGTAATTATTGCTATGAATTTTATATGCTGAAAATTTCATCCCACATGATGATCTTCAAAGTTTTTCATGAATCCATGGTTATAATGCATGAGGTTTATTGTTTGAAACCCATGGATTCCTTCAGTGGTTACAGAGCTATGGTTGATATGTGATGATGATTTTGAGCATGCTAGAATTAGTTTTCAATTCTAGAAAAATTCATGTATGTTTATGGAATTAAATGGTGCAATAACATGAAAAAAAATTCAGATTTTGAGTTGATTTTGAAAGACTAAAAAATTATTTTCGGGGTTGTTTTGGGTTAGCCATGGCTAACCAGGCTCGAGCCCCTTGGTGGATCATGGAGAACCCTCGGGCCGACAAGGTCGCCTCGGGCTAACCATGGGCGGCTTCGGGCCGACTATAGGCAGACCCACGGGCGACCGGGGTCGAGCCCTAGGCTTGGCTTTGGGAGGCCATCGGGCCGACCATGGTCGTGGCCCTTGGCCGACCTGGTCGATTCCAATGGGGCGCCAATGGGAGGCCCTCGGGCGCCCATGGCCAAGCCATTGGCCGACCAGATCGGTGGCCCATGGTCATGCCCATGGTTGCACGAGGGCGACTCATGGCGAACCGGGGGTTGGCCGATCAGCCCCGGGGTATGGACCGGTTTTTTGCCAGTGTCACGTCCCTGGAATTACCCCAAAAATTGAGTTTTAGACCCGGTCCGGTTTCGATAAATCGGGGGTAAGTCGGTTCAATTTCAACTAATTAATTTAATAGTCTGGTTTCGATAAACTGGATCTTTTTGCCACATTTAAGCAAGATAAAATATGGAATTAATTTGTTGTTTTATAACATATTGTTTGATGAAATAGTGTTTGACAACATGATTGATTTCAACATGATGTGTAGCTTAGCCCGTCTAGATTTCGGTTTTTGCAACCAGTGTAGTTGCTTTGGTTTGTAATTTAATTACGACCTGCGTGTCGTTGGTTTCTTTGTAATTTCATTTATTTCATTGTAATTACGAATATCGACGCAAAAATAAAATCAAGATTGAGTTGGTGGAGTTCCTAAGGAGGCTCGAACCTAGTGTGAGTCCACGAGCATAAGACGAGCACAAATCTGAAGATTTAGTCTTTAGGATTTGTTATTCGTTTTTCTTAGTTTTTGACGGGCTAGATTTACATATTTATTTAAATTTATGCTTGAATGTATGATTAGTTTAAAATTCATGAGTTTATGTGTGATTAAGCTATCACCCACATGCGAAGATTAAAAGTGAATTTAATCAGACTTGCATGTAATTGGACTAGGAATCCTCTTTGCGTCGATATGTAGTTGATGATTCCAATTAAGATTGTATAGATATACAATCAGAGAACTAAAAACACTTAATTCGCAAGTAATTACAAGTCAAGCGAGATACCACCCAAACCTCAACACCCAGAAGCATTTGAACCTGTGAGTGGGTGCTCATATGCATAGCATTCACAGGGGAGAATAGCTGGATGAGTTGGAAAATTTAATATGGGTGCGTGGGCCTATGCGTAGTAGCCATATTGAGTTGGGTCATAGTTGAGTTTTGGTAGACTTGTCTACGATTGTCAGCTAGGGCTGACCTAGGGTATGTCGTGTGCATTTTATGTACAAACACTAGCCAGGAATTACATGGACTTGTAATTGTATGAGGTATCCTACGTTGTGCCATCGGTTGGAGCGGTGAGCATACGTTCACTTCAATCGAGGGTATGCGAGGGTCCTGGTTCATATTCTAAAGTTTAGAATCAAAAAAGTGTTTTCAAGTTCAAATCTCCAACTTTAATTTTATTTAATACTGATTAAAATTTTCCTTCACTGTATAGATAATATGGCAATTACAACACAATCTGGTAGCAGCGCTCTCAGGCCCTTAATCGAGCATGATAAGCTTAACGACATTAACTTTCTCGATTGGGACCGGAGCCTGAGACTTGTTGTCAAGGACGAACGCAAAGATTACATCCTTACCCAGAACCGACCTGCTGAGCCAGCACTGAACACCGCTAGGGGAGTAAGGGATGCTTACCAGAAATTCCTTAACGATCGTATCAATGTTCAGTGCATCATGATGGGTAGCATGGTGCCTGACTTGCAAAAAAAGTTCATGGATATTTCTAAAGATCCCAAGGCCTTAATAGCAGAGATCAAAGTAATGTTCAACGAGAAAGCGCGTGTCGAAAGCTATGACACTTTCAGTGAGCTGATGTCCTGCAAGCTAAAGGTTGGAGCTCTTGTCAGTCCCCGTGTGTTTATGGAACGTCTTATGGAACACTTGACCAGACTCGCTCTTGCTGTGGATAAGCAAATGGCTGCAGATTTTGTATTGCATTCACTTCGAGATACAGATCGTGATTTCGTCGGAAATTATAATATGCATGACATGTATAAGACAGTGACAGAGCTCCATGGGATGCTCTTGACCGCAGAAGAGGATCTCAAGGGCAAGACCAAGAAGGTTCTTATGGTCAAAAAGCAAGTCAGCTTCAAGAAAGCTGGAGTGGGTAAGGGTAAGACTCCCATGAGCCTGGCAGGGAATATAAGGCACATGAATGGTCCAAAGGTTCAAACAGCTCCTAAGGTTGTTGTGAACGCTAAGGACACACAAGTTATCTATTATTATTGCCAGGAGCCAGGGCACTGGAAAACTGATTTTAAGAAGTACTAGGTGTTTCCGAAGAAGAGTGGTGCTTCCATGTCTTCCGGACCAGGTATTTATGTTATTGAGCTTAATCTCAGTATTTCTACATCAAACTCTAGGGTACTTGATACCGGTGCAGAGTCTCACATTTGTGTTAATGTGCAGGTTCTGCGAAGTAGAAGAGACATGGGCAGAGGCGAAACAGACCTACGAGTTGGTGATGGCAATCAAGTCTCAACAATTGCAGTAGGCAATGTTAGTCTCAGTTTTCCCATTGGGCTTGTTTTACATTTAAATAACATTCATTGTTTACCTGCGTTTCACAAAAACATCATTTCTATTTCCTTGCTAGACAAGGAAGAATATTGTTTTTCTATTTTTGATGGATTATTCAATATTTTTAAAGATAAAATTTGTTATGCCAATGCTTCGTTAGTTGGTGGTTTGTATATTTTAAATACTCAAAAAACTGACGCAAGTTCTATTTATAACATAAATAATAAAAAGGCTGAAATCCGATGATTTAAACCAGACTGTATTATGGCATTGTCGTTTAGGGCACCTCGGCGAGAAACGCATCTCAACACTACATAAGTGTGGCCTTCTAAGTCCATTTGAATTAACTTCAATTGAGAGATACGAATCTTATCTAATGTGTAAAATGACAAAGGCCCCATTCATGGGTTTAGGTGAAAGGGCGAGCGACTTATTAGGTCTTATACATTCCGATGTATGTGGACCTATGAGTACTCTGGCCAGAAGGAGTTTTAATTACTTCGTCACATTTACTGACGATTTCAGTAGATATGTCTATGTCTACTTAATGAGACATAAGTCTAAAACTTTTGACAAGTTCAAAGAGTTCCAGAATGAAGTACAAAACCAACTTGGAAAGAGTGTAAAGGCGCTTCGGTCTGACCGGGGCGGCGAATAATTAGACCAAGAGTTTTATAGTCAGTCAAAGGATTGTGGGATCCTCTCTGAATTAACTCCGCCTGGAACACCTCAATTAAATAGTGTGTTTGAGCGAAGGAACCATACCTTACTTGATATGGTTCGATCAATGATGAGTCAAGCTGATCTCCCAATCTCATTCTAGGTTATGCCCTGGAGACGGCCGCATTCATTTTGAATCGGGCTCCGACAAAGGCCGTGGAAAGTACACCATACGAAGTATGGTGTGGGAAGAAATCCATGTTGTCCTTCCTAAAGATATGGGTCTGTGAAGCTTATGTCAAGCGTTAGCAAGGCGATAAGCTTGAACCCAAATTAGACAAATGTGTCTTTGTAGGGTACCCCAAAGAAACAAGGGGGTAGTATTTCTACAAACCCAACGAGAACAAAGTTTTGTTGCTCGTGGTGGGGTGTTTTTGGAAAAGGAGTATATTTCCAAAAGAGCTAGTGGGAGTCCCGTACATCTTGAAGAAATTCGAGCAAGTATGGAGCAATATGAAGTAATTCAGGAGCCTACTATGCAAGATGTAGAGATACAGGAGCCTGAAATGGTCGTAGATGTGGAACCAATCCCCACAGACATTCTAGAAGGTCCAAGAAGGTCGGAAAGATATCGTCCAACTCCCGTCAGTTATGGCTTTCTAGCCACTGAGGAATGACTTGATAGTTGTGGATCAGGATTATCCAACAACCTTTCGACAAGTTTTGGCCAGTACTAACTCCGATAAATGGCAGGAAGCCATGAATGAGGAAATAAAGTCCATGTACGATAATCAAGTATGGAACTTTTTTTATCAAACCCATGTGATAAAACCCATCGTTTGTAAATGGGTCTATAAGCTCAAGACCGACATGGATGGAAAGCCTCAGACCTATAAGACTAGGTTGGTCGCAAAAGGTTATGGTCAAATTGAAGGAATTAATTATGATGAAACCTTTTCACCAGTAGCCATGGTTAAATCTATCCAGATCATTCTAGTCATAGCTGCGTATTATTATTTTGAGATATGGCAGATGGATGTGAAAACCGCCTTCCTTAACGGGAACTTAAAAGATGATGTGTATATGACACAACCTGAAGCTTTTGTTGATCAAGAGAATCGCGGAAAGATTTGTAAGCTATAAAGATCCATTTATGGATTAAAGCAGGCTCCACGGAGTTGGAATCTTTCTTTTGATGAGGCCATAAGAGAATTTGGCTTCATCAAGAACGTAGATGAGCCTTGCCTTTATTAAAAGATGAGTGGGAGTAACATTGTATTCCTAGTGCTTTATGTCGATGACATTTTGATCATCGGGAAAGACATCCCTAGTTTGCTTGAAGTCAAGGCTTGGTTAGGGAAATGTTTCTCGATGAAGGACTTAGCTGATGCTGCACTTATTTTAGGCATCAAGATCTATAGAGATCGTTCCAAAAATATTTTGGGGCTAAGTCAAAGCACTTATATAGATTATGTATTGAGAAGATTCTCAATGGTTGATTCCAAGAAGAGATACATACCCATGCAACATGGCATTAAGCTCAGCAAGAAACAGTGTCCTATACTACTGATGAGCTGAACAAGATGAGTAAAATCCCATACGCTTCCGCTGTAGGATCCATTATGTATGCCATGATCTGCACGAGACCGGTTGTTTCGTTCGCGCAAAGCTGTGCGAATAGATTTCAATCTAACCCTGGCCAAGAACACTGGACTACTGTCAAGACCATCCTCAAGTATTTGAGGAGGACAAAGGACGCATTCTTAGTGTATGGAGGGAAAGATGAAGAACTAGCACTCAAGGGATATGTTGATGCTAGTTTTCTGACAGATCCTGATGACTTTAAATCTCAGGCCGGATATGTCTTTGGGTTGAATGGTGGAGCATTCCGCTGGAAAAGCTTCAAGCAAGCAACAACTGCCGATTCTATAATAGAGGCTGAGTATATAGTTCCAGCAGAAGCAGCTAAGGAGGCTGTATGGGTTAGGAGCTTTCTATGTGAATTAGATGTAATACCGCAAGCGTCTAATCCGGTAAACTTGTTGTGTGACAACACGAGGGCCATAACACTTGCTCAAGAGCCCAAATTCCACAACAGAACATAACACATACATAGAAAATATCACATTATTAGAGAGTACGTCGATAATGGTGATGTGAAGATTGCATATATTTTGACGGATGATAACATAGCAGATCCCTTGACGAAGCCTCTGTCACAACCTAAGCATGAGAGGCATGTAAAGTCTATGGGAGTAGATTGGAACTTAAGATGGAACTAGGGGCAAGTGGTAGATTATTAGATTTGTGCCCTAGTCCAGTGTAATAAGTTCGTCTGTATATAATGATTTATCATCTTTCAAATAAATAAAACTGCATTATATTACTAATGTGTTGTTTTAACATATCAGATGTAATTTGATCTACATCATTATGTGTGTCATCACTAATAGTAGAACTGTAGATCAGCAAGAATTACATTTAATGAGTCACTGATCAGTTAAGCTTCATTATGAAGTGATTAGTATGAGGCTAACTCTTTATGATCACACTCTATTGATCATGGCAAGGTAGTGCTAGAGTTAGATCATAGATATCATCAGGGCGATGATATTGGACGGCCCAATGGTGAGTATGTAGCATAGATGCTGTCATGAGCATACTCACTTATCGAAGTTTGTCATTGTATCCTTAGACCATGGAGTCTTTGTGATCACTATGTAGTAAGTATCTAAGTTTGACTCAGTCTAACGTTGCATGTAAAAGGGTAGCTATAAGGGCTTTGATCGGCTTAGGTATAAGTTACATAAGTGAACTCGAAAGACGGCTCAACTGCCAACTCTACAACGGAGGCTGAGTATATAGCTGCAACGAAAACAGCTAAAGAGGTTGTATGGATTAGAAGCTTTATGATCGGATAAGATCCAACGCCACGAGCATCTGATCCGATAAGCTTTTTGTGGGACAACAAAGGTGTCGTAGCTATTGCTCAAGAGCCCAGATACTACAACAGATGCAAACATATACTAAACAGATATTACCTCATCAGAGTTATCACATATAGAGGTGATGAGGAGATTAAGCAAGATTCGACTGATGATAGTATTGCCGATCCCTTGACAAAGGCTCAGCCGCAGCCTAGGCATAAGGAACATGCAACGTCTATAGGAGTAAATTGGAACTTAGATTGGAACTAGGGGCAAGTGGGAGATTGTTAGAATTACGCCCCAATATAAAAGTGATCTACAGATGTAATGTTTTATCATCTTTCCAAATAAATAAATCGGCATTAAATTACTAATGTGTTGTAGTAATATATTAGATGTATTTTGATATGTATCATTATGTGTCATCACTAATAGTAGAACTACATATTAGAAAGAATTACATTTAATGCGTCCCTGATCAATCAAGCTTCATTAAGAAGTGATCAGTATGAGGATAACTCTTTATGATCACACTCTACTGATCATGGCAAAGTAGTGCCGGAGTTAGATCATAGATATCATCAGGAAGATGGTATTGGACGACTCGATGGTGAGTATGCGGGATAGATAATATCATGACCATACTGACATATCGTAGCTTGTCATTATATCCTAAGACCAAGGAGTCGTTGTGATCAGTGTGTGACGAATCTCTAAGTTTGACCTAGTCTAATGTTACCTATAAAAGGGTAGGAATAAGGGCTCTAATTGGCTTAGTTATGAATTACATGAGTGAACTCAAAAGACGGCTGCAGGATTTATCACCCATACTCCAGTATGGGAATGATATCTGTTTAGGCCACTTGATGAGTATTACTGAAGAAATAGCATGGCCATGTAGGAGATACTTAGTATCAATTTTTGGTCATATCAGATATCATTAAACAGTGTTTGATAAATTAGGATGACGGTTCTATGCCTTTTGATCAATCTAGATATCGGTATGATAAAAGGACAGTGACATGGACTATAAGAGGTTTAATCGAATCATCGATATTCACGAACGTTGGGTGATGATAATGTCTTACTAGAGGCCACTTATGACGAAAAGGGCAAATGGTAATTTTGCAAGTCTGCCAACGGATCGTGAGCCTAGAGGGTCACACACTTTAAGCAAAGTGGGCTTGGAAAAGTCAGTATATGAAGAATATAAGAATTGGGAAATTCACGATTTGATTTAATTAAATCAAGTACGAATTAGCTAAACTAGTAATCGATTTAGAGTAATTGATACGGTCTAGCTAAACCATTTAATTAAAACCCAACCTAAATAGTTTTAATTAATGAACTTAGCTAAGTGGGCTTTAAGCCCATTCTTATTACAATTATAATTATAATTGAAATAATTAGGATTTGGAAAGTTGAAGATATTTGCATAAATCATATATTTTAGTTAAGAAATAATCCTACACTAATTTCCTACCCTAATTTTCGGCCACGACCCCTATTTCCGCGCCTCCCTTTCTCTCTCTCTTGTTCTTCAATTGATTTTGCTATTTTCTCAAAACTAACTAGTAATTGGTTTTGTAGAAATCCTTCTGAAGGTGCTTTGCTTGTGTGGATACATCTAGAGATCACAGACAAAGTGTTTGTGATATTGGATTCGAATTTACAAGGTAAAATTCCAGATTTTAATTATATTATACTTGCCGAAAATTTTCTCATTATGATCTGTTCAAAGTTTCTTTGAATTCATGGTTAAATTCATTTCCGCTATGCATGAGTTTAATTATTTTGGACCCCATGAATTTCTTTAGTTAGGTCTAATACATTGCGACGTATGTGGACCTATGAGTACTCAGGCCAGAAGAGGGTTCAAAAACTTTAAGAATGAAGTACTGAACCAGCCTGGGTAAAGTATCATAATACTTCGTTCTGATCGAAGTGGTAATTTCTTGACCCTGGAAACGGCTGCATTCATTTTGATTCGGCCTCCAACGAAGACAACGAAAGTACACCTTCTGACAGTCATTATGGCTACCATTACCGTGGATGCATGCGCCTCCGCGTAATATTCATTAGGATGCGAGCTGAATGAGTTGGTCAGTTTTATTTGGATGCGTGCGCCTCCGCGTAGTAGCCAAATAAAAGCTGGACCAGAGTCAAGGAAGGTACACCACATGATACTCATTATGACTCCCGTTACTGTGGATACGTGCGCCTTCGCGTAGTATTCATTGTGATACGAGTTGGATGAGATGTTCAGTTCTATTTGGATGCGTGCTCCTTCGCGTAGTAGCTAAATAAGAACTCGAAGATAGTCATATAAGGTGTGGGAAACATCCTAATATGTTTTTGCTAATGATTTGGGTTGTAGGGTTGCTTGCATCCAAATCGGATAAGTTTGTCTTCATAAGGTATCCTTATAAAACTAAGAGATACAACTTCTACAAACCCAGCGAGAACAAAGTCTTTGTTGCTCGAGGAGGGGTATTTGTTAAGAAAGAATTTATTTCCAAAAAAACTAGTGGGAGTCCCGTGCATCTCGAAGAAATTCGAGAGGGTACAGAACAACCTGAAGTAATGCAGAAGCCTACTATGCAAGATATAGATTTACATGAGCCTCAGTGGATCGTAGATGAAGAATCAATCCCTACTGAAATTCCAGATGGTCCAAGGAGGTCTGAAAGATCTCATCATGAAGGAAATGACTTGGTAGTTGTGGATCAGGAAGATCCAGCAACCTTTCAACAAGCCTTGGCCAATACCGAGTCCGATAAATGGCAGGAAGCCAAGAAAAAGGTGAGGAAATCCATGTGAGATAACCAAATCTGTATTTGGTTGATTAAAACCCTGGGATAAAACTCATCGGTTCAGATTGGGTCTATAGGATCAAGACCGACATGGATCTAAATCCTCAGACCTATAAGGTTAGATTTGTTGCAAAAGCTTATCGTCAGATTGAAGGTCTGGATTATGATGAAACCTTTTCACCGGTAGCAATGGTCAGATCGATCTGGATTATTCTAGCCATAGATGCATACCACGAGTATGCGATATGGCAGATGGATGTCAAAACCACCTTCTTTAACGGGAACTTACAAAAAGGGTGTGTAGATCACACAACCTGTGGGTTTTGTCAATCCAAAGAATCCCGGAAAATTATGTAAGCTGCAAAGATTCATTTGTGGGTTGAAGCAAGCTTCGCCGAGTTGGAATCTTCGTTTTGATAAAGTTGTAAGAGAATTCGGCTTTATCAAGAATGAAGAAGAACCTTGCGTTTATAAGAAAGCGAGTTGGAGTAATATTGTATTCCTGGTACTTATTCATCGGGAATGACATCCACACCTTGCCACCAAATCTTGGTTAGGGAAATGCTTATCGATGAAAGACTTAGGTGATGCTACATTTATTGTGGGCATCAGGATCTATAGAGATCATTACAAAAGGATTTTGGGCCTAAGTCAGAACACTTACATTGATATAGTGTTGAGAAGATACATACTCATGCATCATGACATTAAGCTCAGCAAGACACAGTGTCCTAGTACACCTGAGGAGCTGAGTAGATGAATAAGATCCCATAGGCTTTGGATGTAGGATCTATCACGTATGCCATGATATGCACGAGACTAGAAGTCTTGTTCGCACTCAGCTGTACCAGCAGATCCCAATCTAACCCCGGCCAATAACACTGGATTGTTGTCAAAGGCCATCCTCAGATATTTGAGGAGGACCAAGAATGCATTCCTAGTGTATGGGGGTGTAGATAGAGAACTAGCAGTCAAAGGACAGGTTGATGCTAGTTTTCAGACAGATCTTGATGACTTCAAAACTCAGTCAGGATATGTTTTTGTGTTGAATGGTGGTGCTTTCAGCTGTAAGAGGTTTAAACAAGCCACAACTGCCAACTTCTACAAGAGAGGCTGAGTATATAGTTGCAACAAAAGCAGCTAAAGAGGCTGTATGGATTAGAAGCTTTCTGATCGAATTAGATGCAACGCCGCGAGCGTCTGATCTGATAAGCTTGTTGTGGGACAACACAGGTGCCGTAGCTATTGCTCAAGAGCCGAGATTCCACAACAGATCCAAACATATACTCATCAGATATCACCTCATCAGAGTTATCACAGATAGAGGTGATGTGGAGATTAAGCACGATTTGACTGATGATAATATGGCTGATCCCTTTACAAAGGCTCAGCCGTAGCCTAAGTATAAGGAACATGTGAGGTCTATGGGCGTAGATCAGAACTTAGTTTGGAACTAGGGGCGAGTGGGAGATTGTTAGAGTTGTGCCCTAGTCCATTTTAAAAGTGATCTACAGATGTAATGTTTTATCATCTTTTTGAATAAATAAATCGACATTAAATTACTAATGTGTTGTAGTAATTTTTTAGATGTAATTTGATCTGTATCATTCTGTGTTTCATGACTAACAATAGAACTACAGATAAGAAAGAAATACATGTAATGCCTCCCTGATCAATTAAGCTTTATTAAGAAGCGATAAGTATGAGGCTAAGTCTTTATGATCATGGCAAGGTAGTGCTGGAGTTAGATCATAGATATCATCAGGGGAATGATATTGGACGACCCGATGCTGAGTATGCGATATAGATACTGTCATGAGCATACTCACATATTGTAACTCGTTATTATATCCTTAGCCTAAGGAGTCTTTGTGATCACTATGTGATGAATCTCTAACTTTTACCTAGTCTAACGCTACATGTAAAAGGGTAGCAATAAGGGCTTTGATTGGCGAAGTTATGAGTTGCATGAGAGAACTCGAAAGACGGCTGAGGGATTTATCTCCCATAATCTGGTATGAGAATGATTTATCTCTCATACAGGATATACTTTGTATCAGTTTTCAATCGTCTCAGATATCAAGAAATAGTGATTGATAAATAAGGATGACGGTTCTATGCCTTTTGATCAATCTAGATATCAGTATGATAAAAGGATAGTGACATGGATGATAAGAGGTTGAATCGAATCATCGATATTCATGGACGTTAGGTAATCATTATGCCTTGCTAGAGACCACTTATGATGGAAAGGGCAAAATGGAAATTTTGCCAGTCTGCCAACGGGTCATGAGCCTAGAGGGTTACACACTTTAAGCAAGGTAAAGCAAAAAGGGACTTGTATAAGTCAGTATTTGAGAAGTATGAGAATCAGGATAATTCGCATTTCGATTTAGTTAAATCGGAGGGAATTAGATTAAACCAGAAATCAGTTTAAGGGAATTAGATCGGTCTAGCTAAACCATTTAATTAGAACCCAGTTAAATGGGTTTAATTAAAGATTAGCTTGTTTGGGCTTTAAGCCCATTCTTAATTAATAATTATATTAAATAATTATATCAATATAAATAAGAGAGGTTTTAGGGAAATAAAATTTGGGAAAATAAAATATATTTAATAAAATTTCGGTTTTCTTTCCCGAATCTAATTCCCTCTTGGCCGATTCCTAACCCCCATAGCGATCCCTCTCTATTGCTCTTTATCTCTCACAAAGTTGCTTCTTCTTTCTTCAAAACTAGTATAATTTGTTGGAAGAAATCTCAAGGATTTGAGGTGCCTTACTTGTGTGGATACATATAGAGAACACAATAGGTTTTCTGTTGATTTGATTCAAGATTTACAGGTAAAATTTCAGATTTTAACTCATGTTAATATGCCTATTCAATTCACGTTATGATCTTTATTGTTTATCTATTCAAGAATTCATGATTATTTTCACGCTTCCGCATGTAATTAATTGGTATGGAACCCATGGAAACCCATCAATAGTCAATATCCGAGTTTGACTTAAACCTAACTTTATCTGTGACAGGGTAACCATAACGGTTATGATTGGCTCGGGGATGGGTTATATGTGTGAAACGATAGATCTCTGAGGAATTTATCCCTCATACTATAGTATGGAATATGTATCAGTTTGGGCCACTTGATGAGAATGACTGAAGGAAACGCACGGCCATGCAGATGATACAGAGTATCATTTTCAGTCATCTCGCATATCAAGAAATAGTGATTAATTAAATAAGGATGACAGCTCTATGACTTGTGATTAATCAAGTTACCAAGAGATAAAAGGATAGTGACATGGACGACATGAGGTTAAATCGGATCCCCGATAATCATGTAGGTTGGGTACTCATAATGCATTACTAGAGGCCACATATGATGGAAAGGGTAAAATAGTAATTTTACGATGACCTGCCAACAGGACATGAGCCTAGAGGGTCACACGCAAAGGATGCACATTTTAGGAAATCCGGGAAGAATTAATTGTTGCTTGGTTAAACCAGGCCATGGCCAAAACCCCAGGGTTTTGGGGCACGGGCCTGTCAGCTCAATGCCATGGACCGGGCGAAAACCCTAGGGTTTTGGGCGCCGGCCATGATGGGAATTGGGCCGAAATCCATGAGGATGGCCAGCCTCATGGGATGCCATGATGGGCGGACATAAGGCCTCATGGCCGAAACCCTACTGGGTTCACAAAATCAATTCCGGGCCTAATTATCCAAGCCCGTTTCAGTTTGTTTCCAAAATAAAAGAATAAACAAAAAGGAAACAAAAATCTTTTGATGACAAGACGTGCAACCAATCATGGCCTGACTCTTTGATTACACAACAGAAGAAGCTGCCTATCCTCTTTTGTTCTCGGTCTCCATCAACACTCTCAAAACGTTTAGGGTTTCGCTGCTCACGATCTATCCCTCTCTGCATCAAAAAAAAAAACAAACTACCGATCATAACATCTCTCACCCAAAAATTTTCTGAAACCACTCGCTACCAAAAATCAAAATGGTGAGAATCAAGCATGTAGCAAAGAAGAAGAGCACTCCAAAGTCTATACTAAATTGGTTTGGAGTAAAGATGAAGGGAACAATTCCGTCTGAAGAAAAATCAATTTTGGGCCTAATTATCCAAACCCGTTTCAGTTTGTTTCCAAAATAAAAGAATAAACAAAAAGGAAACTAAAATCATTTGATGACAAGACGTGCAACCAATCGTGGCCTGACTCTTCGGTTACACAGCAGGAGACGCTACCTATCCTCCTCGGTTCTCGGTCTCTCTCAACACTCTCCAAATTTTTAGGGTTTCGCTACTCACGATCCATCCCTCTTTGCATCAAAAAAAAAAACTACCGATCATAACATCTCTCACCCAAAAATTTTCTGAAACCTCTCGCTACAATAAATCAAAATGTGAGAATCAAGCATGTAGCAAAGAAGAAAAGCACTCCAAAATCTACACATAATAGGTTTGGAATAAAGATGAAGGGAACAACTCTGTCTGAAGAAAAATCAACACAACCCCAAGAAGTGCCATTGTCCGTACCCTCTTACATCTCAGAAGAAGAGAGTGGAAAAGAGATCACCCCACTCAGAAGACGATCAGGTAAACCTATAACTCCTACTTATTCTATTCCGCAAACACCTATCTCTCAGGAATCTCTACCTGAGATGGGAAGAAGAAAAGAGAAAAATGAGGAGGAGAATGCTCCAAAATCTCCAGATGACACGGTGGAATTTTACTGTTGACAAATCGACTAAAGAATTGAAATCTCCTAGTGAGGACAATGTCCCTCTTAGAAAATTGCTGACCAAGAAGAATGAAGAAGTGACTCCTGATAGAAAAAGGAAAAAGAAAAGCTTTAGAAAAGGGTGAAGCATCTGTGCCGACATCTAGCAAAAGCAAGAAGAAAAGAACCATCAATTCTTAGGATCCAGAAGAAGAAGTTAACCAAGAAGAGGAGCTACACACTCTTAGTACCCAAAAGAGGCTAAGACTGCCAAAAGATGTTCTGATGTACCCATAGACAAAGTTTCATTCCACTGCGTTGAAGGGGCTAGCAAATGGAAGTATGTGTGCAACCCCACAATATACCCTGGAAAGGAGCTGTCTGCTGATACTAAAAGAATGAAAGTGATCATGGAGCTTCTCCGAAATGCACAGCTCATGAAAACTGTCTGAGATATCGGGCCATACTATCCAACTCTTGTACGAGAGTTCTTCGTTAATCTCTTCGAGGAATACAACGATCCAGCCAGTCCTGATTTTAGACAGGTACATGTACAGGGAACTGCTTCTACTTCTCTTCAAAAGCAATCAATACTTACCTTGAAAGAGAGGTCGATTACCAAACTCAGCAGAATCTATCCATGGACCAGATCTCTCAAGAAGTGACCGGATGTAGGAAGAAGGTTTGGCCAGAAAAAAGGGGTCATAGCTTCATCATAGCTCATATCCAAATATTCCATTCTATATCGAGTTAGCATGGCAAACTGGGCACCCTCTTCACACGGATCAAGCATACGGGCAGATCTAGCTAAGCTAAGTGATCTACAGATGTAATGTTTTATCATCTTTCCGAATAAATAAACCGGCATATATTACAAATGTGTTGTAGTAATATATCGAATGTAATTTGATCTATGTCATTATGTGTGTAACAACTAATAATAGAACTATAGATCAGAAAGAATTACATTTTGTTGCTACGTATAATAGTTGGCATGATTTTTAGCACAAAAGTAAGAAGTCATGCAACATGTTACATGACATGTGGAGCGACTTGTTACGAGCCGAAGATTAGGAAAGTCTGAAGCTTTCCTATTTCAACAAAGCTTGGAGCGAAAGAAGAAAGGCGCCACGAAGACTTGGAGCGCAAGAGAGTGACGTCGACAAGTCAAGCGACTTCCAGCTGGCAGTTACACGTCAGCAAAAGGCGGCAACTCGACTTGCTTGATTTATTGAGCAAGTCAGAAACAGGCAAGACGACTTCCAGCTGTCATGGAAGGCGGCAACAACTTGCCTGACTTTCTTGTTCCTGATCCGAGAAGGATTAGGAATGTGAGCTGCTATAAAAACCCTTGGCTTCCCATTAGCAGATTATCCGTCTTGTTCTAACAATTGCAAGATTTCTCAGAGCTCTTAACCATGCACCATCGGCGTGTTGAGAGTCTGATTAAGATTCGCTTGAACGGACCTTTGCTCCGATCAAACCTTGAGTCGCGAAGAAGAAGTGTTTGGATCGGTTAGGGTTTTTTTTTGTGATTGAAGATTCACAACTCCGTCCAAGAAGACAACGACACCGAGCATGGACTTGCTCGAAGGGTAGAATTGAGGGAATCTCAAAGACAGGGGGAGAGGCTCCGGGTCGAGGTGATTCACGGTGAGATCTATAGTAGCTTAGGACAATAGCTTGTGTGATAGCTAGTTGGTGCTTGAAGTTGTACTATTGACTACCTATAGTGAAGAACCTTTCCACTGGCAAAGTGCCCCCAGACGTAGTGCGGAGTCACCGAACTGGGTAATCATCTCTGGTGTCGTGATTATTATCTGTCTACTACTTTGCTTACTGTTTCCACAAGAAGTCGATACACAAGTTAAAGAATTTGTGTTCGACTTCCTGACTCGGCTACGATTGAAAATTTTAATTGGTATCAGAGGAGGCACCTTAATCTCTTAGGTGATTTTCCTGCAAAATTCTGAGTAGCTAATATGGATTCAAAGGAAGGAGGATCTGTCAATCATCTGCCGGTACTCGACGGAACAAACTATGGATATTGGAAAGCACGGATGTGTGCTTTCCTGAAGTCCCTCGACAGCAAAACCTGGAAGTCTATCATCAATGGATGGGAGGAACCTTACTATGCTGATGCTCATGGAAATCAAACCAGCATCAAACCAGAAAAGGAGTGGAGCATGGAAGAAGATGAAGCCGCCCTAGGTAATTCTCGTGCACTCAATGTTATCTTTAATGGAGTAGACAAGAATGTGTTTCGACTCATCAACACATGCACAAGTGCCAAAATTGCCTGGGACACACTTGCGGTTGCTTACGAGGGTACTTCAAAAGTCAAAGAGCAGAAGTTACAGTACCTCACGACTAACTTTGAGGCTCTGACCATGAATGACGACGAGACTATTGCGGAGTTTAATGTGCGCATCAAGGATCTGGCCAATGAATCATATTCACTTGGCAAGCCTATGACCGATGAAGATTTGGTCAGAAAGACACTGAGAGCCCTAAGCCCCAGATTCAAGATGAAGATCACCGCCATCGAAGAAGTCCATGACTTGAAGACACTGAAGTTTGATGAACTCATGGGCTCACTAATGACTTTCGAGCTCTCCCTACCTCATATTGAGAAGAAACATAAAGGTGTGGCTGTAAAAAGTTCTAATCAGAAGAACTCAACACACTCTGAGTCGGATAGTGACATCGAGGAAACTATCGCCATGCTGGCCAAAAACTACAACAGAGTCATGAAAAGATTTGGCCAGATGACAGGAAGAAAAGTCACCCGAGAAGTCAACGACAAGCCACAGCACAAGTTTCAGAAGCTCGACAACACAGCTAACGATGGAGGACGAGGAGAACGATCAGGTAAAGGAGCACAGTGCTTTGAGTGTGAGGGGTATGGACATATGCAGAGAGAATGTCCCAACTTCTTAAAGAAACAGAAGAAGGGATTCATTGCTTCTCTAACTGACGATGAAGATGAGGAAGACAGTGACGTTGAGCATACAAGTAACTATGTGGCTTTCACTTCCTCCACAATAGATCTACCAGCTGAAAGCTCAAAAAAGTATGACTCTGATGATGAGCTATCCGATGAGACTCTCAACAACGCTTACAACGAATGGTATGTCAAGTGGCTTGAAGACTCTCAGGTAATCGAAAAACAGAACGCTCTCATTCTTACTCTTAATGAAGACAAGTCAAGACTTCTTGAGACGACTATTGATCTCAAAAAGGAAGTTGCTCGACTAAAAGGCGAGTTAGAGCAGGTCACCAAGTCTGTAAAGATGATGAATCCAAGTACTGACACTCTAGACCAAATACTTTCGATCGGGAAATCATCGCACACCATCTTCGTTCCTCAGAAGTCTGTCTCCCAAAAGGCTCGCCAGAAGTCTCCTAACTTCACGGCTGACCAAGCGACCAAAAAGCCTTCTACCCTGGCCGCGTCAAAAACCCAGAACGAAAGACATAACTGGGTTTGTCATCACTGTGGACGAAGAGGACATATTCGACCCTTCTACTATCAGCTATATGGGAAGAGCTCGGTCAAGAAAAGGACCACCGTCAAGAAAAGCAAACCTCGGAAGGAATGGCGAGTCAAAGAGGTCAACTATCGAGCTAACATCGCGTACACCGCTTTAAAGGCCTCAACCAGCAACGATTGGTACTTCGATGGTGGATCCTCTCGACATATGACGGGTAATAGCTCTTTCTTGGTCACTCTAACACCATGCACAAATAGATTCGTTACTTTTGGAGATGGAGTAAAAGCTAGAGTGCTCGGGAAAGGAAAACTCAATCTTCCCAACTCTCCATGTCTGAAAGAAGCTTTGCTAGTAGAAGGCCTCACAGCAAACCTCATCAGTATAAGCTAGATATGTGATTTAAATCTGGATGTCCACTTCACTCGTGACAAGTGCTCGGTCAAAGACGAACAACAGAAGGAAGTCATGATAGGCCACAGGTCTCTTGACAACTGCTATCTATGGTCTCCAACAGTCAGTTCCTTGCCAACCAAGTGCCTTTTATCCAGAGCTCAAGAGACAAAACTATGGCATCAAAAACTTGGTCACATCAATTTAAGAAGTATGCAAAAGATTCTCTCTGAAAAGGCGATCATTGGAGTTCCCAACCTCAAGATCATTGAAGGAAAAATCTGTGGAGAATGTCAGATTGGAAAACAAGTCAAGACGTCGCACAAGAAGGTACAACATCTTACTACTTCTCGTGTTCTAGAACTTCTTCGTGTTGACCTTATGGGACCCATGCAAGTAGAAAGTCTAGAAGGGAAGAAGTACATATTTGTATGTGTAGACGACTTCTCGAGGTACACATGGGTAGACTTTATTCGAGAGAAGTCAGATACCTTCTCAGTCTTTGAAGCCTTATGTCGAAGAGTTCAACGAGAAAAGGGAGAAGTCATTGGGAAAGTCGTTCGACTTCGGAGCGATCATGGAAAAGAGTTTGAAAACATCAGCTTCGCAAACTTCTGTGATGCTGAAGGAATTGCCCACGAATTTTCTGCTCCCATCACTCCTCAGCAAAACGGAATCGTTGAAAGAAAGAATCGCACTCTTCAAGAGATGGCAAGAGTCATGATGTTAGCCAAAGACATCCCGCAACACTTCTGGGCTGAAGTTTTGAATACGGCATGCCATATTCATAATAGAGTGACTCTTCGCCCTGGAACTTTGCTCACTCTTTATGAAATATGGAGGGGGAGAAAGCCGAATGTCAAATACTTCCATGTCTTTGGATCGGTCTGCTACATACTCGCAGATAGGGAACCTCGACGCAAGTTGGATCCTAAAAGCGACGAAGGCATCTTCCTTGGATACTCCAGAAATAGTCGGGCTTTTCGGGTATTCAACAAACGCACCCGGACTATCATGGAATCCATCAATGTTGTGATTGATGACAATAACGAGCAATCAAGTGACGAGGACGAAGAAGTCCTGAATCTCTCAGGAGAAGTCAGACCAGAGGTCAGAGGAGAAGCCAGACTAGATGTCAGAAGAGAAGTCAGACCAGAAGTCAAGGACGATGAGCGCAACAAAGAGTCTGAAGACAAAAGCCAACTCATCCCGGATGAAGAGGCAACCCCTACAAGGCAAAGAGCTCCGTCAAGAAGAATTCAGAAGTATCATCCACCCCAGGATGTGATTGGAGACATTAATGAGGGAGTTCGGACTCGACAAAAGGCATCTCTTGACCACCAAGAGATGATAGGTAACATGTGCTTTATTTCCAAAATTGAGCCAAAGAGTATACAAGAGGCCATCAATGATGAATATTGGGTCTGTGCGATGCAAGAAGAATTGGTTCAGTTTGCAAGGAATGAAGTCTGGGAACTTCTACCCAAACCTGACAATGTCAATGTCATCGGGACAAAATGGATATTCAAAAACAAGTCTGACGAGCAAGAAAACATCACTCGAAATAAAGCGAGACTGGTGGCTCAAGGGTACACACAAGTCGAAGGAGTCGACTCTGAAGAAACCTTTGCTCCGGTAGCCAGACTGGAAGCCATACGACTTCTTCTCGGCATCGCATGTCATCTGCGCTTCAAACTCTATCAGATGGATGTAAAGAGTGCCTTCCTTAATGGAAATCTAAACGAAGAAGTCTATGTAGCCCAACCAAAGGGATTCGAAGACCATGACTCTACGCACCATGTCTACAAGCTAAAGAAAGCTTTCTACGGTCTCAAACAAGCTCCACGAGCATGGTATGAACGTCTTACCCAATTCCTTGTACAGAATGGCTATATTCGAGGGGGAGTAGACAAAACTCTCTTTGTGAAGAAGGAAGGAAAGGACATCATGATTGCTCAAATATATGTCGACGACATTGTGTTTGGAGGGAAGTCAGACAAGATGGTGGAACGCTTCGTCCAACACATGCAGTCTGAATTTGAGATGAGTATGGTCGGTGAGCTCACATATTTCCTAGGCTTCCAGATCAAGCAGATGTCAGATGGAATATTTATCTCCCAGAGCAAATACGCAAAGAACATTGTCAAGAAGTTCGGGTTAGAAAAGGTTTCGCACAAGAGGACTCCTATTGCCACACATGACAAGTGCACAAAGGACGAGATGGGAGAACCAGTGGATCAAAGTCTTTATGGAAGCATAATAGGAAGTCTCCTCTATCTAACAGCAAGTCGACCCGACATTGCTTATTTCGTGGGAATCTGTGCTCGATATCAAGCCAATCCAAAAGTCAGTCACTTGGCTCATGCAAAGAGGATCATAAGGTACATCTCGGGAACCTCTGAATTGGGTTTGCTATATTCCTTTGATACCTCTCCTACTCTGGTTGGATATTGTGATGCTGACTGGGAGGGAAGCACACCAGATCGAAGAAGTGCCTCTGGAGGTTGTTTCTACCTAGGGAACAATCTTGTATCGTGGTTCAGCAAAAAGCAAAATTGTATTGCTTTGTCTACTGCTGAGTCCGAATATATTGCAGCCGGAAGTAGCTGTACTCAACTTCTTTGGGTGAAACAAATGTTGGCAAAATATGGAGTCAAGCAAGAAGTCATGACTTTGTTCTGTGACAACATAAGTGCTATCAACATCTCAAAGAACCCAGTGCAACATAGCAAGACAAAGCATATTGACATCAGGCACCACTTTATTCGAGAGCTTGTAGAAGACAAGAAAATAAAGCTCGAATACCTACCCACTGAGAAACAAGTCGCAGACATATTTACAAAGGCGTTAGATGCCAAAAGGTTTGAAAGTCTGAGGTCAACCCTCGGACTTTGCTGTCTAGAATAGCCAGAAGTCAAACAAGAAGAGGAAGAGCTTTTAGTTGATTTTACTCTTTCTCTCAATCAGGACCAAACAGGGTCCACAAAATCAAGCCGGGCCCAAATCCTTTTATCAAAAGCCCGTTAGTTTTTTTTGAATTTTAAGAATGATTACGATCTGACAATCCATCTATCAGAAATCATTCTGTTCAACTCCCACAGACTCTGCACCTCCTCCACCATTTGAAATCGCTAGGGTTTCTCATATCAAAAAGTTCAGCAAAGAATCTGCTTCCTCCCCACAGAGAACAAATCCTAGCTAAATGGTTGGTACTCGAAGCGGATGAATACCATCTGCCTCAAAAGTACTACGAGCAAAAATGAGGGCAAAAGTCATTGCCAAGAAATTATCAGCCTCCAAATCGACAAGAACCAAGCATGGAGTGAGGATCCGAGGGGGAAAAGTCTTAGGGGAAACTTCGGCAGCACCTCAGGAAGTAACAAGTCCACCCCCAACGATCACACCTGAAGACACAATTCCCGTCTTTGAGAAGGACGACGCTGTAGCCGATTCTGCTAACAAAGAAAAGGAAGCTTCTCACTCTACTCCGACTCCAACACGAGGTAAATCTGCTATCCTCTCTAAAGAAAACATAGAAGAAAGCCTGCCTGTAGAGGGTTTAGAAACCCTTGTTCCTGAAGTCCACGACACTAGCACCAAGGACCAACCTAGCCCCTCTAAGTCGACACCTGCACCAGAGAAATCTCCTCTAAACGAGGACTTGCAAAAAGAAGGAAGTTCCCATGTCGCCCCGAACAGTGATTCAGGGTGTGATAAAAATCCTGAAGTCATTCCAGAAGTCACTCAACCTTTAGAGGAACCTGTCAACAACGAAGAAAGTGTCGACATTGAAACCATGGAAAAGGAAGAAGCTGTGCCCAAAAGGGCTGAGAGAAGGAAGCTACCAACACGAAGGTTGGTTGATGAAGAAGAAGAACCTCAAGTTCAGAGGAGATTGACCCCAAAAAGGAAAGCCACAGAAAAAGGAGAAGCTTCGGCGTCCAAACAGCCGAAGAAGTCAAGAAAGAAGTCATTGACCACTGCAGTAACCGTTGTCTCTGAAGAAGAAGAATCTGAAGAAGAAGACACCCTGATTGTGCTACCACAGGTGAAGAAGACATTAGGAGGGCAGAAACTCCCCAAGTATGTACCGAAAGCACCTACAGACAACGTCTCTTTCCACTCTGTAGACAATGCCATTAAGTGGCAGTATGTCTATCAACGGAAGATCTATCCAGAAAGAGAACTCTCCACAGAAGCACAAGGGATAAATGCGATTGTAGAGCTTATCCGTAAAGCAGGCCTGACCAAGACGGTCATAAATAATGGGCCATTCTACCCAACTTTGGTCAAGGAGTTTATTGTCAACCTATCAAGCGAGTTCGATGAACCTGAAGATGCTGAATACAGAAAGGTGTTTGTTCGGGGAGAATGCTTCGAAATCTCTGCCTCAACCATCAACACCTACCTTGGCAGAGATGACCCAGAAGTCACTCCAGAAGTCCCGCACTTCAACAAAGTAGCGGTCGAAATAACTGGAGGACGTAAGAAGGGCTGGCCAGTCAAGGACACCATTGCGGCAACCGAGCTCACAGCAAAATATTCAATTCTCTACCACATCGGTCTGGTTAATTGGGCACCCTCTACGCATGGGTCAAGCATCAAAACCGAGCTGCCAAAACTCATTTACCAAATAGGTACGCAGTCTTCCATTGATTTTGGCGCTTACGTTATTGACCATCTAGTTAAGCACACCAAATCATGTGCTATCAAACTTCCGATCACATGGTTTCCTTCACTAATCACCGGTATCCTTCTCCAACAATGTCCTCACATTGTTCGAGAATCGGATATTCCGGGTAAAAAGCCACTGCCCCTAGCTATCAACCTAAAGAACTTTGAAGGGAAGCAGTTGAAGGACCTCGGACTTCCTATGGCCAAAACTCCAGGAGCTGGTTCAAGCTCTCGACCCTCAGGACCAATTGGCGCTAGGATGGAGGAAGAATTGGTGGAGATGATCGCTGATCTTGAGAAGTCGATTGCGATGCTCTCAACCCGCAAAGTCGCCTGTGAAGCCCTTCTAGAAGACCTCCGCTCTGCTGCTGCTACTGCTGAAGAAGATGTTGACGACTCCACGTCGTTTTAGTATTTCTCTAAAATTGCTATGATAACTCTGTTCCACACACACTTTTTAAATTCTCGGGGTTTGTCCGAGTTACTTTCCGCACAATATGACTGTTTAATTTCTAGGATATAAGCTCATGTTTGATCTGTTTATTTTTGCCCATGGTGTGAGCTGGTTTCTTTTACCCTGCTGTTTAGTCGAATTTGATTATGAGATTGCCTTTGGCAATATTATTAGACAAACAGGGGGAGATAAATGTGACGCCAGAAGTCGCGCCGAAAGATGTGCATACGCTAGAAGTCGCGTCAGAAGTCGCGCCGAAAGATGTGCATAGAAGTGCCGCTCCAGAAGCTGCTCCAGAAGTTAAGCTCCAGAAACTGCTCCAGAAGATAAACTAGAAGCCGCACAAGAAGTCGCATCGGAAGTCACGAAACTTGTTGTGTGCGTAACTGCCTCAAGGTGACGACGATGTGCCTGCTTGGAGTAAAGAAGTCACATCACTTGTTGTGCGTAACTGCCACAAGATAAATCACTTGTTGTGCGTAACTGCCACAAGATGACGATGGGCTTACAAAAAAAGGCGTTTTCCTAAAAAATTGTTGCTACGTATAATAGTTGGCATGATTTTTTAGGACAAAAGTAAGAAGTCGTGCAACATGTTACATGACATGTGGAGCAACTTGTTACGAGCCGAAGATTAGGAAAGTCTGAAGCTTTCCTATTTCGACAAAGCTTGGAGCGAAAGAAGAAAGGCGCCACGAAGACTTGGAGCGCAAGAGAGTGACGTCGACAAGTCAAGCGACTTCCACCTGGCAGTTACACGTCAGCAAAAGGCGGCAACTCGACTTGCCTGATTTATTCAGGAAGTCAGAAACAGGCAAGACGACTTCCAGCTGTCATGGAAGGCGGCAACAACTTGCCTGACTTTCCTGTTCCTGATCCGAGAAGGATTAGGAATGTGAGCTGCTATAAAAAGCCCTTGGCTTCCCATTAGCAGATTATCCGTTCTTGTTTTAACAATTTCAAGATTTCTCAAAGCTCTTAACCGTGAACCATCGGCGTGTTGAGAGTCTAATTAAGATTCGCTAGAACGGACCTTTGCTCCGATCAAACCTTGAGTCGCGAAGACTAAGTGTTTGGATCGGTTAGGGTTTTTGTTTGTGATTGAAGATTCACAACTCCGTCCAAGAAGACAACGACACCGAGCATAGACTTGCTCGAAGGGTGAAATTGAGGGAATCTCAAAGACAAGGGGAGAGGCTCCGGGTCGAGGTGATTCACGGTGAGATCTATAGTAGCTTAGGACAATAGCTTGTGTGATAGCTAGTTGGTGCTTGATGTTGTACTATTGACTACCTATAGTGAAGAACCTTTCCACTAGCAAAGTGCCCCCAGACGTAGGTGCGGAGTCACCGAACTGGGTAATCATCTCTGGTGTCGTGATTATTATCTGTCTACTACTTTGCTTACTGTTTCCACAAGAAGTCGATACACAAGTTAAAGACTTTGTGTTCGACTTCCTGACTCGGCTACGATTCAGAATTTTACATTTGATGAGTCCCTGATCAGCTAAGCTTCTTTATGAAGCGATCAGTATGAGACCAACTCCTTGTGATCACGCTCTACTGATCATGGCAAAGTATCTGTCGGAGTTATATTATAGATATCATCAGGTCGATGATATCGGACAACCCGATTGTGAGTATGTTGCATAGATCCAGTCATGAGATACTCACATATCGTAGTTTGTCATTATATCCTAAGACCAATGAGTCTTTGTGTACATTATGTAACGAATACCTAAGTTTGACCTAGTCTAACGTTATTTATAAAAGGGTAACTATAACGGCTTTGCAATATTTATTGCATTAGTGAGCTCGAAAAGCGTCTGAGGGATTTATCACTCATACTTCGGTATGAGAAAGATATCCGTTTAGGCCACTTGATGAGTATGACTGAAGGAATAGCACGGCCGTGCAAGTGATACCTTAATATCAGTTTTCATTCATCTCAGATATCAAGAAACAGTGATTGATAAATTAGGATGAATATGCCTATTGATCAATCTGGATATCGGTTTGATAAAAGGATATTGACACGTAAAATAATAGGTTAAGTCGAATAATCGATAATCACGAACGTTGGGTAATCATAATGTCTTGCTAGAGACCACTCATGATGGAAAGGGTAAAATAGTAATTTTACCAGTCTGCCAACTGTTCGTGAGCCTAGAGGGTCACACGCATTAAGCACGATACATGAAAAATAATTATGGATGAAAATTTAGAACGATTCGGTAGTTTTCTGGCCTAAGGTTTTAACCAGACGGTTGAAGAAATCAATTCGAGGAAGTTGAACCGTTTTGTCTAAACCGAAATTAGAACTCAAGTTAATGGGTTTAATTTGGGTTTAGTTAAATGGGCTTAAAGCCCATTTAGGGATTCAAGTTATGAATGGGGAAGAAGTGCAAATAAGAGTTTAAGCAGGGTAGATATGCAATTATTAATTTGAAATTCGATTTTATTTCAGATTAAAATTCCAAAATATTTTCCATCTTTTTCTCCAACTATTGGCAACCACTTCCCCTCTTCTTCTCCCTCTCTTGGCCGAATCCTCTCCCCATCTTCATCCACCATTTTTGTCAAAGCTTCTCAAGAACATTCATAGCAAAAGTGTGAGAGAAAATCATTTCGGTTGTGGTGCTTGTGTGGACCTAATAGAGAAACACTAATATTGTGTTTTCATCGATTCATAAAGGTATTTTCAGATTTGAAAAGGTTGATAGCATGTTGAATTTTCATTAAGATCTTCATCTTTTTCGATCACCATGGTTACATAACTTCCGCTGCATGAAATTTATCGTTTGGAACCCATGGTGATCTCTTTCACTTCACACGGATCAAGCATACGGGCAGATCTAGCCAAGCTAATCCAACAAATAGGTATGGCCTCTCCTCTAGATGTTGGTGCCTTTGTCATAGAACATTTTATTCGACATGTTGGTTCCTATGCTGTTAAGCTACCCATCGAGTTCCCTTTTCTTGTGTGTGGTATGATGATTCAATAATGTCTCAACATTGTTCGAATCAACGATGTTGTCAGGAAGAAACCCTTGGAGCTCAATCGAAGGGAAGCATGTGAAGGATGACCCGCGACCCTCTGCAAAGTCGTATGAAGGAGGAAGTAGATCAAAAGCCACAGGGGCCATCAGAGACAAAATGGTGCATGAGCTTATGGAGGGAATCGGGAACTTGTGAATTAGGTCTTCTATACTTTTTTTATATTTCTTCTACTCTAGTTGGGTATTGTGATGATGAGTGGGGAGGAAGAACTGATGATAAAAGAAGCACCTGTGGAGGTTGTTTCTATCTAGATAATAATCTAATTTCGTGGTTCAACAAGAAGCAAAACTGCATTGCCCTAGCCACAGCTGAATTCGAATATATCGTAGCTGGAAGTAGTTGCACTAATCTCTTATGGATGAAACAGATCCTGGCTGAGAATGGTGTCGAGCAGGATCTTATGATATTGTTCTGCGACAACATCAGTGCTATAAACATCTCAAAAAATCCGGTGCAACATAGAAAGACTAAACACGTCGATATTAGGCACCATTTTATTCGAGAATTTGTAGAAGATAGGAAGATTATGCTGGAGTATCTTCCTATAGAAAACAACTTGCATATATCTTTACAAAGGCACTGGATGCAAATAAATTTGTGAGTCTTAGGTCCTCCTTTGGACTCTGTTATATTGAGCAGTAATTATCAAAGAAAGAAGAGGGAGCTTTGGTGATTCGTTTTCCCCCTTTTCGAGACCAACTAGGGTCTACAAAATCAAATCTTGGCCCAATTGCATACCTAGGCCCACAAAAGTTTAATCTGAAAAAAATTCTCGTTTTGTTATTTTTTGCATGCAAGCACCCTATCAAGGAGCCCAACTATTCGGCTCCCAGCAAAGGAAGGCAAGAAGTTGCGCACAATAGATAAAAACATCCTTCCTATTTTCTCTCCCTTTTCTCCATTATCCCCAAACACAGGTTATTTTAATCGCATGACAGCACTTTTTTTTGTTCTAAATGACTTGCCTCATAACAATGGTGTATAATGAAGTTATGCTTGATGTATCCCTAGTCGAGTTCTTATCCATAAGTGACTAGTGTGATGATGACTTAAGATCAAGTCCTGCTGATCAAGGTGGTGGGACTACCAAAGTCATATCACGGATACCATCTGGAGGATGATATTGGATGACCCGCGGTGGAGTATGGCGCATAGATTAAGTCACCAATGCATACTCCGTCGGCGTGTGATCACTGCCTTAATACCTTGGAGCGAGTGGCTGACGTGCACGTCACTCCACTAGTTTGATATGTCCTAACACTGCCTGTAACAGGGCAGCCATAACGAACATCATTAGCTATTAGACGGACTGTAGTAGGAGCGCACATTGTCCGAAGGGTAAAGTTCTGGGCCCCTTTATGAGCGTGAGTGATGAAGTATGCGGCTGCACCAATACGTATCAATCAACTCGGAATTCATGGAACTAGATCGAATACATGAGGATGACTACTCTATGCCTCATTTGATCGCATACACCTTAAAGCAAACAAAGGGTTAGGGATAAAGATGACAGAAAGGAGATATCGAACCGATCAATACACTCGTGGATATTGGGTAATCACTACGTCTTACTAGAGGCCACTAGTGAAGGATCGGGTGAGATGGGATCTCACGCTGATCTGCCAATGGGTCACGGGCCTACATGGTCGCACACCATGAGCAAGAACCGAAGCCTACTCGATGGGACTCAAGAGGTCCAGAAGGAGAATAGGAATATTCGCCATAAAGTGTAGTGTCGATCGCCACCAACACTTGTGTAGCTGGCGATTGCCACCTTGAGTGTGGCGATTGCCACCTTGAGTGTGGCGATCGCCACCAACAAATGTGGAGGGTGGCGATCGCCACCCATGGTGTGGCGATCGCCACATCGGCCTAACGGCAAAAACCCTTAAGGCACTCACCCAAGCCTATAAATAATGGCCAAGGGTGAGTGCCTCCACAATGCATTCTTGCAATATTAGCTACTTCTCAAAAAGTCTCTAGTTGCTACATTTGGGAGCTAGAGAAAGAGTGTGTGAGTTCTTTTGTGGTCTAGTAGCCGCTAGTTGAATTCTAGCTTCGTGTTTATCGAGCTCTGGTGTGTGCGAGATGTAGAGGACGAGCTAAAGAGCACGTCTTCCATCGGGAGATTTCATGCTACGAGAGGTAAAAGATTGGATCTTTACTCGTTCTTATGATTGATCTAATGTTTGCAAACTTTCCTGTGGCGGGTTCTCAATTAAATTTGTCGCTTCCGCTGTGCTTGAGATCCCGAGAACCCCAACACTGAAGGATTTCTATGGGTTCCAAATAAAAAAAAACTCATGCAACGGAAGCGATTAACCATGGAATCCACTATAAATTATAAACGGATCATCATGTTATGATAATTTCAGCAAGTATAAGAACATGAAAAATCTTGAAATTTTTACCTTTCTTTTATCAAAATCAATAAACAGAAATGCACTTTGTGTTCTCTAGCAAGTCCATACAAACAAGGTCTTGAATTCTATTGCTACGTTTAAGTGTTGGCATAATTTTTTAGCGCAAATGTAAGAAGTCAGTACAACAAGTTACATGACATGTGGAGCGCCTAGTTACGATCCAGATTAGGAAAAATCTGAAGCTTTCCTATTTCGACAAAGCTTGGAGCAAAAGAAGAAAGACGCCACGAAGACTTGGAGCGCAAGAGAGTGACGTCGACAAGCCAGGCGACTTCCAGCTGTCAGTAACACATCAGCAATAGGCGGCAACTCTACTTGCCTGATTTAGTCAGGAAGTCTGAACAGGCAAGACGACTTCCAGCTGTCATTAAAGGCGGCAACGACTTGCCTAATTTATTCAAGAAGTCTGAAACTTCCTGTTCCTCATCCGGGAAGGATTAGGAATGTGAGCTGCTATAAAAAGCCTTGGGCTTCCCATTAGCAGTCATCCGTTCTTGTTATAAAATTGCAAGATTTCTCAGAGCTCTTAACCGTGCACCATTGGCGTGTTGAGAGGCTGATTAAGATTTGCTAGAACGGCCTTTGCTCCGATCAAACATCAAGTCGTGAAGATTGAGGGTTTGGATCGGTTAGGGTTTTTGCTTGTGATTGAAGATTCACAACTCCGTCAAAGAAGACAACGACACCGAGCATAGGCTTGCTCGAAGGGTGGAATTGAGAGGATCTCAAAGACAGGGGGAGAGACCCTTGGTCGAGGTTGTTCACGGTGAGATCTATAGTAGCTTAGGACAATAGCTTGTGTGATAGCTAGTTGGTGCTTGAAGTTGTACTATTGACTACATGAAGCCTTGGTTTGGACTTTCTCTAGAGAAGAAGATCCGAAAGTTCTTCTTTATCGATTCAACAAAGACTAAAAGCAAAAATGGAGAAACTGTCCAGATTGTCCAGTTCCGGCGATCGACATTGCGTGAGCCATAGCCGCTTCGTCCGAGGGCTACAACCTTTGTGAAATACTAATTTTCCAAAAGAGCGCTGGTTTGGGACATACAAGGCCGAGAAGCTGACTGGTCCGCAGAGTCTGTCCAGCGAGATGGGAAAAATGTTTTGCTCCAGACGGAGGTCTTTTCGTCCGAACTGGGTTCGGAGCAAAACACAAAAGATGTAGAGAATTGGCTGTGGTTTAATCTCCAAAAAGAACCGAAGTAATTGGAGATCTGTAGCTCGAGATATGGAGCTTCAAAGTCTCGGTTTTCTGCTGGGGAGATTCTGGTAAAACCCGAAAACTCGATTTCCTAAGGATCTAACTTGGTAGTCGATCTTGCGCAGGTTAGGGGCGTTTTATAGGTTGCTTCCGCTGCCATGAACGTGATTAGGATGCCCCGGAACCCAACAGTGGTATCAGAAGCGGTCTACCACTCCGAGATCCTTGTTTGTTATTTCGGTTTTGTAATGATATAAATGCCATAATTGTTGATAACATGATTTTAATGCTTTTTGGGATAATTGCATGAAATATGTTATTTTTGGAAAATATATTGAATTTGGAATTTTTCGGAAATTATTGGATTTGTCGGGTCTGAGAAGAGACTCTCGGGGAGCCGGATCGTGGGTACCGGACGGAGGTCACCAGAGGCCATAGAGGCCGGCGGTGGCCGGAACCGTCCCCACTCATGGCCGAGGCCGAGAGTGGAGGCAAGCTCGGCTTGGGCCTTCCAAGGCCCAAACCGAGCCATGGTGTTGGGCTCGGCCCAATGGGCTTCGGCCCATTGGCTTGGCCCGACTTGGTTCATGCACGGTGTTTGATCCGTGGCATGAACCCGCGATCCAATATTTCGAAAACTTTCAAAATTTAATCGGTTTCGATAAACCGTTTTTCGAAAAGGTCTAGTTTCGATAAACCCGACCAAGCAACTTGGCAAAATTAAAAACGGAATAACTGCATATTATTTGATAACATGTTTGTGTGATAACATGTTGGATGATGTGATGAGATGTATGATGCATTAGTAGCCCATTAGATTTTATCGCTTTTACGGTTTGCATACCGTTAGTGTTAGCATGTAATTATTCTTTTATTCGAGCCCATAAAGTGTAATTATTTTTTATCCGGTCTACGAATCGAGTATTAATTGTAATTACTACTCAAAGACGAGAAGGATGGAAAATAAAGCACAATGTCGGTCTTGGAGGAAGTCCAAGAGCTAGTGGGAGTCCGAATGAGAAAGACGAGAAGAAATGGTGACTCGTAGAATCCTAAGATTAGGATGGGCTATAAAATGCATATTTAACGCTTTATGTTTGCTTGCTTGTATTATTTAAATAATAAAATGCTTGCATGCTTAGCTTATAAGTTTATAAGCAATCACCTCACATGCAAAATTAAAATTGATTTTAATTGTTTGCATGTTTAAAGCGTTGTGAACCATCATCGCACGGGTTGTGATGGATGAGTTCAAATTTGAAACGTGTTTGCATAGGTTGCAAATGACAGGTTCAAATGAAGATAGTATGTGATATAATTAGAAACGTCACAACACGGGTTGTTGACAACGGGTTCGTAATTGTGCCAAATACTTTCGAATTATTAAACACAACCAAATTACAACATAATTTGACTCAAGTGAGATGCCACCAAAATTCACACCCATATAGAAACATTTTATCGGTGTCGTGCGCCTTAGCGGAGCATCGATCGAATGGGTTCTATATGGGAATGGTAAACTTTGCGGGATGTCGTGCGCCTGAACGGAGCATCTGCACAAAGTTAACTCGTTAGTGAAGGTTGGTTGACTCGACCATGATTCTTGGCTGAGGTCGAGCTGGGGCATCGGAAGGGTAAGCCGTGTGTTGTTGCACATACCTTGACCAAGAGTTACACGGGTTTTAATTGGACGAACGTCCTACCTAAATAAGTCAATTGGGGCGGTGCGCCTTAGCGTACTTCAAATGACGAATAAGGGATCTTGGTTTAAAGGTTCTAAAACCTTAGAATCGGATGGTTGGTGTTCAATTCGGATCTTCGTAAATTTATTCAACTTTTCTGATTAAATTTACTTTCTTCGTGTAGAAATGGCTAGTAATTCTACAAACTCGTCTAATTTGTCGTTGAGGACTAAACTCGAAAAGTGTAAACTCAACGGGACAAATTATCTGGACTGGGACAGAAATTTACGACTTGTGTTAAAGTTGGAACGCAGGGAGTTCGTCCTTGATAAGGCTATCCCGGTGTAGCCAGCTGCCAAGGCAATGAGGGTCGTTAAGGATGCGTACCAGAAACACCTTAGCGACTCTATCGACGTTACATGTGTCATGCTGGGCTGCATGGAGGCGGACCTCCAGAAGCAGTTTATGGAGCTATCCTATGATCCGTTTGCAATGTTTGCACAGATGAAGGATATGTTCAAAGAGAAAGTACGTATTGAAAAATACACTGTTCTCCGAGAACTCACTGCCTGCAAGATGTCAGCAGGCAGCTCCGTAGGTCCACATGTCCTACGTATGAAGGGACATTTCGATCATATGACTATTCTGGAAATGACTATGGAGAAAGAAATGGCTGCGGATTTTATTCTGCAATCCCTTCCTCATGCATATGGTGGGTTCGTCATGAACTACCACATGCATGATATGGACATGACCGCATCGGAGTTGCACAGCATGTTAGTGACTGGCGAGAAGGGCATAAGGGGCAGTTCGCCCAAAAGTTTTCTTATTGTCAAGAAGGGAAACAGCTTCAAAGCTGGTGGTGGCAAGGGTAAAGCCCCAATGCACCTGGCAGGAAAGATCAGATGACCATTTATTCCTAAACCTTCCATGCTCGTAAAAGGCAAGGGGAAGGCAAGGGAGTCGGTCTGTTTCTACTGCCAAAAGACTGGTCACTGGAAGAAAGACTGTCAGCAGCTGAAGGATGATCAGAGGAAGGGCGGTGGGGCCGCTATTTCGTTAGGTATTCCATTAGAGCTAAATCTTTCTACTATAAATGCTTGGGTACTAGACACTGGAGCTGAGTCTCATGTCTGTGCGGATGTGCAGGTGTTGAATAGTAGAGGAGATATGGGGAAAGCGATGTGGACCTAAGAGTTGGGAACAACGTGAGAGTTACCGCAACTGCCGTGGGTTCTGTTAACCTTGTTTTGCCCTGTGGGCTTGTAATTGAACTTTCTGATGTGTTTTGCGTACATGTTTTCAGCAGGAATATTGTATCAATATCTCTTCTTGAAAAAGAAGGTTATTATTTTGATATTAAGAACGGGTTTTTTAATATCATGCGCAACAACATGTTTTTTGGAAATGCTCACACTGTTGGAGGTTTATACATATTGAATTTGCAAAACTCGAGATCCAACATGCTCTATAATATAAATGCTAAAATGTTTAAAGCTAATGATTTAGACCAAACTCTAAACTGGCATTGTCGTCTAGGTCACATAAATTAGAAACCCATCTCAGCACTTCATAAGCGCGGACTTCTAAGTCAGTTCAAATTCCAAACGATTGATAGATGCGAAGCTTGTTTAATGGGCAAGATGACTAAAGCGCCCTTCACTGGTTAATGTGAGAGGGCAGGTGATCTATTGGGTCTAATACATTCAAACGTATGTGGACCAAATGAGTACACCAGCCAGAGGTGGTTTAGGCTACTTTATCACGTTTAGTGATGATTTCAGTAGATATGGTTATGTCTATCTCATAAGACATAAGTCCGAAGCCTTTGATAAATTCAAGGAGTCTAGGACTGAAGTAGAAAACCAGCTCGGAAAAAGTATCAAGGCACTCCGTTCTGATCGGGGTGGAGAATACTTATCCGAAGAGTTTCTTAGTCATCTTACAGAAAGTGGAATACTATCTCAGTGGACTCCGCCAGGAACACCGCAACTCAATAGTGTGTCCGAGCGAAGGAATCGTACATTGTTGGATATGGTTCGATCGATTTTAAGTCTCACTGATCTCCCGATCTCCTTCTGGGGTTACGCTCTGCAAACGGCCGCGTACATAATCGAGGTGGGACATTCTTGGAGAAGGAATTTATTTCCAAGACAGTCAGCGGGAGGGCTGTTCATCTTAATGAAATTCTAGATGAGATGGTCACTCGGGAACCACTGGACGACCCACCAGAAGTAGTCGTTGAGCAAGAACCAATAGCTACAGTTAATAAAGATGGAACCGACTCTGAGAAATTGATGGATGCCATGAGGGAAGAAATGCAATCCATGTCAGATAATTAAGTGCGGGACTTGGTGGATCAAACCCCTAACGTAAAAGTCATTGGGTGTAAATGGATCTTTAAAATAAAGATGGACATGGATGGCAAACCTCACAGAAATGCAAAAAGACTGGTAGCAAAAGGTTATAGGCAAGTTCACGGAATTGACTATGAAGAGACCTTTTTCTCCAGTAGCTATGGTCAAATCTATCCGCATTCTACTTGCCGTAGCAACTATGAGATATGGCAAATGGACGTCAAAACTGCCTTCTTCAACGGGAGGTTAACTGAGGACGTTTATATGTCCCTGCCTGAGGGTTTTGAGGATCCTAAGAATAAGGGGAAGATTTGCAAGTTGCTCAAATTAATTTATGGTTTAAAGCAAGCATCTCTGAGTTGGAATCAACGTTTTGATGAAGTTGTGAAACAGTTTGGCTTCATCAAGAACGATGATGAACCTTGCGTATATAAAAGGGCAGATGGGAGCAAAGTAGTCTTCTTGGTGCTTTATGTTGATGACATACTGCTCATTGGAAACAACGTCCCTACCTTGCTCTTAACAAAGACTTGGTTAGGTGAGTGTTTCACAATGAAGGACTTAGGCGAGGCCTCGTACATCTTGGGGATCAAAATATATAGAGATCGTGCCAAGCGGGTTTTGGGCTTAAGTCAAAGCACCTACATAGACAAAGTGTTGAGAAGATTCTCGATGCAAGATTCAAAGAAAGGACTGTTGCCCATGCGTCATGGTATAAAGCTAAGCAAGAAGTAGTGTGCTGAGACACCTGCAGAGCTAGCAAGAATGAATGAGATCCCATATGCTTCGGCTATATGGTCCATAATGTATGCCATGATATGTACGAGACCGGATGTCTCGTTTGCCCTAAGCTGTACCAGTAGACATCAGTCCAAACCCGGTGAGGAACATTGGATGGCCGTCAAGGCGATTCTCAATTTTTGAGAAAAACCAAAGACGCTTTTCTTGTATACGGGTGAAGAAATGATGATATAGTCGTCAAAGGATATGTCGACGCTAGTTTTCCAGACAGACCTCGATGACTTTAAAAGTGAGTTGGGTTATATGTTTATGTTGAACGGTGGAGCTTTCAGCTGAAAAGCAAGAAGCAGGACACCATTGCCGACTCTACGACCGAAGCTGAGTACATTGCTGCATCGGAAGCGGCAAAATAGGTTGTATGGATCAGGAGTTTCATGACTGGGTTAGATGTAATTCAAAACCCCCATCTAACCCAGTAGACTTATATTGTGACAACACCGGGGCCATTGCGCAAGCTAAGGAACCCAGGGCACATGACAGATCCAAACATGTACTCAGGAAGTATCACATCATCCGCGACATTGTTGCTAGAGGTGACGTGAAGATTCACTACGTTGCAACTGATGATAACACAGCCGACCCCTTGACCAAGGCTCTTCCTCAAGCAAAACATGATAAACATGTTAGGTCAATGGGTATAGACTGGGACTTAGATTGGAACTAGGGGCAAGTGGGAGATTGATAGCATTTTGTGCCCTAGTCCAATTGCTAGTAGCCTGTAAACGTCTATGTACATTATCATCGTTTGTAATATATATAAAACGGCTTTGTATTACTTATGTGGTTAAGTAATATGTTAAGCATGATCTGATTTATGACCACTTAAGTAGTAGAACCATAAATCTGTACGGATCACAATTAACGAGTCCCTGGTCAAAATATGCTTCCATAGAAGCGACCAGTATGAGGATGGTTCTTAATGACGTAGTTCTACTTGTCATAGGGATGAGGGATCCCGGAATCATATCATAGATATCATGAGGTGATTGATATCGGACGACCCGCTTTGAATAGTGTTTTCATAGATTAAGCCATGAACATATTCACATGCGATAGCTTGTCACGATATACTTAGACCGAGGAGTTTTTGTGATCACTATGCAATGTACGTGCAGCTTTAACTTGCCCCTAACGCTTTCTGTAACAGGATTGCAATAACGGGCATGATTGGGTGGCGGAACGGGTTGCATGAGTGACACGAAAGGAGGCTAAAGGATTTATCCCTCATACTACGGTATGGGAAAGATATCCATTAAAGGCCTCTTGATCGAGACTGACTGAGAATAAGAGCATGGCCATGCCGGTGATACGGGTTATTTGTTCTCAGCCATCTCACATATCAAGTAAACATGATTGATTAAACAAGGGTGACGACCTATGCCTTGTGATCAATCGGGATATCTAGAGATAATAGGATAGTGACTTGTACGCACAAGGTTAAGTCGAATCATCGATCGGCATGCACCTTGGGTAATCATAACGTCTTACTAGAGGCCCCTTATGATGGATCGGGCAAGAGCGATCTTTTGCGCCGATCTACCAACGGTGGCATAAGCCTGGAGGGTCACACACATTCAAGACGGATAACTTGAGACAAGGAAACCTTAACGTTTCTTGAGGAGCTATGCATGGACAAAACTAAAGGTTTTGGGCCATGGGTTCGGTTTGAGAGAATAATTAGCGAATCGAGAAAACTGAGTTTTTTCGTTGATGTCGCGTCGAACTTTGTTTGATAAGTAACGACAAAAAGGGTCGGGCAACTTTTGGGGCACGGCACGAAACCACATGGGCGAGCCCATTGGGCTCGGCCCATTAGGTCACGTGACCGGCCCAACAAGGGCCCATTATGGGCCCAATAAGCCGAATATGGCCTGCCACATTGGTGGGTCCAAGGGTGGCGGCCGCACAACACTATGCTTGGTTGGTGATTGTGGATTAAGAGGTGAGTGATTTAAGAGGTATGGGTGATTACACTTTAAGCCCATACCAATCACTTTTGACCCATGCTTATGAGTTGGATGATGAAGGTAAATATCTATGGGATAATTCCATGTCAGTACCCTAAGTTTGCTTCATTTTCAAATCAGTACCCTAAGTTTGAAAAGTTTTTTGCCGGCACCCCAAGTTCAATTATGTTGCACTTAAGGTAACAGATGTTAAATCTAGCATAATTAATTTGTAAAAAGTCTAAAATGCCCTTAATAGTTATGAATTGAAATTTGTCCGGTCTGACTGGTTCAAATCAGGTCAAACTGGTTTAATTATAAAATTACGATTTTATCCCTAATTGAATAAACAAATAAACTAATGGGTAGAGGGCACATTTGTCTTTTTAAGTGAAGAAGTAAAATAATTAAAAAATTAGAAGTAACATATGAATTTCCTATTTTAACCCAAATCAACCTAATCTCTGTAACCTCCATCTCTTTCCTAACATGACTCTTCTCTTCCCCACTTCTTATTCGACTCTCTCTCTCTCCCTCAAAGTCATGGCCACAGTAGAGCTGGAGCCACCATCCGAGACCTCCCAAACTCTGAAATGGAGCCTCTTCGTCTCGGTGAAGATCGAAATATCCTCTCGTCCGATTTGTTGTGGCAACTGTGCACCTAGACTGCCGCCGCCGGTTCGGATCTGGCGCTGCTGTACGGCGGAGTCATGGAGGAGATGCCGGAGTTCCGATTTGACCAGGCACCGGGCTCCGCTCCGGCGGCTTCTGCCGGTCCAAATCGTCTCCAGCAACACTAGAAAACAAAATCTGAATTTCTTTATTTGTGGATGCTAGGATTGATAATTTTTATTTGATGGTGCTGGTTATGGTTTTGAGAAATATACAATTGATGTGATTCAAGTTTCTCACTCTAAACTAATTTATCTTATCGATTTCTTGAACATATGTGGTTGAATGATGGTTTGAAAATGTGAGTCTGGAATAGAATTTTTTATTTGGTTCATGCTGTCAAACTAAAAAAAAGAATAGATAATTACGAGAAATTAAAATTTTAGAAATATAACATTGATGACATTTGTTTGGAAATTTAATGAATAATTGAGGGCATCTCAGTCATTTCACAAGCATTATTTATTTTTGTTTAATTTATTATTGAAAAAGACGATTATGCTCTTGGAGCATAAGGTTTGTTTATCACTTAGGTGAGGGTAAACTAGTCTTCTCATATTTACCAATTAATTATCAAACTGATAATTAAGCATTAGGGGCATTTTAGACTTTTTGCACACCAATTCTGTTATATTTAACAGTCGTTACCTTAACTGCAACGTAAATAAACTTGGGGTACCGGCAAAAAAAGTTTTGAACTTAGGGTACTAATTTCGAAATGAAGCAAAGTTAGGGTACTGACATGAAATTACCCCAATATCTAATATTTGATTCATTACACAACTCTCACAAGCTCTCTCTCTCTCACAAGTTTGGCCGGCCAACTCTCTCTCTCTCCTCTCTTTGCTCTCTTGTTCTTCATTTGATTGTTCTAGTAGGTAATTAAGTGAAGGATCTTCAAGATCATCCCCTTGGTATGGACTTGCTCTAGAGAAGAAGATCCGAAAGTTCTTCTTTTTCGATTTAACAAAGACTAAAAGCAAAAATGGAGAAACTATCCAGATTGTCCAGTTCCGGCGACCGACATTGCGTGAGCCATAGCCACTTCGTCCGCGCTCCGATTGACCTTGGAGAGAGGAAGCAGGAGGTGAGAGAAGTGGGACATGTCTTGGTGATCCTAGATGGGGAAGAGCTCCCAGTCAAGGAGGAGAAGGAAAAGGAGCTAAAGTATTATTTAGAACGCGATGATATCATTCCTTACTCCTCATCTACATCATATTCATGTTTGGTGCATAATTTTTCTGAAAAATTTAAGGGCAAGTGCGGTTTTGCACTTGGAATTTTTGGTGCCTCTAGGCACAATATTCATCACTTGCCCTTTAAAATAAATTTGTGGAAGAGGCGACTCTTTGGGATTTTAATGGAAATCTCTTCTGCTTACATAGGGAAGAGATTAAATGGTTTTGTCGTGATTGTCTTTGATAGAGGAAAAGCAAAGGGTTGCCAAAAATTTTGTAAATAATTTTTATTTTTATTTGAATCTTGTTAGAGTGTCTGGTACTTAGTAAAGTCCTAAGTGTGGTGTGTGCGTGATTGCACACACCATAGTTGGGTCTTATTATTATTATTTTTCTCTTTTCTAGTGTTGCTAAGGCCCTATTGCAGGTCCTAAGTGTGGTGTGTACCCGAGGTACACACCATAATCGAGTTTTTGAGTCTTAGGCTTTGTCGAGCCCTAAGTAATTGAGTCTCTACTTTATTTTATGTTTTTTGTACAGTTATTTTCTTTTATATGTATGTATATTCTATATTGCTTTCTCCTGGGATTTGTTGTGCTGGTAGTTTTCGATATCTAGGGTCGTTGATTGCTAGCATGTTAGAAACTAGGATTTTGAGTACCTACATGATTTGCATGATTTTTCAATGATTGTTTGGCTAAATGACTACACACCTGGGATGACATTACTGCTGTTATTGAATTTGATTATCCAATCTTGAGAAAATTGCATGAGTCTCATAAGACTTTGGGTAGTTATCCTTAAGAGAGAATTGAAGGAATCCATGGGTTCCAAACAATAAACCTCATGCATTATAACTATTGATTTATGAAAGACTTTAAAGATCATCATGTGAGATGGAATTTTCAGCATATAAAAATCATAACAATAATTACAAAATACCTTGAATCATCAACACAAATACTCTTTGTGTTCTCTAGCAAGTCCACACAAACAAGGTCTTTTAGAGGTCAAAACTTCTTCAACACTTTTTGCTAGAAAGTTAGAGAAAAAGAAACAAAAATGGAGAAGAAGAAGTTAGAGAGTGAGAGCTGAAAATGGGAGAGGATTTTCGGCCAAAATGGGAGAGAAAAATGGGGAGAGTAATTGAAAAAATCAAATCATTTTAATTTTTTGATTTTCAAAATTATTTTCCATTTTATTTTTAAATCTCATAATACCTTAATTATAATTATAAATAATTATGTTAAGATGTTGGCTCAAAAGCCCATTTTGCTAAACCTTAATTAAACTCATTTACATTGGGTTCAAATTAAATAGTTTAACTAAACCGATCCATTTCCCCTTAACCGATTTCTGGTTGAAACTAATTGGCTCTGATTTCACAAAACCGAAAGGAAAATTTTTCTAATTCTCTTACTACTTCTTAAGTTCCTTTTGCTATACTTTGCTTAAAGTGTGTGACCGTTTAGGCTCGTGACCCGTTCGCAGACTGGAAAAATTACTATTTTGCCCTTGCCATCATAAGTGGCGTCTAGCAAGACATTATGATTACCCAACGTCCATGAATATCAATGATTCTATTTAACCTCTTATCGTCCATGCCACTATCCTTTTATCACCCGATATCTAGATTGATCGTAAGGCATAAAACCATCATCCTTATTTAATCAATCATTGTTTCTCGATGTCTGAGATGACTTAAAACTTATACAAAGTATCTCCGGCATGATCATGCAATATCTTTCAGTCATACTCATCAAGTGGCCTAAACAGATATCAATCCCATACCGGAGTTTGCTCATCCAGCTTAAAGCGCCACCATTAAACACAAAAACATATCAAGACTGAGTTTTCAAGTCATCAGGATCTGTCTGAAATCTAGCATCAACCTGTCCTTTGACTGCTAGTTCTCTATCTACACCCTCACACACTATTTGAGGATGCATCCTTGGTCCTCCTCAAATATTTGAGGATGGCCTTTGACAGCAATCTAGTGTTATTGGCCGGGTTAGGTTGGAATCTGCTGGTACAGCTGAGTACGAAAAAGACTTCCAGTCTCGTGCATATCATGGCAAACGTGATAGATCCTACAACCAAAGCATATGGGATCTTATTCTTCTGCTCAGCTCATCACGTGTACTAGGACACTATATCTTGATGAGCTTAATGCCGTGATGCATTGGTATATATCATTTTCTTAGATTCAAGCATTGAGAGTCTTCTCAACACCTTATATATTTCCGTGTTCTGACTTAAGCCCAAAATCCTTTTGGAATGATCTGTATAGATCCGGATGCCTACAATAAATGTAGCATCAACTAAGTCCTTCATCGATAAGCACTTCCCTATCCAAGCTTTGGTGACAAGGTCGGGATGTCATTCCCAATGAATAAGTAACAGGAATATAATAATACTCCCATTCACTTTCTTATAAATGCAAGGTTCTTCTTCATTGTTGATGAAGCCGAATTCTCTTACAACTTCATCGAAATGAAGATTCCAACTCCGTGAAGCTTGCTTTAATCCATAAATGGGTCTTTGCAGCTTGCACATCTTTCCGGGATTCTTTGGATCTACAAAATCCACAAGCCGTGTGATATAGACATCCTCTTGTAAGTTCCCGTCATGGAAGGGGGTATTGACATCCATCTGTCATAGCTATGGCTAAGAATAATCTGGATCGATTTGACCATTGCTACTGGTGAAAGGTGACATAATAATCCAGACCTTGAATCTGGCGATAACCTTTTGCAACCTACCTAGCCTTATTTGTCTGAGGATTTCCATCCATGTCGGTCTTGATCATATAGACCCACTCAGAACCGATGGGTTTTCCTCACCTCTTTCTTGGCTTCCTTCTATTTATCGGAGTCGGTACTGGCCAAGGCTTGTTGAAAGGTTGTTGGATCTTCCTGATCCACAACTATCAAGTCATTTCCTTCAGTGGTCGTGAAGCCATATTTGACGGGAACATGACGAGATCTTTCAGATCTCCTTGGACCATCTATAATTTTTGTAGGGATTGATTTTTCATCTACGACCATTTGAGGCCCCTATACTTCTACATCTTGCATAGCCGGCTCCTGAATTGCTTTAGGCTGTTCCGTACCCTCTCGAATTTCTTCGAGATGCACAGGACTCCCACTAGCTGTTTTGGAAATAAATTCTTTCTCCAAAAATACCCCTCCTTGAGCAACAAAGATTTTGTTCTCGCTGGGTTTGTAGAAGTTGTATCTCTTAGTTTCTTAAGGATACCTTATGAAGACACACTTATCTGATTTGGATGCAAGCAACTCTACAATCCAAATCGTTAGGAAACACATATTAGGATGTTTCCCACACCATATATGACTATGGTCCATTTCTCATTTGGCTACTTCGCGAGGGCGTACGCATCCAAGTAGAACTGACCATCTCATCTCGCTCACATCCCATTGAATACTACACGAAGGCGCACGCATCAATGGTAACGGGAGTCGTAATGAGTGTCATGTGGTGTACCTTCTGTGACTCTGTTCCAGTTCTTATTTGGCTACTACGCGGAGGCGCACGCATCCAAATAAAATTGATCACCTAATTCAGCTTACATCCCAATGAATGTTACGCGAAGGCGCACGCATCCACGGTAATGGAGTCAGAATGACTGTCACAAGGTGTACTTTCGTTGTCTTCATCGGAGCCCGATTCAAAATGAATGCGGCCATTTCCACGGTCAAGTATTAGTTGAACCCTCTTTTGGCCTAAGTACTCATAGGTCCACATACGTTAGAATGTATTAGACCTAACAAGGAACTGGCCCTTTCACTTAAACTCGTGAAAGGTGCTTTTGTCATTTTGGCCATTAGGCAAGATTCACATTTTTCAATTTGAGTGAATTCAAATGGACTTAAAAGTCAACACTTGTGAAGTGTTGAAATACATTTCTCGCCTACGTGCCCTAAACGACAATGTCATATTACAATTTGGTTTAAATCATAAGATTTTAGCCTTTTCTTATTTACGTTATAGAGATTAAGCTCAACAACGTAAATAACGGATCCCGAAGACGTTGATGCCCTCACTCTTCATTATATAATCTTCGTATCGCTTGCAATCCCTATTCTCGTGTCCTGGCTCATTGCAGTGATAGCAGACCTTCTCCATTTTGTCCTTAGCCTTCACAGCAGCTTTTGGAACTGCTTGAACCTTTGGACCCTTGGGGTGTCTGATCTGCCCTGCAAGGTGCTCAGGGGCAGTACCCTTACCCTGTTCAGTTTTCCTGAAGCTGACCTCCTTGTTGACCATAAGGACCTCTTTGGTCTTACCCTTGAGGTTCTTTTCAGCGGTCACAAGCATCCCATGAAGCTCTGTCATGGACTTGTCCATGTCATGCATATTGTAATTCACTATGAAATCACTATATGTATCTAGAAGTGATTGCATAATTTCCTTCTGAACATCAAAACTGAGTCTGGTTAGATGTTCCCGAAGGTATTTCATCTTCAAGACATTGGGACTAACAGGGCTCCAGCCATAAGCTTGCAGGAGATAAGTTCTCTGAAAGTATCATATCTTTTGACACGAGCTTTCTCCTTGAACATTTCCTTGACCTCTGTCTTCTAGGCATGAGGGTGATCTGAAATGTTCATGAACTGCTTCTGCAACTCTGGCACCATACTGCCCATCATAATGCATGACACGTCGATTTGGTCACTATGGAACTTTTGATAAGTATCCTTAATGTCCTAGCGGCGTTCAGCAGTGGCTCAACAGGTGGTTCCTGGGTAAAGATATACTACTTGCGTTCATGCTTGAGTACAAGCCTCAAGTTTCTATTCCAGTCTGAGTAATACACACCCTTGAGCCTGTCCTTCTCAATCTGGACTTCTCAATGCGCTATTACATCCTTGTGTTGTGTTTTCCATTTAGTTCTACATGGTAAAAGAAATTTTAATCATTATTTAATTAAAATTCAGGTGGGAGATTTAGTTATAAAACACTTGTCTGATTCTAAAATTTAGAATCTGAACCAGGATTCAGAATCCTCGCATACCCTCAATTGAAGTGAACGAAGGCTCACCGCTCCAACTGAGAGAACCAAGGTAGGAACACATCCGATTACAAGTCCATGTAATTCCTGGCTAGGGTTTGTACATAAAATGTACACGGCATACACTATCTTGATATCCTAGGTCATCCCTAGCTGACAGTCGTAAACAAGTCTACCAAGTCTCGACTATGGCCCAGAACTAATGTGGCTACTACGCGTAGGCGCACACATCCACATCAAACTGCCAATCTCATCTAGACTTCTTCTCTATGAATGTTACGCGGAGGCGTACCGACGTCCATAGGCTCAAAGTCCTTTTGAGTGTCTAAACTTGGATGGTATCACGCTTGACTTGTAATTATTTGCGAATAAGTGTATTATTACTTTATGATTGTATATCGATACAATCTTAACTAGAATACTAAATCACAAATCCATGCGAAGATGATTTCTGAGCCAATTACATGCAAGTCTAATTAAATTCTTATTTTAATCTTCACGTGTGGGTGATAGTTTAGACATACATATCCTTAAGCATATTAAACTAATCATACATTCATGTCATACTTATATAAATGTAAAGCACCATGTATAACCTAGCCTGTATAAATCTAAGGAATAACAAAGACAAATCCTAAGACTAAGTCTTCTGGATTTGAACTCGCTTCTTCTTTTTGGAGTCCCACTGGCTTCGAGCTTCCTTCGGAACTCCATCAACTCCGTCTTGATTTCCTTTTGTTGCGTCGGTCTTCGTAGTTACAATTTAAATAATAAATAAATACCAAAAGAAATGACACGCAAACCGTATTTAATACATCCCAAAACTAGCAACTCGCAGGTTGCAAAATACCGAAATCTAGACGGGCTAGGCTACACATCATATTGAAAACAGTTATGTTATCAAACATCATGTTACCATACATTATGCTCTCAAAAAACAAAATTTATTCCAAATTTTATCTTGCTTATTTTGTGGAATTAATTCGGTTTATCGAAATCGGACGGTTTAAATAGATTAATTAAAATTGAACCGGTTTAACCACGGTTTATCGAAACCAAACTGGGTCTGAAAAATCTGAAATTTGTGGGAAATTTTGCTAGAACCGGCATGAGCTAAGAACCGGATCATGTCCTCGGTTTGATCAGCCAACCGTAGCACGCCCAAAGTGGCCCGCGGGTTACCCTGGGCGCGGCCACGGGCCGTTGATCTAGTCGGCCTAGGGCACGGCCATGGGTGCCTGAGGGCCTCCCATGGTGCCGACCATGGTTAGCCCGAGGGCTTTCCATGGTCCACCAAGGGACTCGATCCCGATTAGCCATGGCTAATCAAAACAGCCCCAAAAATTAATTTTCAGCTCCAATTTTAATAACCAAAAATTTAATTTTTATTATATTCAATTCATGCATAAACCAAAGAACGCATAGGAATATTTCTAGGATTTAAATCTAATCCTAACATGCTCAAAATAAATCGCAAATCAACAAGCCTCTGATACCACTGAAGGAATCTACGGGGTCCAAAACAATTAAACTCATGCATAGCGGAAGCGAATTTAACCATGGATTCAAAGAAACTTTGAACGAATCATCATGTGAAAATTTTCAGCAAGTATAATATAATTAAAATCTGGAATTTTACCTTGTAAAATCGAATCCAATATCACAAACACTTTGTTTGTGATCTCTAGATGTATCTGTTAGAGTTATGCCCCAGGCCAATATAAAAGTGATCTACAGATGTAATGTTTTATCATCTTTCTGAATTAATAAAACGGCATTATATTACTAATGTATTGTAGTAATATATCGAATGTAATTTGATCTATATCATTATGTGTATAATCACTGATAGTGGAACTGTAGATCAAAAAGAATTACATTTGATGCGTCCCTGGTCAGCTAAGCTTCTTTAAGAAGCGATCCGTATGAGACTAACTCCTTGTGATCACGCTCTACTGATCATGGCAAAGTAAGTGCCGGAGTTGTATCATAGATATCATTAGGGCGATGGTATTGGATGACCCGATGGTGAGTATGCACCATGGATACTCTCATGAGATACTCACATATTGTAGCTTGTCATTATATCCTCAGACCAATGAGTCTTTATGTGCACTATATAATGAATCTCTAAGTTTGACCGAGTCTAACGTTACCTGTAAAAGGGTAGCCAGAACAGATCTGATTGGCTTGGTTATGAATTACATTAGTGAACTTGAAAGACGTCTGGGGGATTTATCACTCATACTCCATTATGGTAAAGATATTCGTTTAGGCCACTTGATGAGTATTACTGAAGGAATAGCATGGCCATGCAGGTAATACCTTTGTATCAGTTTTAAGTCATCTCAGATATGAAGAAACAGTGATTGATAAATTAGGATGACGGTTTTATGCCTATTGATCAATCTGGATATCGGTTTGATAAAAGTATTGTGACGTGTACGATAACAGGTTAAGTCGAAACGTCGATAATCACGGACGTTGGGTAATCAGAATGTCTTGCTAGAGGCCACTTATGATGGAAAGGGTAAAATAGTAATTTTACCAGTCTGCCAACGGGTCGTGAGCCTAGACGGTCACACACTTTAAGTACAGTATGTAGCAAAACAAATAAGAATGGATGGTAATTGGGAGAATCTGCTTTTCAATTTAGTCAAATTGAAAACGATTCGTTTGATTTCTGGCCAAGGTTTATTAACCAGACGGTTGAAGAAATCAAATTAAAGAGATTGGACCGATCTAGAAAACACATATATTTTGTGCAAAGGTAATATTCAGATCTGATTATTTTAAATCCATGCTGAATTTTTTCACAGTAAGATCTATTCAAATCGATTTTCATGGTTAATTTCAAGTCCGTTGCATGATATTAATTGTTTGGAACCCATGGAAATCCTTTAGTGGTATTAGAGCATGGTTGTTTGTGAATGATTTGATCATGATTAGGGTTTATTTTTATTCCTTAAATTATTCATGTATTGTTCGAATTTAACTATGCATGAAAATATGAAAAAAAAAATCAGATTTTATTATTTGATTTTGAAGGTTAGAAAATTATTTTTTGGGGCTGTTTTGGGTTAACCATGGCTGAGCTATGGCTAATCGGGGTCGAGCCCCTTGGTGGACCTTGGATGACCAGATCGGCGCCCATTGGCCATCCCATGGTCGCCCACGGGCCACTTTGGGACGGTCCGAGGCGGGCTGATCAGTTTTGGGGTTTTTGGGTAGGTTTGATCCGTGGCGATTCCCCGAGGTATTTCCAAATAAAAATTTTAATTTTTCGATTCGGTTCCGTTTCGATAAACGAGGGTGAACAAGTTCAATTTCAATTCATTTATTTAAACCGTCCGGTTTCGATAAACCGGAAATTTTTTCGCACTTTAGAAAGATAAAATTTGGAATAAATTTGTTGTTTGATGAGCATGATGAGTGATCACATGATCTTTGACAACGTGTTGCTTTCCACATTATGTATAGCTAAGCCCTCTAGACTTGTATATTTTAAATGTCAGTTTTTCAACCTGCGTGTTGCTAAGTTTTGGGTTGTAGTACATACGACATGCGGGTCATGATTTTGTATTTATTTAATTTCTTTAAACTTGTAATTACGAAGACCGACGCAAGATACAAGTCAAGAGGGAGACTCGATGTCTGTTGGAGACTCGGAGCCAATAGGAGTCCTTGAATAAGGGATTGCAAACAATACAAGGATCATGTAAAGAAGAGTGGGCATCCACGTCTTCAGGATCAGATATTTACGTTGTTGAGCTTAATCGCTATAACGTAAATAAGAAAAGGCTTAAATCTGATTATTTAAACCAAATTATAATTTTGCATTATCGTTTAAGGCACATAGGCCAAAACGCATTTCAACACTTGACAAGTGTGGACTATTAAGTTCGTTTGAATTCATTCAAACTGAAAGATGCAAGTCTTGCCTAATGAGCGAGAAACACATTTCAACAGTTCACAAGTGTGGACTTTTAAGTCCGTTTGAATTCACTCAAACTTAAAGATGCAAGTCTTGCTTAATGGGAAAAATGAAAAAAGCACCTTTCACAGGTTTAGGTGAAAGGGCGAGTGACTTGTTAAGTCTAATACATTCTGACGTATGTGGACCTATGAGTACTGATGCTAGAAGAGGGTTCAACTAATACTTAACTCTGGAAACGCCCGCATTCATTTTGAATCGGGCTCCGATGAAGACAACGATAGTACACCTTGTGACAATCATTCTGTCTCCCATTACCGTGGCTGTGTGCGCCTTCGTGTAGTATTCATTGGGATGCGAGTGGGATGAGATGGTCAGTTCTATTTGGATGCGTGCGTCTTCGGGTAGTAGTCAAATAAGAAATGAACCATAGTCATATATGGTGTGGGAAACATCCTAATATGTTTTTCCTAAAAGATTTGGGTAGCAGAGATGCATGCATCCAAATCAGATAAGCGTGTCTTCGTAAGGTATCCTTAAGAAACTAAGAGATACAACTTCTACATACCCAATGAGAACAAAGTCTTTGTTGCTCGAGGATGGGTATTTTTGGAGAAAAAAATTTATTTCCAAAACAGCTAGTGGGAGTCCTGTGCATCTCGAAGAAATTCGAGAGGGTACGGAATAGCCTGAAGCAATTCAGGAGCCTGCTATGCAAGATGTAGAAGTACTGGAGCCTTAGATGGTCGTAGATGAAGAATCAATCCCTACAGAAATTCCATATGGTCCAAGGAGGTTTGAAAGATCTCGTCATGTTCCTGTCAGATATGGCTTCACAGCCACTGAGGGAAATGACTTGATATTGGTGGATCAAGATGATCCAGAAACCTTCAGAAAAGCTTTGGCCAGTCCAGACTCTGAAAAATGGCAGAATGCCATGAATGAGAAAATGAAATCCATGTATGACAACCAAGTATGGAGCTTGGTTGATCAAACCCCTATGATAAAACCCATTGGTTCTGAGTGGGTCTATAGGACCAAGACCGACATGGATGGAAATCCTCAGACCAATAAGGTTAGGATGGTTGTAAAAGGTTATCGTCAGATTCAAGTTATGGATTATGATGAAACCTTTTCGCCAGTAGCAATGTTCAGATCGATCCGGATTATTCTTAGCCATTGATATGGCAGATGGATGTCAAAACCCCTTCCTTAGCAGGAACTTACTGGAGGGTGTGTATATCACACGGCCTGTGGGTTTTAGAGATCCAAAGAATCCCGGAAAGATGTGCAAACTACAAAGATCTATTTATGGATTGAAGCAAGTTTCATGGAGTTGAAATCTTCGTTTCGATGAAGTTGTAAGAGAATTCGGCTTCATCAAGAATGAAAGTCAGCCTTGCGTTTATAAGAAAGCGAGTATGAGTAATATTGTATTCCTAGTACTTATTCATCGGGAATGACATCTCGACCTTGCCACCAAAGCTTGGTTAGGGAAGTGCTTATCGATGAAAGACTTAGGGGATGCTATATTTATTGTAGGCATCAGGATCTCTACAGATCATTCCAAAAAAATTTTGGATCTAAGTCAGAACACGTACATAGATAAAGTGTTGAGAAGACTCTCAATGCTTGAATCTAAGAAAATAATACATACCCATGCATCATGGCATTAAGCTCAGCAAGCAACAGAGTCCTAGTACACATGATGAGCTGAGCAGGATGAGTAAGATCCCATATGCTTTGGTTGTAGGATCCATCATGTATGCCATGATATGCACGAGACCGGATGTCTCGCTCGCGCTAAGCTATGCCAGCAGATTTCAATCTAACCCAGGCCAGGAACACTGGACTGTTGTCAAGAGTATCCTCAAATATTTGAGGAGGACTAAGGACGCATTCCTAGTGTATGGCGGAAAGGATAGAGAACTAGCAGTCAAAGGACAGGTCGATGCTAGTTTTCAGACATATCGAAATGACTTCAAAACTCAGTCATGATATATTTTGTGTTGAGTGGTGGCGCTTTCAACTGGATAAGCTTTATGCAAGCCAGAATTGCCAACTCTACAACGGAGGCTGAGTATATAGCTGCAACAAAAGCAGTTAAAGAGGTCGTATGGACTAGAAGCTTGATCGGATTAGATGCAATTCCGCGAGCGTCTTATCCGATAAGCTTGTTGTGGGACAATACAGGTGTCGTAGCTATTGCTCAAGAGCCCAGATTCCACAACAAATCCAAACATATACTCAGCACACATCACCTCATCAGAGTTATCACAGATAGAGATGATGTGGAGATTAAACACGATTCGACTGATGATAATATGGCCGATCCCTTGACAAAGACTCAGCCGCAACCTAGGCATAAGGAACATGCAAGGTCTATGGGAGTAGATCAGAACTTAAATTGGAACCAAGGGCAAGTGGGAGATTGTTAGAGTTATGCCCCAGTCCAATATAAAAGTGATCTACAGATGTAATGTTTTATCATCTTTCCGAATTAATAAAATGACATTATAGTACTAATGTGTTGTAGTAATATATCGAATGTAATTTGATCTATATCATTATGTGTATAATCACTGATAGTAGAACTGTAGATCAGAAAGAATCACATTTGATGCGTCCCTGGTCAGCTAAGCTTGTTTAAGAAGCGATCAGTATGAGACTAACTCCTTGTGATCACGCTCTACTGATCATGGCAAAGTAAGTGCCGGAGTTATATCATAGATATCATAAGGGCGATGGTATTGGACAACCCGATGGTGAGTATGCAGCATGGATACTGTCATGAGATACTTACATATCGTAGCTTTTCATTATATCCTAATACCAAAGAGTCTTTATGTGCACTATATAATGAATCTCTAAGTTTGACCTACTCTAACGATACCTGTAAAAGGGTAGCCATAACAGCTCTGATTGGCTTGGTTATGAATTACATTAGTGAACTCAAAAGACGTCTGAGGGATTTATCACTCATACTCCGGTATGGGAGAGATATCCGTTTAGGCCACTTGATGAGTATTACTGAAGGAATTGCATGGCCATGCAGGTGATACCTTTGTATCGGTTTTAAGTCAACTCAGATATTAAGAAACAGTGATTGATAAATTAGGATGACGGTTTTATGCCTATTGATTAATCTGGATATCGGTTTGATAAAAGGACAGAATGTGTACGATAACAGGTTAAGTCTAATCGTCGATAATCACGGACGTTGTGTAATCATAATGTCTTGCTAGAGGCCACTTATGATGGAAAGGGTAAAATAGTAATTTTACCATTCTTCCAACGGGTCGTGAGCCTAGAGGGTCACACAGTTTAAGTACAGTATGTAGCAAAACAAGCTCGGATGAATCCGCTTTTCAATTTAGTCAAATTGAAAACGATTCGGTTGATTAACCAGACGGTTGAAAATTAAAGAGATTTGATCGGTTTAGCTAAACCATTTAATTAGAACTCAATTTAAATGGGTTTAATTAAGTTTAGGTAATTGGGCTTAAAGCCCATTCTTGGTTTTAATTAAAAATGGGGCTTAAGTGTAAATAAGGGTTTTAAGAGGGTTTAATTATGTGAATTATTAGATTATTAAAAATCATATTTTTATCACATAATTAACACTCCAAAACCCAAGAATTTTTCGGCCCCTTCATCTCTCCTTGCCGCCCATCCCTCTTCCACCATTGTTGGTGTTCTTGCTCGATTCTACACACAACGCTAGTAAGATTGTGTGTAGAAACCTTAGTAAAGGTGATGTGCTTGTGTGGACAATCTAGAGAACATATATATTTTGTGTTTTAGTCAATTTGCAAAGGTAATTTTCATATCTGATCATTTCAAAAGCATGCTGAATTTTTTCACAGTAAGATCTATTCAAATTGATTTCCATGGTTAATTCCAAGTCCGTTGCATGATATTAATAGTTTGGAACCCATGGAAATCCTTCAGTATCCACATAAGCAAAGCACCTTTAGAAGGATTTCTACAAAACCAAGTACTAAATAGTTTTGAGAAAATAGCAAAATCAATTCAAGAACAAGAGAGAAAGAGAGAGGCAGGCGCGGCAATAGGGGTGGTGGCCGAAAATTAGGGTAGGAAATTAGTGTAGGATTATTCCTTAAATCAAATATATGATTTATGCAAATATCTTCCACTTTCCAAATCCAAATTAACTTCTTATTTCGATTATAATTGTAATTGTAATAAGAATGAGCTTAAAGCCGACTTAGCCAAGTCCATTAATTAAACCCATTTAAATTAGGTTATATTTAAATGGTTTAACTAGACCGTCCCTATTACTCTAAACCGATTACTGGTTTAGCGTATTCGATTTCAATAAATCAAATCGCGAATTTCCCAATTCTAATATTCTTCATACACTTACTTTTTCAAGTCCACTTTTGCTATATTTTGCTTAAAGTGTGTGACCCTCTAGGCTAAACCATTTCATCCGAGAACAACCAAGAGAAAGAGAAAGAGAAAGAGAAAGAGAAAGAGGGAAGGAGAAGGAGGGTCCGGCCAAGCAAGGAGGATTTCCCGTCAATCCGTCCGTCGTTTCTTCGAGATTTCTTCGTATTCGGAATCCCGGCATCGAGGACTACAAGAGGTATGGTTCTCTTTTCGATTTGGAGTAGTTTGGTTTGTGGGTTTTAAGTAGAAATGTGTTGTTTTAAGTTTAGTTAGACACTAGAGATGATTAGGCATGTTTTAAGACAAATTTGAACAAATTCCGGTGACCGGAAGGTCGCCGAAGCTCCGGCCACTTTGGTGGCTGATTCCGGTGGCCATGGAACGCTGACTCGAAGTGCTTCAACCTTCATCTGGTGAGTTTTTCCAAAGGAGCAACGGTTTGGGAGCTAGAAGCCCGGGAAGTGACTGAACCGCTGCATTTGTCCAGCCGGACGGACAATCTGTTTTGCTCCGGACGGAGCCGTTCCCGTTCGAACTTGGTTCCGAGCAAAACATGAAGTTTGTAGAGGACTGGCAGAGCTTCAACTTTCATGTTTACGTGTTTTCCAGACGAGCCACGGATTTGGAGCTGCAAGTCCGGGAAGTGGACTGTTCTGCCGAATCTGTCTCTGGACAGATTCGAAGTAAATCCCGTAGCTCGATTTTGTTTCCCGAGAATTAATGTGGTGGCTTGTGTGGGGCCCACGAGCCCGGGGCTCGGGTTTTGTGAGTTCGGGTTGTCCCGGGTGACCCCCGAGTCGATAACTTGCGTATTTGATAATTTCCGGATTTAAATTGTGAAAGACGGTTTTTCCACCAATAACTTTAATTGAAGTATTTTAACGCTCGGGTGTCGGAATTCGATTCCGTTAATTGCATTGGTCTTATAATATTAAATGAGGAGTTTAGAAACAAGTTTCGTAATTTTCGGAGTCCCGAGGGTCAAAAACTCGTTTCCGGGCAGATTGGGTGTTTCGGGGAAAATGGGTCATTCTGGACCCATTTTGGCTACTTTGATTAATTTGAAGTGTGTCCAAGTGTTAGGCACTTGTTGGAGTACACTTTTAAATTTATTGCATTCGTTTCGGAGTCTGTATGAGTTTTTAATTATTGAATATAATTATTAGTTGATATTGACGCTCGCGGGAAAGGCAAGGCGTGAATAACTCGAGCGGGAGGCTAGGAGCGTACGTGGAGCTTTCCTAAGGTAGGGGGACATAGCTACCTAGACTATATGGCTTGATGCCTTTGTTTGATTATATATGTGTGTATATATACGTGTGAGCATCATTTGGCACTATGGTAGTGGCGTGAATATGCTTGGTGTGATTATATGCGAATAGTGAGATTTGCATGATAATGTTGGGTGAATTAGTTTAGTATAACTCTGAACTGATTGTATGCACGGGATTGTGCCAGGTATTATATTATTTGCTTTTCAGACGATGATTTATTCCGTCTTGCACCTAGTATATTTTCTGCATGAGTATGGTGTGATACTTGTGTTACAGGTGGTGTGTAAGGTAAACCAAGTTGAGGGTGGATTCCCTTGATCGAGATCGGTTACCTTTATTTGTGGTAAGGGTCAACCGAGCTGAGGGTGGACTCCCTTAGTTGTGATCGGTTACCTTTATTTAGGTGTAAGGTAAACCGAGTTGAGGGTGGATTCCCTTGATTGAGATCGGTTACCTTTATCTTTGTGGGAAAGGTCAACCGAGCTGAGGGTGGACTCCCTTAGTTGTGATCGGTTGCCTTTATTTAGGTGTAAGGTGAATCGAGTTGAGGGTGGACTCCCTTGATCGAGATCGGTTACCTTTACCTAAGGGAGGGTGAACCGAGGCAAGGGTGGATTCCCTAGGCTGAAATCGGTTACCCTAGGGTGTAGTTAATTATGTTATACAACTACTTTTGCATTGTTATCATCTTGTGTATGTGCGATGTTTGAGTCTTGGAGGTAGCGTGTTCACCCCTACAACTTATGCAGGTTATGGATGCGTTTAGATCTTTTGACTGGGAGCTTGGGGGCGTGTCGTGTCGACATGTCTTTGCCAGTGGTGTTTGGTCGGCTGTTGTAGACTCTGTTGAGTCGTAACCTGTTTTGTTACTGCTTTTCATTATCCGGTTTATTACTTTATTTTGTAAAACACTCGGTGAGGTGGCGTTATGCCTCACCATTATGGTATTTATTTATGAGTTACTTGCTTCATTTTCAGAGGATGTTTTGATGGAATTGTTTTAGAACTGGTTTACTTACTTGTGCAATCACCTTTAAGTTAGGGACGCCTAAACTAAAGGTGTTGACTTTGTGCGAGTATAGTTATGATACACTCGAGGACGCTCGAGGTGTTTCATACCTATTTCGTATATGTATCTTCGTATATATATTATCGATACTTGTATTTTATCGCGTGACGACTAAGATTCGGAGAACCGGATCTTGGGGCGTTACAACAAGCATCCCATGAAGCCCTGTCAAGAAGTTATCCATGTCATGCATATTGTAATTCACTATGAAATCACTATATGTATCTAGAAATGACCCCAACATAAAATCTGCATCCATTTCCTTCTGAACATTAAAACCGAGTCTGGTTAGGTGTTCCTCAAGACATTTAATCTTCAAGACATGGGGACTAACAGGGCTCCAGCCTTAAGCTTGCAGGAGATAAGTTCTCTGAAAGTATCATATCTTTCGACACGAGCTTTATTCCCTTGACCCCTGCGTTCTAGGCACGAGGGTCATCTAAAATGTTGATGAAATGCTTCTGCAACTCTAGCACCATACTGCCCATCATAATGCATGACACGTCGATTTGGTCATTAAGAAACTTTTGATAAGTATCCTTAGTGCCCTAGCGACATTCAGCGGTGGCTCAGCCGGTGGTTCCTGGGTAAGGATATACTACTTGTGTTCATGCTTGAGTACAAGCCTCAAGTTTCTATCCCAGTCTAAGTAATTCACACCCTTGAGCCTGTCCTTCTCAATCATAACTCTCAATGCGCTATTACTTCCTTGTGTTGTGTTTGCCATTATTTCTATACGGTAATGGAAATTTTAATCAGTATTTAATTATAATTAAAGTTTGAGATTGAGTTATAAATCTCTTTTCTGATTCTAAACTTTAGAATCTTAACCAGGATCCTCGGATAGCCTCAATTGAAGTGAACGAAGGCTCACCGCTCCAACCGAGGGAACGAAAGGTAGGACCTCATCCAATCACAAGTCCATGTAACTCCTGGCTAGGATTTATACATAAAATGTACACGACATACCCTATCCTGATACACTAGGTCAGCCCTAGCTGACAATCGTAGACAAGTCTACCAAAACTCGACTATGACCCAGTTTAATATGGCTACTACACGGAGGCGCACGCATCCATATTGAACTGTCCAACTTATCCGACCCTTCTTCCCTATGAATGCTACGTTGAGGCACACCCACTCACAGGTTCGAATGCGTGTTGACTGTTGAGGTTTAGGTGGTATCTCGCTTGACTTGTAATTATTTGTGAATAAGCGTTTGATTACTCTCTGATTGTATATCGATACAATTTTAACTGGAATCATCAATCACAAATCCATGAATAGATGATTCCTTAACCAATTTCATGCAAGTTTGATTAAATCCGGTTATAATCTTAGCATGTGGGGGATAGCCTAGACCGTCTTAAAACTTAAGTTAATCGAAAGGCAAATCCTAAGACTAAGTCTTCTGGATTTGAACCGGTCTCCTCCTCTTGGACTCCCGCTGGCTCCGAGCCTTCTTAGGAACTCCATCAACCGGCCCAAAAAGCCCAAAACTGATCAGCCCGTCTTGGACCGTCCCAATGTCGCCCGCGGCAAGACCACTGATGGCCCATGGGCCATTCCATGGTCGAGCCGAGGGCTGACCTCTAGTCGCCCACGGCACCGACCACGAATGGCCCGCGAGCAATTCCATGATCGAGCCGAGGGATGACCCCTGGTCGCCCGCGGCAGTGACCATGGACGGCCCGTGAGCCAACTATGGTCGCCCAAGGCGACCTGGTCGGCCTATGGTGCTGACCATGGTCGGCCCGAGGGCTCTCCATGGTCCACCAAAGGACTCGACCATGGTTAGCAATGGCTCGGCCATGGCTAACCCAAAATAGCCCAAAAATTTTAATTTTTAGATCTAATTTTGACCATAAAAAATATGATTTTTTCCATGTTTCATGTAAGATTTAAATCCATAAACATACATAAATAATTAGATATTGAACTAAAACCCTAATCATGCACACAATCAATTCACATATCAATCTAATCCTCTGATACCACTGATGGGTTTCCATGGGTTCCATACCAATTAATTACATGCGGTAGCGTGAAAATAATCATGGATTCCCGAATACATAATCAATAAAGATCATCATGTGAATTGAATAGGCATATCAACATGAGTTAAAATCTGAAATTTTACCTCTAAATCTTGAATCAAATCAACACAAAACCTATTGTGCTCTCTAGATGTATCTACACAAGCAAGGCACCTCAAATCTTTAGGATTCCTTCCAACAAATTATACTAGTTTTGAAGGAAGAAGAAGCAATTTTGTGAGAGAGAAAGAGCAAGAGAGAGGGACGGCTATGGGGGTAGGAATCGGCCAAGAAGGAATTAGATTACGGAAAGAAAAACGAAAAATCAATATATTAAATATATTTTATTTTCCCAAATTTTATTTCCCTAAAATCTCTCTTATTTATCTTAATATAATTCATACTAAGAATGGGCTTAAAGCCCAACTAGCTAATCTTTAATAAAACCCATTTAATTTGGTTCTAATTAAATGATTTAGCCAGACCGATCCAATTTTCTTAAACCGATTTCTTGTTTAATCTAATTCGCTCCGATTTAATTAAATCGAAAGGTGAATTATTCTGATGCTCATACTTCTCAAATACTTACTTATACAAGTACCTTTTGATATACCTTACTTAAAGTGTGTGACCATCCATGCTCATGACCCGTTGGCAGACTGGCAAAATTATCATTTTGCCCTTTCCATCATAAGTGGTCTTTAGCAAGACATTATGATTACCCAACATCCATGAATATCGATGATTCGATTTAACCGCTTATCGTCCATGTCACTATCCTTTTATCATATCGATATCTAGATTGATCAAAAGGCATAGAACCGTCATTCTTATTTATCAATAACTGTTTCTTGATATCTGAGACGAATGAAAACTAATACTAAGTATCTCCTGCATGCCCATGCGATTTCCTTCAGTCATACTCATCAAGTGGCCTAAACAGATATCATTCCCATACCGGAGTATGGGAGATAAATCCCTCAGCCGTCTTTCGAGTTCACTCATGCAACTCATAACTAAGCCATTCAAAGATCTTATGGCTACCCTTTTACAGGTAACGTTGGACTACATCAAACTTAGAGATTCATCACATAGTGATCACAAAGGCTCCTTGGTCTAAGGATATAATGAAAAGCTACGATATGAGAGTATAATCATGACAATATTTATGTCGCATTTTCACCATCGGGTCGTCCAATATCATTCCCCTGACGATATTTATGATCTAACTCCGGCACTACCTTGCCATGATCAGTAGAGCGTGATCATAAAGAGTTACCCTCATACTGATCGCTTCTTAATGAAGCTTAACTGATCAGAGACGCATTAAATGTAATTCTTTAAGATCTGTAGTTCTACTATTAATGATAATTCACATAATGATACATATCAAATTACATCTAATAAATTACTACAACACATTAGTAATTTAATGCCGATTTATTTATTCGGAAAGATGATAAAACATTACATGTGTAGATCACTTTTATATTGGACTAGGGCACAACTTTAACAACTATATTATGATCACAGAGACTCTTTGGTCTAAGGATACAATGACAAGCTACGACATCTGAATATGTTCATGCCAGTATCTATGTTACATATTTAGGTCGGGTCGTCCAATATCATTTCCCCAATGATATCTATGATCTGACTCCGGCAAAATCTATTGCCATGATCAGTAGAGGGTGATCATAAAGAGTCACCATCATACTGGTCGCTACTGATGAAGCTTGACTGACTAGGGACCTGTTAAGTATAATTCATGCATATCTATAACTATTAGTGATGACACATTCAATGATATAAATCGATGTATACTTAACTTATTACTACAACACCTTAGTAATAAAATGTCGATTTTATTTCATTGCTAAAGATGATACATATATATATAGACATAAATAGTATTGGATTATGCCAGAATCAGTAGACAGATTCACTTCTATGAAGTAAATACCTGAAGTGCTAGTGCCTCTTGCCCTCTTCTGCTCCTTTAGGAACTTCTTGCAGGCCCTCCTTCATTGACCACGCTGATTGTAGAATAAGAAAACGGCATCCTTCGCGTTCAACTTGTCCTTGTCCTTGCCCTCTTGAGGCTTGGACTCGCCCTTATAGACCTCGGGACCCTTTCTTGTTCCATCAGTCTGTGTGGAGGACTTGACCGAGCTCCCACTAGCTCTCTTGAAGCTAGTGCCCCTCTTGTGCCCAGCCTGATGCGTTCCTCGTCGAGCGAGTCCTTAGATTTCCTTTGGTGGACATTCATAACACTTCTCGCGGAACCAACAACTGACACATGGAAATGAGCTCATCAAATACACATTCCTTCCTCTCGTGTTACTCTCCAAGTCGAGAAAACTCGTTCCACTAAGTTTCTCCTTGTCCAGGATCGACCTTAGTAACAATGTGTGTGCTTGGCTTGCTACCATTATCTACACGGATTAATAAATTCAAGTTAGACTCTGAATTTATCTATGAAGATTTGTTGCAAAACCTTGACCATCTTGATACTTCGCAAGAATCAAGAACCAAGACCCTTTATTCACCCAACTTAAAGTGAGCTAATGCATCAACGCTTCAATTAGGTTATGTATGTAGGAATACTTTCTAATCACACCGCGTGTTACTCTTGGCTAGAACATACGTACTAAGTACATTGGCATTGTTCTGTCTGATGCTCTAGGTCCGCACAATCATAGATATGTGGACCAGATCTTGATTGGAGAGAGCTAATGCGTCTACGCCCCAACCAAATCTCTCCGCATCCTCTATCAATGCTTCCATGAACACTTTGCTAATGCACACGACGTTCATGGACTAGTTGAGTCAACCAATTAACGACTTGTGCACCAGAACTTGAACTGGAGAGAGCTAATGCATCTACGCCCCAAACAAAATTGTCCACCTCTACTAGTGTTGCTACGTTTAAGTGTTGGCATAATTTTTTAGCGCAAATGTAAGAAGTCAGTACAACAAGTTACATGACATGTGGAGCGACTAGTTACGATCCAGATTAGGAAAGATCTGAAGCTTTCCTATTTCGACGAAGCTTGGAGCGAAAGAAGAAAGACGCCACGAAGACTTGGAGCGCAAGAGAGTGACGTCGACAAAGTCAGGCGACTTCCAACTGTCAGCAACACGTCAGCAATAGGCGGCAACTCTACTTGCCTGATTTAGTCAGGAAGTCCGAACAGGCAAGACAACTTCCAGCTGGCATTAAAGGCAGCAAGGACTTGCCTAATTTATTCAGGAAGTCTGAAACTTCCTGTTCCTGATCCGGGAAGGATTAGGAATGTGAGCTGCTATAAAAAGCCTTGGGCTTCCCATTAGCAGTCATCCGTTCTTGTTCTAATATTGCAAGATTTCTCAGAGCTCTTAATCGTGCACCATTGGCATGTTGAGAGAATGATTAAGATTTGCTAGAACGGACTTTGCTCCGATCAGACACTAAGTCGCGAAGACTAAGTGCTTGATCGGTTAGGGTTTATGTTTGTGATTGAAGATTCACAACTCCGTCAAAGAAGACAACGACACCGAGCATAGGCTTGCTCGAAGGGTGGAATTGAGAGGATCTCAAAGACAGGGGGAGAGGCCCTTGGTCGAGGTTGTTCACGGTGAGATCTATAGTAGCTTAGGACAATAGCTTGTGTGATAGCTAGTTGGTGCTTGAAGTTGTACTATTGACTACCTTATAGTGAAAATCTTTCCACTGGCAAAGTGCCCCCCAGACGTAGGTGCGGAGTCACCGAACTGGGTAATCATCTCTGGTGTCGTTATTATTATCTGTTTACTATTTAGCTTACGGTTTACGTTTTAGGCAAGTAGTCGATACACAAGTTACGACTTTTTGTTCGACTTCTTGACTCGGCTACGATTCAGAATTTCAATTGGTATCAGAGGAGGCACATTTTCTTTTAGGTGATTTTCCTGCAAAATTTCTGAATAGCCAATATGGACTCAAAGGAAGGAGGATCAGTAAATCGACCACCAGTGCTCGACGGAACAAACTATGGGTACTCGAAAGCACGGATGTGTGCCTTCTTGAAATCCGTCGACAGCAAAACCTGGAAGTCTGTCATCAATGGATGGGAGGAACCTCACTATGCTGATGCTCATGGAAATCAAACTAGCATCAAACTAGAAAAAGAGTGGAGTGCGGAAGAAGATGAAGCCGCCCTAGGTAATTCTCGTGTACTTAATGCTATTTTTAATGGAGTAGACAAGAATGTGTTTCGACTCATCAACACGTGCACAAGTGCCAAAATTGCTTGGGACACTCTTGTTGTTGCTTATGAGGCTACTTCAAAAGTCAAAGAACAGAAGTTACAGTACCTTACGACCAACTTTGAGGCCCTACCATGAATGAAAACGAAACTATTGCAGAGTTTAATGTGCGCATCAAGGATCTGGCCAAGAATCATATTCACTTGGCAAGCCTATGACCGATGAAGACTTGGTCAGAAAAATGCTGAGAGGGCTAAGTCCCAGATTCAAGATGAAGATTACCGCCATAGAAGAAGTCCATGACTTGAAGACACTGAAGTTTAATGAACTCATGGGATCTTCAATGACCTTCGAGCTCTCCCTACCTCTTATCGAGAAGAAACATAAAGGTGTGGCTTTCAAGAGTTCTACCCAAAAGCAGAAGAACTTGACGCACTCTGATTCGGATAGTGACATTGAGGAAACTATCGTTATGCTGGCCAAAAACTACAATAAAGTCATGAAAAGATTTAGCCAAATGACAGGAAGGAATGTCACCCGAGAAGTCAGAGACAAGCCGCAGCACAAGTTCCAGAAGTTCGAAAGCACAAATAGCGATGGAAGAAGAGGAGAGAGATCAGGAAAAGAAAGAAGAGTTCAGTGCTTTGAATGTGAAGGGTATGGACACATGCAGAAAGAATGTCCTAACTTCGTAAAGAAACAGAAGAAGGGATTCAATACCTCTCTAACTGACGATGAAGATGAGGAGGACAGTGACGTTGAGCATACAAGTAACTATGTAGCTTTTACTTCCTCCACAATAGAGCAACCTTCCGAGAATTCAAAGAAGTATGACTCTGATGAGGAGCTATCCGATGAGACTCTCAACAATGCATACAACGAATGGTATGTCAAATGGCTTGAAGACTCTCAGGTAATCGAAAAACAAAATGCGCTCATTCTTTCTCTTAATGAAGACAAGTCACGACTTCTCGAAACCACTGTTGGTCTCAAAAAGGAAGTTGCTTGGTTAAAAGGCGAGTTAGAACAAGTCACCAAGTCTGTAAAGATGATGAATCCAAGCACTAACACTCTAGACCAAATTCTCTCGATCGGGAAACCAGCTAGAAATATGGAAGGTCTTGGATATTCAAAAGAAGTCTTATCATCACACACCGTCTTCGTCCCTCAAAAGGATGTCACCTAGAAGCCCCGTCAGAAGTCTCCTAACTTCATGCCTGACCAAGCGACCAAAAAGCCTCTTACCTTGGCCGCTTCAAAGACGCAGAACAAAAGACAAAACTGGGTATGTCACCACTGTGAACGAAGAGGACATATTCGACCTTTCTGCTATCAGCTATATGGAAGGAGCTTCGTCAAGAAAAGGACCACCATCAAGAAAGCACAACCACGTAAGGAATGGCGAGTTAAGGAGGTAAACTATCGAGCTAATATCGCGTACACCACTCTAAAGGCTTCAACCAGCAACGATTGGTACTTTGATAGTGGATCCTCTCGACATATGACGGGTAATAGTTCATTCTTGGTCACTTTAATATCTTGCACAAATAGCTTTGTTACTTTTGGTGACGGAGTAAAAGCTAGAGTACTCGGGAAAGGAAAACTAAACCTTCCCAACTCACTGTGCTTGAAAGAGGCTCTACTGGTAGAAGGTCTTACAGCCAACCTCATCAGCATAAGTCAAATATGCGATTTAAATTTGGATGTCAACTTCACTCGTGACAAGTGCACGGTCAAAGACGAACAGCAGAAGGAATTCATGACAGGCCACAGGTCCCTTGATAACTGTTATCTATGGTCTCCAACAGTCACAACCTTGCCAACCAAGTGCCTTCTATCCAAAGCTCAAGAGACAAAGCTATGGCATCAAAAACTTGGTCACATCAATTTGAGGAGCATGCAAAAGATTCTCTCTAAAAGGGCGATCATTGGAGTTCCCAACCTCAAGATCATTGAAGGAAAAATCTGTGGAGAATGCCAGATTGGGAAACAAGTCAAAACGTCACACAAGAAGGTACAACATCTTACTACTTCTCGTGTTCTAGAACTTCTTCATGTTGACCTTATGGAACCTATGCAAGTAGAAAGTCTAGGAGGGAAGAAGTACATATTTGTCTGTGTAGACGACTTCTCGAGGTACACCTGGGTAGACTTTATCAGAGAGAAGTCAGACACCTTCTCAGTCTTTGAAGCCCTATGTCAGAGAGTTCAACGGGAAAAAGGAGAAGCCATTGGGAAAGTCATCCGACTTCGAAGTGATCATGGAAAGGAGTTTGAAAACATCAGCTTCGCAAATTTTTGTGATGCTGAAGGAATTGCACACGGATTTTCTGCTCCCATCACTCCTCAGCAAAACGGGATCGTTGAAAGAAAAAATCGCACTCTTTAAGAAATGGCAAGAGTCATGATGTTAGCCAAAGACATCCCGCAGCACTTCTGGGCTGAAGCTATGAATACGGCGTGCCATATTCATAATAGAGTGACCCTCCGCCCTGGAAATTCGCTCACTCTTTATGAAATATGGAGGGGGAGGAAGCCGAATGTCAAATATTTCCATGTCTTTGGATCGATCTGCTACATACTTGCAAGTAGGGAACCTCGACGCAAACTTGATCCTAAAAGCGACGAAGGCATCTTCCTCGGATACTCCAGAAATAGTCGGGCTTTTCGTGTATTCAACAAACGCACCCGAAATATCATGGAATCCATTAATGTCGTGATCGATGACAGTAACGAGCAACCCAGTGACGAGGACGAAGAAGTCCTAAATCTCTCATGAGAAGTCAAACCAGAAGTCAGAGGAGAAGTTAGACCGGAAGTAAGAGGCGAAGAGCGCAGCAAAGAATCCGAAGACGAAAGCCCAATCATCCCGGACAAAGCGGCATCTTCTATAGTACAGAGAGCTCCGTCAAGAAGAATTCAGAAGAATCATCCACCCCAGGATGTGATAGGAGACATAAATGAGGGAGTGCGGACTCGACAAAAGGCATCTCTAGACTACAAAGAGATGATAGGTAACATTTGCTTTATTTCCAAAATTGAGCCAAAGAATTTACAAGAAGCCATCAATGATGAGTATTGGGTCTGCGCCATGCAAGAAGAATTGGTCCAATTTGCAAGGAATGAAGTCTGGGAACTAGTACCCAAGCCTGACAATGTCAATGTCATCGGGACAAAGTGGATATTCAAAAACAAGTCTGACGAGCAAGGAAACATCACTCGAAACAAAGCAAGACTGGTGGCTCAAGGGTACACACAAGTAGAAGGACTCGACTTTGAAGAAAACTTTGCTCTGGTAGCCGGACTGGAAGCCATACGACTTCTGCTCGGCATAGCATGCCATCTGCGTTTCAAACTCTATCAGATGGATGTAAAGAGTGCCTTCCTCAATGGAAATCTCAACGAAGAAGTCTATGTGGCTCAACCAAAGGGATTCGAAGACCGTGACTCTCCTCACCATGTCTACAAGCTAAAGAAAGCTATCTACGGACTCAAACAAGCTCCACGAGCATTGTATGAACGTCTTACCCAATTCCTAGTTCAGAATGGCTATATTCGAGGGGGAGTAGACAAAACTCTCTTTGTGAAGAAGGGAGGAAGGGACATCATGATCGCTCAAATATATGTCGACGACATTGTATTTGGAGGAAAGTCAGACAAGATGGTGGAACGTTTCGTCCAACATATGCAGTCTGAATTTGAGATGAGTATGGGCGGTGAGCTCACATACTTCCTAGGCTTCCAGATCAAGCAGATGTCAGATGGAATATTTATCTCCCAAAGCAAATATGCAAAGAACATTGTCAAGAAGTTCGGGATAGAAAAGGCCTCACACAAGAGAACTCCTATTGCCAGACATGTCAAATGCACAAAGGACGAGATGGGAGAATCAGTTGATCAAAGCCTTTATTGAATAATAATAGGAAGTCTTCTCTATCTAACAGCAAGTCGACCCGACATCGCTTACTCCGTGGGAGTCTGTGCTCGATATCAAGCCAATCCAAAAGTCAGTCACTTAGCTCATGCCAAGAGGATCATAAGGTACATCTCGGGAACCTCTGAATTGGGTCTACTATATTCCTTTGATACCTCTCCTACTCTTGTTGGATATTGTGATGCTGACTGGGCGGGAAGCACACCAGATCGAAGAAGTACTTCTGGAGGTTGTTTCTACCTGGGGAACAATCTTGTATCATGGTTCAGCAAAAAGCAAAATTGTATTGCTTTGTCTACTGCTGAGTCTGAATATATTACAGCCGGAAGTAGCTGTACTCAGTTTCTTTGGATGAAACAAATGTTGGCTGAGTATGGAGTCAAGCAAGAAGTCATGACTTTGTTCTGTTACAACATCAGTGCTACCAATATCTCGAAAAACCCAGTGCAACACACCAAAACGAAGCATATTGATATCAGGCACCACTTTATTCGAGAACTTGTAGAAGACAAGAAGATAAAGCTCGAGTACCTACCCACTGAAAAACAAGTCGCTGACATCTTTACAAAAGCATTAGATGCTAACAGATTTGAAAGTCGGAGGTCATCCCTTGGACTTTTCTGTCTGGAGTAACCAGAAGTCAAGACAGAAGAGAGGGAGCTTTTGAGTGAATTTTTACTCTCTCTCTATCAGGACCAGCCAGGGTCCACCAAATCTAGCTGGGCCCAAATCTCATTATCAGAAGCCCAGTTGGAATTATTTGTTTAAAAATTCAAAAAGGGGAATGATTGAAAAACTGACGACAAACCAATCGGCTCTCAACCCCCTTCAACTTCCGCAGAAAAAGCCTGCACAATCCTCTCTATCTTCCCAAAACCGCTAGGGCACCTCGAAAAGGCTAAAACAAATCTGCATCTGTAAGATTTTGTTCGTCTCCTCTCAAGATCAAATCCGATCAAGGTTTTTGTCAAATGGTTGGTACCCGTAGTGGACGCATACCATCTACCTCCAAGACGCTACGAGCAAAAATGAGGGCAAAGGTGATTGCCAAGAAGTTGTCGGCCTCCAAATCAACGACAAACAATTATGGAGTGAAGATTCGTGGAAGAAATCTTTCTGGGGAAGGAACGGTGAAACCTCAGGATGGGCCAATGGAGGTGATTACCTCCACTGTAGAGAAGGACAAATCTGCCAACCTAGAAGAGCAAGGCTCTCACACTTCGCAGATGCCCCCACAAGGTACTTCTACTACCCCTTCATTAGTAAACCCTGTAGACAAAGAGGTGTCTGAAGAGGCTCGAGGAACTCTCGCCCCTGAGATCCATGATGCCATATGTGGAGATAAATCTAGCCCCCAAAAATCTGCACCTACGCCAGAGAAGTCCCCGTCAACAGAAGTCTTGCAAAGAGCCGACAGCCCACCTGTAGTCCAGGACAGTGAACCCAGGATAAATGAAGAAACTGAAGTCATCCCAGAAGTTGCTCAACCTATAGAGAATATTGTCAGTATAGAAGAAGGAGATGCAGCAGAGGCCATGGAAGAAGAAGTTGTGCCTAAAAGGCTTGAGAGAATGAAGCTACCAACAAGAAGGTTGGTCGATGAAGAAGAAGAACCCCAAGTACCAAGGAGATTAACCCCAAAAAGAAAGACAACAGAGAAAGGAGTAGCATCAGCCTCTAAAAAACCGAAGAAGTCTAGAAGGAAGTCACTAACTTCTGTAGCGACCTCTGCTCCAGAAGAAGAGGAATCTGAAGAAGAAGACACCCGCATTATATTATCACAGGTCAAAAAGGCAATGGGAGGGCAGAAACTCCCCAAGAATGTTCCTAAAGCTCCTACGGATAATGTCTCATTCCACTCTGTAGACAATGCGGTTAAATGGCAGTATGTATACCAGCGCAATATCTATCCAGAGAGAGAGCTCTCCACAGAAGCGCAGGGGATAAACTCAACCGTGGAACTTCTCCAAAGAGCAGGCCTGACCAATACGGTCATAAACATCGGGCCATTCTACCCAGCGTTGGTCAAAGAGTTTATTGTCAACCTCTCAAGTGAGTTTGATGACCCCGAAGATGCGGAGTACATAAAAGTATTTGTTAGGGGAGAATGCTTCGAAATATCTACCTCAACTATCAATACTTATCTTGGCAGAGAAGACCCAGAAGTCACTCCAGAAGTCCCGCACTTGAACAAAGTAGCGGTTGAGATCACTGGAGGACGGAAGAAGATCTGGCCCTTCAAAGACACCATTGCAGCTGCTGAGCTTACTGCCAAATACTCAATTCTCTACCGCATTGGCTTGGCAAATTGGGCGCCTTCTACACACGGGTCGAGCATCAAAACCGAATTGGCTAAACTCATATACCAAATATGTACGGAATCTTCTCTTGATTTTGGCTCATATGTCATTGAACATCTAGTCAAACATGCCAAATCATGCGATGTCAAGCATCCTATCGGGTTTCCTTCATTGATCACCGGTCTTCTTCTCCAACAATGTCCTCACATTGTCCGAGAGACGGATGTTCCGGGTAAGAAGCCACTGCCCCTTGCTATCAGCCTCAAGAACTTCGAAGGCAAGCATATAAGGGACCTCGCACCTATGACCAAAGCATCAGAAGCTGGTTCTAGCGCCCGACCTTCAGGACCACTTGGCACTGCGATGGAGGAAGAGTTGGTGGAGATGATCAATGATCTGGAGAAGTCAATTGCTATGCTATAAACCCGCAAAGTCGCCTGTGAAGCTCTTCTCAATGACCTCCGCTCTGCACCTGCTGATGAAGATGATGTTGATGACTCCAACTCATTTTAAGTATTTCTCTGATTCACTCTGAAAAACTTGTTCCAAACACACTCTTAAATCCTCAGGGTATGTCCGAGTTAATTTTCTGCACATTATGACACTTGTTTTATTTGCTCATGTTTGAGCTGGATATTTTGCTCATGTTTGAGCTGACTTATTTTGCTCATGGTGTGAGCTGGTTTATACCCTGTTGTGAAGTCGAATTTCATTGTATGATTGCCTTTGGCAATATTATTAGAAAAACAGGGGGAGATAGATAGGTTATGCCAAAAGTTACGCCAGAAGTCCAGAAGTCGCACCAGAAGTTGCGCGCAGAAGCCACTCCAGAAGATAAACCAGAAGCCGCACAAGAAGTCGCATCAGAAGTCACATACTTGTTGTGTGCATAACTGCCTCAAGGTGACGATGTGCCTGAAATGTGTTTTAAGTCACATCACTTGCTGTGCGTAACTGCCACAAGATAACTCACTTGTTGTGCGTAACTGCCACAAGGTGACGATGTGCTTAAAAATGTGTTTGCCTAAAAATTTGCCAAAGGGGGAGATTGTTGCTACGTTTAAGTGTTGGCATAATTTTTTAGCGCAAATGTAAGAAGTCAGTACAACAAGTTACATGACATGTGGAGCGACTAGTTACGATCCAGATTAGGAAAGATCTGAAGCTTTCCTATTTCGACGAAGCTTGGAGCGAAAGAAGAAAGACGCCACGAAGACTTGGAGCGCAAGAGAGTGACGTCGACAAAGTCAGGCGACTTCCAGCTGTCAGCAACACGTCAGCAATAGACGACAACTCTACTTGCCTGATTTAGTCAGGAAGTCCGAACAGGCAAGACGACTTCCAGCTGGCATTAAAGGCAGCAACGACTTGCCTAATTTATTCAAGAAGTCTGAAACTTCCTGTTCCTGATCCGGGAAGGATTAGGAATGTGAGCTGCTATAAAAAGCCTTGGGCTTCCCATTAGCAGTCATCCGTTCTTGTTCTAAAATTGGAAGATTTCTCAGAGCTCTTAACCGTGCACCATTGGCATGTTGAGAGGCTGATTAAGATTTGCTAGAACGGACTTTGCTCTGATCAGACACTAAGTCGCGAAGACTAAGTGCTTGATCGTTAGGGTTTTTGTTTGTGATTGAAGATTCACAACTCCGCCAAAGAAGACAACGACACCGAGCGTAGGCTTGCTCGAAGGGTGGAACTGAGAGGATCTCAAAGACAGGGGGAAAGGCCTTTGGTCGAGGTTTTTCACGGTGAGATCTATAATAGCTTAGGACAATAGCTTGTGTGATAGCTAGTTAGTGCTTGAAGTTGTACTATTGACTACCTTATAGTGAAAACCTTTCCACTGGCAAAGTGCCCCCAGACGTAGGTGCGGAGTCACCGAACTGGGTAATCATCTCTGGTGTCGTTATTATTATCATTTTACTATTTAGCTTACGGTTTACGTTTTAGGCAAGTAGTCGATACACAAGTTACGACTTTGTGTTCGACTTCTTGACTCGGCTACGATTCAGAATTTCAACTAGCTTTGCTTCCACGAACGCTCTGCTAACGCACACGACGTGTGTGGTCACGCAATTTTGTAGAGTGTCAAAATGGGATAACATTATTGCGTGACTCAATTTCATTGCGATATACTCAAGTTTTACGAGACATGTACCTAGTACATTCTCTACATGACAACTATTCATCCGTACCGGGTACGATGATATGTTTCATGCAACACTTAGTTTTGTATGTCCAAGTTTACGTTATTTAACCAATTTTGGACATGCAAAACACATGTACTTTTAAACTTATCATGCTCTCATGCATATAAAATAAACATACATTACTAATCATGCAATTCTAAAAAGCACAATTTAAACTTTATACATTATTGATATGTTAACTATAATCTGATCTATGTCCACCAAAGTAGTAGAACAATAGATATGTACGGATCACACTTAACGGGTCCCTGGTCAAATAAACTTCAATGAAGCGACCAGTATGAGGATGGTTTTTATGATATAGTTCTATTTCTCATTGGAATGGGATCCCGGAACCAGATTATAGATATCATATGCCATATGCTATTGGACGACCCGCTCTGAATAGTGCTGCATAGATTAAGTCATGAACATATTCAATTGGGGTAGGTTGTCATTGTATCCTTAGACCGAGGAGTCTCTGTATAACTATGCAGTAAGGATCCGGGCTTGACTTGTTCCAAACACCATCCGTAACAGGGGGCAATAACGGGCATGTTTGGCACGGTGACGGACTGCATGAGGGATACGAGAGGCGGCTAAGGGATTTATCCCTGATACTACGGTATGGGAATAATATTCGTTTAGGCCACTTGATAGAGAATGAATGGAAGGAAGTGCATGGCCATGCCAGTGATACAAGTATTAGTTTTCAGTCATCTCACAGATCAAGAAACAGATTGATTAAATGAGTGTGACGGCTCTATGCCTTATGATCAATCAGGATATCTAGAGATAAAAGCATAGTGACATGTACTACAAGAGGTTAAGTCGATTAGTTCGATTATCATGCACGATTGGGTAATCATAATGTCATACTATAGGACATTGATGATGGATCGGGTAAAATAGAATTTTATGCCAATCTGCCAATGGGGCATGAGCCTAAAGAGTTACACTAAAGGATATAATCCTAGGGAAATTAAGTGGCAGAGAAAGGGTAACTTTTGAGACATGAGCCATGAACAAAACCGGGCGTTTTGGGCCGTGTGCCCGTGCATGGGAAAATGGTTAGAGAATCGAGAAAGACTTGGTCTTTCGTTAGTGTCGTATCGTATTTTGTTTGATAATTTCGAGGAGAGGACGAGCAAATATTAGACGCGGCACGAGACCCCATGGCCGAAGCGATTGGGTTTCGGCCCATGAGGCCAAAAGTGAAAGGGATTCCCATGGGTTCCAAACAATAATTTCATGCAGCGGAGCTTAATCGAACCATGGGAATCGAATGCAAACATGTATCTTAATGAAAAATTCAGCATGTTATAAACTGAAAATTTTACCTTGTTAATCGATTAAAAACACAAAGTAGTGTTTCTCTATCGAGTCCACACAAGCACAGCAACCACCGTCGGTTTTCTCTCACACACATGCTAATGGATGTTTTGAGAATTGAACAAAAAAAAACTATGGAGAAATGCTTGAGAGGGTCGGCCATGAAGGTGGGGATTGGGAGAAGAAATGCCAAAATTATGAGCCAAAAATATGGAATGAAATATTGTGTAATTATAACAATTTATCACAAATATCTTATTTTGAATTTTAAATAAATAATTACACAGCTTACCCATTTAAACTGTAATTGCACTCTTGCCCCATTCATGAATTAAAACCCTAAATGGGCTTCAAGCCCATTTAACTAAATGCAAATTAAAACCCATATAATTGAGTTCTAATTATGGTTTAGCTAAACCGGTTCAAATTCCCCAACTCGATTCCTTCAACCGTCTAGTTAAAAACCTAGGCCAGAAATCAACTGAATCGTTTTCAATTTAACTAAACTGAAAACCCGATTCTCCCAATTTCCATCCATGCTTATTTGTCACGTATTGTGTTTAATGCGTCTGACCCTCTAGGATCACGACCCGTTGGTAGACTAGTAAAATTACTATTTTACCCTTTCCATCATAAGTGGTTTCTAGCAAGACATTATGATTACCCAACGTTCGTGATTATCAATTATTTGACTTAACCTGTTATCGTACATGTCACTGTCCTTTTATCAAACCGATATCCAGATTGATCAATAGGCATAGAATCGTCATCCTAATTTATCAATCACTGTTTCTTGATATCTGAGATGACTGAAAACTGATATTATGGTATCACCTGCACGGCCATGCTATTCCTTCAGTCATACTCATCAAGTGGCCTAAATGGATATCTTTCTCATACCGAAGTATGAGTGATAAATCCCTCAGACGTCTTTCGAGTTCACCAATGTAATTCATAACCAAGCCAATTGCAGCCGTTATGGCTACCCTTTTACAGTTAACGTTAGACTAGGTCAAAATTAGAGATTCATTACACAGTGCACACAAAGACTCCTTGGTCTTAGGATACAATGACAAGCTACGATCTGTGAGTATCTCATGACAGTATCTATGTTGCATACTCACAATCGGGTTGTCCGATATCATCGACCTGATAACGACCCTTATGGTGTTGAGTGCTGGTTCTCTAGGGATAGCCTGGTCAAGGACGTATTCCTTATGTTCTATCTTGAACACAATTCTCCAGTTTCTGTCCCAGTCCAGATAGTTTGTCCATTGAACTTAACCTTCTCTAAGGTAGGCCTCAATGACAAACTGTTGAGTTCGTTTGAATTATTAGCCATTTATCTACACGAGGAAAGTAAATTTAATCAGAAAGTTCAATAAATTTATGAAGATCCTCAATAAACACCAACCAAGCGATTCTAATTTAATAGAATCTAAACAAAGATCTATGATTCCTCAATCGAAGTATGCTAAGGCGCATCGCTCCGTTTGACTAATTTAGGTAGGACATGTTTCCAACGTGCACCCCATGCAATTGGGTCTAATTACAACCCGTGTAATTCTTGGCAAGGGTCTGTACTAATGTACACGGCATACCCTTTCTAACACCATGGCTTGACATACCCTTTCTAACACCATGGCTTGACCCTGGTCAAGAATCACAGTCAATTCAACCAAATCAAGTATGCCCTGTTCCCATAAAGATGCCCCGCTAAGGCGCATGACATCTATATGAAACTGAACAACCCATATAGAGCGTACTTTCGAAGATGCTACTCTAAGGGGCACGACATCAACATAATGAAGAACTATACAAGCTTATGATTTTAGGTTGGTGTCTCACATGACTTGAAATTATTTGTGACCGGTTTTGTTTGATTCAAATATGTATGATACAATTACGAACCCGTCACCAACAACCTGTGTTGTGATGTTTCTAATTGGTTCTCATACTATCTTCTTTGAAACCGTAATTTACAACTCGTGCAAAGACGTTTCAGAAAGGAACCCATCAATCACAACCCGTGCGATGAGGGTTCACAACGCTTTAACATGAAACAATTAATTCTGTTTTAATCTTTGCATGTGAATGATAGCCTAAAATATAATTAAGCTAAGTGTGCTCGCAAACAAATTTATCATACAAATAAATTCTAGCATGCATTAAAGCGTTAAATATGCAAAAATAGCCCAAGCTAAGGTCCTAAGTGTTCTACGAGACGAAAGCTTGACAAGTCCAACTCCTTGATCTCTTCTCGTCATCACCACTTAGGGTGCTCCCACTAGGTCGTGGACGTCCTCCAAGACCGACACCGTTCTCGGTTTCCATCCTTCTCGACTTGAGTAGTAATTACAATTAATACTCGATTCGCAGACCGGATGAAAGAATAATTACATTTTGATCAATAGCGGTTCACAGCCCGCATAAAAGAATGAGTTACACGCTAACCATAACGGCTCGCAGACCGGATAAAATCATATTTACACGCTAACACTAACACTAACAGTTCGCAGAACGTGAAAGCGGTAAATAAATAAACGGTCTAGTGGGCTATCTATGCACTATGTATATCACATAAGCATGTTGTCAAACAAGATGCAAATTTTCAATTTTAACTTATGCCCAAGTTGCTTGGTCGGGTTTATCGAAACTAGACCTTTTCGAAACAACGGTTTATCTAAACCGTTCAAATCTTAAAATTTTAAACACATTAAATTAAGGTTTGTGCCAGGGATCAAACACTGTGCACCAAACCTATTGGGCCCGAGCCTAATGGGAAAAAGCCCCTATGCACCTGGCAAGAAAGATGAGACTACCTTTTTGTTCCTAAATCTCGTAAGGCTTTTGAAGCTAAAAGGAAGGCTAAGGATGCAGTCTGCTTCTACTGCCAAAAGCCTGGTCACTGGAAAATGACTGCAAGAAGTACTAGGATGATGATCTGAAGAAGGGTGGTGGGGCCACGCCTTCATCAGATATTTACCTTATAGAGCTAAATCTATCTACTTCTGATTCATATGTATTTTATAACGGTGTTGAATCTCACATATGTACGGATGTGAAGTGGCTGGAAGGTAGAAGAGATTTGGGGAAACACGAGGTGGACCTAAGAGTTGGGAATAGAATCAGGGTTGCCGCAACTGCTGTAGGCTCCATTAGTCTTGTTTTGCCTAGAGGGCTTGTATTTGTACTTCATAATGTGTATCGCAATAACATTTACTATGGAAGTGCAAATAAAATTAGAAGTTTATACATATTGTATATGAAAACTCTAATACAAGTACGCTCTATAATGTTAATACCAAGAGGTTTAAATCCGATGATTTAAACCAAACTCTAATATGGCGCTGTCATTTGGGTCGCATAAAGGAGAAGCATATTTCAGCACTTCACAAGTGGGGACTTTTAAGTTCATTCGAATTCCATTCGAATGAAATGTGCAAGGCTTATTTGATGGGCAAAATGACTAGAGCGCCCTTCATCGGGAGAGGTGAAAGGGCGGGTGACCTATAGGGCTTGACACACATGGATATTTATGGGCCAATGACTTCACTTGCCATGAATGATTTTAGTTACTTTATCACTTTTACTGTTGCTTACAGTAGATTTGATTATGTCTATTCAACAAGACAGAAGTCTGATACTTTTGATAAATTCAAAGATTTTAAGACTGAAGTACAAAACCAGCTCGGGAAAAGTATTAAGGCACTTTGTTCGGATCGAAGTGGAGAATACTTTTCCATAGAGTTTCACAATCATCTTGTGAGATATGGGATAATATCAGAGTGGACTCCGCTAGGAAAACTGAAATTGGATGGTGTGTCCGAAGGCAGGAATCGAACATTGTGGGATATGGTCTGATCCATGATGAGTCACACTAATCTCCCAATCTCCTTCTGGGATTACGCTCTAAAACAGTCGCATTCATTATGAATCGGGTTGTGCTGAAGGCAGTGGGAGGGACACCATACGGGATATGGTATGGGAAGAAGCCCATTTTGTCCTTCCTAAAGATTTGGGGTTGCGAGGCATTTGTGAAGCGTTTGCTTACAAATAAGCTCGAACCTAAATCGGATAAGTGCGTCTTCGTGAAGTATCCCTAGGAAAAAGGGGATACTACTTCTACAAACCGAGCGAGAACAAAGTTTTTGTTGCTCGCGGTGGGGTGTTTTTGGAAAGGGAATTAATTTTCAAAACAGACAGTGGGAGGACTATAGATTTGGATGAGGTTCCAGAGAATGTAGTTGCTCGGAAACCACTGAAAAACCCCGTAGAAGAGATGGAGCCAGAGCTGGTCGTAGAGAAAGAACCGCCTATTGCAGTTATTCTGGACGGTCCAAGGCTGTCTGAAAGGACCAGTCGTGCACCTGTTAGATGCAAGTTTCTCGTGTCTAAAGGTGACGAGTTGGTTATAGTGGATCGGGATGATCCAGCTACCTTTCGAGAAGCCATGGACGGCCCTGACTTGGAGACATCGTGTTGGGTTTTTGTGCCCTAGCACAATGTATTTTCAATCTAATCATGTAATAAAGATTATTAGTTGAAATAAAATCGGCATTCATATTACTAAGTGTTGTAGTAATATCTTAAGTATGATTTGATTTGTATCATTGATGTGTCAACACATAATAGTAGATCTACAGATCAGATAAAATCTTACTTAAGCAGTCCCCGATCAGAATAGCTTCATAAGAAGCGATCGGTATGAGGCTAACTCTAAATGATCACGCTCTACTGATCATGGCCAGAAGGGGGCCAGAGTTAGGTCATAGTATCACCAGTCAGGGGTGATATAGGACGACCCAATCGTGAGTATGTTACATAGACACAGTCATGAACATACTCATATGTCGGCGCATGAAATCACATCCTCAGACCGAAGGACCATTGAGGTCAATATGTAATGAGTGACGAGTTTGACTTAGTCTAACGTCTCCTGTAAATGGGTTACAATAACGACTATGATTGGCTCGATCACGAGTTACATAAGTTGACCCAATGGATCGCTAAAGGATTTATCCCTCATACGGGCGTGTGAGCAGATATCAGTTTAGGCCACTTTATGAGTACAACTGAAATACAATAGCATGGCCATGCAGTCGATACGTAGTATCAGTTATAATTCAGCTAACTCAGAATCAAGAAACAGGACAATAGAACGAGGATGACTTGTCTATGCCTCGTGGTTGTCAAAGATATCAAGAGGATAAAAGGATAGATTCATGTACGACAAGGTTAAGTCAAAATCTCGATAATCACAAGCGTTGGGTAATCATGATGTCTTGCTAGAGGCCACTCATGATGGAAAGGGTAAAATGGTAATTTTACCAGTCCGCCGACGTGTCGTGAGCCTAGAGGGTCACACACTAAAGGTTGAGTAAAACGGATGGAATCATATGGAGGATTCATGAGAGAGACAAAATCCGGTTTTGGATTAAACCGGATTAGACCAATTTCGGTTTAGGATTAAACCGGAAATCAAGAACGGTTTAGCAGGACTAATTAATTATAATCTAATTAAATAGATTTAATTAAATTAGCTAAACTGGGCCTAGCCAGAATGGGCTTCTCTATACAATTAATTAAAAGCTTTGGGCTTTAAGCCCATTAAGGCCTTTAATTAATTAAAGTCCAAATAAGGGTTATAAAAGGGTAATTTTCTCTCTCTCCTTGCCGAAATTCGGCCAGCTCCTCCCTTCCCCGCTCCGTCCGTTTTGCTTGCTTCGATCTTCTAGTAAGGATCGTTTTGAGTATCCCCGGATTGCTCTTCCTGTGTGGACGATCTTTAGAGGTTACTAAATCCTATTTAGTAACAAGGAGATTTTGATTCAAGATAATTTATTGAATTTATTCTAGTCTAGATCTCATGATCAATTCATGATCATGTAAGATCCGTATTAAAACATAGAACTTTGAGGTTAATTTCTTGTATAGGCATGAAATTAATTGATTGGAACCCTCAAATAATTTCTTCACATCGTTGGGTGCCATGTAGCGGAATTGGAATCTACGTTTTGATGAAACTGATAAGCAGTTCAACTTTATCAAGAACGAAGATGGGCCATGCGTTTCTAAGAATGAAAATGGGCGTGAGATTGTCTTTTTGGTGCTAAATGTCTATGACATTTTACTCATTGGAAATGACATCCCAACCTTGCACTTAACAAAGGCTTGGTTAAGGGAGTGTTTCACAATGAAGGACTTAGGCGATGTTTCTTACATCTTAGGGATCAAGATAAATAGAGATCGCACCAAACGGGCCTTGGGTATAAGTCATAGCACCTATTGAACAAGGTATTGAGTAGGTTCTCAATACTTGATTCCAAGAAAGGATTCTTACCCATACGAAATGGATTAACGCTCAGCAAGCATTAGTGTCCGGCGACATCTGATGAGCTGAAATGTATGATGGAGATCCTATATGCTTCGGTTGTAGGATCTATCTTGTATGCCACAATCTGGACGAGACCGAACATCTCGTTTGCCTTAATTTGTGCAAGTTGACATCAGTCTAACCCCGGTAGGAAAACTAATGACGCCTTTCTTATGCACGAGGGCCACGATGATGTTGATCTAGTGTCAAAGGTTATGTTGACACTAGTTTACAGACAGATCCTGATAATTTTAAGAGACAGTCAGGATATGTGTTCATGATGAATGGTGAAGCTTCAGCTGGAAGTTGCTAAGGAGGCTGTCTAGATTACGATCTTCATAACTTGGTTAGGCGTGATGCAAAACGCGTCTAATCCAGTAGGCTTATCTTGTGACAATAGTAGGGCCAGCTATTGAGCCCATATCACATAACAAATCCAAACATATACTCAGACGTTACTAGGTAACGTGAAGATCAACTACATTGCGACAAATGATAACACAACCGACCCATAAACATGAGGCTCATGTAAAGGAAATGGGTATAGACTGGGACTAAGATTGGAACTAGGGGCAAGTGGGAGATTGATAGCGATGTCTGCCCTAGTCCAATTGTATTAGTCTTTAAATGTCTATTTATTTGTTTTATCATCATTTTTAATGAATAAAATCGATATTATATTACTTATGTGATGAAGTAATATCCATGTCCACGAAAGTAGTAGAACCATAGATATGTACGAATCACACTTAACGGGTCCCTAGTAAACTAAGCTTCGATGAAGCGACCAGTATGAGAATGGTTCTTTATGATATAGTTCTATTTTTCATTGGGATGGGATCCCGGAACCAGATTATAGATATCATATGCCATATGGTATTGGAGGACCCACTCTGAATAGTGCTGCATAGATTATGTCATGAGCATATTCAGTTGTGGTAGATTGTCATTGTATCCTTAGACCGAGGAGTCTCTGTATCACTATGCAGTAAGGATCTGGGTTTGACTTGTTCCAAAAACCATCCGTAATAGGGGGCAATAACAGGCATGTTGGCACGGTGATGGACTACATGAGTGATACGAGAGGCGGCTAAGGGATTTATCCCTGATACTACGGTATGGGAATGGTATCCGTTTAGGCCACTTGATAGAGAATGACTGGAAGGAAGTGCATGGCCATGCCAGTGATACAGGAATTAGTTTTCAGTCATCTCACAGATCAAGAAACAGATTAATTAAATAAGGGTGACGGCTTTATGCCTTATGATGAATCAAGATATCTAGAGATAAAAGGCTAGTGACATGTACTTCAACAGTCGATTAGTTCGATCATCATGCACGATTGGGTAATCATAATGTCATACTAGAAGACATTGATGATGGATCGGGTAAAATGAAATTTTACACCAATCTGCCAATGGGGCATGATTCTAAAGGGTCACACCAAGGATACAATCCTAGGGAAATTGAGTAGTTGAGAAAGAGTTAGTTTTGAGACACGAGTCATGGCCAAACCCAGCCGTTTTAGACCGTGGGCCGGTGCATGGGAAAATTCTTTCGTCGTATCGTACTTTGTTTGATAAGTTCTGGGAGAGGACAGGCAAATATTGGACGCTGCACGGGACCCCATGGCCGAATCAATTGGGTTTCGGCCCATGAGGCCCAAAGGTGGCCGGTCCATTAAGGCCCATTAGTGGGTCCCATGATGCACTAATCTTGGTTGTTGTTAGAGATAAGTATGATGATATGTTGGGAGTTATCCAAATGACATTAGTGGATCCCACAACAAATCTGAAAATGGTGGAGTGGTGTCTTTGTTTTTTAGAGATATTGATGATGAATGTAGCCCACTAATGTCATTTGGATAACTCCCAACATATCATCATACTTATTTCTAACAACAACCAAGTTTAATGCATTATGGGACCCACTAATGGGCCTTAATGGACCGGCCACCTTTTTGTTAGAGTTATGCCCCAGTCCAATATAAAAGTGATCTACAAATGTAATGTTCTATCATTTTTCCGAATAAATAAATCGGCTTATATTACTAATGTGTTGTAGTAATATATCGAATGTAATTTGATCTATGTCATTATGTGTGTAACCACTAATAGTAGAACTGTAGATCAAAAAGAATTACATTTGATGAGTCCCTGATCAGCTAAGCTTCTTTAAGAAGCGATCAGTATAAGACCAACTCTTTGTGATCATGCTCTACTGATCTTGGCAAAGTATGTGCCAGAGTTATATCATGGATATCATCAGGTCGATGATTTCGGAAAACCCGATTGTGAGTATGCAACATAGATCAAGTCATGAGATACTCACAGATCGTAGCTTGTCATTATATCCTAACACCAAAGAGTCTTTGTGTGCACTGTGTAACGAAAACCTAAGTTTGACCTAGTCTAACGTTACATGTAAAAGGGTAGCTATAACGGCTTTAATTGGCTTGGATATTAATTGCTTTTGTGAACTCGAAAGACGTCTGAGGGATTTATCACTCATACTCTGGTATGAGAAAGATATCTGTTTAGGCCACTTGATGAGTATGACTGAAGGAATAGCACGGTCGTGCAAGTGATACCTTAGTAACAGTTTTCAGTCTTCTTAGATATCAAGAAACAGTGATTAATAAATTAGGGTGACGGTTCTATACCTATTGATCAGTCTGGATATCCGTTTGATAAAAGGACAATGACATGTACGATCACAGGATAAGTCGAATAATCGATAATCACGAACGCTGGGTAATCGTAATGTCTTGCTAGAGACCACGTATGATAGAAAGGGTAAAAAAGTAATTTTACCAGTCTGCCAATGGGTCGTGAGCCAAGAGGGTCACACGCTTTAAGTACAATACGTAACAAATAAGCATGGATGGTGGTAATTGGGAGAATCCGCTTTTCAGTTTAGTTAAATTGAAAACGATTCAGTTGATTTCTAGCCTAGGTTTATTAACCAGACGGTTGAAGAAATCGAGTTAGGGAAATTGGACCGATTTAGCTAAACCATGATTAGAACTCAATTAAATGGGTTTTAATTTGGATTTGGTTAAATGGGCTTGAAGCCTATTTAGGGTTTTAATTCATGAATGGGGCAAGAGTGTGAATCTGAGATTAAATGGGTAAGTTGTGTAATTATTTATTAAAATTTTAAAATCAGATTTTTTGTGATAATTACACAATTAATTTTGTCATAATTACACATTATTTCTCTTACCCTTTTTGGCTCATAATTTTAATCAATCAGTCTTCCTAATTCTCCCACACTTGAAGCCCATTTAGGGTTTTAATTCATGAATGGGGCAAGAGTGTGAATATGAGATTAAATGGGTAAGTTGTGTAATTATTTATTTGAATATTAAAATAAGATTTTTTGTGATGATTATACAATTAATTTTGTGATAATTACACAATATTTCTCTTACCCTTTTTGGCTCCTAATTCTCCCTCACTTGGCCGACCCTCCCTCTCATTCCTCCATAGCCAACTTTATTTTCTTCTTCTCATAATTCATTAGCAAGTGTGTGAGAGAAAACCGATCAAGGTTGTTGTGCCTGTGTAGACTTGATAGAGAAACACTCCTCTTGTGTTTTAATCGATTATAATGTAAATTTTTAGTTTTGAAAAGTTTAATTGCATGCTGAATTTCTCATTAAGATCATAGTTTTTATTCGATTCCCATGGTTCAATTTCGTACCGCTGCATGAAATTATTGTTTGGAACCCATGGGAATCCCTTTCAGTGGTATCAGAGTATGGTTGTTATGAGTTTAATTCATTATGCTTAATCTGAAAATTTTATTTATGTTCGTGTCTTCATCATTTGAATATGCATGAAATTGAAAAAAATTCAGATTTAATTGATTTTGAAAAATTGCAAAAATTAATTTTTGGGGCTGTTTCGGGTTAGCCATGGCAGAGCCATGGCTAACCAGGGTCGATACCCTTGGTGGACCATGGAATGCCCTAGGGCAGACCATGGTCGGCACCAAAGGCCGACAAGGTTGCCTACGGGCGACCATGGCAGCCCTCGCGGGCCACCATGGTCGCTGCCGCGGACGACCACGATCTGCCTTCGTGGGCGCCCATGGCAGCCCTCGCGGGCCACTATGGTTGCCTCGTGGGCAACTAGGGTCTTCCCAAAGGGCGACCATGGCAGCCCTCGCGGGCCACCGTGGTTGCCTCCGCGGGCGACTTCGGTTGGGCCGGTTCGGCTCGACCAGATTCAAGTTGAACCGGCCAGTTCGCGAGAATATTTAAAGCCCTAAAATTTTAATTTTTCAGATTTGGTTCGGTTTCGATAAACCAGCGAGAACCGGTTCAAAATTCAATTAATAAATTAAACCGTCTGGTTTCGATAAACCGGAATTTTTCTACACTTAAGAAAGATAAAATTTGGAAAAATTTGTTGTTTGATCACATGATCTTTGATAACATGATGTTTTCCGAATGATGTATAGCTAAGCCCTCTAGACTTGTATTTTAATTTCGGTTTTGCAACCTGCGTGTTGCTAAGTTTTGGGTTTTAATAAATACGGCATGCGTGTCGTGATTTGTAATTTATTTATTTTATTTAAATTTGTAATCACAAAGACGAATGCAAGAAACAAGTCAAGAGGAAGACTCGAAGTTTGGAGGAGGCTCGAAGCCAGTGGGAGTCCACAAGAATGGAGCAAGTCTGGACCTTGAAGACCAAGTCTTTAGGATCAGTTTTGCTAGATTCTTAGGAACTTAAGATGGGCTTAGTTATGCATAATTTAACGTTACATTTGAATGTATAAATGTATGATAGTTTTAATATACAAGTTTATGTATGATTAGCTATCACCCACAAGCAAAGATTAAAAAACCGGTATTTAATCATACTTGCTTGTAACCTAATAAGGGATCATCTTGGCATGGATTTGCAATTGATGATTCCAGATTAAGATTGTATCGATATACAATCAAACAGTAATAATTCACTTAAACGCAAATAATTACAAGTCAAGCGTGATACCATCCAGGTTTGCGCACTCAAAAGGGCTTTGAGCCTATGGATGTCAGTACATCTCCGCGTAACATTGATAGAGGAGAAGTTTGGATAAGATGGGTAGTTCTATGTGGGTGTGTGCACCTCCGCGTAGTAGCCACATTAGTTCTGTTCATAGTTCAAGCTTGGTAGACTTGTCTACGATTGTCAGCTAGGGCTGACCTAGGGTATCAGTATAGGGTATGTCGTGTACTTTTAGTACAAACCCTAGCTAGGAACTACATAGTCTTGTAGATGGATGTATTCCTACCTTGCTGCTCTCAATTGGAGAAGTGAGCCTCCGTTCACTTCAATTGAGGGTATGATAGGATCCTGGTTCAGATTCTAATGTTAAAATCGAACAAGTGTTTTATAACTTAATCTCCAACTTGAATTTGGTGGGCAGTAGGATGCCAGAGTTACAGAAGCAGTTCAGGAACGTTTCAGATGACCCTCATACCTGTAAGGCAGGGGTCAAGGAAATGTTCAAGGAGAAAGCTCGTGTCAAAAGATATGATACTTTCAGAGAACTTAACTCCTGCAAGCTTAAGGCTGGAGCCCTGTTAGTCCCCATGTCACAAAGATGAAATGTCTTCAGGAACATCTAACCAGACTCGGTTTTGATGATCAGGTGGAAATGTTTGGAGATTTTATGTTGCAGTCACTTCCAGATACATATAGTGATTTCGTAGGAAATTACAATATGAATGACTTGGACAAGTCCTTAATAGAGCGTCATGGAATGCTTGTGACCGCTGAAAAGAACCTCAAGGGCAAGACCAAGGAGGTCATTATGGTCAACAAGAAGGTCAGCTTCAAGAAAGCTGATCAGGGTAAGGGTGAGGCTCCTGAGCACCTTGCAGGGCAGATCAGACACCCCAAGCGTCCAAAGGTTCAAGCAGCTCCCAAAGCTGTTGTGAAGACTAAGGACAAAATGGAGGAGGTCCGCTATCACTGCAATGAGCCAGGACATAGGAATAAGGGATTGTAAGCAATACAAGGATCATGTGAAGAAGAGTGGGTATCCACGTCTTCAGGATCACATATTTACGTTGGTGAGATTAATCGATATAATGTAAATAAGAAAAGGCATAAATCTGATGATTTAAACCAAGTTATAATCTGGCATTGTCATTTAAGGCACACAGGCGAGAAACACATTCCAAAACTTCACAAGTGTGGACTTTAAGTCCGTGTGAATTCACTCAAACTGAAAGATGCAAGTCTTGCCTAATGAGCGAGAAACGCATTTCAACACTCCACAAGTGTGGACTTTTTAAGTCTGTTTGAATTCACTCAAAATGAAACATGCAAGTCTCACCTAATGGGCAAAATGACGAAGGCACCTTTCACAGGTTTATGTGAAAGACGAGTGGCTTATTAAGTCTAATACATTCCGACGTATGTGGACCTATGAGTACTCAGGCCAGAAGAGAATTCAACTAATACTTGACTTTGGAAACGGGTGCATTCATTTTGAATCGGGCTCCGATGAATACAACGATAGTACACCTTGTGATAGACATTCTGCCTCCCATTACTGTGGATGCGTGCGCCTCAACGTCGTATTCATTGGGATGCGAGCTGAATAAGGTAATCAGTTCTATTTGATTGTGTGCGCCTCCACGTAGTAGCCAAATAAGAGCTGGACCAGAGTCACAGAAGGTACACCACATGACACTCATTACGTCTCGCGTTACTGTGGATGTGTGCGCCTCCGCGTAGTATTCATTGGGATGGGAGCGGGATGAGATGGTCAGTTCTATTTGGATGTGTGAGCCTTCGCGTAGTAGCCAAATAAGAAATGGACCATATTCATATATAGTGTGGGAAACATCCTAGTATGTTTTTTCTAAAAGATTTGGGTAGCAGAGATGCAGGCATCCAAATCAGACAAATGTGTCTTCGTAAGGTATCCTTAAGAAACTAAGAGATACAACTTCTACATACCCAGCGAGTACAGAGTTTTTGTTGCTTGAAGAGGGGTATTTTTAGAGAAATATTTTATTTCCAAAACAGCTAGTTGGAGTCCTGTGCATCTCGAAGAAATTCGAGAGGATACAGAACAACCTGAAGCAATTTAGGAGCCTGCTATGCAAGATGTAGAAGTACAGGAGCCTCAGATGGTCGTAGATGTAGAATCAATCCCTACAGAAATTCCATATGGTCTAAGGAGGTCTGAAAGATCTCGTCATGTTCCAGACACATATGTCTTCATAGCCACTAAGGGAAATTACTTGATATTGGTGGATCAGGATGATCCATAAACCTTCAGACAAGCTTTTACCAATCCAGACTCAAAAAAATGGCAGAACGCCATGAATGAGGAAATGAAGTCCATGTATGACAACCAAGTCTGGTGCTTGGTTGATTAAACCCATAGGATAAAACCCATCGGTTCTGAGTGGGTCTATAGGATCAAGACCGACATGGATGTAAATTCTCAGACCAATAAGGCTAGGATGGATGTAAAAAGTTATCGTCAGATTCAATGCATGGATTATGATGACACATTTTCACCAGTAACAATGGTCAGTTTGATCCGGATTATTCTTAACCATAACTATGGCAGATGGATGTCAAAACCCCTTCCTTAGCAGGAACTTACTAAGAGGGTGTGTGTATCACATGGCTTGTGGGTTTTGTAGATCCAAAGAATCCCGAAACATATGTAAGATGCAAAGATCCATTTATGGATTGAAGCAAGCTTCAGGGAGTTGGGACCTTCACTTTGATAAAGCTGTAAGGGAACTTGGCTTCATTAAAAACGAAAGTGAACCTTGCGTACTTAAGAAAGCGAGTGGGAGTCACATTGTATTCTTGGTATTTATTCATCGGGAATGACACCCCGACCTTGCCACCAAAGCTTGGTTAGGGAAGTACTTATCGATGAAGGACTTAGGTGATGCTACATATATTGTAGGCATCAAGATCTCTATAGATCATTCCAAAAGGATTTTGGGCCTAAGTCAGAACATTTACATAGGTAAAGTGTTGAGAAGACTCTCAATGCTTGATTCTAAGAAAGGATACATACCCATGCGTCATGGCATTAAACTCAGCAAGCCACAGAGTCCTAGCACTCCTGATAAGCTGAGCAGGATGAGTAAGATCCCTTATGCTTTGGCTGTGGGATCCATCATGTATGCCAGGATGTGCACGAGACTGGAAGTCTCGTTTGCGCTAAGCTGTACCAGCAGATTCTAATCTAACCCTGGCCAATTACACTGGATTGCTATCAAAGGTCAAATATAAAAGTGATCTACAGATGTAATGTTTTATCATCTTTCCGAATAAATAAATCGGCATATATTACTAATGTGTTGTAGTAATATATCGAAAGTAATTTGATCTATGTCTTTACGTGTGTAACCACTAATAGTAGAACTGTAGATCAGAAAGAATTTTACTAGTCTGCCAACGGGTCGTGAGCCTAGAGGGTCGCATGCTTTAAGTACAATACGTGACAAATAAGCATGGATGGTAATTGGGAGAATCCGCTTTTCAGTTTAGTCAAATTGAAAACGATTCGGTTGATTTCTAGCCTAGGTTTATTAACCAGACGATTGAAGAAATCGAGTTAGGGAAATTGGACCGGTTTAGCTAAACCATGATTAGAACTCGATTAAATGGGTTTTAATTTGGATTTGGTTAAATGGGCTTGAAGCCTATTTAGGGTTTTAATTCATGAATGGGGCAAGAGTGTGAATCTGAGATTAAATGGGTAAGTTGTGTAATTATTTATTAAAATTTTAAAATCAGATTTTTTGTGATAATTACACAATTAATTTTGTGATAATTACACATTAATTTTGTGATAATTACACATTATTTCTCTTACCCTTTTTGGCTCATAATTTTAATCAATCCTCCATAGCCAACTTTGTTTTCTCTTACCCTCTCATTCCTCCATAGCCAACTTTGTTTTCTTCTTCTCATAATTCATTAGCAAGTGTGTGAGAGAAAACCGATCAAGGTTGTTGTGATTGTGTGGACTTTATAGAGAAACACTCCTCTTGTGTTTTAATCAGTTAGAAGGTAAATTTTCAGTTTTGAAAAGTTTAATTGTCTGCTGAATTTCTCATTAAGATCATAGTTTTTATTCGATTGTCATGGTTCAATTTCATACCGCTGCATGAAATTATTGTTTAGAACCCATGGGAATCCCTTTCACCACAATCCACTAAACTTGGTTATTGTTAGAGATAAGTATGATGATGTGTCGGGAGTTATCCAAATGACATAAGTGGGCCACATTCATCATCAAAATCTCTAAAAAAATAAAGATACCACTCCACCATTTTCAGATTTGTCAAAGCTCTTCAAGAACAAAGCTCTTCTTCTTCTTCCTTTCTTGCCAAAATTATCTCCGGATCTCTCTAGTCCAACTACGTGGACTTTGATCCCGTCAGACGGGTACGTAGGCGCCTTGGAGGCTCAAGTCCGGTCTTGATATATCTGGTGGTCACTCAGTGATTAGAGCAACAACCGAAGAATCCGGCCAGAACTGTCCAGGTCCGTCCAATAAAACATTTTGCTTCAGACGAAGATCTTGCCGTCCGAACTGGGCGAAGTGAAAAACATGAAAGTTCTAGAGATTTGGCTGGGCTTCACTCTTCAGAAAGAACCGAAGAAGTTGGACATTTGTAGCTCGAGATATGGAACTTCATAGTCGCGTTTTTCTGCTGGGCAAATTCATGGTAAAACAAGAAAACTTTTTTTGCTTAAGGATCTAACTTGGGTAGTTGATCTTGGGCAAGTTCGGGGCAGTTTACTTTTGCTTCCGCTGCGATGACAGGTATATGGATGCCCCAGAACCCAATAGTGGCATCAGAGGGGTCTACCCTCTCGATCCTTGATTTATTCGGTTTTTTCAATGTTTAATATTCCTAATTGCTTCCAACATGCTTATTTTTCGTATATGGATTAGAAATGCCATGAAAAAATAAAGTTTTGAAAAACATATCAGTGTGTACTAAACCCAATAAGTCACTTGCCCTATCACCTCTACTTGTGAATGGCGCTTTTGTCATCTTGCTCATCAAGCAAGCCTCGCATCTATCAATCACATTGAATTTGAACAGACTTAAAAATCCACACTTGTGAAGTGTTGATATCCGCTTCTCGTTGATGTGGCCAAGGCGACAATGCCAGATAAGAGTTTGATTTAAGTTATTGGACTTAAACCTCTTGGTATTAACATTATAGATTGAACTTGAGTCAGAGTTTTCAGTATTCAATACATCCTCAAACTCTACTTGCACTTCCATAATAAACATTATCTTGATAAATATGGAAATCTCCATTCTTTATTGAAAAATCAAAACCTTTTTTGTCCAATATTCCTACTAAAAGTAGGTACAGAGAAAACTTCTGCTAATGAAAGTGCAAGCCCACTGGGCAAAAAGAAACTCATGGAGTCTACAACAGTTGCAACAACACTCATTCTGTTGCCAACTCTCAGGTCCACTTCGCCTTTGCCCAAATCTCTTCTACTTGCTAGCACCTGCACATTCGTACATGTGTGAGATTCTGCTCCGGTATCTAGTACCCAAGAATCTGAAGTAGAAAGATTAAAATCTATAAAGTAAATACATGAAGACGTGGATCCACCACCCTTCGACTGGTAATTCTGGAACTTCTTGCAATCCTTCTTCCAATGCTCAACTTCTTGGCAATAGCAGCATGTAGTTTTTCTTTCCTTGGCCTTCCCTTTGCCTGCAGGGGCCTTGGGAGGGTTAGGAGGAACAACAGGCACCCTCATCTTGCCTGCCAGGTGAGCTGAGGCGTTCCCCTTGGAAACCCCAGGCGTCGCACCAAGCTTCGTGAAGCTGGTCCCCTTTATTGACCGTAAGAACATCCTTGGTTTGGTTCTTGATGCTCCTTTCAGCTGTTACAAGCATACCATGTAACTCTGAAATGGTCTTGTCCATATTATGCATATTATAGTTCATAATGAAACTATCATATGCAGGAGGAAGGGATTGCAGAAAACTATATCTGCAGACACCTCTTTCCCTAACTCAAGGCCAATCCTTGTTAGGTGATCGAGGTATCCCTTCATCATAAGGACATGTGGACTCACGGAACTACCTGCAGGCATGAAGATCCTTCAAGGTGTTATACCTTTCGATCCTCTCTTTCTCTTTAAACATCTCCTTTATTTGATTCATCATCTCAAAAGGTCTGTCAGAGACTTTCATGAACTGCTTATGGAGATTGCTCTCCATGCAGCCCAGCATTATGCAAGTTACATCAATGGAGTCGCTGAGATGCTTTTGATAGGCATCTCGAACGGCCCTTATTGAGCCTTCCACTGGGTTAACGGGGATTGAACTGTCAAGGACATATTCCTTGTGCTCATGCTTGAGTACAATAATCAAATTTCTGTCACGGTCCAGAAAATTAACTCCATTCGAGTTATCCTTCTCAAGCAAGGGTCTCAATGAGCTATTAGTTTGGTTTGGCATTTGAATCTACACAGAAAATAAATTTAATCAGTTTTAAATTTAAGTTGGAGATCATAAGTTAAATCACAACCATCTGATTCTAAATCTAGAATCTAAAGCAAATTACTCCCACAGACGACCACTTGCTCTGCTAGGAGAGACCACACGCGTGCGCTTGTCCCTTCGAACCTTTAGGTTCTTTGGGGAATCTTCTCTAAATCTGAAGATTTTAGTGAGATCGTCCTCACCCAACACATACGTCCTACCACAGAGGCGGAAGGCAATCTTCCTGACTCGTCCCTCGACTCTTACAAGAGTCGTGAGGAACTTCAACGTCAGGGTCCAATACGTGGATTGGTACCACTTCATGAAGGATGGCCAGCCCATTTGGCGAAAGCGGTCTTGAAAATCATCGAACCAACCATGATTCTCTAAGACATTCCTATCAAGGAACCTCCAAGGGATCATTGGTCATCTCGAGAAGGTCCTTTCTCCTATCTCTCTCCCTATGACTCAAATGTCTTAATGATGCACGGTAAGGAATACATACCTCACCCTCATCCATCACAACCCGTGCGATGATGGTTCACAACGCTTTAATCATGCAAACAATTAAAATCGATTTTAATCTTTACATGTGAGGTGATGGCTTATAAACTTATAAGTTAAGCATGCAAGTATACAATTATTTCTAATAATTAAAGAAAGCAAACATAAAGTGTTTAAACATGCACCAATAGCCCATCCTATTCTTAAGATTCTACGAGACATCACATCTTCTCGTCTTTCTCATTCGGGCTCCCACTAGCTCTTGGACTTCCTCCAAGACCGTCATTGTGCTCGATTTTCCATCCTTCTCGTCTTTGAGTAGTAATTACAATTAATACTCGGTTCGTAGACCGGATAAAAAATAATTACACTTTATGGGCTCGAATGAAAGAATAATTACACGCTAACACTAACGGTGTGCAAACCGTGAAAGCGATAAAATCTAATGGGCTACTAATGCATCATACATCTCATCACATCATCCAACATGTTATCACACAAACATGTTATCAAATAATATGCAATTATTCCGATTTTAATTTTGCCAAGTTGCTTGGTCGTGTTTATCGAAACTAGACCTTTTCGAAAAACGGTTTATCGAAACCGATCAAATTTAAAAGTTTTCGAAATATTGGATTGCGGGTTCATCCATGGACATAATCAACGTGCACGAACCAAGTCGGGTCAAGCCCGATGGGCCGAAGCCCATTGGGTTGAGCCCAACACCACGGCTCGGTTTGGGCCTGGAAAAGCCCAAACCGAGCTTGCCTCTCCTCTCGGCCTCGGCCAAGAGGAGGGACGGCCCCGGTCACCGCTGGCCTCTCCCGGCCTCCGGTGACCTCCGTCCGGTACCTCCGATCCGGCTCCCCGAAAGTCTCTTCTCGGACCCGACAAATCCAATAAAATCCGAAAAATTCCAAATTCAATATATTTTCCAAAAATAACATATTCCATGCAATTTTCCCAAAAAGCATTAAAACATGTTATCAACAAATATGTCATGCAAATCATCATAAAACCGAAACAAGTTCAACAAGACAAAGATTAAGAGGGTTAACCATGCTCTGATACTACTGTAGGGTTTCGGAGTGTTCTAGATCATCGAGATAGATAGAAATTTACCTTTAAGTCTTTGTTGAATCGATAAAGAAGAACTTTGTGATCTTCTTCTCTAGAGCAAGTCCACACCAAGGGGATGATCTTCAAGATCCTACACTTAATGCCTACTAGAACAATTAAGTGAAGAACAAGAGAGAAAAAGAGAGAGAGTTATAGGGGTGGCCGGCCACAAGGAGAGAGAGAGAGAGAGAGAGAGAGAGATTGTGAGTTGTGAGAGTGTGTGATTAATTACAAGATATTTCTCTACTTCATCAATCTCATAAGCATGGGTCTAAAAGGTGAAAGCATGGGTTAAAGGTGTCATTACCCATACCCCTTAAATCACTCACCTCTTAATCAACAATCACCAACTAAGCATGGTGTGTTGTGGCCCCACCCTTGGACCCACCAAAGTGGCCGGCCATGTTGGGCTTATTGGGCCCAAAATGGGCCCTTGTTGGGCCGGTCATGTGACCTCATGGGCCGAGCCCAACGGGCCCGCCCATGTGGTTTCGTGCCGTGTCCAAAAGTCGCCCGACCCTTTTTTGTCGTTACTTATCAAACAAAGTCCGACGCGACATCGACGAAAAATCTCAGTTTTCTCGATTCGCTATTTATTCTCTCATACTGAACCTATGGCCCAAAACCTTCAGTTTTGTCCATGTATTGCTCCTCAAGAAACGTTAAGGTTTCCTTGTCTCAAGTTATCCGTCTTGTATGTGTGTGACCCTCCAGGCTCATGCCACCGTTGGCAGATCGGCGCAAAAGATCTCTCTTGTCTGATCCATCATAAGTGGTCTCTAGTAAGACGTTATGATTACCCAAGGTGCATGATGATCGATGATTCGATTTAACCTTTGTGTGTACAAGTCACTATCCTATTATCTCTAGATATCCTAATTGATCACAAGGCATAGAGTCGTCATCCTCTTTTAATCAATCATTGTTACTTGATATGTGAGATGGCTGAGAGCTGATAACCCGTATCACTAGCATGGCCATGCTCTTTCTCTCAGTCACTCTCGATCAAGAGGCCTTTAACGGATATCTTTCCCATACCGTAGTACGAGGGATAAATCCCTTAGTCGTCTTTCGTGTCACTCATGCAATCCGTTCCGCCACCCAATCATGTCCGTTATTGCAATCCTGTTACGGAAAGCGTTAGGCGCAAGTTAAAGTCGCACGTACATTGCATAGCGATCACAAAGACTCTTTGGTCTAAGGATATCGTGACAAGTTATCGCATTTGAATATGTTCATGGCTTAATCTACGAAACACTATTCAAAGCAGGTCGTCCGATATCAATCACCTCATGATATCTATGATATGATTCCGGGATCCCTCATCCCTATGACAAGTAGAACTACGTCATTGAGAACCATCCTCATACTGGTCGCTTCTATTGAAGCGTATATTGACCAGGGACTCGTTAAGTGTGATCCGTACAGATTTATGGTTCTACTACTTTAGTGGCCATAAATCAAATCACACTTAACATATTACTTCAACACATAAGTAATACAAAGTCGTTTTATTTATTACAAATGATGATAATTATACATAGACATTTATAGACTACTAGCAATTGAACTAGGGCACAAAAATGCTATCACGTCGACGCCCGAGAACTGCTTGGAGGTCAAGAACTTGTGTGGAGAAGATAAGAGTATATTTGGGAATAAGAGAGTGTGTGTGTGGAGAAGATGAGAGAATATTTTGCGGTTTTCCCTAAATGTTTTTAGTTGTTATAATTTTTTATTTTATTCATCTAAAATTACTAATATGCCCTTCAATCATATTTTAAATTTGTTATTTTACTGAGGGAAAAATGTTAATCTCATATTTATCAAATAGTGGTGCCATTTGAAGTCATTCAGTGAGAGCATTTAGGACTTTTTACATATCTGTTCCTTTAAATTTAACAGAATTCACCTAAATTGTAACTAAAAAATTCATGTAGTACCGAAAAAAGAAGGTTATAAAGTTGACTTGATAGTAACCTTTAATTATCTTTAAAGAAACTGTCAAACTTTGTGTTCACCAGCTCAATTATAAAAGTACCTTCATCCAATGTGAATTAACTATTAAATTCTTGGCATCAATTATTTACACCTAAATGTCATTCACATTAATGACATCAATTTTTAACGTCCATGAACTCAATGTTTGGTTAAGATTCTTTTAAAAAAATAAATAATGTCACTTGACTATTTCAAAATTTGACGGTTTTTTACCTGACTATTCCTAAAACAATTTTGGCATTGTGAGTACCCTAAATTTGTAAAATTGTCACTGTTAGTATCCTATACTCATTTCCATCCATTTTTTGCAAAATTCGGTTAAATTTTGAGGTTAAAAGACTGAAATGCCCTTACGTGTCCTTCAAATTTTCAAAAGCTTACCCTTAATCTCTTTTTCTTTCTCTTTCTCTCTCTCATATGTTCTCTCTCTCCACTCCATCTTAGACCAAGATTCATGAACTCAACCTCGATTCACATGCAACATCTGTTCGCCAAAGCTAGATCTCCCGAGTCAAGGTGGTCGAAGCTCATCGAAGCCGTCTTCTAAGTCCTGGGCCCAAGTTGGATGGATGATGTTTTTTTAAGCAAAAATCAATTTTATGGTTTTTGTGAAACTGTTTTCTGATGGATATACACAAAAGTGTATTGATTGGAGGATTGACCATTTAATTAAGAAATTGCATAGACTATTTAAAAAAATCAGAAACATGAGTGTTTCCAGAGATGTGATTTGGGTGATTTTGAGGTGGTAATGGGATTAGGAGTACCAATTTGAATGAATGTTGTGTTTTTAAACGACGACGACGACGACGACGACGACGATGACGACGACGACGACGATGACGACGATGATGATGATGATGATGATTAGGAGGTGAGATTTAGCATTGTTTGTACTGGATTTCTGGGATTCATATGGGAAATTGTTTGGGGTCGTTGTCGAATCTGAATCGTGGTCTTCGATCCGTTACCTCCGTCTTTTCTAGGAGCCGGTCGGTGGCAGAGGAGGAACGCCTTCCTCCGACGGACAGTGAGGATAGAGATAAAGCCGCCATTAACGCCGCCAAGAATAGCCCAACTCTTAAGCCTCCCGGTCTTGGCACTGAACCTGACACCGGTGGTACTCATACCAAGCCTCTCGAGCCAGTCCCGAAACCTGGTACTGAACTTGACACCGGAGGTACTCATACCAAGCCTCTCGAGCCACTCCCGAAACCTGGTACTGAATCTAAGGCTGGTGTTGGTGCTGAGCCAAAGCCTCCTAATGGTGGTGGTGCTGAGCCAAAGCTTACCGAGGTTGGTGGTGTTGAGTCAAAACCTGACCACATCGCCTCCACCGCCCACCTTACGAACCTCGCCGACGAATCATGTGGTTGGACCATCCGGTGAAGAACAAAGACGCCTCCCTCGTTTGAAAATCTCAAAATTGAATCAAATAGGGTTGATGAATGAGGGATGGTACAAAAGGACATATTTTGAAATTTAAAACATTTAAAGGGGCATTTTTAGTCTTTTAACCTCAAAATTTAATATATTTTTGTAAAAATTGGATGGAAATGACTTTGAGTACTTACGGTGAGAATTTTGCAAATTCAGGGTAACCACAACTCCAAAAAAAAGTTTTAGGGAGTAGTCAGGTGAAAAAACGTCAAATTTTTGGTAATCAGATGACATCATCGGTAAAAAAATGGGTGCGTAGGTTTGCAAAATAAAAGTGAGCTTTCTGACTAGGGGTGTTCATCGGGTCGGGTTGGGTAGACCCGACCGAGTTTGGACCCGACTCGGGTGTTGTCGGGTCCAGTGTGTTGCACCCAAGACTCCACTCAACTCCCAGGTCGGGTAGTCGGGTTTGACTCGGTTGAGTGTCGGGTGAGTCAGGTCGGACCCAACAGACCCGACGGGCCCAAAAAATTGAGCCCAATATAATTTTAGCCCAAATCTATTAAACCCTAAATTCACAAATTCAAACCCTAATCTGAATCCTAATCCCCAAATTGAATCACAAGTCCCCAAATTCAAAACCATAATCAAACCCCCATTTGAAACAAAATTGAACTCTAAACTCCCAAATTTGACCCCAATTCAAAATCATAAATCTCCAAAATTGACCCAATCTGAAACCCTAAACACCCAAATTGGTATCCCTAACCCCAATTTCAAAAATGTAAATAAAACACAAAACCCCAAATTAAAACAAAAATCAAATAGAAACTCCAAAATTAACCCCAATTCGAAACCCTAAACCCCCAAATTGGTAACCCTAACCTCAATTTCAAAATTGTAAATCAAACCCAAAAGCACCAAATTAAAACATAAACAAAATTGAAACCCTAAAACTGACCCCAATTCGAAACCCTAACCCAACTTTTTAAATCTGACCCCAAATTTGTGACCGTAACCCCAAATTATGAACTCGAAAACCAAACCCAAAAATGTAAGAGGGAAGAAGAAGATGGAGATCAATTACCGGTGTCGAATCGATTTGTCGGCTCTTCATTCTCCAAAACTTCAACTCCAACGAATCGATTCTTAACGATAACTCAAGAATTGATTTGTTGGAGAAGCAGTAGATGGAGATGTGAATGAGTCACTGAGGCTTGCGAGTGTGACTGAGAAAGACGAGGAAGGAAGCGAGGACGAAGAGGTCGAGCTGCTACCTAGGGTTTCAGACAAAAAAGACGAGAGAGTGAATAAATTGCACTGACTGCGATTGAGAAAACGAGTTGAGAGAGAGTGTAGATGGAGTAGAGACAATGACGAGAGGGACTGAGGAGAGGGATGATGGACGAGAGAGGAGGCAGAGTCGAGTCTAGGGTTCCGAGGATTGAATCGCAATTCAATTTGTGAGAGAGAGGACAGATAGAGAAAGAGGCTCGAAGTTGAATCGGTTATTGTGGAGGAGGGTACGACACGTCAACAAAATCAACGACAAAGAATGGCTCGGTCGAAGAAGATCGATGGCGGAAAAAATGCCACATCGTCGGTTCATCTTCAGCAGCTTCAAATGTGTTTACACATCACACATCGGAAGCGTATAAACATTTTAAAACGTTTATAAGCTCCTTTGTTCCGATAGCTTGCAAGAGCACAAGTTGGGCTGGGTTGTGCTTGTTATTTGTGGTGGGCTGGTTTGGGCCTGGGATATAAATGAGGATTGGCCTATTTTGTGAAAGGGGGGTCGGGTGAGTCAGGTTACTCGGTGGTTTTGTAAATCACACCCGAAGCCCGACTCACTTGAAGTCGGGTTGGGTCAAACTCAACCCGATTTCCACTCGGTTTCGTTGGGTATTTGGTCAATCGAGTTTGAGTCGGATTGAGTCGTCGGGTATCGGGTAAAAATGGACAGCCCTATTCCGACTATCCTCAAAATGGTTTGTCTGATAAGTATAGTATTGCTGTGATAAAAACAGCTGAATAAACCATTTCTATTCGCTCCCTTTTCACGCATCATCTCCTTCCTTCCATAGGCTCCATTGCTTGACCTCCAAGCTCCAGTTCTAAGCTCGTTTGCGCCTCCATAGTTCGAACCTAGGAGTCTCTTCAACATGGGTTTTCGGTTCCGCTGCTTCAATCCCATCTACCGAACCTACATCCCCAAAATTTCTTCGCATCGCCACAAGAATCTCGCCCCCAGAGCGTTGGTGTACCCTCCGATTCCCCAATTTCAGGACCCATCTGGAAATCCCTATTTCCATGTTCCGAGAAGGTGGCATCTGGGACATTCCCACGATCCACACCACCACCTCTCCGGGAAGGAGGCGGAGAATATTTTCCGGCTAGGTCTCGCCGCTGATATCGGCCTGGCCGCCGGAAAAGCGCTGACCGGCTATCTGTCTGGAAGTACGGCCATAATTGCCGATGCGGTCCATTCTGTGTCCGATGTGGTAACTTCACTGCGGTGCATGTTTGTGTGTTTTGCAATAACCAAATATCCGTTACACTATGTTTGATCCATTTTGAGCTTATTGTTTGTGGGTTGAGAATATCTTTATGTGAATTTCGCTTTTCACGTTTTTCAGCAAGATGTAAGTACTGCTACAGGTTTTGTAAGTGTCTCTGGATTCGATCGGATGGGTAGATTTGAGTTTTACATGCTTGTGGGGAGATGCTAGATAAGAAAATTGTTTTTGGTCTATTTGGTTTTTGTTAAAATGCTTGAATTGATTATGGGTTTGCTTTGCTATTTGAGTTGGCTATCATGTTGGTTATCCAGATGCTAGCTCCCTGATTGAAAATAAATGGTTTAAGCATTATTTAAGTTGCATTTATCTTCTGCTTGACATCGTTGGATGGTTGATGAAAAGCATGGAGTAAAGGAGAATTAATTTTCATTTGTTTTGTTGAACAAAGTCACCCCAGAATAGATTTTGTCTAGATATTGGTGGACTAAATATAACTATTGGGTTTGTAGACTCTAATACTAATGTCTGCATGACTCTTGAGAGTCAGTTTGTCTTATTAGTTTGATTTCACGGTTGGTTGCTCATAACCACTTCATTATCATTTATAGTGGATTTCATATGTTCCCATCATTTGCTATAGAAAGTTTCTCAAATAGACACCCTACCTGTTTGCTCAAATTAAGTGTCATGAAAGTTAAGTGATGTTATTGTTAAGTAATTTTGTGTGCGTGATTATCTCTTTAAATCTAAGACCAGACATAGGGATTGCATAATTTACCTTTTCCCTTAATGCAGGTTCTAAGTGGAGTTGCTTTATGGTCATTCAAAGCTGGAAATGCTCCAAAAGATGAAGAACACCCTTATGGTCACTCTTAATCTTGTACCTACAGCTACTCCATTGTTCTTTTTTCATGTACAGAATATCTTATTGTGCTAAATAGTAAATACGATTCCTTTTATGGCCGAGGGTGTTTATTGAGGAAATTCTTGTTGCATAGTAAATCCCGAGCTAAGTAGTTGAGAGGGTGCATACAATTACTGATAAGATATCTCTTCATCCTATCAAGTAATAATGCAGGTGCTACAATTGAAGTTCTTCAAAATTGTAAATCTTTTAGAAAAGTTCAACCAGGATCTTTTTTCATGTACAATGTTTATGGAGCCAATAATTTCTTTTTTTGTTCATCATCAGGACATGGGAAATTCGAAACTCTAGGAGCTCTTGGTATCTCTTGTATGCTTTTAGGGACTGCTGGTGGTATAGCATGGCATGCTTCAGAGATCTTACTAGTATTACTCTTCCCCTCAACCAACTCTAGAAGGACACTTCGATGATCTTTTTAATTTCCAACTTCTGGAAAACCTTCTTTATGTGACCTCAAATGATTAAATTTTAAAATAAACATTACTGAGCAATTTAAATAGCTTTCCTCTTAGATTTCCCCCTCTTCATGCTCAGGGTTTGTTTTCTGCTGCTCCGGACGCAGTCAACCATTCATTTATACATGATCATAATCAACATCATAGCGTGCATCACCATGGGATTGACCTGAATCACCCCATCTTAGCACTTAACATGACTATTGTATCAATAGCTGTCAAAGAAGGGTACGTAAACTTTTCATAATTATTTTAATTCAGTTCAAAACCATTATGATTTTTATACTTCATTTCCCTTGTATGCAATGCTGTTGATTTGTGCATGCCCTGCCAATTTTGAATTTATCCTGATTATCATGCTCGTTGGGTGGAGATTGTTTATAGTTCCTCTTTTTAACTAATATGCTGCCAATTTTTTTGCTCTTTCCGGCTTCTCAAAATATGATTGTTTCATGCCTTCGTTAACAATGCAACTTGAAGATGAACTGATTTGGTCACCCTCTGATCCAACTATTTTCATATCTCAGCTCTCTTCTTTATTGACATATAAGTATATGAAACCATTGAGATGTTATTTCTAATGATTTGCTTTAATTGCAGGCTATACTGGATTACAAAACGAGCTGGTGAAAAGCAGGGTAGTGGACTGATGAAAGCAAATGCCTGGCATCATCGTGCAGATGCTGTTTCGTCCCTTGTTGCTCTTGTTGGGGTTGGTGAGATTCTTTTCTTACCTATAAATAATGTAGGTCATGCAAGGTGTCAGTGCACACCAGTGTTTCGAATAAGCAGGAAGTCCTGGAAGGCATATTGATGATGCTCCTTTTGTTAGCTCCAGAGCTTAAACAGTTCACTAACCTATGTGCAGTCTTTCCTTTATTCACCATGTCTCAGGCTTGCCAAGACTAACTTGTGGGCTCGTTTATATGTTAGTTTTGGTATAACCTGCAAATCCATTTCTTACTAAGTATTAGGTATACAGGTAAGAGGAATATCCATAGTGCTGCAAGTTTCAATGTTAGTATCTGTCTTCCCAATCTTGTATATGTCCCAAATGTTATTTTGATTCTCATGCAGTTGTACATGTGTGTTTCCTGTAGGGATGCCACTCTCACTAATTTTTCAAATATCACAATGGGTGATTTTTTTCCGTTTAATTTTTCCATCGGCCACTTACCATGATCGTTCAAATCTTGGCCGTAGGTGGGTCTATTCTTGGAGTAAAGTTCCTAGACCCCCTTGCCGGACTTGTTGTCTCTGGAATGATCCTAAAGGCTGGAATCGAAACTGGGTACCAGAGGTGCATTTTCTGATCCCCTGTGTATCTAGACTACTTCATCATCAGTAATGTTACTTGCACATGCCCCCTTTGGTCAGTTTTTTGTTTTGTTTTTGATATCAGTGTTGAACAAATCCACCATATAATTTCTGTCTTTCCAGTTGCAGAAACACATATAAAGTCGAGATTATCTATATTAATGCTTCCCTTTTTGCTAATTGAATTCATATCCCACTAAGGAAGTCAAGGGGTGATATATGTCCACATTAAGATTTTTTTCACGTTGATTTATAATTCTTAACGGGTTGGATGGAACATTTTTCTTATGGATTTTGACATGTATATCCCCATATTTAATATGGTTCCTGACCTCTCTATAGTGTGATGGAACTGGTGGATGCTGCAGTCCCAGCGCAACTTTTGGATCCCATAAGAAAAACAATTGTAGAAGTCGAAGGTGTAAAGGCAAGTATAAGACTTCATTGCTGTGCACCGCAAGCTCTTGCTGAACCGCTTCTCAGAATCTTTTGAAATTGCGCATGCAGGGTTGTCATCGCTTGAGGGGAAGGAGGGCTGGTTCAACTCTGCATCTCGATGTGCACATTGAGGTAGATTCTCTTTGACTATTATATTTCCTTCAGGCTTTACATGTTTCAACCATGCAACAGTACGAGAAACTACAGGTTGCATAATTTCTCCAGGGTGCATGTAAGAGAGTACGTATTACTTCTACTGTGCAGGTTGATCCATTTTCTAGTGTAAGTGCTGCTCATGATGTTGGGGAAAATGTTCGTCATGAAATTCACAAGTCCCATCCTGAAGTGTCTGAAGTTTTCATACATATAGGTACTTCAAATTTATCAACTTCTTAGAATCGTCTTAGTTTTGAGAGAGATCTGCTATTTCTTCTAGACATGAAACGATGCCAAAATCATATCCTGTGGAGAAATCGATGATAGGTTGCAAACCCAAATTATAGGCTTGAGTAGTTATGTCCCTTTTTGCTCCAAATGTATGAGTAGTCACTAACCAAAATCCGAAACCCCTTATTAAGCATCGATAACTTTGTTGCGCACCTTGCTAACTAATCCTTTTCTATATTCTGATAGTTTTTCTTATAATACGTTCGCAGATCCTGCAGTTCCACATGTTTCCTCAGGTACAGCTACCCATGTCATGAACGCATGTGCACGTGATAAATATTTTGAAGCCAGGAATGCCAGTGGACATGACAAAGACATCGAAGGAATTGTTTGTGAAATTTTCTTGTCAAAGTTCCCTCAGGTACACACTTTTCTTCCAAAAGAAACAAACTATACCAAAATTGTGCAATCAAGTTTGTTGAATGTGTTCCAGATGTTTGTTGAACGAGTAACACGCCACGTGATTCAAGGGAAGATGCTGCTTCAAATCGAGGTTTCCATGCCTCCCGAAATCATGATCAGGTAAAATAACTCTTGTCTCGCCATTCTCGATCTCTCTATGTTAAATACTTATCATCCTGTGGTTATTAGAGATGCTAAAGAAATGGCAGAAATGGCAGAGATGGAGGTTCTGAGAGCAGCCTCTATTTCCAATGTGATTCAAGTAAGCATTCAGCTGTGTCTAGGCAAAGCTATTCAGTGCTAAACAGAACAGACTCTTTTCTGTTGCAAATAATGCGTACGCTACCCACATTGTTCCTGTTTGGATCCTAATTATATTACCAATTCCCAAGCCGTTTCTGGGAAATATTTTGGGATAATTCTTGTTCACTACAGTGAAATATGACACATTTTCATGTCAATACGGTGAATTATTTTAAGAGTCAGTTCTATATGGGAACTATTTTTATGTGTCACCGTTCAAAATTCTGTTAAATTTAGCATGAAATGACCAAAATACCCTTCAATATGATTTAAATTTTCAAACATGTGCCGGGAACTCAATTTTTTCCTTCTCTCTCCTCCTTTCTTATTCTCTCTCCAGAATATCTTCTCCTTCATTTTTTCTAATTGATAATTGCTTTCAAACATGTATGAATTTGTTTTTTTTTTTAAATATTGATAAATCCTTTCTAATAATTCAAAACCTGAAAAAATTGATAATTGCTTTCTAATAATTCAAATTTTGATAATTGCCATAAGAATCCAAAACCTCCTTCACTACTGAGATTCAATTCCTAAATCTAATTCTCTATACTATTGAATCATATGGAAATTGGGAATTGAGATTTGTACAAATAAAAACTTGAAACTCATCTTTTCTCTGCATTTCTTCCCTTTCCTTTACACATCCTTTCCTTTACACACCCATCTCCTCATTATTCTAAACATGAAACAACTTTATTTGGGAAAGAAATTGAAAGCCCCCCATGTTAATTTGGAAAATAAACTAAAAGGGAAGAACCCAAAACAAAGAATCTGTTGTAGTCAACTCCAAAATATCGACACCAACAAATGCATAATCTAAAAAATCAGTCACAAACCAACCTACGCCCAACCTCCTGTTGCCGGCGATCCCCACCCCCACCTCCGATTCCTCACTCCCTTTTCCCAGAAACTTCCCGATCGAGGCCCAAACGCCTCTGGTTTGAGACACCGCTGCGTAACTCGCCTGATTCGACCCCAGACTCGACGGATTCGTGCCTGGACTCGCCGAATTTGTGGTCGGAATGGTGGTCGGTGAAGGAGACCACACCCAGATTCGGAACGCCAAGTCGTGTTTGTTGTCGGCGGCGACAGTGCGGCTCATCGATGGGTCTCAACAGATTTGGGTTGCTCGGTTTCTCCGCCGCCACGCCTCGTTGTCGGATCTCGACCGCCGCCATAAGCTTGCCGGAGAGCAAGAACGAGAACGAAGAACAGAAGAAGAATGTTTTTTGTTCTGGTTTATTTATTTATTTTTAATAGAATGGCATAATGGGTATTTTTTAAAAATATATCTCAAACAATGTTTTTCTCTTAACTTTAACAAAGTTTTATTAACGGTGACCCTTAATGAAACCTGTCCATATTGAACTGACTATTAAAATAATTCATCGTATTAATATGAAAATGTGTCATATCCCACCGTAGTGAACATGAATTATCTCAAATATTTTTATGTAACTGTCGATTTCGTTAACAGGACTTTCAAATGTGTTAATAACATTTGAGAAACATTTTGATGTGAGGTGCATTCCCTTACAAACTATGCTTCAAATACAAAACTAGTAACCATTAATGATCGTTAGATGCTATTTATTTACGATTCTCATTAATCATTAATTTCAGCTTAAAATTTATTTAATAAACTTTATAAAGAACAAACTAGTAATTATGCCTTCTTAAACCACATCCAAACAAAATTGTGCGCTCAAACTCCTTGCAACACTCTGATTTCTTCGCAATTATGCGATCGATTTTTTCGCTAGTGTGCAATCATACTCTGAAAATTTCTCCATTGATGATCAAGTGATCATTAGAACTACAATCTATTATGTCGACAATCGCGAATTCCGGCGACGATCGGTGATTGGAAAATAGTTTTAATCCGGCGATTTCTTCTCAACATGTGATTACGTGATCGTTTCCGACTTGATTCGATATACTAATACAGATAATGTTGATCAATTCAATAATCGTCAGATCTAATTGCGCAATTGATAGCTTGACAAATCGATATCTTGTTTAGTGCTGAAAATGTTTTATGAAATTTATTTCAAAGTTTTTGAAACTAAACACCTTCAATCGACAATTTCGTATTGTCAAGATACACTCAATTTTCCTCCATTTAGTTTCTAAAACAAATTTCAAGTCATTTAGATATTTTTTTCAAAAATTTAGTTCCTGAAACAAGTTACATTTTTTCGGTAACATTCTATTAACATTTGTATTTTGAAACAATTTTCAAGTGTTCCGTAGATTCTTTCAAAATTGTAGTTTATAAAACAAGTTACATCTTTTCAGCAACATTTTATCAACATTTGTGTTTTCAACCAATTTTCAAGTTTTTCGCATATTTTTTTAAAAACTTAATTTATGAAACAAGTTTCATCTTTTCACAACATTCCATAAACATTTGTGGTAAACAAGATGCTAAACCGACTGTAGGGAGGGACCTTGAATTTTACGTGTTCCTGATTGTAACAAGGTTCTTGAGTTTCATGTTATATCCAACGGGTGAACCTTGTTGAGGGTCGGGCTTTTGGAGGGCATGTTCCATACTATTCTCTAAAAGAGAAAGCGAATCCTATCGGGGGAGAAGTGTAACAAGAGTGTTGGGTCCATACTATCCTAAAAGGGATTGTGAACCTTGTTGAGGACGGGTGTGACGAGGGGGCCTAGTACCATATTATACTAAAAATAAAAGTGAGCTCTGTGAATAACTTGAAACTTGTTTTAACACACCAATGTTGATATAATGTTGCCAAAAATATGTAACGTGTTTTAGGAAATTAAATTTTGAAAGAATTTGTGGCAAACTTGAAACTTGTTTCAAAAACACAAATTGTGAAGAACGTTGTCGAAGCGTTGAAATGTGTTGTAGAAAATTATGATTTGATACTGAGAAAAAATGAAACTTGTTTTAGGAATCGACAAAGATGAAATTCAATTTTCGCTGATCGTCGATATGGTATTATTTTTATCAAATCTTTAGGTTTTCACATTCGATCATATGATTAGTGGATCGGGCAATCGCTGATACACTAATCTTTGGATCGGCGAACACTTGATTGATCAATCTATCTTGTATCATCAAATCATTCAATCCATGATTCTGTTAGTTAAAATAATATGTTACTTTTGTTAGTTACATATCAAATCGTCGGAGAAGGAATATTTTCGACGGTGACAGCCATCAGAGGTGTGTAGATCGGATCTGGATTTGATCGGATCGTCACTCTATGATTGCAAAAGTCATGAGGTACAAAGACGAGCATACCTTCGCTCCAAGCTCAAAAGACCAACAGAAATAACAACTTTTATGTATTTACGGCACGCTGACACTACTTGTATCCACACTGTCGAAATCTTTATTATGTGTCAGTGAAGAGTTCCCAAGTTTGTATTCTAAGGTATAGTTTGTTGTTGAATACGTCTCATAATGTATTAGGTGTATTGAGTTTTCATTTGTTATTTTTGTGGTTGATTTGTAAACAGTCTAATCCATAGATCCCATTGGGCCGTTCAACTACACTTTTACAAAGCACCAACCCATATTAGACTGCCACTATCGCCCGATACCACAACAACATCGGAGCTTAGGAGGTCATGTTAGGAAGATCTTATTTGGGAATAGCGGCTTATTCGGTAAGGATGATTAGGTAAAAAAAAGATTGCACTGCGGGCTAGTTAGTTCTGGAAAACAACCTTGTTTCCTAGGCCTTCTTCTATCCCGATATTAAGCAGAGCCAAGCACACCTATTTGTGTTACGAATTATATTGCCCAAGAACAATCAAACTGCTTGTAGCACTAATTGTATAATCGATTGTTAGGACAATGGGGACGATATGCATATAAATTGTAGGAAAATGGCCAAAACATACTCTATAATATCACACTTTTGGAGGAACATGCCATGGACTTTATTAATGGAAAAAAGGTGATGTGAACTTTAATTTTGTATGCAAAATGTGTGTAAATGAAGAAATTACACTTAGCAATATGAAATATTTTTTAAAATATTTTTTCTAAAATTTGTATGATCAAAACTTGTGATTCAATTTTTAGTTAAATTATTAAGTTAAAATTATTTTTTAAATTACTTTAAAAATAATTTTTAATGTTGGGAAATTCTATCATATTTGTACAAACACACATTTTACACACATTTTACACACAAAAAATCAGAGTTCACGACACCTTTTTTCCATTAACAAAGTTGATGACATGTTAATTGTAAATATATATTTGTTTTATATATTCCCTATTCTCAATAGTTTTCCTATTCGTAGAGTAAACCTAGGTACCAGTAGCCTATATATATATTGTAATAGTTCATTTGGACAAATTATCAATTCAACAATACTCCTTATTGTTAACATGATATCAGAGCAAATATCGGTCCAAACCTAATTGCTCTTTTTTTCCGCACCAGAATTGATCAATATTCAGCTCTTGGCCTTGGAGATCATGTTTGTTGCGTTCATCTTGCAACACACAATGTTGGCAACACACAGAGCACTCCTTCTTGTTGCTCCAAGCAAGCACTCTTTGCTGCTCCACGAGAGCACGCTGACGACCAGCGCCGACAACGTGACCAGCGTCGGACCAGCACCGCCGCGTGACCAGCGCCGGACCAGCACCGCCGACGTGACGCACTGACGCGAGCAAGAACTCACAACGATCGACGTTCCAGACGTCCATTCTTCTCACCGCCGGCAAGTGCAGGTTCCCGGCCCAGGTTCGGCCCTTCTGCTCCGTCTCCAGCCGCTGGTGACCTATGATCTGGTCAAATCATCTCATTCTAGATCTGCTTTCAGGACACTCGATTGGGCTCTTTCGGGAGGCTTTTTTACCTCACCGATAGCGCGTCCGACAATAGAAGGAAATTTCTGGCGATTATGTGCACTCGCCGGTTCCATCAGCCACGCGTGAGACCCACACGCCGCCGCCACGCGCCGCTGTCTGCTGATTCTAGATTTCTGATTTTTTTCTCTTTTTTTCTCATAAAATTTGGTATTATGGTAATGGAAAAATCAGATATTTTAAAGCCTATTTCTGTCCTATTTGATGGCTTTAATTACGTTCTGTGGGCCAAAGAGATATCTAGTTTTCTCTCTATCAGAAAATTATGGAGATATGGGACTGGTGATATTATTGCTCCTCTTAAAGATAAGAACGAAACTCAAGAAGAATTTAATGATCATTTCGATGTGTGGGATAGTAAGAATCATCAAATACTTACTTGGTTCCGCAACACATGCAGTCCGTCTGTTAAATCTCACTTCGGTCGCTTTGACACTACAAATGAGGTCTAGAAGCATTTAGAGAAACTCTAGTCTACCACAGATGTTGCTCACCAGTACCAACTTCTTGGCCGTCTTCATTTGTTAAAGCAAGAATCTGGACAATATGTTTCTGAGTTCTTATCTCAAATGTGGACTATTTGGGATCAATTGGTTGCATCTGAACCTAAATGGATAAACTCTGCCAATTCCACTCTTTTTGCTGAATAACAATATCGTCTCAGGGTTATGCAATTTCTCTAGGCACTCCGCTCTGAATTTGAGGCTGTTCGCAGCTTCTTATTACACAGAGATCATTTTCCCATACTTGAAACAGTTGTCTCTGAACTCATATCTGAAGAGACTCGTCTTACGGGTATGTTATCTCATCGTCCTGTTGATGCAGTTTTTGCCACCACTAATGCAAGTCCTGGCAATGAGAAGAACCAGAACTCTTCTCAAGCGAATCATTCGAAACGGTGTAATTATTGCAAACAAACTGGCCATTAGAAATCAGGATGCCCGATTTAGCGCTCCAAAGGAAAAGAATGGCATCGTTCTCAAAACCCTGTGTCTCAAAAAAAGTTTAATGTTGTTGATGTTGCCCCCTCAGATACCCCTAGTGCATGTGCTGATTCTCTTGATATGACCACTCTACTCAGTAAGGTTGATCTCCAGGCTCTCAGACAAGCGTTAATCGCTTTCTATTCTGGTAATCATTCCCCATCGGTCATGTCAGGTACTTCGAAACCTTGGTATATGGATTTCGCATGCTTTAATCACATGAGTCCATATTCATCATTGTTTTCTCATATTAAACCAATTAAACATTCACCTGCCATTCATATTGCTGATAGTTCAGTCATCTCTGTATCACATTCTAGCACTGTCTACTTCACAGTTCTCTCTTCCAAACACATTACTTGTTCTTTTCGGTTATTGGCTTGACAATAACAAAACTATCTCTTATTCTTGTATTTGTCGGTCAGTTGTGTGATTTAGGTCTTGATGTAGTATTTTCTAACACTTCCTCTTCTGTCACTGTGCAGGATCCACTGACGGGACAAATCTATGAGACAGGCCGTAAGACGGGTCGCTTTTTCGAGATCACATGCTTACATATTCCATCACCATCTTCATCTCAGTGTGATGTTGTTGTCTATGCAGATGTCTTGCATGCACGCCTTGGTCATGTTTCTTCTCAGCCTTTGCGTAGTTTAGTCTCTAATGGCTTATTAGGTTCTATTTCCAGTAAACTTAGTGATTGTGTTTCTTGTCAGTTATCCAAACATCATACATTACCTTTTTTTCAAATAATAATTCTACGTCAGCTGAATTTTTTGATCTTATTCATTCTGATTTGTGGGGTCTATCTCCTACACCTTCTATGGGGGTGCTCGTTATTTTGTTATTTTTATTGATGATCATACTCGTTTCACTTGAATCTATTTGATGAACCACAAATCTGATCTTAACAAAGTGTATTATCAATTTGTTAGCATGATTCAAACCTAGTTTTCAAAAGTAATTAAAATATTTCGTACTAATAATGGTACTGAATTCAAAGAGACATCATTCTTGGATCTTCTTGCCTCTCATGACACTATCATGCAGAGATCGTGTCCATGAACCTCTCAGCAAAATGGTAGAGCGGAACGTAAACATCGTCACATTCTTGATATTGCGCGTGCTTTAATCATCTCTGCAACATGTCCTGAACGTTTTTGTGGAGAGACTGTTTTCACAGCAGTATACACTATCAATAGGGTTTCATCTCCAGTCATAGGGAACAAAACCCCTTATGATTGCCTTTATGGTCAGTCACCTTCCTATAATCTTCTTCGTGTCTTTGGGTGTGTCTGCTTTGTCCACTTACAGCCTCATGAACAAGATAAACTAGAACCTCGTGCTCGTCTTTGTTGTTTTGTTGGGTATGAGATTGAACATAAGGGATATCGATGTTGGGATCCTCTATCCAAACGTCTCCGCATATCTCGCCACGTCACTTTCTGGGAACACAAGATGTTCTCATCCATGTCAGAATTTCATGTATCCCCATCTGCACCTTTTTTCGCCAACCCTGACATAGATTTAATTCCTGATGATGTTTTGGAACTTCCTCTTGAGCTTCCAGATGCAGACACCTCGGACCCTCCCTCAGCTCCTCCTATATATCATGTTCCACCATGAGATCTTGTGCTTTCATCTTGCCCTCACCGTCAAACACACCCTCCGTCTCATCTT